>OY740720.1:20261869-20928119 GCA_963513945.1 Hydrotaea diabolus | reverse complement strand
GCTCTAGTGCTTTGCCAAGTCCATTGTATGTGTTCACACAGAGAACAGATTCGATGACACAACTGAATTTCAATAATCGAATCAAATGGTATGTGAAACCAAATTTATATTTAGATTACCAAAAATTGGTGATTAGAGAATATTTAAAAAATAATTGTTTATTGCTGGGAAAATTATTGACAAGCTTCTTCATAATTGTTAAAATGGCTGCCATCTATTGTTCTTGGAGTGTTGACAAATTTCAAATGACCAAAATATTTATTTTTTTGCTTTTTTAAAAATCTTGCTGTTCTTAAAGGAAATGACCGATTTTTACGCAATTTGCGTCATATAAAAAGATAACACTTGATCTATATTAATGAATCAAAGTTTATTCTGTACTTTTTTTTAATAATTTTATAATATTTTTAACAAAATTTTATAAAAAGTTTTATATTTTTTTTTAAAAAACTTATATTTTTCTTTAAAAAAATTTATATTATTCTTTAAAAAAATTTATACTTTTCTTTAAAAAAATTTATATTTTTCTTTAAAAAAATATTATATTTTTCTTTAAAGGTTTTTTTTATCCTTTTTTTGTTTATACTAGTACTTATATTTATTTGGTCTTTTATCATTATTATGACTTGAACAGTTTTTATTCTGGTTCGAGACCTTTTGGCTGTTTCTTTGCTGAAATGTATTGGCTTAGTTGCCTAGCAGACTGTACAGTTTCTAAACCCGCCAAGGTTTTTCTTCAGCAGTCTTTGGCAACCAATACTTCAAATGACTTATAATGTTGCAGTCATTTTTTTTGCCCCAACAATTATGGTGGCCCTACAAATTGAATTACTGTTTTAGTTTTATAAAAATTATGAGCAAGTTTGGTAAAAATTTTACACAACAATGGCGAGTACAAACATATAAACAAATTTTAATTTTTAAAAAAATAATATGTGACAGAGAAAGGGACCTAAGGGTAAAAAATCAATTTTCATTTTTTTTTTTTCTTTCTTTCTTTTTTTTTTGATGTGGACAACATCTGAGCATCGAATGAGACCGATCACATGCCCCAAAAGTGTTCCCTCCCAGAGATATGCGCGTTTTATGAAAGTGAAGTCGACGATTCTAAGCGCAAATAGAAAGGGGCCTAATCTTTAAAATGGCTCTTCTGAACAAAACTGGTTTTTAACCTTAGGTCCCTTTCTATTTTGCGCGTCACATATAAAATATTTTAAAAAAAATACTACATTTTTAAAGAAAAAATATGAAATTTGAAAAAAAAAAATATTAAGTTTTTAAAAGAAATATTTGACTACATAATATAGATCGTTGTGTTATCTGCCTTATGACCTCAAGTTCGTTAAAAACGGTCTATCCGTACTACAACAGCAAGATCTTTAGTAATGAATAAATATTATTTTTTTGGTTACATTAAATTTAAATAAAGCGGACCAAAACGATTGTTTTGCGTCGCATTCTCTGTGGCAATGTCTGACAGCAAAAACGCAACCTAAAACCGCTTTCTTTTGGATTCCAAAAAATTATGTTATTTTCACTTTGTGAATCCTTCATATGGCTATGAAGTCAATGGAATAAAATCGTTATAGGTCATGCTTCATTCAACATTGAATAAATAATTTTTAATTATGTTGCAATAAAGCAGAGACAACCCTCCCAACATTTGGAAGTTTCTTTCATCGTCCATCGTCTAATGCGTTTCGCTTTAGTCACTTCAAGACGATAGTTGGAAGATAGTTTGAATTTTACAATAACAATTTACATATGTATAATTGGAAGATTGTTTGTTGTATACAACACCAGCCGAAAATCACATGTGCCGTTATGGACATATTAAACAAAAACAAAATTATTCACTTCTGCAGTCGCAGAGACCGCGAAAACAGTTAGAAGAAATGAGAACGATGCAAAAAATAAGTTTTTAGACATCATCGAGATTTTTGGTGTTTTGTCTTTTGCTGTGATCGGTCAGTGATAAAGTGTGGTTTTGTAATTGTTATTGTTGTAGAGGTTATGTGACTTTACGTAAAAGTAATAAGATTTGACATTTTTTTTCATTTTGGATTTTTTATGGATTTTTTAAAAAAAAAAAATTTAAATCTTTAGGCAAAAAATAAGTTATTTCTTTTATATATTCATTTTTAACTTGGAAACTGTTGCTTGTATAGGAAAACAATATATGAACAGATTAAGGGAATTGTAATTTTAAATTTTTTATGAAACAAATTAACCAAAAAAAAAATTTTAAAATTTAAAAAAAAAAAATAAAAAAACCAAACGAAAAAAAAAATTTTTTATTGCGTTTTTCGAGCTCATGTCAAGGTTATCTACACAGAAAAAATTATCGCATCCGGAGTACATGAAATTTTTTTCATTTTGTTGAGTAGTGTAATTGATGCAGGCCATATTAAAGAAAGTTGCGAACCCCGCGTTTCCGTTCAAATGTGTTCATGTTATGATGTTTCGTCAAGTGATAGTTCAAGTGACTCCGAAGATTATGTTGATAGAAACAGTGGATTTGAGGAAAAAAGTTTTGTATCATAAGGCCACTTTAAAGTGACTAAAAGGCACTATGAAGTGACTTCTGAAAGGCACTCAGAAGTAACTTCCTAGAAGATACTAAGAAGTGACTTCTAAAAGGCACTCAGAAGTAACTTCCTAGAATACACTAAGAAGTGACTTCCACGAAGGCACTCAGAAGTCACTCCCAAGGAGGCACTAAGAAGTGACTCTTTATAGTTACTCAGAAGTGGCTTCTGGAAGTTACTTCCGGGGGGTACAACTTCTTTATACGGAAGACACTTCCGCGATAAGAAAATGGTATCGCAGACGATGAATTTTAACTTCCTACCGCCACTTCTTAGTCACTTCCGCGATAGAAAATGTTGGCAGGGAATCTACTACTATTGCATACGCAGATGCAGTAGTTCAGCACCACATGTACAGTAAAACCACAAATGCCCATCATCATTGTGAGTTCTTTGACAACTCACCGTTGTGACCAGGACATCCGCTACAGATCTCTGTTTGAACCGCCACATATTGTGACGTGACATAATGGTTGAATTTAATTCAATAATTTTGTTAATAAAATGTATAATCAAAGCCTTCGGAAAAAGACAAGGACATAGGGAATGAAGCTGAATGATAAGCTGATGTGATGTATTTCGCCGTGTAGCAATTGTTCAGTTTTAAGACACCCTGACAGACGTCTAAAGGACTCCTTGATAGGCGTCTTCGTATTTATTTCAAAGACTTCTCCGAGGCGTCTATAAAGACTCATTCGAAGTTATTTAAAAATATTCTTTGGCAATCAGTTATATAAAATCTAGCAGCCGTCAATAAAGACTCCTTAGTAAATAAAGACTGCTAAGCATTCGTTTATAAAAACTCCTTGGCAACCATTAACAAAATACCTCTTGGCAGTCTTTAAAAAAGAGCAGTCGGTTATAAGGACTCTTTGGCAGTCACATATAAAGATTCCTTGACATTCGCCTAAAAACTCATCGGCAGGACTCCTTGGAAGTCTTCTATAAAGACTAATTAATAGTCGTCTATAAATATCCCTCGGTAGTCGTCTATTAAGTTTCCTTGGCAGTCGCCTATTAAGAATCCTTGTCAGTCGTCTATAAAGACTCCTTGTCTGTCGTCTATAAAGACTCCTTGTCAGTCGTCTATAAAGACTCCTTGTCTGTCGTCTATAAAGACTCCTTGTCAGCCGTCTATAAAGACTTCATGGCAGTCGTCTACAAAGACTTCTTGACAGTCGTCTACAAAGACTCCTTGTCAGTCGTCTATAAAGACTCATTGGCAGTCGTCTATAAACCCTCCTTGGCAGTCGTCTATAAACCCTCCTTGGCAGTCGTATATAAAGACTTCTTGGCAGTCGTCTTTTAAGACTTCTTGGTAGTCGTCTTTTAAGACTCCTTGGCAGTCGTCTATTAAGACTCCTTGACAGTCGTCTACAAAAACTCCTTGGCAGTCATTTATAAAGACTCGTCTAAAAATAATACTTGTCAGCCATCTATAAAGTATCAGTGGCATTATAACAGGCTATCTATCTTGAGGTATTTTTTTCAATAGCCTTTTTCGCAGATTTCGCTTGAGTTGTGTCCAACTTTATTTTTTTTTTCTTTTCAGTATTGTTTGCCATTTCATCGTGGAAAGACTTACACCGAAACAACATCTCAGAATTGTGCAATTGTATAAAGGAAATGAGCGTTCGGTGAAGAACTGTTTTCGAACACAATTTTGTTCAGTGATGAGGCACATGTACACAATTTTGTTCAGTGATGAGGCACAATAAACTTAATTGCCACATTTTGGCTGAAGAGCAACCATAAGAGTTTTATGAGGTGCCTTATACCCAGAGAAAATCGCGGTCTGGTGCGGTTTATGGGCTGGTACCCCAGAGAAAATCACGGCTTGGGCTGGTGAAATCATTGGTCAATATTTTTAAAAAAAATAATGATGGCCTTGATATCGGACTTTTTGCTACCTGGAATTGAAGCCCGTAATCTTGACGACATTTGGTTTCAACAGGATGGTGCCACTTGCCACTCGAGAGGTCATTTCGAAGAGTACCTAATTTCGCGTTATTGACCGGTAAGTTGGCCGCTTAGATCGTGTGGTATCACACCTTTCAACTTTTTTCTTTAGGGCCACGTTATGTCCAAAGTCTACGCTGACTAACCAGCTACGATTTTGGAAAACCAACATTACGCGTTTCATTGAAGCCATACCGGTCGAAATACTCGAACGAGTCATCCAAAATTGGACCCTCAGAATGGAAACCCTGAGGCATAGATGCGGCCAACATTTGAATGAAATTATATTAAAAAAAAAATAGTCAAAAAAAAATGTCCTCTCAAATTACCAATAAAGATTCCACACTTGATTTGAATTTTAATATTTTTTTTTTGTTCTGAAAAATTACCTCTAGATGGATCACCATATATTAAAACATGGATCAATCTGCACTATTTCCTTATGTGCAAAACCACGTCAAGAACTTAATTTGGTTGAAATCCAATGGGAGGTAAATTTGTATAGGGGCAATTTCACAAAATAAAGTAGACCAATTTCAATGGCGACATTAGCCGAAAACAGAATTATGTGAAACGCTTCATGGAGTTTGGTTCATATTTGCAATAGTCTAGGTAAATTAGATGAATAGGTGGACAGACAAGATGGACATATCAAAATCGACGCAAAAAATAATTCTAAGTCGATCGGTATACTTTTTTCTTGCTGTTACAAGAACATCAACACAAACTCATAAAAACCCTGTACCACAAAGTGGCAAGTTTATAAATTTAGAAAAATAAATGGCATAAAATGCCCTTTCAAATTACCAATAAAGATTCCACACTTGATTTGAATTTTTATGTTTTTTTTGTTCTGAAAAAATACCTCTAGATGGATCAGCCCATATAAAGAATCCTTGTCCATAAATTCTCTTTATCCTTTAAGGCATCTAACATGACTTCATAAACTAACCTTTAAATATTTTTGAACTCGTAAACAACTAATTAACAAATGTCGATGGCGCATACCATTAATTTATTTACCTCATCGTCTAGACGTGTGTTTTTGGGTTTTTGTATAATTCTCAACATTGTTAGATGCTTATAAAAACGCTAGTTTTAACACAGCCACACACACACAAACCAAATCTCTAAAATTCTCCCCAAGCCAAATAGTTTTAATGGGGTTTTTGTTTTTCGTTTTGGCTTTTACATTTTAGCGCAATGGCCAACACGCGATGATTGAATGCGGATTTTTTGACCCGTTGAGTTTAGTTCTCCCTTCACCTCTCATTGTGAAGTTACAAAAACGAACAGTTTTGTTTGGAGCGCCTGGAGCGAAAAAATACACCATTTCGTTACAGAAATGACGTGCAAAAAAGGATGTGGAAAAGTTTTCAAACTATTCACAAAGTATTTGGGGTGTTAGACGGTGACCGCTACAAATGTTCAAAATTGTCAATGACTCGTCAGACGAATCGTTTATTTTTTTAGCACGACCACATATCATTCACTTCGATTATAAGGCTTCAACAGTTACAGTTACATTCTAGTGGAAAACTGTTGACTGCGTCAAATTTATATATGATTAGAAAATGATCCGCAAGGTAGCAGCATGTCTGCGTTAGGAGACGACTTCAATGGAGCCTTTTTACCTTTAGACAACGTCAAAGGAGTCTTTAAAGTCTGTTAAAATGGGGTATTTTTAGACGTCTGCAAAGAACAATGGTTTTTACCGACATTGGTTGATTTATTTAGCCACTAACTGAAATCATAACTAATACGAGTAGGAATATTCCTAGTGTGTTAAAATTTCTTTGAAATTGTGTTAATATATTGAATAATATTCGAGATAATCAGCTTTTTGTAAGCCCGATTAAAAAAACCTAAAATTAAAGAATATTAAAGCCCCATTAGATAAATATCTGAAGTTAAGTAAAGTTCCCCATTGGAGCTCTGATCAGGGTTTGCAATTTCTCGTAATTTTCATTTCCCGGGATACAAAAATATTTGTCTCAAATCCCGAGATCTTGTCACGGGACGAAAAATTTTCAGAATGGTAATTACGACACATTAATATACATTTTGTAAAGGAAAAGAAACAAAAAAAATAAGTTTCAAATACTAAACTTCTCTAAAGGAAGTCCTTTTATAATTAGTGGAAAGCATTTGTTTAGAATTAAAATTGTGCCGAATGGGCGAAATTGTGTACATTCAAAAAATGTTGGCTCAACATTTAGTAGAAGATTAAAAACTGATTGAAAATTTCTGATGTTTTCCATATCAACATTAAAATATGTTCTCTTGCCTGATTATCTTTACAACACCAGATCCAATGTTGCTAAGGTCGCCGTCGGTATAGTTGAATTGAGACATTATCTTGAACGAGTCGTATCTGACTAATCTTCAGAGGCTTAATAATTTCTTTTCGTCATATTTTATTTATTTTTGCACTGCAGGCTGTGGCGGCACTGTTGGTCAAAGAAAGTGGAGAGTGGGCGTGCCTCATTGTGGCTGACGGGTGATGACGGGTCATCATGCACTGGGCACCTGAGGAGAGGTCATTTTGTGCTGAAGCGTATTTTTCAAAAGCGCACTTGATCATTGCAGTGCAGCGTGCTTTTCGTTTGAGATTCGCTGTTCGCCGACGCGAACGTGTTCCTAAATGGTAATCAATTGTAAATTGGCTTACTTCATTGAGAACAGCAGGGAATGTGTCAGTTGTACAAAGGGGACCTCAGAGAAGGGGACCACAAAACATCTAGAGAGTTAGAGCAGCAGTACTGCAATCTCCGTAACGCTCTGCTCGAAAGCAATCACTTGCTCTTGGCATTTCCTGACTTTTTTCAGCCGGCTCTTGAGGCAATGCAATTAGAGGATACATGGTTCCAACAGGATGGTGCCACTGCACACATAGCGAGTTTTACCATGTATTGTTTGAGGCAAATATTTCCTGAACGGCTTATCTCTTTGAGGGGTGATGTGAACTGGCCGGTACGCTCAACAGACTTAGCCCCATGCGATTTTTTTACTTTGGGGTTATTTGGAGTCGAAGGTGTATGTCAACCGTCCCAACACCTTGAAAGGCCTAATTAACAATATAGAGGATGAAATTGGCAGAATACCAGTCGACATGCTTGTTAGAGTTCATGAGAACTTCAGAAAATGTATGCAGCAGTGTGTGGGTAGCGAAGGTCGAAGTTTGCCAGTTACACTATCAAAAATGTCCTTACTGTTCAATATAATTAAAATATAAAATAAATTTTTCTAAGGTCCAAATTTTTTTTATTTCATTCCCAAATAAACAGCCGCGCTTCACCCTGATGAACAGTCGCCAAAACCCTAATACCCATTGAAGAGACTAGAAAACTGTATCATTAGATATCCTACTAATGCTGTACTAGAATTATCATTAAATAAAATATAAGAGCTTGTTTGTGCCAAGAGCTCATAAATCGCCCTTTTGACTACATATACTCCACTGTATATTACCCCAGATCTCCAGGGACACTAGAACCAATCGACACAAATTCCCTATTTTCGGTCATAAGAATCATTTATCCCCTTTATTTGTGTGACCTGTCACAAACTGCGTGTGTCAATATAGAATAGCCCATAAACATAAAACGTACGAAACGAGAGAGAATCGCCCATAAATTCTTAGAGTGGATACAATAAACTAACTACCCCTTATGGGTTACAATTTAAGCCTAAGTGTATTGGCTGGTGAGGCTTTAAAGGATATATAACGAAAGCCCTAAAAGCAACGTTTCAAATCCTTCAGGAAGTTTTTCCCAGAAACCCCCTTTCGAAGTGTTACATTCCACAATCATCGCACCAGCTGCTATGCATCCCCTGCTCGTGTAGGGTAAAAACGTTGACCAAACATGAAAAAAAACCACAGCCAATCCATGAAAATAAAATGCAAAAAAGTAAAACTTTTGGATGTTTTTAACGAAATAACAAAATATCTTCGAACAACTTTGTTTCAAAAACAACACGCCAACACAAAAAACAAAACAAGCAGGGGGAAAATATCGTATTGAAAAGCAGAAATTGATGAAAAACAAATGAAATCGTCTGCAAAATTGATTGCGTGTTAACGACTCGGTGTAGTGGAGCTGCACAAAAAAGTTCGTTCCCCCTACCCGCATACCCCAATAGCCAATGCAGGGGGTATAAATATTTAGGTACGTATCTTCCAGCCAACACATGCCCACTTAGCAGCGTATACGAGTGAGCCATGACGAGGTGTACGTGTAGTCAAAGGTAACAGGAGCGACTACAACGAACATCAACGTCCAAACATTTGCGTGATGAACGATGATGACCAAGGCTATGATGATATGCTGGTGTTTATGTACGGACATGTGTATTTGTGTGTAAGAACGCACACACACATACATTTATACTTATACACATACGTATCATCACCTAAAGGGCAATTGAACGCAACAACCTAAAGGAGAAAAATTGAGTTTGGATCACGATATAAGGAAGTACACGCACTTTGGATTTATTACGGAACATTAAACAATTAGTTCTTCCATATTATCAAGGCGATCTGCAACATGGCCGATAAGGCATAGAAAATACAACAAATACAAAAAAGTTAAATTTGGCTAGGCCGAATTGCGAGGATATTCGACAACATGGACTGGTAAGGTTGAATTCTAACTCGAAATTGAATGCTCATAGCGCTGTATGCGTAATTTGGGGAGAATTAGAAAATTTGGGAATGATCCTGGTATTGTATAAAAACATGGAACGATCAAATTTTTTTGGATTTTCTAGCTGGACACAAGTGTTGTAAATCAAACTGCAAAAGGATTCCACCTTTTCCCCAATAATGTGGCAAATATAGCACGAATACTGAAAAAGTTAAAATTTTGGGATTTTTTAAATATTTTTTGGGAATTGCGGGATTGTCTTTAAGAAATTAAATTGTATTTCCTTGCCGGCAAATACGCATCGAATTCTTAAGTCTTACTTAGAAAACCACATATTCAGAGTCAAATGTGGGCAACACGTCACCGATGACCGCTAAATACTAGCAGGTGTGCCCCAGGGAAGCCACTTTTGCCGACGATACCGCTAAATTGGCCGCACATAAAAAGCAGGATATTGCATCTATGAATCTAGGTGTACATCTCAGACGAGTAGAATCTTGGCTCTCTGACTGGAGATTAAAAGTCAATGAGGCTAATCCAATTAGTGGGTTTGAATAACTTTGGACAGCATTTATTTTGCTTTTTAGAAGATAAAACTTACCTCTCCTAACACTGATACTTTATATTTCCATTCAACGGCTCCATTTCGATACCAGATAACAAGGATATATCAAAGTGAAGGTAAACACGTATATCTCAGAAACTACACAAGATAGTGCATAGGTTAAACATACTTCTTTGGTCTCGACTTATCTTATACCACTGTGCAGCGTTCTTCCTTGACTCAAGCCACCAGGACAATGTTCGAAGTTCCGTCTAACTCGTTCATTTGTGCGACCTGTGTTTTGGTTTCACCGATAGATGAACCAACAGACGGGCGGACGCACATAGCTCAATGGAATCAGAAAGTGATTCTGATTGTTTTAAGGTGTTTAAAATATCAGCACTAAGTCAAAATACCATGTACCACTGCATAGTAAATGGAAATATAGGGTGGTCCAAATCAAAAGTTTATATTTTATTTAATCATGTAGCCTTCAACGTTAACTGAAATAGTCAATGATACTACCGTTGCACAATCCACACCAAACTGTCACTCTCTGCGGATGCATTGGCTTCACGTGTAGGTCCTATCCCCAGATGCATCAGTTTTGAGGGTGAACAAAGCTGCCGAGATGAAAAGTGTCTCCTAAGAAAAAGAGGATTTTCGAGCACAATCGTTGTCCACTACAAGCAATGGAAAGATTAAAGTTGGATCTAAAATGAGCGAGAAATGCGAAGGGGATATCGAAACGATAGAACTCATTCTCTAAACGAGAGTACAACATATTTTGGAACGTGTAACGAGCCTAGAGCACATGAGGGGGATGCATTAAAGGAGGATTTCAAGTTTCCTAGTCGATACAGAACGTCTATAATGGAAAAAATTAAATCAGCTAAAAGTAAAACCAGAGCTCGCAACAAGCCCTGTAAAGGCTTATGTGTATGCCCATAGGGCATCCCTTCAGGAACTCTGTACTTCACACCAACCAACCACTAAAAAACATGGATCGATACGGTATAAATTTGCAAAGATTGTGTATAACGGCAGGACCATTCAATGGTTAATTTTTTATTTACATGTTATTTTGACAGCGATAGTTCTTTACCGCTTGAAAAGTGGTGGAACAAAATTAATAGCTTGAACAATATTGCGAAATTATTTCCAAAGTCGATGCAGTGTAGCCCAAACTGTACGCTTATTTAAAATAATTTTCGGTTGAAATGAGTCATCCATCGGTCCTGTTTTAAGCTACTTGGTGCAAAAAGTGTCAGTCTGACATGCTAGTGGTAAACACTTACGATCCCTTTCATCGTTTGGTCTCTCGACAGCCGGTCCTATTGGCCGGATTGACCCGAAAAGCATTTTTTCGGCCAAGGGCTGTCGCTCGGCACACAGTTGCCGCTAGACAACAACACATCGATATTAACATCTCTTACCAGCCTGGTAAGAGTTTGGCACAAAAAGTCCAAAATATATACACAATAGCCCGATTTTAAATGTTAATAGCTCAAAATAATTCTTGAGTCCTTGGCTACAATTGTGCTTTTTACAGAGCTCAAAAATATTTACTAGATCAACAGTTATAGAATTTTGGCCGATGGAAATCGATCCTGGACCACTGTGCTCGGTATTCGCTCACAAGATCCAATTGACATAACCATTAAGGGAATTTCGCACAAAACCTCAAAACATTAGCTTAAAAACTGCAACTAACTCAGTAATCGATGGCACCCTATCATCCACTTCGTTTTTGCCTCTTAGTTTGGGTCTTATACGAGGGCGACCCCAAAACTAACTGGCCTGGCACATTTTCTGTTTTACTAGCAACTTTTTTTTGTTTTGATTTTTAAAAGCAATCTTTTATAAGCCATCTGTCAAAATTTCCGAAATATTTAATGATTATTTTCTTTGTTACAGGTGATTGAAGTAAACCAGTTTTATAATTTTTGCAAAACACTTTTATATGAAAGGTTATACGCCACAATTAATCAAAGATGAATTGGATTCTGTTCATGGTGATAATGCACCATCATAATCCACCCTGGGAAATCTTGGGTTCAACAATTTTAAATGGGTCGTTCAAGTACGGAAGATGAACAACGCTCTGGAAGACCGAAAACTGCTACTACTATTGAAAACATTAGAAAAATATTTAATGAAGTGACTAAAGATAAACGAATAAAGCTCAGATAACTTGCTGATATTGTTAAAATACACGAAAACAAGTTTGGAGTATTTTACATGATGAACTCCACATGAAAAAGCTATCCGCAAGATGGGTGCCGCTTTGCCCCAAAAAATCGTCCGTTGGAGCAATTCCGAGGAGCTTTTAGCGATTTATCAGCGTACTCCAATAGAGTACTTGCGCCGATTCATAACTGTTGATGAAACATAGATCCATTACTACATCCCAGAATGCAAATAACAGTCAAAACAATGGATAGTAGCTGGTAAAAGTGGTCTCAAGAAGGCGAAAACTGTTAAGTCAGTAGGAAAAGTAATGGCCACAGTATTTTGGGATGCAAGGGGTATATTATTTATTGATTATCTTGAGAAAGGAAAAACTATAAATAGTGAATATTATTGTGCATTATTGAATCGGTTGAGTGAAGAAATCAAGATAAAACGACCGCATTTAGGAAAAAAAAGTTCTTTTTCATCAAGATAATGCTCCTTCACACACTGCATTTTTAACTCAACAAAAACTGGCCGAATTACGATTTGAAATTGCTCCGCATCCACCATATAGTCCAGATTTAGCTCCTTCTGACTATTTCTTGTTTCCAAATTTAAAAAAATTTCGCGGTGGCAAAAAAATTTTGACCAATAGCGAGGTTATTGCCGAAACTGAGCCATATTTTGAGGGTCTTGAAAAATCTTATTTTTCGGATGGAATTAAAAAGCTTGAAAAACGTTTGATGAAGTGTATTGAGTTGGAAGGAGATTATGTTGAAAAAAAAAATAATAATAATTCCAAAAAAACGGTTATTTTTATGTTAGGCCAGTTACTTTTGCGGTCGCCCTCGTAGTAGTGAATAGCCGATAAAACGCTTAATATCTAGCTTAACTCTGTCTTCTTAAGACGATTTAAAGGTCTTTTGTGCCATTTCATAGAGTTTTATGAGCCACCATGGCCAAAAATTTTATTTGCTTGAAAATAATGAATGGTATTCCTGTCTTCTATCTGTTTAGCTGATCCTTGTCTAGTAAGCTTGACGGCTTTTTCGTAGCCGTGAATGTTAGAATGTTCAGGGACCGATATTATTTCTAGGGTTAAGCATCGTTCTTAATTGGCTATTTTTTCTTTACGCTCCAGAAGAGTTCGTGACGTGACTGTCCTTGGGGACAGTGTCTTTATCGCTACTTGTTCGTCTATTACTGTTACGTTTATGTCTTTAAATAGGTGCTTTTAAAAAGATTCAAACAAAATTTGAGTCCAGGGTGCTCTTAAATTCAACTTTTATATCCAGGAGGTCTTCCTCAAATTTCGGACAGAGCGCCAATTCCATGTAAAACCGATCACTTTTTACAAGTAGGTCTTCGATTTTGACGAAATTTTGTACATTAGTTCACTTTGGTGTTCTAAAAAAATATAGTTTGGGTTTTAAAAAAAAAAAAAAAAAAACATAGGTCTGAAAATTACAGCAAGCAACAGCATGGCAACATTTTCAATCCGTTTTTTTTAAAAAAATCATAACTTTTTCTAGTTATGATATTTGGAAAATCTTTTTTTTTAAACTATCAGGATTAAAATGAGGTTTACTAAATATTTTTGTTTGGAAAGCTAACTGATTATACAATCCAATTCACTTATTGAGAACAAGCGGTAATCATTAGGTCCACTCTAGCCGTAGTTGCAAATATTTGCTACCAGTAGATACACGCAACCAAACGAGTACTATAATCCCTACAACCATATTATAAATCAGACTCAACCATACAATCATCCTCACAACCAACAAATATGAAATGATCCCCCTCAACCATGCTACGATCGCCATATTTATTAGGATTGGGAAATGTTGATATTCAACAATAGCGATTTTTGTTACGTAAATTACTTTAAATTACATTACAATTAGTTCAAATGTAAAAAGTAATTTAAAAGGCAGACAGTCAAAGACACTTTAAGTCACAATCATACGGTACGATTGCCGTTATCATAATATTGTTAACAAAACAAAACAAAAACAATACTTTTGTCGCATCAACCAAATTTATATGGTCACATTTCAACAATATTAATGTTAACGCAAACATCAATTGTCAAAATGAAATTAAAAAAAACAAATACTACGAGGGCTGCTATATATATTTCTGGCCTAAAAATGGTTTTATTGTTTTTTAAAATATTCTCCAGCATGATTTATTCACTTTTGCATGAACTCAAGCCACACGCAGAAAAAAAGTATAGTTGCGGTGACAATATTTGAAGAGGACAATACTATTGTTGGGTATATGGTTGTGGTACAACAATATTATGATCCTCACAATAATAGTATAATTCAAATACAACCATACTATGATCCTCACAACCATACTATGATACTCACAAGCATACTTTGATCCTCACAACAATAGTATGATCCAAACATAACCATACCATGATCCCCACAACCATAGTATGATGCACACTCAACCATACTATGATCTCCACAATCATATTATGATCCTCACAACCATAGTATGTTTCACACACAACCATAGTATGATTCACACGTAACCATGTTATGATCCCTACAACCATAGTATGATCCGTACAACCATAGTATGATCACACACAAATATACTATGATCCCCAATATTATTTATTAGAATTGGGTTAAGTTGTAAACAATAGATTTGAATAATGAAAATTATTTAAAAATACATTATATTCAAAATAATAGAAGTGATTTATTTAAAAGTAGAGAAAATCAATTTATAAGTTAAAAAACGTAAGTGTTTTTATTTAAAATTTTTAGTTAAACAAAGCTAAAGCAGTTTATTTGAAAACTTTTAATTTTCTTTATAAAAAGTTCTATTATTGCATTCGATCCGTAACAAAAACATTGTTCTAAAAAGCATATTCAAATGAAGAAGAATTACAATCATACAGTATGATTGCCGTAATCATATTATTGTTTACATAAAACCCAAAAAACAATACTTTTATCCCACCAAACTAATTTATATTGTTGCTACGGCCATATTTTCATTTTCTTATTTGACAATAATACTATTGTTACATTTCAACAATATTAATATTGCGGCAATCATACTATTGTCAAACACAAATTCAGTTAACAATACTATGGTTGCGACAAACACACTTTTATTGTGGAGAACATATTATTATTGCCGTGACCATATAGTAACCATGTTTATTCTCTGCGTGCAATTGTCGAAGCACTTTTTCCACTCCGATTGGGACACCACCAAGACATCGAGCCATAAGCGCTAACCTATCGTAAGTGAAAAAATGCAAATTTTACAGGAGACGGTTTTTATTATTTATTTCAAACAACTTTATTAAAAATGCAAATGTTTTAATGCAAAAATTTAAGATTTCTACCTACTCATATAACTGTATCAAAAAACAAAAAAAAAAATCTGAACACATTTGCGATTGCTGCAGCAATTTGATGTGTGACTTACGATAAAATTGCTACACAATAAAATTTAAACAATCATTTACGATAAAATGCAAAAGCTTTTTTTTTGATGTTTTACTAACAATTTTGTCATTTTAAAAATACAAAACGATGAGGCTTGTCCTAACGATTATTTTTCAGCAATAAAATTTTTTTTTCCAAAAATTTGACTTACGATAGGTTAGCGCTTATGGCTCGACATGGTTTTTGAACGCTTCAGCAGCATCTTCTGGCGACGAATTGACTACGCATTTTTTGCTTGACGTTGACTACGCATTTTTTGCTTGATGTGCGGGAATTAAAAGACGTCACTGGGTGCCAAGTCTGGGCTGTACGGCGGATGACCCATCAATTCGACGTTTTGGCGCTGGTTTGAGCCGATGTGTGAAAGCTCGCACTGTTATGGTGCACAATGATTCGTCTTCTCTTGTTCGTTTTTTTAATTTCTCCGAAGACATCAGGCAAACAAACTGTGGTGTACCACTCAGAATTGACCGTCCTACGTTGCTCAAGCGGAACAGTCGCCGCATGACCAGTTTTGTCGAAGAAACTGGCGACCATTTGCTTCGAAGTGCTTCTTCCACGAACAACTTTCGTTGGATTTGAGGAGACCCAAACGGTCGATTGCTGTTTTGTTCCGGACTCATACGCATAGATCCATGATTCGTCACCTGTGATGATGTTATAAACATCATTTGAAGCACCGCAATCGTATTTTTTCAAAATTGCTTTGCACCAAACGACACGAGTCTTTTTTTTTTGAGCGATTGTCAAATTGTGCGGGATCTAACGTGAACAAACCTTTTTTACAGCCAGGTGCTCATGCAATATCGAATGTATGCTGGTGAAAGAAATGACCAAGGATGCCTCTATCTCACGGTATGTCACATGACGAACTTCTACTAATAAAGAAGTAATGTTTTTGCAAATATTTTCATTACAATAATCTATAAACATATTCCATTTTAAGGAAATAGCTTATAATCTTTGGTAAATCCAAACTAATGTTATCGTAATAATACTCGAGCGCCCAAATATAGGACATTGTATATATGTAAATTGATATTGTTAATTAGTGTTTATTATAATTTAAGTTATCCGAAATTGAACCAAATAAACGTTAAAAAAAATGATCGCACGAAAATGTTCACGAGCTAATTCCATTTTTTTTGCCAAATTGATTTTTTCAAGTCACTGTGAACAACACAAACGATGGTCGTATGTCAAAACGTTCTGAATACGTTTATGCTAAAAAATATCAAACTTCCCAATGGAAATGTCAGATGGCGCCAGACAACACTTAGTATTGTCTTGGCCAGAAATATATATAGCACCCTCCTATAGTTTCGAAGAACCGATTTTTATTGCAGAGAACATATTATTGGTACCGTAACCATATAGTAACCACATTTTTCTGCGTGTACTGAACAGACCTTTGCTTGGTATCCAACATATTCGATATCACCTGCGGCATTCAGAATCGGAATTTTGTCTTTATTATCTGCCTTTAAACTAAGCGCACACTAATTCAATTAAATTTAAAATGCTCATCAGGGACCATAAAACTCCTTCGATCATTTGGGGCATATTTATCAATTTATGGACTACTGAACTACCAAACTGGACACTTGGAACATTTGGATTTTAATCTGACCGACCAATACCGAAAATGTTTAGCAAGTATACATTTCTCTATGTACGAGTACTCCTGCAGTATATATTGGGTTTATGCAGGTATGTACTCACAACGAATGCATACTTGTGTGTGTGAATGTACGTATGTGTACACATGTATGTCTGATGTATTGGTCAAATTTATTTTGGCTTGTTTCGAAAAGATACACAACTCATACACTCAAATATAAATAAAACACACACACACAAACTCATACGAATACGCGAGAGAGTAAATAAAATACATTCCATTAAAAGGATGTACATTTGGCCTTTTTGTTAAAAATGGAGGATACAAGTGGGTGGCGGGGGGTGGTCTGTGGTTGGAATTGAAGCCAGTGTTCATCCTTATGCCAGGAAGGAGGTATAAATGTTAAAATGAAATTTATGACTTTATTTCAAAATTTAATTTTGAAACGTTTCAAGCGTATGTGGATGGGATGCATGCGAGTGCGTGTGTTTGAAATTCTAATTACCGCCCATTTTGGGGCTAATTGGAAAATTGTGTACATTTGTGCACATTTAGCGAAGATTTTCGGCAAACGCTCATTTAAATCGCTTGCGCATCGTTTACTTACGGCTAATGGTGTTTGTTGTTGTTAATTTCGCCTGTCAAGTGGAAATTAATGTGAAGGTGTTGTGCGTGTGTGTGTGGAGTAATTTAAAACGAAAATGCTACAGAATTTTTGTTATTCTACACCGCAAAAGCGTGGCGGAAATTTAAGCTGCCCGACAAGAACATTGTTATCATTATATCGTTGTAGGCGTACTCGTAGAAGCAGACTCCGTCGAAAGAATACAGCGAGACATAATTGTTGTTGTTTTTCAAGTAATGACACGAAGTCAGTGGAAATGGGTCTTGAGATAAAAATGGGCTAGACGAAGCTTGTATCTGCAGAAGACATGTCTTGTATAAAAAAGGGCGACACTGGAAGATCGGAGCAGTTGAAACGTACATCTATATGAAAGTGTTTATTGGCCTGACTAAGATATTTTAGTCGATTGGGCTGGAATGATCAAGCACTACGCCGACAGGATTATGAGACAGATAGACAATTTTAGCCTCGAGGGTGCCGTGTCTTCGCTAAGGCCAATTGAAAGCAAAAGGCCATGGTCGAAATGTTTCTTTTTCCCACTTTTAATCATTTTTGCTTGTATGACATGTACCGCCACCACCTGGCTAAAAACCCTGCTCGGATAAAGTGAGATGCATGTAAAGGCCCATTGCGAGTTATTTTTAATATTCAATTACACATGATCCCGAGACAAATATATTCTTTTTCTTCTATTTTTATAAAAAAAAAGGATGTTTTACCAGCAAAGGCTTGTATTAAGTTCGATGTTCACTGGGAAAATATATCAAACTCTATATATAAAAATATATAGTTCGAGCGATATCTCACCTTTAAACATTTTTACGTTAAGTCTAAAGTCTATGCTGAAAAACCAGCTACGATTCAGGTTTTAGAAGCCAACATTACGCGTGTCATGTGGAAATGCTCGAACGCGTCATTAAAAATTGGACCCTCAGAATGGAAACTCTGCGGCGTAGATGATGCCAACATTTTAAGGAAATTATATTCAAAAAATAAATGGCATAAAATGTCCTTTCAAATTCCCAATAAAGATTCTACACTTGAGTTGAATTTTTATATAAGTATTTTTTTTTTGTTCTGACAAATTACCTCTAGATGCATCACCCTATACTTTACGAGACCTCTAATCAATATTATGTGATGTTGCAAACGCAACGAAAAATTTAGTATAACATCCACTAAAAACATATGTATTACGAGTCTGAAAAGATCTAAGTCGGGCTAGGCAGACTTTATACTGCACTTACCACAACACAAAATTCCAATCTGCTCTGTTTTCAGTATATTTTCCTTATGTGCAAAACCACGTCACAAATTTGATTTCTTGAAATCCGATCTACATTGAAATCCGGAGCTACATTTTTATGGGGGGGCCATTTCAGAACATAGACCAATTTCAATAGCAACATTAGCTTAAAAAAGAATAATGTGGAACGCTTCATGGAGATCGGTTCATATTTGCGATAGTCTAGATGATTAGAAGAATAGGTTGACAGTCTTTCCGACTGATATATCAAAATCGATTCGGTAGTGTAGGTCTATAACACTTTTCTTCTGAATGTTACAAACATTAGCAAAGACCCCTATACCACAGAGTGGTTAGGTTATAAATTTAGCATGATGTGTCATGTAAGACTGTTTGTTGGAAAAATAAGTCTGGCAATTCTTACTAGTTTCCTTAGCGCCTTAAACCAACTCGCTTGTTGACCGAGTAGTTTCCATACAAATCCTAATTTAGTCACCACAAGTGAACATAGTTAATATTAGGTGGCGTTCAAACGAGCACAGGAAGGCGATTTCGATTCAATTACTAAAATTTTAAAATTAAAAACGCTCATGGCCAACTTTTACCGAACTGCGTACTGTATAAGTATATGTTACACATTATAATTACCCAACATTTTTCATATTCAAATTTCTCCGCTCATTTTATGAGAAAACCCCAATTTACATTGATTTGAAATGTTATCGCAGAACGCCGAAAAAGGTGGTGATACCAATTACATTTATTTGAAATGTTTACGGAACAAAGCACGCACACGCAATTGGAACAATTAAATATGGTAACATTAAACAAAGGCATAGATAAGCCGCACAATCGTGATAAATACTATAAATGCCAAATTTTCATAATTTTAACAATTGTTTACACAACTTCCAACCAATAAAATAGAAAAACGAAATATGTGAAATGTGAAAAGGGAACAACATTAAAGAGCCATTAATTATTACAAAAGCCAAAAACAGAAAGTTGTGCTTATTTTGCCACCCAATTCATTTGCCAGCGAACCGTACAGCCCAGACCAGCAGAGACAATGAATTTTTATCGTGTTTAATGGCACTCAATAACCAGCCGACCAACCTACCAACAAGCAAAAATGTTGGTGTTTAGATCGGAAATTTTCGGCTGGCTGAGCACTGAGTGGGTTACCCTCTGATACATTTTAAGGAAACCACCCCACCCTACCTCCACCATTACCACAGCCGTTGCCAAAGCCCAAACATAAACCAGCACACAGCACAGTAAACTCAAGCTTCGGTCACAGAACAAACAGGAACTGAGACAAACATTTAACCCTTAACGCTGGCATTAACGATAAAGGTTTAAACAGACTTTCAACCTACAGCACGCCGTCACCCTGCCGCTCCCCAAACAAGCGACAACGTTCTATGGTCGATATGAGAGTGCAGTTGTGTGTGTGTGCGCTGAGGTGAAAAGGACAAGTCCACACTCTAGCATATGTTTGTCCTGCAGGCTGTCCTAACCGTCTATCCGCCTGCCTCTGTCTGTCCGTCCGTCCGTCCGCCTGTCTGTTTATGTGTCTGTTCGTTGGCTCGTTTGTTAGTCTCTCTACATGTTAATGTTCCAAATGTTAAGTGCAGAATGCAAGCACAAAAAAATTAAGAGTAGAGCAACGAGAAAAGAAAAAAAGTTTAGATCTCTTGTGATTATGTCCACATGTATTCACTGCTGTGAGAGTATTTGTGCCGGTGTATGTGTGTGTGTGCTCATAAAGTGACACACCGAGCACACACAAAATATATTTCATGTATGGAAATGAAACATATTCTCTGGCCCCGGAATATTCGAGTAAACATTTCTATCTGGGCAAAGTTTAGATACTTTGAAATAAACCCAAACTCAGGCTCACACACACAGACAGACACACACACAAGCACACGTACAGACACCCCTTATTCTTGTTTGTCATTCGCATTTACATAAATTTTCTGTATGACTTGGAAAAAAACACACACTCACACACCCGCTTACACGTACATACATATAAACATAAATATACTCGTACATGCACATACACATACATACGCACATATGTATAAATTATGCACTGGTGACTCTGAGTAAATTCTCTGCTGCATGCAATAGCAGCATATGTGTGCGTTCAAAGGTGTGGCGGTGGTGGGTCAATGAAATGATGTGATTTTAGATTTTGGGGTGACGAAAGGGTGGTACTCTAAATTAAGACGATGAAATAAATCGAAGTCGATCGGATCGCAAATGGGAAACATCAGGAAATACATTGTGCTAAGAAATTAAAAAGTGTTAGCTGCAGAAATGGTCTTAGAAATGTAAAGAAATTGACGAAGACCCATGTGGTAGTATCTACACAGTAATAACCAAGAAATTTGGGCCCAGAAATCCAAAACCGACCATTGAGGAGTAGGCGTGGGCCAAGAAGATAAACGAAGAACTCTCGAACCCCGTTAGATCGAAGCTGACACCGACAATGCATGTGCTGCGTTTTAGTTCAGTAAAACAATGAGTAAGAAAAATCTGAATCGGACAAGGCCGACTACATGATAACCTTATCACACGCTTTTGAATCCATTTTTTTTAATGCCACACATCAAATATTGTTTGAAATATTAATGGCCCGCTCAATTGTACCACATACGAAAGCACATTAATATGGAGGCTATGTCAAAACATAGACCGATTTTCTATAATAATTGTCCTTTGTACAAAACATCGCTTTAACCACATTGCATCGCTATATTAACATTTAAACCGATCTGGTAGATTTGAGCAATATTTATTATGTGAGCGAAATGTATCTTAAACCCCAATTTCGTTGAAATCTGCTGACATTTGAAAATTTGAATCAAATCGTAAGATACATTTACATGACAGCGCATAGAGAAAAGGATCTAAGGGTAAAAAAATCAATATTCATTTTTTTTTCTTTTTTTTGATGTAGACAACATCTGGGCATCGAATGAGACCGATCCCATGCCCCAAAAGTGTTCCCTCCCAGAGATATGCGCGTTTTATGCAAGTGAAGTCGACGATTCTAAGCGCAAATAGAAAGGGACCTAATCTTTAAAATGGCTCTCCTGAACAAACCTTAGGTCCCTTTCTATTTTGCGCGTCACATATAGGGGCTTTATCAGAACATGGAGCGATTTTCCCAGCGTCAGTACCAGATAGCGGTTCATATTTGCCATCTACACGCAGAAAAAAAGCATGGTTGGGGTGACAATATTCGAAGAGGATCATACTATTGTTGGGTATATGGTTGTGGCACAACATTATTATGATCCTCACAACAATAATATGATTCCCACATAACCATACTACGACTCTCACAACAATATTATGATTCACACATTACCATACTATGATCCCCACAACCATAGTATGATTTACACGTAACCATACTATGTTCTCCGCAACCATATTATGATCCTCAAAACCATAGTATGTTTCTCATACAACTATAGTATGATTCTTACAACTATAGTATGATTTACACGCAACCATACTATGATCCTAACAACAATAGTATGATTCACACTTAACCATACTATGATCTTCGCAACCATATTATGATCCTCACAACCAAATTATCTTTCTCATACAACCATAGTATGATCTTCACATAGTATGATTCACACGCAACCATGCATTTATCGCTACATCCATAGTATGAATCACTCAACCATACTGCATACTCAACCATACTATGATCCCCAACATTAATTATTAGGATTAAGTAATGTTGTTATTCAACAATAGAGATCTTTATCAAGCAAGTTATATTAAAATGCATTGCATTAAGTTAATAGCCAGAATTGAGGCCATATTTTTATTGAACATTCCATTCAAGAAACAAAAAGTCGAAAATACTTTTAGTACCCAGCAGGGGTGAATGCAACTTCACCATCCATAGACCCTAAGAAACGTCTGTGATTAAACTATGATCAATGGCTATATACTTAAGTGCAGGCAGATTTTAAATAAACGAGAACCCGTTGGAAGTACAGTATTTCAGCGAACAAAGTAAACACAATAAAAATTCCTAAAACTACCTTCCGATTGTTGTTGTTTTTTATAATGGACACTGTATCGTGTGTACTTTATGTGCTTGTTTGGTATATCAAAAAAAAACATACGCATACACATGCATGTATGCTCTATAAAACCTGTTTTGTTATGTTAATAGTCGCAACCATATGGTATGATTGCCGTAATCATATTATTGTTAACGTAAGATTTAAACAACAATACTTTTGTAACACCAACCATGTTTATTGTGGACCACAACCATGTTTTCATTTCTAAATTTGATAATAATACTATTGTTACATTTTAACAATATTAATATTGCCGCAATCATACTGTTGTCAAAATAAGATTCAATAAACAATACTATGGTTGCGACGAACATGGTTTTATTGTAGAGAACATATTATTGTTGCGGTGACCATATAGTAACCATATCTTTTCTCTGCGTGTGCACAACAGTGTGCTTTCGAGTAAAACTTCCAACAAATCGGAACATTTGTAAAATGTATCAAATAAGCCGCAAATGAGCCGCGGTTGTCACGGTACTTTCGATGCAGAAATTGTATCAAAAAAATTGTATCTATTGCAACCTTGATTTAAGGTAGCCGGGTACCAAAAAAATTAAATTAAGTTTTATAATTTTTAAAAATGGAAAATAAAGAGTTTCGTGCGGTAATTAAACACTTTTATATGAAAGGTTATACGCCACAATAATCCACCATCATACTCCATCGTGAAATCCTGGGTTCAAGTACCGAAGATGAACAACGCTCTGGAAGACCGACAACTGCTACTTCTATTGAAAACATTAGAAAAATATTTAATGAAGTGACTAAAGATAGACAAATAAAGCTCAGAGAACTTGCTGATATTGTTCAAATACACGAAAAACAAGTTTGGAGTATTTTACATGATGAACTCCACATGAAAAAGCTACCCGCAAGATATGTGCCGCGTTTGTTGACTTTGCCCCAAAAAATCGTCCGTTGGACCAATTCCGAGGAGCTTTTAGCGATTTATGAGCGTAATCCAATAGAGTTCTTGCGCCGATTCATAACTATTGATGAAACATGGATCCATCACTACATCCCAGAATGCAAAGAACAGTCAAAACAATGGGTACAAGTGGTCCCAAGAAGGCGAAACTGTTAAGTCAGCAGGAAAAGTAATGGTCACAGTATTTTGGGATGCAAGGGGTATAATATTTATTGATTATCTTGAGAAAGGAAAAACTATAAAGAGTGAATATTATTGTGCATTATTGGGTCGGTTGAGTGAAGAAATCAAGATAAAACGACCGCATTTTAAAAAAAAAAATATTTTTCATCAAGATAATGCTCCTTCGAACACTGCATTTTTAACTCAAGAAAAACTGGCCGAATTACGATTTGAAATTGCTCCGCATCCACCATATAGTCCAGATTTAGCTCCATCTAATTATTTCTTGTTTCCAAATTTAAAAAAATTTCTCGGTGGCAAAAAAATTTCGTCCAATAGCGAGGTTATTGCTGAAACTGAGGCATATTTTGAAGGTCTTATTTTTCTTGTTTTTCGGATGGAATTAAAAAACTTGAAAAACGTTTGATGAAGTGTATTGAGTTGGAAGGAGATTGTGTTGAAAAATAAATAATAATAATTCCAAAAAACGGTTCTTTTTATGTTAGGCCAGTTACTTTTGCGGTCGCCCTCGTACTTGTAATAGACGTAACCACGATCATTCCGTTGGCAAAAAAGTCGGTTGTGACAACTAATTCAGTCTCTTAAGATGAACTTTTTAGACCTTAAGCCAAATTCGCCCCAAATAGCTTGTGGTTATACGCCAGCATTGTGCAAGATTTCAGGAACCTTCCTATCCTACCTATATTTGTTTGACTGCTATCGTGCTATTAAAAGGCACGCGGGCGGCCATGGCTAGTTTGTCGCAGAATTGTACGACGATCAATAATATAAATGTCCCTTATAGGATCACCGATCAATATTTCGAGGTGTTGCAAACGAAATGACAATTTTTTTTATTTTTATTTTTTTATTTTATATCTATTACAATATTAAATTATAATAAACTTATAAGGAAATAAGCACTAGCAACTAAGGCTATCGGCCTGGCAAATTTATTATACTCTCCATTCTTTGATGAAGTCTATAGCAGCCCTCGCCTTACCAGATTTTATTCTCAAAATCAAGAGATTATTCTGTATATTACAAAACAAATGTCTGCGTTTTCATTTTACCTAGATGGAAAACGCAGACATCCGCAATGTCTTAAATTAATTACAATTTTATTTTACCTACCAGACATGTAATTAATTCATTCAAGGGCCTGTAGGAAGCCATAACGATTTCTACTGTTGCCACAAACCAGAGATTCGTTTTCGCTGAGATGTTATAACAACATCTGTCTTGACTTTTGGTAGATACCAAATAAAGCACGAAAAGATAGCAGGAATCAAGTGGTTTCCCCTTAAACTAAAGTCGAATGACCTTTGCCGCAAATCCTTTGTTATACAATTTCAGCAATACTTCCATTTAATTGTATTTAATCAATAGCACCACCCACCCATAACATTTCTGCAAGCAGAAATGCGTCTTTCATCACCCCACCCACAGCACACCCTGCCAAAGTAAATGATTACATGAGTGAGTTTCTTTCTATTTCAAAACAAAGTCCACAGCTCCACCCCCACCGACGAACCGCCCGCTCGCTCCAAAGAAGAAAAAAAGCAACAGGATTGTATTGCAAGTATGAAATGTTTCTGAAATAAACTTGTTACCGACATAAGGATACCTATGGCGCACATTTGGATAGTACCGACAGTGGCAGTAATGCCACATGACACATGTCCGACCTCCTGGTGACACGTGCTAAAATACGTTAAATTTTTAGTTTTTGCCTCGAACGTGTGTGTATACGCCATACATACGGCACGCTACGCTACGCTACGAGTAGCACGTCTATATGCATGTGTACGTTCGTATGACCACATATTACTCGTACATACGTCCGTACGTATCTTGGAACTCTGTATGCCAGTTTATTTTTACGAGTATTTCATGCATTCGCACAGAATTTTATATTTATTTAATTGTGTTCCCGAGTTGCTGCGTTGCGTTTGAGAGAACTCACATATAATTTCATTATTTTTATACACTTGCCGAGTCGCCGCACAAAGGGGGTTGGAACGCCTCGGGGGAAAACCAAATAAAAATGTGTCTTACCCATGTGCTGGAGTTGCCGGCAATGAAAGGTGTTGTCGTCTTGTCATTATTTGGACTTGTACTCTTTGGGAAGAGTTGCTTTCGTATATCAATTAAGTGTCTTCAAAAGAGGTAATGACACGTACTTGTAGAAAACTGGGAACGTTTTTTTAATTGAATACATTTAAAGACAGCATAAATTCTCATTACCAAAGATGATTTCGGCTAAGACAAACATTTAAAAATATACAACACTTACGATTAGGACACCCTTCGCATTGCCTTTACGCAGTTTTTAAGCAGTTTGCGTTCTTATTGTGGGTTTGGGATAGGAAAAACATTATTTGGAGATCTGAGATACCTCAAAAGGCAGTCAGAAAGCCGCTCCAATCGCACGAATGCGGGTTCTTAAAGTCAAATTTTTTGCCAAACTCAATTTGAAATATCTTTATTTCAGTGTTAGACAAATTCACGAAACACAATTTAGCAGCGCGTTGCGATTTTTTGAAGCCATTTACGGAAATGGCCGTTCAAATCAAAATGCATTTCGGGCACTTCGTTATATTTTTGGTCAGCACAATTGACTAAATGTGAACACAGTAGATGCGTTAACAAGCAGAATTGCCAAATAAGAATCTACGTGTGATTGTTGAAAAGCCAAAGAGTGACTTCTTGCGCTGGCGGCATTATCGGGGCGTACTTCTTCGAAAATTATGTCGGCCAAGCAGTTACCGTAAATGACGTTCGCTATAGCCGAGATGATAACGGACTTTTTTTGGCCAGAAATTGAGGATATAGACCTGGACGATATGTAGTTCCAACAGGATGGTGCCACACAGCCAATAACGTAACGATGTTAATTAGCCGCCACGACCATGTGATTTGGCACCGTTGGACAGAGAACAAATATGATAACTTTATGGTCACGGCAACAATAGTATGATCTCTGCATTTAAAGTATGGTCGTCGCAACCACAGTATTGTTTTTAAATTTCATTTTGGCAATAGTATGATTTCAGCAATATTAATATTGTTGAAATGTAACAATAGTATTGTTGCCAAATTTTACAATAAAAAATATGGTTATAGCAACAATTTGAGTATGGTTGGTGCGACAAAAGTATTGTTTTTTGGGTTTTGTGCTAACAATAATATCATGTCTCAGAGTCATTGAAAATATGGACCATCGAATAGAGGTACGCCACCGAAGCCCTGGCGAGCATATTGATTCATACATAATTGGCATAGATCCTTCTATCGCAATAAAAAAATATTTAGAACACTTTCTCAATACTTTTTATTTTATTTTCAATTAACATCGTGTCAATTTATGTACAAGGTGAGCCGAAAGTAACCATGGGGTTAAAAACTTTAATAACTTTCTTGTTTATTTTTTTTTCTCAGATTATACCTGCGAAATGATATTATTTTTCTTGTAGATCTTGCTTAGTACAACAAGAAACCGGTTTTACCATTTCCCAAACACCTCCAAAATCTAGAGTTACGGGTAAAAACCGGGTTTTCGGATCTTACGCACTTATATGCCAGTAACATGAAAAAAATCTATGTATTCTCATTTTTTTTTAACTTTTTTGTAATTTTTTAATTTGGATGCGTTTTTATACAGAATTTTTTAAAAGGAACAGTACATTGTTGCACCTGAATAATAAAGAGAGAGTTCATACGAATACAATTCGGTGTCATTTTTGAAAAAAAGTTAGAAACTTAAAATCGTTTGATATTCAACTAAGTTACTGGCAAGTGCGAAAGATCCGAAAAACCCGGTTTTTACCCGTACCTCCAGATTTTGGAGGTGTTTGGGAAATTTCATAACCAGTTTCTTGTTGTACTCAGCAAGATCTACAAGAATAATAATATCACTTCCCAGGTATTTTGACTTCATTCTTTCTTGTTACACTGGGTTATAACTAAGTAGGGACAATTGACATTTAGTCAGTTGCGTTTTATGTTGTAAAATAAAAAGTACTGAATGTTTTTGGACCAAATATTTTTTAATATATTCATTGATGTATATTGTATCCAAAAAGAATCTACTTATTCGAAATGTCCGCCTTTTGCCTTTACACACGCCTTAAGTCGCACTGGCCAATCGTCATTAGCTGCACGAACTTCGTCCATTGGAAACTTGGCCACAGCTCGAACCAAAGCAGTCATAAGAGATCCTATGTTGGGGTATCTTTTGTGACAAAACTTGTCCTCTAAAATCGTCCACAATTTGTAATCCAATGAGTTCAAATCTGTACTGCCTGAGGGCCATTCTTCAGAGGAAATGAACGCTGGCAAATTGTTTCGAAGCCAGGCCTGGGATGTTTTAGCCTTATGGGTCGGCGCAGAATCCTGCTGGAAAGTTCATGGCTGGTTTTGGAACAAGGAATTGTTAAGAGTCTTCACAACAGATTCCAAAAGGGATTTTTGATAAACTTTGGCCGATGTTTTGACTCCTCGTTCGCAGAAATGCAGGTCAGTGACCCCATCGTAAGAGACACCCCACCAAACCATGACTCAAGCTGGGTGATGACCCTTTTCCTGGGATCATTTCAGATGCTTCCTTAGATGACCGCGCATACACGCGTACACTCTATCATTTGATTCATGGACTTTTGCGTGATATTCATCTCACGGGCCATGATTTTCTGTTTTGTGAGCGGATTCTGTGAATTCTTGATTTAACGGCTTTGATGACATGCGGTGTTCGAACAGAGCGTGGGCGGCCCGACCGGAGGCGGTCTTTTACATCTCCAGTCCCCTTAAAGAGTTTTATGCATTGGTAGGCGAACATGCGGCTATTCCCTAGTGATCGCTTTTTTCATTTCACACTTGAAAAGCGCTATAACAGCGATACGGTTCTCATTATCTCCATGATGAAAGTTAAAACAATTTTAAAATCCCGTTACAGACTAACGCTATTGAGGTTATCTTTCAAAACCCATATGACATTAACGAGGTATGTTCAGATCTACTATTGAAATGAGTGTGTTCAATGTTGTAACAGTATTTATGTCCCTACTAAGTCATAACCAGATTATACAATACGACTATATTTTTTAATGTTCACGAGTTAATACTCGTGAACATTTTTGTGTGATCAACATTTACAACTTTCGACGTGGACTATCATGACAAGAGTGCATTGATGAACTTAAATCTTTGTATGGCGATGAAGCACCATCCTATGGCACTGTCAAAAACTGGTTAATGAATTCAATTGGGCCGACGCTCGCTCAAATACCAAGGTCGAGAAGGTCGTCCTGATCATGCAAGATCGTCATGTGACAGACCGTGAGAAAGGGGCATTCTTGGGCATTTCTTCTACCAGCATACATTCGATTTTGCATGAACACCTGGCCGTAAAAAAGATTTGTTCTCCTTGGATCCCGCACAATTTGACAATCGCTCAAAAAAGGGCTCGTGTCGATTGGTGCAAAGAAATTTTGAAAAAAATACGATCGCGGAGCTTCAAAAGGCTTTTATAAGATCGTTACAGATGACGAATCATGCATCTATGCGTATAAGCCCGAAACAAAGCAGCAATCGACCGTGTGGGTCTTCGAAGACGAGCCAAATCCAACGAAAGTTGTTTGTGGAAGAAGCACTTCGAAGCAAATGATCGTCTGTTTCTTCGGCAGAACTGTTTATGTGGCGAATGTTCCGCTTGAGCAATGTGGGACGGTCAGTTCTTAGTGGTCAATTTGTTTGCCTCAAGTCTTCGGAAAAATTCGAAAAACGAACAAGAGAAGACGAATCATTGTGCACCATGACAATGCGAGCTCTCAAACATCGGCTCAAATCAGCGCATTTTTGACCGGCCAAAACGTAGAATTGTTGGGTCATCCACCGTACAGCCATGACTTGGCACCCAGTGACTTTTTTTATTCCCGCACATCAAGAAAAAAATGCGTGGTCAACGATTTTCGTCGCCAGAAGATGCTGTTGAAGCGTTCAAAAACCATGTTTTGGAGGTGTCTTTATCGGAGTGGAAAAAGTGCTTCGACAATTGGCTTGAGCGCATGCAAAAGTGTATAAATCATGCTGGAGAATACTTTGAAAAACAATAAAACCATTTTTGATGATAAGTATTCGCATTTTCATTATTAGGCCAGAAATATATATAGCAGCCGTCGTAAATATCCTTAATTTTGTAATTTATGAGTAATAAAAAACACTTTAATTATATTCCTCAAGTACACTAACCCGTAAAGTCGATCTTGACGTTTTGCCAATTAAACAATACGAGTAGATAAAATGGGGAAAGATTTTTTCAGTTAAAATTGCAATGTTATGAAAATAAAACTGTTAAGACTTTGAGTTTTTAAATTATTTGCTCCCGCTTTACCTATTCGCCTTATTAAACATTTGCCTCTACCCAGACTTATGCAAAAAAATTCTTTAAGAAAATTCTAGGTTAGCATGATTTTTTTTTATCAAATTTATTAAATTTTGGCTCAACAAACAATACCATATAACAAATTGTGTGTTATCATCACCAATAGTTAGTTGCATCAATTAATTGTGAGCAAAACTATTGGTTTCCATAACCACGAATTGTGACAACTAAATGTTATTCCGCATTTTATTGTTGTGACCGATCTATTGATTGTGTGCAGTGTACTTTGATCATATTTACCATCTAGGGGTATGTCGAAGCGAATATTCATTACGGTTGAAAACATTCGGTGATGGCAGCTGAAATTCTTTATTTTTAACGGAATTTTCGTAGTTCCAACCGATTTACAACTGTTTTTCTTCTCTGTGTGTAGTAACGTGTATGTGATTTTCCAGTATTCCTAGTTTTGCTTCGTTTCGTTAATTTTTGATATCCTTCTGCTCGTTCTTCTTCCCTTTTCTATTAAGTGTTTCAAAATGAATCAAATTATGGCTTCCTAGTGAAACCACTCCGAATAAGGGGGCAACCATCCTTGCCTAGCAACTACTCTAATCAAGTAGGGCTGCTGTCAGAGACCCCACATTTTGTCACCTCTCTTATTTTTGCAGGGGCATCTTTATTGAAGATATTCCGAACCGAATGGAACCTGAAGATAAATGGTAGCACTTAATTTCCAACCTTTGATACAAATAAGTACATGGAAGCTTGCAGACAAATGTCTTTAATGGAACAGCTACTGGGGCATGGATGGCATCTACAAAGGGGCGGAAATGTTTATGCGTTAATTTTTTACAGATTACATTGTGGGAATTATGGAAATGAATTAAAGTGGAAGTAGTAGATTCTGGAACTTAAGGGGGTCAGGCAATCTGCGTCAGGGACAATTCGTGGTATGACCAAGTTTTTAACAACACTTTGCTCTTATAACAAAAAAACCATTTTAAATTCAAATGACGAGCTGTGACAATTCTTCGAAAGCAAATTATTCAAAATGGCGCAATCAAATTAAATCGGAAAACAATGGATGGACAGACCAAAACCTAAAAAACAGAGATACTCGCATATGAAAAGGACATAGCAAAAGGGACCAACACGAAGACCGAGGAGACTCAAAGATAAATTGATGACACTTTTTGCGGAATGTCAGGCCATTATCACAATTCTCCCTTGTAATAGGAAAGCCTTCGAGAAGGAGGCGGCCGAGAACAATGCGGTGGTATGGTGGCGATGTTGATGAGAAGTATTCATCAAATAACGTAAAAAATGGGCGTTAATGCCATAGAAGTGGCAAAACAAACCTAAATCATAGTCCAAAGGATTTATGTGTGTATGTGTGTGAGTGTGTGTACGAGAAAGACCGAACGAACAAATGAACGAACGATTGTCAGAAATTCCATAACCTGTGATAAATTACGGATTTTGTTTTTCTTCCATTTTGGCCAACATTCATGGGCTGAAATCGAAAAAGTCCTCCAAAGCCATTGAAAGAGATCCCTGGGAAGCAATCCTCTGGCTTTCAAATATGAATGCATGGCGGCGGTGTTGATACTCGTTTCATTTGCATCAGATATCACATCAATCCATCATCATTCATTTCGTTCATTGAATCAATCTATCAATTACATTCATTCCATAACAATATTAACTTCAATTCCATTTCAGTTTTCCCTTCTGTGCTGCTGCTTGCCCGGTGCTTTAGCCGTTTTTCATCTTCCCTCGCTTTGACTCCTATTCATTTCCGTTATTAGACTAAGGAAGAAGAGGAGTTTGTCTTCCTCTTTTGTTTTTCGCTTTTTCTTGTCAGGTTTTTGTTTCATGGCACACTAAATTTAAAGCCCTTAAATTCTTTTTTGATTAAAGGAGAATTGGTTTTTGTTGAAGTCGAGTACGAGTAGGTGGAGGAGGACTAGGGAGGTGTTTAGACAAACATTAAGTGTTGAATCGGAGCCACCGAATTCGTTAGGTTTCACCTCAACTCAATACTTCACACCTGGAGTAGTTTTGCTGTCATTTTACACTTGCTGAGCGTTGGGGCGTTGGGCTGCCCTTCTCTCTGTTAAACAGATAAAATATTTTCTTCTCAAGTTCAGACTCCAACATATCCAATGAACGCAGTTAATGTCTGCGCCCGAGAGTGGCTTTTTGGCTGTTCCAAAGACCAGCGAAGCGTAAAAATATATACGCGCCTGTATGTGTGTGTGTAGAAACTTACAAACACATAAAAACACTTGCACACACAAAGCTCACCACGCCAAATGCCATCACACTGAGACACGGTTTTATACGCCCAACTCTCGGTGCGTTTTATTCCTTTTTCCTTATTGACGTCACATCTGTTAACTACTGCGATAGCATCAGCGATATGGCCAACAGCTTGTCATAAATTTGGAGGTTGGAGGATGCCGTGGAATACTGAGGAGACAGTGCTAGGTCTGGGCATTAGGGCAACTTGCAATAAAGTCGCTTCAACCACTCACAGAGAAACAATCAGGTCAATGAATTCGTTTGGAAATGAAAGACCTAGGCAATTTTCAATTTGCAACTCTGTACTGTATAAAATAATTTAAAAAAGAGTAAATATTCCTTTTGAAAGAGGAATTACTCCACAAGCTAATAAGATTAGGTTTGTTGTTGATTGGCATAGATGGAAGGAACACTAAGTCAGCGAAGTTAGAGGAAACACATCAGCGTCTAGTAGACGCGTTTCGTCGTTGGTGTGGGCGACTTTTCAGTACCATTATGTGTGCTATATTCCTTCGTTGAGTTCATGGAGTTATGGTGTTTATTTTCGTAATTTATTTTTGTTTTGTAACATCCTACTCAAAGATTGAAGTTTTCCTTTCGTCCTTTTTTTTGTAAAAGTGAAAATATGATTGTTTAACCGAAGTTAGGGTATTTTTATGTTCTACACAAAAGTTCTTTTATTAACTTCAATTGAAGTGTGTCCTTTTTTTAATGAAATTTTATAAATGCTTTTAAAAATAGTCGGGTTTAGGTTAAAATGTTGTACTAAATTGCTCTATTATCATTTTAGTACAAATCGTTTAAAATGAAATCTGAATATTTTCAATATAGAATGACACTTTTTATCCTTATTTGCAAAAAAAATAAATTTTAATAATGTTATTGAATAAGTTATGCTTAAAATGGAAACCAAAATTGACACGGAGATGCTATTTGAATATTAAATTTTCTTCCACCCATTTTTTTAAACAACCTACGAAATATGACCGATATAAAAGTACTATATATGTGACGCGCAAAATAAAAAGGGACCTAAGGTAAAAAAACAGTTTTATTCAGGAGATCCATTTTAAAGATTAGGTCCCTTTCTATTTGTGCTTAGAATCGTCGACTTCACTTTCATAAAACGCACACATCTCTGTGAGGGAACACTTTTGGGGCATGTGATCGGTCTCATTCGATGATCAGAAATTTGAAAATTGATTTTTTTACCCTTTAGGTCCCTTTCTTTATACCCTGTCACATATATTTCTGGCCTAATAATGAAAATGCGAACATTTATCATTAAAAACGGTTTTATTGTTTTTCAAAGTATTCTCCAGCATGATTTATGCATGCGCTCAAACCAAATGTCGAAGCTCTTTTTCCACTCCGATTGAGACACCTCCATGGTTTTTGAACGCTTCAACAGCATCTTCTGGCGACGAAAATCGTTGACCAAGCATTATTTTCTTGATGTGCGGGAATAAAAAAGTCATTGGGTGCCAAGTCAAGGCTATACGGCGGATGACTCATCAGTTCGACGTTTTGGTCGGTCAAAAAGGCGCTGGTTTGAGCCGATGTGTGAGAGCTCGCATTGTCAAGGTGCACAATGATTCGTCTTCTCTTGTTCGTTTTTGGAATTTTCCGAAGACTTCAGGCATAGAAATTGTGGTGTACCACTCAGAATTGGCCGTCCTACGTTACTTAAGCGGAACAGTCGCCACATGACCAGTTTTGCCTAGGAAACAGGCGACCATTTGCTTCGAAGTGCTTCTTCCACGAACACCTTTCGTTGAATTTGGCTCGTCTTCGAAGACCCACACGGTCGATTGCTGTTTTGTTTAGGGCTCGTAAGGCATAGATCCACGATTCGTCACCTGTGACGATCTTATAAATGTCTTTTGAAGCACCGCGATCGTATTTTTTTATAATTTCTTTGCACCAATCGACACGAGCCTTTTTTTGAGCGATTGTCAAATTGTGTGGGATCCAACGAGAACAAACCTTTTTTAAGGCCAGCTGTTCATGCAATATCGAATTTATGCTGGTGGAAGAAATGCCCAAGGATGCCTCAATCTCAGGGTATGTCACCTGAAGATCTTGCATTATAAGTTCACGTACGGCATCAATGTTCTCAGGCACAAAGGCCGTTTTGGACGACCTTCACGACCTTTATCTTTAAGCGAGCGTCGGTCACGATTGAATTCATTCAACCAATTTTTCACAGTGCTATAGGATGGTGCTTCATCGCCATACAAAGATTTAAGTTTATCGATGCACTTTTGTCGTGATAATTTACGTCGAAATTTGTGAAAAATAATCGCACGAAAATGTTCACGAGTTAATTCCATTTTTTTTGCCAAATTAATTTTTTTAAGGCATTGTAAACAACACAAATGATGGTCGTACGTCAAAACGTTCTGAGTACGTTTATGCTAAAAAATGTCAAACTTTCCAATGGAAATGTCAGATGGATGTGACCAAACAAATTGTGTGAAATAAGAATGTTTTGCCTTGCCACATAAGGATTTTTTCCACTTTGAAACAGGAATACTTCTTACCTCATTGATCGTCTATCCATAAACCTACGAGGGCGACCGCAAAACTAACTGGCCTGGCACATTTTCTGTTTTACTAGCAACTTTTTTGTTTTGTTTTTTAAAAGCAATCTTTTATAAGCCATCTGTCAAAATTTCCGAAATATTTAATGATTATTTTCTTTGTTACAGGTGATTGAAGTAAACAAGTTTTATAATTTTTTAAAAATGGAAAATAAAGAACTTCGTGCGGTAATTAAACACTTTTATATGAAAGGTTATACGCCACAATTAATCAAAGATGAATTGGATTCTGTTCATGGTGATAATGCACCATCATACTCCATTGTGAAATCCTGGGTTCAACAATTTAAAATGGGTCGTTCAAGTACGGAAGATGAACAACGCTCTGGAAGACCGAAAACTGCTACTACTATTGAAAACATTAGAAAAATATTTAATGAAGTGACTAAAGATAGACGAATAAAGCTCAGAGAACTTGCTGATATTGTCAAAATACACGAAAAACAAGTTTGGAGTATTTTACATGATGAACTGCACATGAAAAAGCTATCCGCAAGATGGGTGCCGCGTTTGTTGACTTTGCCCCAAAAAATCGTCCGTTGGACCGATTCCGAGGAGCTTTTAGCGATTTATGAGCGTAATCCAATAGAGTTCTTGCGCCGATTCATAACTGTTGATGAAACATGGATCCATCACTACATCCCAGAATGCAAAGAACAGTCAAAACAATGGATAGAAGCTGGTAAAAGTGGTCCCAAGAAGGCGAAAACTGTTAAGTAGGCAGGAAAGGTAATGGCCACAGTATTTTGGGATGCAAGTGGTATAATATTTATTGATTATCTTGAGAAAGGAAAAACTATAAATAGTGAATATTATTGTGCATTATTGGATCGGTTGAGTGAAGAAATCAAGATAAAACGACCGCATTTAGAAAAAAAAAGTTATTTTTCATCAAGATAATGCTCCTTCACACACTGCATTTTTAACTCAACAAAAACTGGCCGAATTACGATTTGAAATTGCTCCGCATCCACCATATAGTCCAGATTTAGCTCCCTCTGATTATTTCTTGTTTCCAAATTTAAAAAAAATTTTCGGTGGCAACAAATTTTCGTCCAATAGCGGGGTTATTGCTGAAACTGAGGCATATTTTGAAGGTCTTGAAAAATCGTATTTTTCGGATGGAATTAAAAAACTTGAAAAACGTTTGATGAAGTGTATTGAGTTGGAAGGAGATTATGTTGAAAAATTAATAATAATAGTTCCAAAAAAACGGTTCTTTTTATGTTAGGCCAGTTACTTTTGCGGTCGCCCTCGTAATTGTTCGAACTCTTCTGAGTTAAGGCTTAGTTGGCATTACTGATTCTTTTGAAATATATTTGATATGTGACTTCCTTTGGTTATAATAGGAGCGTTATGTTGGTACTCGCTTATTAAATAAGTAAGTGGTCGCTAAGGCGATAATTTCAAAACTTTACGAGAAATGTCTATAGTATACAAAAACTTATTGACTTTATGTATCATAGACCGTTTGATTTGAAAATTTGTAATATGTAGAACAAATTCTCACAGTTGTTTCAGAAATACTATAAGCGAGTAATAACCGAGCTCGCTAAACCTTTCTAAAGAGTCTTCTTGAAAAACTTACTTCTCAAAAATTATAATTATTAAAAACAAACGGGGTTCAAAGGCAATTGTCTCTAGTTGTTATATTTGCGTACAATGGAGTGAAGTTATCGCGTTTGCCACCTTCTAAGCGAGTTGCCAATAAAACACGGCCATTCTAATGGTTTCCGGGATTTTTACGCTTTGTTTATATGTGACAGCGCATAGAGAAAGGGACCTAAGGGTAAAAAAATCAATTTTCACTTTTTTTTTATGTGGACAACGTCTGAGCATCGAATGAGACCGATCCCATGCCCCAAAAGTGTTCCCTCCCAGAGATATGCGCGTTTTATGAAAGTGATGGTACACCAAAGATACACGTATTTAAATCTTTAAAATGGCTCTCCCGAACAAAACTGGTTTTTACCCTTAGGTCCCTTTCTATTTTGCGCGTCACATATATTGAAGCAGCCTAATATTTTAGCTTTGTACTGTATGTACGACACCAAATCCACCCAAACGTATCCACGTCACCCTGAACAGCACTGATGTGAAATACGAGTACATGTGTAAGTTATGTACACTGCGCATAACTTGAATAGGGAAACGTATTTCAAACAAGTCTGCACTAAATGCAGCCAATACATATATTCCTTGACTTAACTCAAATAAATGTTACCCTATACTAGTGGCCCACAGTGTTTCCGCATATTTTCACAATCTCCTTTTCTGAGAAAATCCATTAAAAAAAATATTTTCTCCATTTAATGGATTATTTCGCTTTCTGCTGTTTTTATTTCAATGCTGATGAAAATTTTTATGATGTTTTGAATTTCCTTTGAGTGAGTGGTTGAATATATGCATGGATGGCTGGTTGTATACTTGTACCCACCTCCTCCTCGAGAAATCGACAGAAAATCGGTAGACTTAGTGAAAGTGGATGCATGGTCTGGCTGGAAAAAAGGAGTAAGTCGCAGCATGGCAGTGGCACAAGTAGTAATATTTAGTAAGGGCCATAACATCGGCATCAGGAGCCAACAATGCCACAATCGGTTTTTTTCCATGCAGCTTGTGTGCATGCACTTGGAATGTTAAGTAAGTACGAGTACCCATCGTGTTCTGGTGAGTTCAACAGGGGAAAAATACAGGATATGGGTATGTAAATACCCTACAACAGGTTGGATAAGGCAGATGGGGCAGGGTGAGGGGGTTGCGTAGTGAAGTGCAATCACCACTCACTGTTTCTGAGTGGTTTGTTTACCGAACGAGGAACCACAGAGATTTTTTTGTTTGTTTGTTTGCTATTACACATTTTCATTACTTTGAGTGGCAGAAAACTTAGATGCTGAAAAAAGTATGCCAGTTTATTTTCCACTGCCGTATACCACAGAGCCTGAGCAGGATTATGTGAGGCTTTCTGATAGATCAAACAAAAGATTTTTCCTTTTAAAAAGCTTGCTTTAATCCTTAAAAAACTGTATACACATTTTTAATTCGCAGCATTATCAAATAAAATCTATCTTTAAAACTGCTAAAAGAAAAATATCAGGACTTTATATCCCCGACTACCAATGGTTAAACAAAATAGGATATAACACTTTGTGATCGAGTGTTAAATCAAAGGAAGAACAGTCTTAAGGGCTAGGAGGCCTCTTAAAGGGCATTCCACACATGCTTTGCCGCTGCTGGCTAATTTTATTTGAATTAATTTAAGTAGAATTGCGAAGACATGTACGTCAGTTATTCTATTTGCAGTTATTATTTGTCAACTTATTTAAAGTATGTGTGTGTGTATGTGCATTAGGGTGGGTCGATTTTGCTTTCGATATTGTGCATTCTATTTTTCGATAGTTTTGGCATGAAAAAAATTCCACTACGACATATCGAAAAAATCATTTTCGGAAAGAATCGAAATAGTCGTATTTTTATTCTCACGCGCTCAAAAGTTATATTGTATATGTGACAGCGCATAGAGAAAGGGACCTAAGGTAAAAAAATCAATTTTCACTTTTTTTTGATGTGGACAACATCTGAGCATCGAATGAGACCGATCCCATGCCCCAAAAGTGTTTCCTCCCAGAGATATGCGCGTTTTATGAAAGTGATGGTACACCAAAGATACACGTATTTAAATCTTTAAAATGGACATAAATACTGTTACCATGGGACATAAATACTGTTACCACATTGAACACACCTATTTCAATAGCAGAACTGAACGTACCCGTTAATGTCATATGGGTTTTGAAAGCTAACCTCAATAGCGTTAGACTGTAACAGGATTTTAAAATTGTTTCAACTTTCATCATGGAGTGGTCAGATAATGAGAACCGTATCGCTGTAATAGCGTTTTTCAAGTGTGAAATGAAAAAAACGACATTTTCAAAACGCTTCGGCCACTAGGGATTAGCCGCATGTTCGTCTACCGATGCATAAAACTGTTTGAGGAGACTGGAGATGTAAAAGACCGCCACCGGTAGGGCCGCCCACGCTCTGTTCGAATACCGCATGTCATCAAAGCCGTTAACTCAAGAATTCGCCGGAATCCGCTCTGAAAACAGAAAATCATGGCCCGTGAGATGAATATCACGCAAAAGTCCATGAGTCGAATCATTAAAAAAGACTTGGAACTTGGGGCTTGCAAACGACAAGCCCGGACATTTATTGACTGCAGCTTTAAAAAAAATAGGATTGAAAAATGCAAACGTATTTGGTAAAGCACGCTGATAACTGCACAGAAAAATTTTGTTCACGGATGAAAAAAATTTTACCGTTCAGGAAAAATGTATGCGCGGTCATCTAAGGAAGCATCTGAACTGATCCCAAGGGTGGAAAAGGGTCATCACCCAGCTTCAGTCATAGTTTGGTGGGGTGTCTCTTACGATGGGGTCACTGACCTGCATTTCTGTTTCAGTTTACCAAGAAACCGTTTTGGAAGCTGTTGTGAAGCCTCTTAACAATTCCCTGTTCCAAAACCAGCCATGGACTTCCCAGCAGGATTCTGCGCCTTCCCATAAGGCTAAAACTTCCCAGGCCTGACTTCGAAACAATTTGCCAGCGTTCATTTCCTCTGAAGAATGACCCTCAGGTAGTCCAGATTTGAACCCATTGGATTACAAATTGTGGACGGTTTTAGAGGACAAGGGTTGTCACAAAAGATACCACAACATTGGATCTCTTAAGACTGCTTTGGTTCGAGCTGTGGCCAATTTTCCAATTGACGAGGTTCGTGCAGCTGTTGACGATTGGTCAGTGCGACTTCAGGCATGTGTAAAGGCAAAAGGCGGACATTTCGAATAAGTAGATTATTTTTGGATACAATATACATCAATAAATATATTAAAAAATATTTGGTCCAAAAACTTTCAGTACTTTTTATTTTACAGCATAAAACGTGTGTTACCGGTTTCGATATCCCTACTAAGAATATTTAAATGTATTGTTTATATTAAAAAAAAAATTATTACCTACTAAAGAAACCTTATAAATAAAAGTTGAAAAAAAGTCAAAAAATTTAAAGTTCGGCGATTCAAAAATGATTTTTGATATTGCATAGAAATACAATTGTTGAATGGATACTTCAGATTTCTTAGATGCCACCTGCCAAAGGCTCACAGCTGTTGGATCTGATTCAATGGGATTCTTCGAATTCTTGAAGCCCTACACTGTAAACACTTCTGAAGATATGAAAATTAGTGCAAGTGCCAAGACGTGGGAAACTTAAGAAACGACAAAGAAAAGGTATTGGTGTATGAACAGGAAATCAGTAGCTATAGGCAGTTATATTTGCATTATGAAACGGGTATCCTTGTAGATTTTACTCGTGTTATATCTTTTATTGAAATACAATTTTTTGATTTACATAAACATACATTTTAGAGCTGATTTCCTAAAAAAAACTCTACATCGATGCACCGCAAAAGCTATCGATAACTCGATGGCACAATATCAACAAATGTGTGTCCTTAAGAATCAGCCCACCCTAATGTGTAACCACTTGTTGGATATCCTTTCTTTGGAATATGCCGGCCAAAATGGCATTTGATTGAATTGAATTTTATAGCTAGCACATATTTATAAGAAGACCAATAAAAGCCTGTCTGGGATGAATATTTCTGAAAAGGCTGCAGGAAAATTGTGTCCACTAGGCTTCGAGGTGACTTCGTCTAGTGGCTAGACAATTAAATTATACCCTTCCACTCTTTATATCCTCCACCCTGTAAGTTAAAGATATGCAAAATTTTAAGAAAAAATTACCCCAGAATCGTTGTGTTGCGACAGGGTTGAAAGGAGTCAACGGAATTTCACAGGTGAAAGCAAACAGTGCCCCCGCCTGGGTAATGCTTGATAATCCTTTTCAGCCCCCGTGTCCATCTCTTATGTCGATACTACGCTAACAGTAAGAGTATGCAGGACTTAAACTATTAGAGGTATGACTACGACGACTTAACAACGTCTATAATTTCGTTACATTCAGGCGAGAATTTGGCCGTTTTTAAGCTTCAAACCACCATAAGCTAAATGTCACTAGGTGGAAAGAGTTGTTAAGAATGTGTTGCTGGTGAACAACAAACACTGCTCCCGGCAACTTTGACATTTAATGTTCTTCAAAATTATGCACTAATATTGCAGGTTTTTTGCTTATAAATGACACCTCAAACTTAAGGCTTCACCACCGTTTTTCGTTAAGGCCTTATTGCCGCTATTTGTGGTTAATTTGTACCGAAAAGTCTTTTCCTCATCTAAAACTATAAAACCCCGGACGTGGTTAAATAGGAGCCAATAGCACTGTATTGAACCGTTATTAGACAAAGGCGATCTAATCCATCCTTGCATTGACTTTAATACTTATTAACTCTGTGTTTCTTGTGAATTAGCCCTAATCTCAGACAAATCATGAAAAAATTTATATTTAGATTTACAATAAAATTTTCTTTAATTTTAGTACCTATATAATCATGTTGCATATTGGTCGCCTGTTTGGACCATAGATACCTCTTGGGCCGTATCCCATTTCTATTGGATCTTACAAACGAAAAAATATTTTGTTTCGTTTGTTCTCATTTGTTTCCTATGGGTCATTTGTTTTGATCATGTTGGCTAAGGTCCTTCCGCAAGAAGCCTAATTTTAGTTGAGTTTGAAAACTTTATTTATTTCGATTAGCTACGATATGTAATGAACTCTGAGTATTCTTAATAGTAAACGTTTGTAAGGGCCATAGGGTAAATCCGATGTATGTATTTAAAAGGCCCATAACTTTAACAACTTTGGCGATTTCAAAAATTAAAATTCTGGTTTATATTAGCTAGTCTTATGCGAAAATTAAAAAAAAAAATCAACGACTACCAACATATAAAAAAATTTAAACTCAAAAAAATATATCGTTGAAAAAATGCTTATTTACGCCTTTTTTATTTGCCCATAACTTTAACAATTATGGTGGTCCAAAGAACTTAATTAGTGTTATGGATTTTTCAGACAAATTTGGTAAAATAGAAAAAAATGCAGCGACTATAAAAATTTAAAATAATTCAATTTATAAAAAAAATGTTTTTATTTTTTTTTAAAAAAAAAATGCTGATCCACTCCTTTAATAGGCCCTTAAAACCATCAATTATGGATTCCAAAAATGAAAATTTTGTTTTTTATTTTTTAAACTTATGAGCAAATTTGGCAAAATTTTAAACAAATTCGCGTCAACCACCAAAACAAAATTTAAATTTAAAAAAAATATATAAATTTAAAAAAAATATATATTAATTTAAAAAAAAATAAAAATTTAAAAAAAAATATATAAATTTAAAAAAAATATATAAATTTAAAAAAAATATATTAATTTAAAAAAAATAAAAATTTAAAAAAAAATATATAAATTTAAAAAAAATATATAAATTTAAAAAAATATATATAAATTTAAAAAAAAAATATATAATTTTAAAAAGAAATATATAAATTTAAAAAAATATGCCCATCAAAGTCTTTTTTATTTGCCCATAACTTAAATAATTATGGCGGTCCCGACTACTGTTAAGGATTTATTTACAATTGCTTCAAAAATTTTTAAAAAAATAATTAATTTTTAAAAAAAATTGCATTTTTTAAAAAATAAAATTTTTAATTAAAATTAAACTATGTAATATAGCTCGTGGTGTTCTCTTTTATACTCGTACGTGCCAAATATCATAAAAATCCGTCAATCCGTTCCAGAACAGCAAGGTTTGTGGTAGAGCTTAAACAATTTTTTTTTGTATTCTAAATTTTTCAACCCACCAAAAGAGACACAAAACCAAAAAATAAATGATACCGGCAATATATACGATTATAAGAAACCATTATATAAACATTTCGAAACAATAATAAAAATAGAAAACATTTTCAGACCCAGCTATCTCTAAATGTGAACCGTTTTTTTTAAATTTCAATAGCTTCCGTCCTTGGATTAATAAACTTAAATCTGGCAAATTTCATCGGACAACAATTGCAGCCTGTAGTTTTATTACAAACTTTAGATGAACAGACGGACGGACGGACAGACAGACAACGTTAAATGATATTGGCTGGTGATTGTACGGCGATCGATATACCTAAAAGTGGGTCTAGCTCAAATATTTTTTTTTGGAGTTGCAAACATAAGCCATGGAGCTTGACCTAAAAAAGGCAAGATTGGTTACACACACAAGGTTACCACCTTGTTCTGGGGCTTTATACGAGTATTAAGTTTCCAAATTGGATAACGTTCGTCTAGAAAATTTGCTGGGTACCTCACGATTGGACAAGGGGGCGTGGCACCACATATACAAATCTAAACTTAGCATGACCATATCTTATGAGACATAACAATGATATTTGGTAAAGGGTGGCCTAACCATAATTTACGATATTAATTTTAAGTCACAAGTTTTTTGTACAAATCTCGCACACTTTGTGTTTTTTCACATAATCGTTTGAATGTGTCCACAATCGGGAGTATCGTGCGCATATTTCAGCAAACCGTGTCTGTGGAAAATGTGAAAACATCTGGGCATGGTCCCCTTGTCCCGTAAATGGTGTTCGCTATTGCGAGATGATAACGGACTTCTTGTTGTCAGAAATTGAGGATATGGACCGGGACGATATGTGGATGATGCCAACGATACAATGGCTCTTTAGCGTGATGCCACACAGCCAAAGAAGCAATGGCTCTTTAGCGTGAGTTATTCAATGGCCGTGTTATCTCACGTCGTGGCGATGTTAGTTGGCCGCCACGATCATCTGATTTGATACCATTCGACTTCTTTCTTTGGGGAAAGAAAAAGTGTACGTCAATAAGCCAAGAACAATTCAAGAGCTAAAGAATGAGATAATACGGCAAGTTAACGACATTGAACATCCATTATGTCTTAGAGTCATTGAAAATATGGACCATCAGATAGAACTATGCCACCGAAGTCGTGGCGAGCATTTGGCCAATGTTTTTTTTTACACATAATTGCCATTTTGCTGCTATTACACCAAAAAATAGTCAAATAATTCTCTGACTTTTTGCTTTATTTACACTTAACATCGTGCGTTTTAGTTGGACCACCCTTTTCATATGATGTTGGTATGGATAAAATTCAAAAAAAAAGACAGTTAAAGTTAGAGTGTTAGGTAGAGTAAATATCTTTCTAAAGGACCTAAGTGTTCCTACAAACATTTATTTTTTTTAATTTATGATTTCTAATCTACATTAATCAATATTAGACTCACCAAGATTTTTAAATGATATAGATATTGACATAGCAGTGCTTACCTGCAAATAGAATAAATAAAAAAATAATTAGTTATATACTCTAATAATAAAAATTAATCTTATTTGTATTTTATGAACAAACTTGGATAATTTTTCAGTCTGAGGTATTTTTTCAGTAGGGTTTTTTTCACAGATTACGCGTGAGTTGTATTAAATTTTATTTTTTTATTTGTTTTCAGTACTGTTTGACATTTCATCATGGAAAGACTTACACCGCAACAACGTCTCCTAATTGTGCAACTGTATAATGGAAATGAGCGATCGGTAAGAAACTGGCTTCGGCCAAAATTTTGTTCAGTGATGAGGCCCATTTCTGGCTCAACAGCAACTTAAAAAAACGAAATTGCCACATTCGGGCTGGAGAGCGCAGATAAAACCACAGTTTGGTGCAGTTTATGGCCTAGAAGAATCATCGGTCCATATTTTTCCAAAAATATGATGGCCGTAACGTAACCGTGAATGGTGCCCGCTCTCGCGCCATGATATCGAACTTTTTGCTACCTCAAATTGAAGCCCGTAATCCTGACGAAATTTGATTTCAACATGAATGGGTCATTTGCCATACAATTTATCTATTGAGAGGTAATTTCAAAGACTAGCTAATTTCTCGACCAGTGAGTTGGCCGCCTAGATCGTGTGATATCACACTTTTAGACTTTTTTCTTTGGGGTTATGTAAAGTCCAAAGTCTATGCTGACAAACCAGCTACGGTTCAGGTTTTGGTCGAAATGCTCGAATAATTCATTCTTAATTGGATCCTCAGAATGGACACCCTGGGGCGTTGTTGTGGCTATACTTAAAAGGAATTCCAAAAATAATGGCATAAAAAGTCCTATCGAATAAACATTAAAGATTCCACACTTGATTTAAATTTTTGTATTTTTTTTTTGAAAAATATATATTTTTTTTGAAAAAATATTTCTAGATGGATCACCCGATATAATAAACTTGTTTTTAAGATACTGAATATTGAATTTATTAAAAGAAGTTCATTTCAGTGCTAAAACAGCACAATTTTGCTTCAACATTTTAGGATTCGAAAACGTGAATACCCCCAACAATAAATAAAGTAGTTCACGTTTCAGCGAGTTTATGGGTCGTTATGGTAAAGGTACTCGTACCATAAGTGATTTTTTGTAGATAACAATTTCGATTCGGGAGTATAATTTATAATAACCATTTATTGAAAGTAAAATCATAGATATTTCCGGAATTACCCAAATATAAATATTGTGGGAATACATAAGGTTCATTTATTTGCTTTCCTAAACAAATTTCATTTAATTACAAATGCAAACACTGTTAAGGCCAGCTATGTTAAGGTAGGACAGGTGTACGACTAACTCATAAAAAGCTAGTTGTAGCATACATAAGCATCTCATGAGATGTTGTAAAAACCTTCGTATTAAATTTCCAATCAAATCGATTTCGCAATATATTTCATTATAAAAATACACTTCCTTTAAAGGACTCAGTAGATCCTTAAACGACAATGACCATAAATAATACGCACACAAATACATTTAGAAACGTATTGAAACGAATCCATTAGAAACTCTAATGTACTGACCATATGCGGCAAGTGTCGTATATCGTACATTTTCCACTGATTGTGTTTGGTCAATTAATTTCAAACTTATTATTTTATATGGCCGAGAAGAAAACGTATGTAACCTCTCGTATGGCTAAAAAATGGTCACATATATCACTTCAATTTTATTTGCTCACACTAATGTCGTTTTTGATTATGTGGCACTTGTTGATGTGCTCTTTAATTTGGGTCACAATCGAAAATAAATGAGATAGCAGGAAGGAAAAACACAGGGAGGAAAACAAATGTCAATTGGGTAAAATGATTTATGGGAACCAGTTCCTCTATACAATTTATTTTACAAGCAGATACCACTTTTGATCATTGGGTCATAACACTCGGTTAGGGGCACTCCTTACTGAACCAAAGCTTAAGATTTGGTTTTGATGTAAGCCACAGCCACCACTTTTTCCCTAGAGGACCGTTTCACTAGTCAGGCTAGACTAGCTGCTGGGGGGCTCCTAATCAGACTTCGTAACCACAGACAAAAGGACCGATCCACTAGTCAGGCTTGACCAGCTACGGTGAGGGCTCCTAATCAGACCTCGTAACCACAGACTATACCCTGTGTTTCTGCCACACAACATGGGATGGAAAGCCCATATGCACCAAACGATGCTTTAATGATTGATGGAACTATTGTGAAATGTTTTCGCTCTGATATGGCAAATTTTGCTTGTTGATAAGCTGCTGAGACAAAATTCACCCTAGTTCGTAAAAAATGGCAGATTTTGTGCACAAAAGTTCTGTCAACTTTTCCAGCCTCCAATTTGCAAACTCACAAGTTTTGTCTATGATTAACTGACTGTAACTCTAGCATCAGCTTAATCTCTTGGTCCAAAGTTCTAAATATAGGGTGGTCCATCTAGAGGTATTTTTTCAGAACAAAAAAAATATAAAAATTCAAATCAAGTAGGGAATCTTTATTGGTAATTTGAAATGACATTTTATGGCATTTATTTTTTAAATATAATTTCCTTCCTTGGCCGCAACTACGCCTCAGGGTATCCATTCTGAGGGTCCAATTTTGGATGACTCGTGCGAGCAGTTCGACCGGTATGGCTTTAATGACACGCGTAATGTTGGTTTCCAAAACCTGAATCGTAGCTGGTTAGTCAGCATAGACTTTGGACTTAACGTACCACCAAAAAAAATGTTAAAGGTGTGATATCTATCACTCGATCTAGGCGATTAACTCACCTGTCCAAAAGGTGAAATTAGCTGCTTTTCGAATTGAACTCTTAATAGATCTATTGTTTGAGCAGCTGGCAAGTGGCGCCGTCCTGTTGAATCCAAATGTCGCCGAGTTCACAAGCTTCAATTTCAGCCATCAAATAGTCGGTTATCATGGCACCATAACGGTCGCCATTGACGGTTACGTTCTCACCGGCATCATTTTTGAAGAAATATAAATCGATGATTCCACCGGCCCACAAACACACACCAAACCGTCGTTCTGGATGAAGTGGCAGCTTTTGAAACTTTTCTGGTTGCTCTTCGTCCCAAATGCGGCAATTTTGTTTGTTTACATACCTATTGAATAAAATTTGGCTGGAAAACGTCGGATCTTTTGGAACTTCAAGAGCCCATAGAGCAAAGCGATGTCGCTTGGGATCTTCGGGCGGTTTCAGTTCTTGCACCAGCTGTATTTTGTACGGTCATAATTTAAGATCTCGACGTAAATGCGTCGTTCCATACGTCAGTCCGAGTTGCTGCGAACGGCGCGAAATCGACTCTCCACGGTCTTAGTGTACACTCTCAGCTACGGTCGCTACATTTTCTTCACTGCGTGCTATTCGGTCTAATATTATCCAATAATGAATGCTAGGTCTCAAGATGGGTGATGGTGTTGCGAATAGTGCGCTCAGTAGGCCGATCATGTTGACCATAAGTTGAACGAAGTGCACGAAACAGAATTTTTTACGATTTTTTATGAGATGTCACAGCTTTTTGGACCATAACTCCCAAAGGCTATTACCGATTTGATCAAGAGTAGTTTCAAATGAAAGTCCAAACTTTATGCTCAATTTATTTATATATTTTCATATAATTGTTTATATTTTTTTTTAATCTACAATCGTGATTTTTTTTAAATTTTAAATGGCCCTAACGTCAAGACTATTAAACTGATTTCAATACCTTGTATGAAAAGCGTATTTCCGTTCATTTGAGACCACTCATGATCGAATCTGTAATAGCATTTGGGAGTTATGGCCCAATAAGCTGAGACATCTCATACAAAAAATCGAAAAAAAATTCCAAAAAATTTATCTTGAAAACTAATCAGAGGAACAATTTTTAAAATTCATTTTCGTGTTTAAAAGGCCAAAATCCATAGAAAAAAAATATTTGGAACTCTGGACCAAAACGGTTGTCAGCTAGTGTAATTAATGGCCCAAGTCAATCACAAAATAAACGGCCATAGTTGGTGCGCAATAGAGCTGTTTACGAAAAACTGCTTTGTTTTCTTCTCTACGCACCAAACATTATGTGATTGGTGGGCTTAGGGATTACCCTCGCTTGAATTTTTTTAAAAGTTTTCCCACCAACAGCTCCCTTTAAAAGAAAAATCATTATCAGCATCCCCATAGCCTTAACGACATGTTTACCTCTTGCCTTGCAAGCACTGAGTATAAATCTTCCCCCTGAAGATTATAGCTTATGGTGCTTAGTGGAGATAACTGCTATAATTTTGATCACTAACGTTCGACATGCTTATGTCAATTTGAATTTTAAATTTGCCAACAACGTGGTTTCTTTCATTGTTAACGAGTTTTACGAGTCATTTAAACTTATTTTTTCTGGCCGGGCAGGGGGCGTAGAGGTTTATTGAGAGCCTTTTTAAGTATGTACTACCCAAAGCTCCCTCATCTGTTGCCCCAGATCCACAGCCACGCAAGAGCATTTATTCCGCCCCCCTTACCCTAGGTCACCGAATTTGGATGACTTCCAAAGTCATTTATCTCTTTTAATGTAACTACACTTAAATTCACAATTTACGTTTCCACCAGTTGAGGTGTGTTCTGCTTGTCCATAAATATAACGTATCAACTACAGACAAGGAATACCGAGCGAACGACCGTCCGTCCCAGCGACCGACAGACTGACTCTATTCGAATATTTACGGACTCTCGGGGTAAATGCTAGTCTGTCACACAAACTCAGCCATAGCCTTTGCGAAACTTACACATACGCACTCATGAGATGTGTGTGTGGATGTGTATGAGAGTGGGAGTGATGGTAATAAATCCAGCGAGAAAAGGAAGGGCTTAGCAAGGCCTTCTAAGAGCCCTTCTAAGGATGATTGAAGGCACGCCTGCCTTATTTTACTTTCATTTCAAATTTACTTAGGGTTGGAGCAAGGCCATCCACAGTACTTTCTTGAAAGGCTTGCCAAAAGGACGGTAGAAAATTATCTATCAGAATGCATAAAAAGAAATTAATCTGAAATTACTTAACTTTCAGTTTTATAAAGGGTGGTCCAACTAAAATGCAAGAAGTTAATTGTAAATAAAACAAAAGATTTTCAGATAATTATCTTAATATTTTGTATGATGATTGAAGGATCTATCCATATTTTCAATGACTCTGACGGTAGAAAATTATCTATCAGAATGCATAAAAAGAAATTAATCTGAAATTACCTATAAAGAATGGTCCAACTAAAATGCACGAAGTTTATTGTAAATAAACCAGAAAATTTTCAGAGAATAATCTTATTATCTTTTATTATGATAGAAGGATCCATGACAACTAAGTGTGCAACAAAATATCATCCAAATGCTCACCACGGCTTTTCTTGGCATACCTCTATCCGATGGTCCATATTTTTAATGACCCTGACATATAATGAAGGTTTAATGTCGTTAATGTGCCGAATAATCGCATCCTTTAGCTCTTGAATTGTTCTTGGCTCCAAAGAAAGAAGTCTAACGGTGTAAAATCCAATGTGGCGGCCAATTAATATGGTCACGACGAACAGTGGTCCAGGATCGATTTCCATCGGCCTAAACTCTGTAATTTTTTATCTATAAAATATTTTTGAGTTCTATAGACCGATCCATCTAGAGGTATTTTTTCAGAACAATAAGAAAATATAAAAATTTAAATCAAGTGTGGAATCTTCATTGGTAATTTGAAAGGACATTTTATGGCATTTATTTTTTCAAAATAATTATATTTAAATGTTGGCAACCATCGGGCATATTTTTTTAAAAAAAAAAGATGATGGCCGGAACGTAACCGTGAATGGTGATCGCTATAGCGTCATGATATCGATATTTATGCTATCTGAAATCGATGCCAGTAATCTTGACAACATTTTGTTTCAACAGGACGGTGCCACTTGCCATACAGCTGCTCAAACAATGGATCTATTAAGAGGTCATTTCGAAAAGCAGATTATTTAATGTTTTTGATAGGTGAGTTGACCGCCTAGATCAAGTGATATTACACCTTTAGACATTTTTCTTTGGGGTTACATAACGTCCAAGGTCTATGCTGACAAACCAGCTACGATTCGGTTTTGGAAGCCAACATTACCAGTGTCATTAAAGCCATACCGGCCGAAATGCTCGAACGAGTCATCCAAAATTGGACCCTCAGAATGAAAACCCTGAGGTGTAGTTGCGGCCAACATTTGAAGGAAATTGTATTCAAAGAATAAATGCCAAGAAATGTCCTTTCAAATTACCAATAAAGATTCCACACTTGATTTGAATTTTTATATTTTTTTTGTTCTGAAAAAAATCCCTCTAGATGGATCACCCTATATAAAAAGGGCAACAATATCCTTGTCCTTTCTCCCTCTTTATTTCTTATTTTCATTGACGATATTTTGGGTCAGACCGTGAATCCAATCTACTCTTTCGCAGATGATAGTAACCTATGTCATTCACATTCATTCGACCGTAGACCGAGTCTTCAAGATATTGAAACAAAAGGCGAGTTATGGATGAGACACTTGGCCGGAATCTACTGGCCATTTCCGAATGGGGTCGAGTGAATATAGTAGATTTTAATGCACGTAAGACACAGTGCTGCTTGTTGTCTCACAAGCGTTTCGCTGACCCAACAATATCGTCAATTTCTATCGATGCTATCAGAAGCTCTCGATGTTCTGGGCATGAAAATACAATGTTACGCTCGTTGGGCGAGACATGTATTGGAAGTATCGAAAAAATCACTCAAGTGCATAGGCTTTTTAAAGCGGTGCAGAAATATTTCACTCCTTCTGATCTTTTCGATATCTATACAACTTACATCAGGCCAAAGATGGAATACAACTACTTGACCGTGTTCAAAGGAGAGCGATGGTGCTGATAGGTGACAGTTTCCCTTGAGCATCGTCGGAATGTGGATTGCGTGACGCTGTTCTATCATTACTTTCATGGTGTGTGTTCATCAGACATCCGTCGCCTTATTCCTGACGTGAGGATGTTTGGCAGGGATACGCGACTTTCTAGGAATTCACACCCGTTTGTTATCGATTGGCCAGTTGACCGCACCATACACTACAGATCAAATTCGTTTTTCGCTCGTACAGTCCGTATGTAGAATCGACTTCCGGCAAATGTATTTCCCACTAATTGCGGCATCCAGAAGATCAAGGCAGGCGTCACTAATCATTATTCAATCTTTCCCCACTCTGATCTTTAACTTTCCACTCGCCAACGCAATGCACCGCATGTATAGGAGGCATCACCTGAGTGTTGGTTAATTAAAAAAAAAACTAGCCGGTGTATGCACAGTTTTTTTCACATTCCCTACAGACCTGGTTTGCTGAATTTTGCTAACAATCCTCCCGATTGTGCACACATAAGGTCGATTACGCTGTCCAAAAAAATCACGAAGTGCATTTTTATTTAAAAGCTCCTTTTTGTAAAAGACTTCAACAACTATAACGCGCCGCTCAATTGTGTACCTCTCCATGGTTGAATTTGTCAAACTCAAAAACCAAAGATACGTCTTGTTAAGTTGGGCAAAAAGCCTGATGTTAAGGTGTGACTCACAATAAACATCGTGCATTTTGGTTGGACCACCCTTTGAAAAATATTAAAAAAACACGTTGCTTACTCAAAACCTTTTTGAAATTACTTAATTTTCAGTATTTTTTAATTCGCTTTCACCGGAATTTTTGGTTAGTACTTCGATACGGCACGTATTGACCTATCGTATCAAAAAGTGTGTCAGACGCCTTATAATCTTTATTGTCCATAACTGTGGCGAACACTTTCGGTGCTACCCTCACTTACCAGGCATGGCGGCATGCCTTTCAAAAGCGAGCCAGGAATGTTTATTGGATCTCTCTCATTGAAAATATAAGGGCTTTCTTGCAGGCTTTCTCAGAGAATGCAATAAGGAATAAGTAGAGGATTTCTTACAAGGTCTTGTACCAGGCCTTTTAAGGAAGTGACATGAGAATTAATGCGAAGGATCAATTTTTATTTGCAAAGAAGGCCTGCTGAAGTGCCTAATTTTGGAAGCCATCTTATGAGAAGGCCTTGCCAATTTCCCCGCTGGCAAATATAAATAGATACACAACCATACAGTGACACAAACAAAAACCCACACACGCACACACACATACATACACATAAACAAGCAACATCTTTAAAATGTACACCGCACATTTGCCCACTCTCGCCGCACACGCACACATGAAGACAAGATTTATAGGTGTTGTGTGTTTTGTGGGTTAACAAAATATACCGTTAACTTCTCAATATGGATTAGAGTGAGTGTGTTTGATGATGTCCCAGCCGAAAAACAAAATCACCCCTACCATACGCCCACACCTGCATACACGAACACGTAAAGACCGCGTTGGAAACAACAAATCGCCATCGAAATACACACCCTAAAAAGGGGTCATCCTGTGTGGAGTATATTTTGCATAACTCAGGTGTGGATCCGGAAAGCGGCAAGGGCGTGGGGCCAAAGGGAGAACGACTTCGTGTTGGGAATACGTTTGTTGTGTGCTGCTTTTCTTTCGTTTTTGGTATTTCACTCTTGACTGTATTAAGTGAATTTTCTCTGCGGAAATTCTTTGGATTGTTATTAAACTTTGATGGATTGTTGATGTGTTGACGCTTTCCGTCCGGTATACAAATGTTGTCAATGATAACGACAGGATAATCCCAGTGTTTCAATAGTGGGTGAGTTACCCTAATGTTCTTTTGATTATCATTTAATGATAAACTCTGCTCAAGGAAAGTAGAAAGAGAATTACATTTGGTGCAGACTATGAAATGGGCTAGGAGACCATGTTACACACGTTTAGCGACATGTCTCAGAAGCTACAACTCTTAAGTCTGGCTCTAAGTTCGCCTTTTTATGTGAACATGTCTCTTACTAACTCCAAATAAAAGAAAATTCTATGAATTTGTAGTGAAAATTGTTATTGGTCAATATCTGGAGACAAGGCCTCAAAATGAACTTGGGAAGTCTATCTGCTTGAATTCAGGCAACAGTCAAACTCTGTAGATGAACTGTGCCGAGATTAAAGATGTTGACGGCTTCTGCTATCTCGGCAACATTATCAACAACAGGCGAGGATCTAGTGTGAATATCGTAAACCGCAATAACTGTGCCCAGCTATCCTGTAGTCTTCTAAATCCAGTAAAAAAAGCGTTTTATATTCTAGAAGAACAGCAATTAACATTTTCAACTAAATTAAGAGGTTTTTTTATGTACAAACCCCTATATGTGATATATTCGTTTCTTAATTCCTTACAAATGAGTTTTTCTATTAAATTAGAGTTTTAAAGAATATCATCCAAGTAAAAAGGTGATCCATCTAGAGGTATTTTTTCAGAGCAAAAAAAATTAAATCAAGTGTGGAATCTTTATTGGTAATTTGAAAGGATATTTTATGGCATTTATTTTTTTAAAATAATTACCTTCAAATGTTGGAACTACGCCTCAGAGTTTTCAATCTAAGGGTCCAATTTTGGACGACTCGTTCTACCATTTCGACCGTTATGGCTTTAATGAGTAGCGTAATGTTGGCTTTCAAAACCTGAATCGTAGCTGGTTTGTCAGCATAGACTTTGAATTTTTATATTTTTATTTGTTCTGGAAAAATACCTCTAGATGGCTCTCCCTATATAAGTCGCATTAAACCAAAGATAGTCAATCTAGATTTGCGTAAATGTTTATAAAAAATCGTTAAAATGACAAAAATAATACCACTGAGTCCGGATTAGAACATTTAACAAAAGATTAAAATGTTCTTTTTGCGAACTATGTAAAAGCTTTTGTATCAAATGAATCATGTCCTGGACAGCTCGCTGATTTGATAAAGGTTTCCCGTCTGCATATTTATAAAATTTAGGTCGATTTTCTGTGGTCACAGCTCGTCAACATTAATATATTCGAGCAATTAAAAGCCAATCCCCTTGGCAAATCTCGAGACAAACACTAGAAAATCTTTAGAAATACCGAACATATTGGACAGAGTTATCAGATTATTCTGTGACCTCAACTCTTCAATATTTATAAATTCGAGCAGTATTTCCAACATGACGACGATACATACTATATAAGCAAGTCAAAATCGAAAGGGTCGTCTTTCGTCGAGCGGTAATCACATATTTAACATAATCATGCCTCCGATTTTTTTTTTGGATCTTCAGCAAGTACTTATGCTATGCTGACAAGCCAACAACCTTTACCAAGCTGGAGACAAACACTGCAATACCTGTAGAAATGCGAAACATATTGGACCGAGTAATTAGAAATGGAACCTTCTGCTTATAGTACTACAAACGTTGCCGAGGCGGCAATTTGTGACATTCCATGCACAATGGCATAAACATTACTTTGAAAATGAAGCCACAATCAATTTCATATTGCTTAATTTAAATTTCTTTTACTCTCATTCTTATCCGGTCGCCCTGTATCAGTAAATTCCCCCCACTCTTTGTGTTAATATACACCTTGGAATTCTCGATGTAGCTGGTGTTTTCGGCAAAACAAATGCATAAGTATTTAGGCTATTTGTTGCATTGCCATTTGATATCGAATCAAATTCTCGTTTTTTCCATAATCACAAAATTGTACTTTGCCAATTTGCCACCATGGGAGAATAAAGTCATTAGCTTTTACTGATGTTAGGATCAATGCAAACACACACACACACATAGATGGTACGTGTCTGTATGGGTGTCGGCCACAATACTATGTGTCAATCATACAAATTGTATAAAAGCCAAATTAACAACAGTTTAGCTGCACACATATGCAAATATGTGAGTAATTGGAAATCAATTTCTACACACACACATGTACATATGTATATGTGTATGAGCAAGTATTCCAACATGTGTTTGCATATCTGTCACTCAATTTTTATCCTTTCACTGTCTGTCTATTTGATTGTCCTGTTTGTTGCCATCATCCTAATAAGCCTTTAATTGCATGCATTCGAATGTTTTCAATTACATATGGCTCGTTTCGGAATCGGTAGCGGCGTCTAGCGTCTATGGGACTGTCTATGGAATGAATAATTTATCAAACTTTGTATAATGATTTACAATTCATGGACGGCCCTGTGGCGTATACGCATTAATTTCCCATACAACGCCGCGTTACGTATACGCCACCGGTGTAGGGAATTCAGTTCGTGGCATTTGTTTTAATGATAGCAGTAGTAAGATTGGGGCTCGCTGACCCGCCAGAAACCCAGATTCAAGTCCGGATTATATCTGATATGCATATATATATAGGGTGATCCATCTAGAGGTATTTTTTTAGAACAAAAAAAAATAAAAAAAAATCAAATCAAGTATGGCCAATGTTGGCCGCAACTACACCTCAGGGTTTCCATTCTGAGGGTCCAATTTTGGATGACTCGTTCGAGCATTTCGACCGGTATGGCTGTAATGACACGCGTAATGTTGGCTTCCAAACCCCGAATCGTAGCTGGTTTGTCAGCTGGTTCCACCAGCTTATAAACCGCACCAAACAGTGGTTTCTCTGGGTATAGTTGCACCTCTCTTGTTGCTCTTCAGTCCAAATGCGGCAATTTTGTTTATTGACTTTGCCGTTGAGCCAGTAATGGGCCTCATCACTGAACAAAATTTTGGTCCAGTTTCTTCCAGTTTCTCACCAAACGCTCATTTCCATAATACTTAGTAGGGACATAAATACTGTTACACACGGTTTATGCTGTAAAATAAAAAGTACTAAATGTTTTTGGACCAAATATTTTTTAATATATATATTGATGTATATTGTATCCAAAAAGAATCTACTTATTCGAAATGTCCTCATTTTGCCTTTACACACGCCTTAAGTTGCACTGGCCAATCGTCAATAGCTGCACGAACCTCGTCCATTGGAAAATTGGCCACAGCTCGAACCAAAGCAGTCTTAAGAGATCCAATGTTGGGGTATCTTTTGTGACAAACCTTGTCCTCTTAAACCGTCCACAATTTGTAATCCAATGGGTTCAAATCTGCATTGCCTGAGGGCCATTCATCAGAAGGAAATGAACGCTGGCAAATTGTTTCGAAGCCAGGCCTGGGACGTTTTAGTCTTATGGGCCGGCGCAGAATCCTGCTGGAAAGTTCACGGCTAGTTTTGAAACAGGAAATTGTTAAGAGGCTTGGTAAACTTTGGCCGATGTTTTGACTCCTTGTTCGCAGAAATGCAGTCCCCCATCGTAGGAGACACCAAACCAAACCATGACTGAAGCTGGGTGATGACCCCTTTCCACCCTTGGGATCAGTTCAGATGCTTCCTTAGATGACCGCGCATACACTCTATCATTTTGCTTGATAAATTTTTCCTGAATGGTAAAAATTTTTTCATCGGTCAACAAAATTTTTCTGTGCAAGTAATCAGCGTGCTTCACCAAAAGACGTTGGCATTTTTCAATCCTATTTTTTTTTAAAGCTGCAGTCAATAAATGTCCGCTACGTCGTTTGAAAACCCCAAGTCCCTAGAGTTTTTTAATGATTCGACTCATTGCGTGATATTCATCTCACGGGCCATGATTTTCTGTTTTCGGAGCGGATTTCTGTGAATTCTTGATTAAACGGCTTTGATGACATGCGGTGTTCTACCAGAGCTTGGGCGGTGGCGGTCTTTTACATCTCCAGTCTCCTCAAACAGTTTTATGCATCGGAAGACGAACATGCGGCTAATCCCTAGTAGCCGGAGCGTTTTGAAAAGATCGCTTTTTTCATTTCACACTTGAAAAGCGCTATTACAGCGATACGGTTCTCATTATCTGACCACTCCATGATGAAAGTTGAAACAATTTTAAAATCCTGTTACAGACTAACGCTATTGAGGTTAGCTTTCAAAACCCATATGATCAGGGGTATGTTCAGTTCTACTATTGAAATGGGTGCGCTTAATGGTGTAACAGTATTTATGTCCCTACTAAGTATATGGGATTCAACTAGAACAATTTTTTTTCATGGCCAAATGAACATGCAATATCATATTGATGCTTGTCATACTAATGCCTAAGGATGCCTCAATCTCACGGTATGTCACATGTCGGTCTTGCCTAATTAGTTCACGTACAGCATCTATGGTTTCTGGCAAAGTGGCCGAAGTTGAACGTCCTTCACGAAATTCATCCTGGAGCGAACGGCGTCCGAGACTGAACTCTTGATACCAGCGATTTACAGTGGTATTTGATGGAGCTTCATCGCCAAAGGTCGAAACAAGTGGATTTAACCACTCTTGTCTCGATAACCCACGCCGAAGATCGTAAAAAATCATCGCACGAAAATGTTCACGGGATAGTTCCATTTTTTGACTGAGATGAATTTTGAACCCACTCCGAAAATCGTATAAAATCATCGCACGAAAATGATCACGGGATAATTCCTTTTTTTGACTGTTATGAATTTTTCAACACACTGTAAACAAAACAATTCGCCCTCAAATGACAAAACGTTCTGAGTGAAGTTATGCTAAAAAAAATGTTAAAGTTTTCCAATGGAAGTTTGAGTTTGCATCTGGTATTTGTCAGGACTAGTATTGTCAGGACCCGCAATATAAATAGCAACTCTCGTTGATCGGCCACTTTGAATTTTTTACATGTTTTAAATTTACTTTTTACACGTTTTCTTGGCACATGTGCAACTGTGCTCTTTTTACATCTATCGAGGGGAATCGGAAATGTATCCTTTGCTTGTCCGACTGGAGGTCGGCTATTATTAAATTTTGTGTCGTCCTAGGCCCTCTTATTCCACCATTCTCCCATAATTTCTATAAAAATCATTCTCCTTATTATTTTAATGGAAATGCCAACACCTTTGCCGGAAAGAAACCAATTTCATTATTCCTACGCCATATCACTACACTGACCCAACACCCTTTTAATGGCTTAATTGGAGCGTGTACTTTTATTATCCCATTAAAGATATTCAGAGTATCCTCGAGGTTGAGTTTTACTCGTATAAGAATAACCAATAAAATGAATATAATGACATTTCAAACAACATTTACTGATTAAAATCTCATGTATCTGTGAGTTGAGCGTTGACCGACATAACAACCGCAACTCGCAATGGAACAGATAACCAACGTCAACCAATACAGCAGCAACGTTATGCTCATTTTTCCGGCTATTTTCTTCATGTCAGCAAAGCAACCGAACCGAACAGAACAGAACAGGCATGTGGAAATCTTAGCACTGGCCATTAAAGAGATGCATTAAATATCCATCGCCAGAGGGAGAACTGCATATTAAGTATGTCCTATCGTTTGCTACAGCTTGAAATAATTATCGTTGGATTATCATAAAATTCTGTAGCTGCATGCAATACCAACTGGCCTCCGGAACGGTGGGGGGGGGGGCTTGGTAAAATTCGAATGGGCTTAATGTTTGATTTACTCGTTTCACATGTACGTATAAATAATAATAATTTTTGCCATAAATTTAATTATCATACAAATGTTCGTATATGTGTGCGTACGCATGTATAAGTATTAATGAATGTATAAACAAACAAAGACGTGTGTATTCATGGGGACATTTGTCGAAACATTTAAACAAAGAGACATTCGCACACATACATGCATACATTCGTGTCAGTATGTATTTTTTTAATTGCGTTGAATGCCTTGGATTGACGCCCTGAATGTCCTCATTTATGTTGGCTCTGTGCGTGTGTTTTTATTTTTTTTGATAAATGTTCATTCACAACCGAAAAGAACACTGGCCTTTTTCTGTACGCCCAAAAGTGAGTTTTTCAATCAACGATACACGAAAATATCCTTACACTCACATTTTGACTTACGTACATATGTCGGTCTGTCTGTCTGTCTGTCACGCACACCAATCCGCCCATAGTCTCAACATGCGCCATTCACCAATCAACATGACTCTTAATGGGGATATTTTTCAACTTGTCATCGTTGCTCGGTAATTGACAGGGCTGATGTAAAGCAAATAGAGTTAATGCGACGAAAATCGAATGAAATTACAACTCAATTCGAAAGCACATTAATTAATATTAATATACGCAAAGGCAGTGATTTGATTGCGCTCATGTCAATTGTATTTATAGAAGGTAATCAATAATGCGATTGTCTCAGTCTCAATGAAAAGGAAAATGTGTCTCAGAAAAAAAGAATGTGTCGCAGTCCGACTGAAAAAAATTTCCTAAAGAAAAATACATTCCATTCAGGATCAAAGCATGTTTTCCTAAAGGAAAACTTATCTCAAAATGTACCTCACAGTAAGGAAATATTCTTAAGTAAGATCGAGCTAGATAATACGAGTATCCTTCTTCCTACACCCTTCATATTTTATTCATATAAATTCTCAAAATATTGATCTTAAACTATTAAAAATATTGTTAATACGACAACAATGGAATGAAATTACAACTCAATTCGAATTAAAATTAATTGATTTTAATATACGCGAAGGCAGTGATTTGATTGCGCTCATGTCCATTGTATTTATAGAAGGTAATCAATAATGCGATTGTCTCAGTCTCAATGAAAAGGAAAATGTGTCTCAGAAAAAAGAATGTGTCACAGTTCGACTGAAAAAAATTTCCTGAAGAAAAATACATCCCATTCAGGATCAAAGCATTTTTTCCTAAAGGAAAACGTGGCTCAAAATGTCCCTCACTGTAAGGAACATTTCTTACTGTAAGTAAGATCGAGCTAGAGAATACGAGTATTCTTCTTCCCACACCCTTCATATTTTATTCATATAAATTCTCAAAATATTGATCTTAAACTATTAAAACTATTGTTAATACGACAACAATGGAATGAAATTACAACTCAACTCGAATAAAAATTAATTAATTATAACACACGCGAAGGCAGTGATTTGATTGCGCTGATATAAAATGCATTTAAAAAAGGTAATCAATGATGGCATTGTCTTATTGGCATTGTGTCGCAGTCCGACTAACATAATTTTCCTAAAGAAAAGTTCATACCATTTTTACCTAAAGAAAAATGTACTTCAAAATGTACCACACAATAAGAAGAATGTCTTACTCGAGCAAGACAATATCCTTCTTCCTACAAATTTAACTCTAAAATTTTTTAAATATTGCTCTTACAAATTTCTGATTCCCCACAAAATTACATTATCGATTTGTATGATAATGGCAGTGATTGGCAGAACAAGTTGAAGGCAACAACATGTGAACAACTTGAGTACACATCACTGTCTACAACATCCCGTTGCTGTTCATCTTCAGAGTTTACTAAGTTGGTTCATTCGAATGCAGGGTCAACTTGGCGGGATGTTAATGCCGGAGTGGGCTATATGTAGAAGTTCTTCACTAGCTATATCCTGCAACACTTTGTGGAACAGGATATTTTAAATGTTAGTAACTACCAGCAGTTTTTAGGCTAGACCCACCTTTACGCATACCGCACGACTTGAAATACACCGCTGATTTCATTAAACGATGTCTGTCTGCCTGTCTGTCCGTCCGTGCACTTAAAGTTTGTAATCAAAAGGTCGCCAAATTTCATAAAAATCAGACAATAATCTTAGGTAAAAGTCTAAAATCGGAATATCAGTTTTTACTTTTAAAAAACCCGACAGTCGGTTTTTTCAAATCCAGGTTTTGAAAAAAAAAACAAAATTTTGGTTTTTTTGTTAAAAAAAACCCGAGTTTTGGACACCAAGCTAGACCGCCTTAGAATTTTACAACTAGACTTGCTTTCAAGTCTTAGTTATTGAGGTTTAACCTAACACAACTTATATATTCATTCTCTGAATGAATATTCCGCGGTGCTGCATACAAAATTTCAGATTAAGTATACTTGGTAGGGACATAAATACTGTAACACACGTTTTATGCTGTAAAATAAAAAGTTTTTGGACCAAATATTTTTTAATATACGTATTTATTGATGTATATTGTATCCAAAAAGAATCAACATATTCGAAATGTCCGAAAAACGCCTTAAGTTGCACTGGCCAATCGTCAATAGCTGCACGAACCTCGTCCATTGGAAATTTGGCCACAGCTCGAACCAAAGCAGTCTTAAGAGATCCAATATTGGGGTATCTTTTGTGACAAACCTTGTCCTCTAAAACCGTCCACAATTTGTAATCCAATGGGTTCAAATCTGCATTGCCTGAGGGCCATTCATCAGAAGGAAATGAACGCTGGCAAATTGTTTCGAAGCCAGGCCTGGGACGTTTTAGTCTTATGGGCCGGCGCAGAATCCTGCTGGAAAGTTCACGGCTAGTTTTGAAACAGGAAATTGTTAAGAGGCTTCACAACAGCTTCCAAAACGGTTTCTTGGTAAACTTTGGCCGATGTTTTGACTCCTTGTTCGCAGAAATGCAGGTCATGACACCCCACCAAACCATGACTGAAGCTGGGTGACGACCTTTTGCCACCCTTGGTATCAGTTCAGATGCTTCCTTAGATGACCGCGCATACACTCATTTTGCTTATTAAATTTTTCTTGAACGGTACAAATTTTTTTCACCGGTGAACAAAATTTTTCTGTTCACCAAAAGACGTTTGCATTTTTCAATCCTATTTTTTTTTAAAGCTGCAGCCAATAAATGTCCGGTACGTCGATTGAAAGCCCCAAGTTCCAAGTCTTTTTTTAATGATTCTACTCATGGACTTTTGCGTGATATTCATCTCACGGCATATGATTTTCTATTTTCGGAGCGGATTTCTGTGAATTCTTGATTTAGCGGCTTTGATGACATGCGGTGTTCGAACAGAGCGTGGGCGGCCCGACCGGTGGCGGTATTTTACATCTCCAGTCTCCTCAAACAGTTTTATATATCGGTGGAACATGCGGCTAATCCCTAGTGGCCGGAGCGTTTTGAAAATATCGCTTTTTTCATTTCACACTTGAAAAGCGCTATTACAGCGATACGGTTCTCATTATCTGAACACTCCATGATGAAAGTTGAAACAATTTTAAAATCCTGTTACAGACTAACGCTGTTGAGGTTAGCTTTCAAAACCCATATGACATTAACGGGGTATGTTCAGTTCTACTATTGCAATGGGTGTTTTAACAGTATTTATGTCCCTACTAAGTACCACCCACCCTTTGGCGGAGTGTTGATGACAACTTTATTCCTTTTTATGTGATAGTTTACACTTTAAAGTCGAATTTTTGTTCATCTCTTTTATTCGTGAATTAAAAGCGTTGATTCCCTACTCGAACATTAAAAATTACCTCTGCATTAAATGTATTCAAAACACTTCGAATAAAGTGTACGTTTATGCCACTAATGCCTTTAGCAGCCCCCTAACGACCAAATCCGCCGCTGTTGCAAAGCCTGTAGCTGCTCGCATTCGGCATTCATGAGCGCATAGGGGCATATGTGCGGAATTTGCAAATTTAAAGATGTTATGGTTTAAGCAGCGTTTCAACGCAATTACTCTCTTGCTGGCTCACATTTTATGAAAGGGAAACGGGAGATGAGGAAGACATTTGCCAAAACAAAACGTCTTTCCTAACGGTTAATCATATTTCCGGTATTGGAAGCTCCAGTATCAAGTGATGCAATCAGCAGCAGTAGCAGAAACAGCAACAGAAATGGAAGAGAGAGGCAAGCAAAGAGGAATAAATAATCGTCTTCATTGCACACATACGATTTTAATGCCACTTCATATTGCTTTGGATTTAATTTGCATACATTACGTGCAACTGCAGTTGGAATACACACAGCCACACACACACATATAATCATGCTTTCGCTCAGCGTAGTGGTTGCGCAAGCATGCATGTGTGTGTGGGAATGTATAGATGCCCTGTCGGGATTTTGTGAGCTCACTCAAAATTAAGTTAACTTTTTGGCAACTCATATACAACTGACTTATAGCTAACTCAAGAATTATGCAGACTTGAGTCAGTTGTTCTTTCACCATTCGAACTTCTTCTCGATAAGTAATAAGCTAGCTTCTTGCTCGCTCTAATATGATGCAGATGTAAGTTAACATCAAGTCATATTAAAAAATTCAAAGAACAAAAAAGAATTCACAAAAAACATAACTGTGAATATACTTATAAAGGGTGTCCTAAGAAGAGCGCAATTTTTAACTGACTGATGCAGCAATTGAATTGTTTCTCTGGCTGTATGACATGTGGCGCCGTCTTGTTGGAACCACATGCCCTCCACATTCATTTCTTCAATTCTAGGCAAGAAAAAACTGGTTATCATTTCACGATACCAAACACCATTGACTCTTTGCGCTTGACCTGCCTCATTTTCATAAACAAAGGTCCAATGATTCCTCCAGCCCAAAAACCACACCACGCAGTGACACGTTGAGGATGCATTTGCTTCTCGTGAATCACTCGAGGATTTTCCGCACCCCAAATGCGACAATTCTGCCTATTGACGAAGCCATCAAGATGAAAATGGGCCTCGTCACTGAAGATGATTTTATCGGCAAAATCAGCATTTTCATGTTGTCACTCCAATACCCAATTAACGAACTCCCTTCGCTGCTTACTAACCTCGTACCTTTTACTAACAAACAATAACAATTGTTCAAATGTCAAACAATGACACTTCGAATGTTGCCAGATTTAAAAATTGCGTTCTTCTTGGGACACCCTTTAGATGTGTTTTGTTTCAGTTTAGCTCGCGGTTTCAGCAGACACGTGTCAGTTTTAAATCGATTACGGAAAAAAACAGTTGAGTGAAGTGAAGAAATGTTTTCAGTGGACCTTATTGTCGCCTCTAATATTGACGGGATACATGGGAAACTGTCATTAAAAGTGTTTAAACCTCTTTTTGATGCTTTAATGGGTTTAGTAGCAAATCTTTTTGTTGATTCCTTTTTTATCCAATATTTGTTGGTGATTTAATAGATGCAATTCGTGTTAATGGAGAAGAAGATCCAGAAAAAGCATTGAGAAATGCCTTTAAGTTGGTAAAGAAGCGTCAAATCCAAGCAGTGTGCGTAATGAAAAAAACAACTCAAATAACTTCAGTTTAAAACAAAAATAAATACAAAAACTTTAATTTTATTTTACTTTATTTTTTATTATAAAAAGACTGAATTACTTAATTTTTTTATAACTTTACATTAAAATAAAAATACTAAAAAATAAAAATACTAAAAAATTAAAATACTAAAAAAAAAATACTAAAAAATAAAAAAATATTTTTTTTTTTTATTTTTAACGTATATGCAGTTTTACTAACATGACTTGGTAATGATAACCTTGTAGTCTAGTAATCATTAGCTAGTCAGTTTACCACATCAGAGCGAGTCAGTACTTACTCAATCTACATAAGTTTCAGTTAACCACAAGTTAGCTCACTATGAGTTGGGTGATATAAGAGGACACTATTAGTTAGCTATTTACTAGCTAGCTAATGGTGAGCTGACGACAGCCGTATCATTAGCTAGTCAGTCAATAGCTAACTCATAGTGTCCTCTTATACCAAAAACTAACTCATATTGAGCTAACTTGTGGTTAACTGAAACTTATGCAGAGTGAGTGAGTTTTGACTCACTCTGATGACAACAAATGTTAAAACTGAATAGGACTTTACATGGAAAATGAGTTAGCTTTTGAGTCACCCTAGACTCAATTTTGATGAACCATTTGTTAGTTAACTCAATTTCCGACAGGGTGTGAGCTTATGCATTCACATTCATTCCTATTCTCTTAATGCTGTACTTGGTATTCAGGCAAGTGTGCGTGTGTATCATAGACAAAAGCTGATACCGCAGCCAAGCACACGAATAGACACACATACACCCTCTCATATACTCAATATAATATCTTGATTTAGCCTTCTTTGGGAGGCCCTATGTTGGCGAAGCACATTAGGGAGATTTGTAAACATTATTACGTTATTTCTCTTCCATAAAAACGGACTAGAGTCTTCCGTCCTATTAGATATATGTCGTAAGGTACGGTCACAAATATTTGAAGAAAAACGTTGAATATTTCCTTGCCAAAATCTGACCACAAAATATTTTTGAATGGCAAACAACAAAACAGCTGATTTCGGGGAAAACAAAAAAATATTTGCTAGGAATTTTTGTTTCTAATGTGTGACCACCCGAGAACAAATCGCCCTTATTCTATTTGGCGTAGTCAACAGAAGACGACGTCGTTTTTTGTATTTTGTTTCAATTTCGTATTCCCGTTGGCAATATTGCCGTATTTCGATGACTGTTAAATTAAGTTTGGTATTCTGTAAGAAAAATTGGCGACGCCGTTGTTTTCAATTGGCTTTTATTTTGGCGTCGGCCATTTTAGTGTTGCCTTCAATGTATTGTTTACGTTAATTTTGATTTCATTAGAAAATTAAATGGAAAAAATTAAAATAACAAATAAGCGCCAGTTCGAGAAGCTAGTGGAAGAGCTTGAAAAGAATCCATCACTAGCCAGCTGTGGCAAATTTGCTTCAGTTCGAAATATATATATATATATATATATATATATATATATATATATATATATATATATATATATATATATATATATATATATATATATATATATATATATATATATATATATATATATATATATATATATATATATATATATATATATATATATATATATATATATATATATATATATATATATATATATTTATATAACTTACATATATTTCATCAAAAACAAGAAATAAAACGAATCAGCTGACTCTAACATTAGATATGTGTGCTGTATGTTATTGACATTTTCGATAAACAGGCAACGGCGTCGTAATACTCTTACAGAATACCAAATTAGCATAGAATTGAAGTTGTCTTCGATTTGAGTTGCTGTTGCCTTGAAATTGCAGTTGATATTGCAGACGCCAAATAGAATAAGGATGATTATTTTCCTAACCTTTCGGCAAATATTTATTTGATCTTGCAAAATTTTTGTAACGGCAAACAATGATATCAGGGTAGTATCAGTGTTGTCAACTTTTAAGAAAATAATCATTAAAATGGAAAAAATCGCAATTTTAAATTAGAAAAAAAATGTTTTGATAAAAAAATAGTTTCTTGTTAGTTATGTATTGTTGACCTATATTCTATATATATATATGTGTTTTAATCTAAAAAGTCTGGCTCGAGGTCATTTACAAATTCAAAGAAAACACAACTGTTGGTGTTTTGTTGTTTTAATTCATTTTTTTCTAATATTTCGATCGTAAAACAAAACAATAAACTTCTTCGCTTCAAGGTTTTTTTGCGGTGAAAAAATCGTAAGAACCACGATGCACAAAGCAGGGTGCCGTCAATCAAGCGGATCTCACCTATTGTTATCGATAAAAATAATACAACAAAATCCAATTTGAGCAGTTTTTATGTCAACTTCCATACAACTTGCAAATTGTAATACTAAATCCCGAACAAATTTAAAGGAGTGATATAATTTCTATCTGACACGACAGAAAATTTTTCATGGAAGCCGTCACTATAATGACGAAATTTCAAATTAATTTAATATGGAGACGTGGCTAATAATTGTGAACATTAATTGTATGCAGAAAACATTTTTGGAACGCTTGCATACACTGATAAACTTGATTCGTTAGACCGTGTGTGCTAATCTCATAACTTACATAATATTTTCGCGAATATGTCGTAGAAAAAAGCACTGAATTGATCACACTAACGTACACCAAATAAACAGCTGTTTCTGTCAGACTATTAAACTAACTGGCGGTAAAATTAAAGAAAAAAAAATATATATTAAACATTTTAATGGTCTACATTTCATTTTAGTGCCTGCCAAATTGTCAAACTCTGCTGCGTTCATGCGCAAGAAGTTTTTATAAAGGGCTGGTGTTCCTGTACGCAGTTCTTTTAACAACTTTGTTCATCAAATATTTATTCAAATGTGATCACACGTCAAACATGTTTTCCCAAACTTCTATTTGACATCTGTTTGAACAAACAAAAACAGTCAAATATTTGTCGGTAGGTAGTGTGGACACAAAATCAACCCTGCGTTATTTTGCAAGAATTTTGAGCAAATATGATGAAATACATTTTCGTCAAATATTTGCCCAATGTGACCGTACCTTTATAGTTCGATCGGTTGGTTTTAAAAAAATGCGGAAAGTTCTCCTTTGAGGAACTAAAAAAAACTAAAGACTGCCCATTTTTGCACTTCCACGATTAGTTTTATAATACTAATTTTAAAATTAACTTTGCTTTATAGTGCTACACATAAATGCAAACAAAAAACAAATCAGTTGAAAATCGGTTGAAACTATAAAAATTCCTTTACAAAAGAAGAATTTCAATTGCCATTACCAAATGTTTTCTACCGCGGCGCAATATTTGTTTCGACATTCTACTACGTATACTTATATAATAAATATAATTAAAGAATTATGCACAAAACCAATAGATCGGTCATACCAATGAAATGCGAAAGAATATGTAGTTGCCGCAACTGTTGGTTGAGGCAACCAAAAGTTTGCATACAATCATTGTGCCTAATAACAACAAATTTCGTCTGTGTTCATAGCAGAAGGTTTATGTGTTTTCCCGATACTTTACAGGAGAGCAAAACTTTTGCATTTATTCATTTCGCGGAATTTCACAAAATTAGTAATTTCGATTCGTAAGTAGTTTTGCTACGTTTTTAATAAAAAAAATTGAGTTTAAGTAGCGATTTTGTGTGACACTACACTAAAAGTATACAGGATGGATCGCGGTAAATTGCCCTTTTTACTGCAGGCTGTAGCGACACTGTTGCTCGAAGAGAGTGTGTGTGGCTTATAGTCGCTGACAGGAGATTTGTATTCGTCTGCCTTTCAGTTGCCATTATGCATTGGACACCTGAGAAGAGGTCATTTTGTGTTAAAGCGTTTTTTTTTTAAATGCACACTCGATCATTGCAGTGCAGCGTGCTTTTCGTTTACGATTCGCTGTTTTCCCACACGGTCTTGTTCCTGAACGACAATCAATTGTAAATTGGGTTACTTCATTGAGAACAGCAGGGAATGTGTCATGTGTAAGAAGGGGAGCTGGGAGAAGTATTACAACACCACAAAACAGCTAGAGAGTTAGAGCAGCAGTACTGCAATCTTCGAAACGCTCTGCTCGGAAGCAATCACTTGCTCTTGGCATTTCCTGGATTTTCTAAGCCGGCTCTTGAGGCAATTCAATTAGAGGATAAATAGTTCCAACAGGATAGTGCCACTGCACACACACTGCGAGGGTTACCATGAATTGCTTGAGGCAAATGTTTCCTGGATGGGTTTTCTCTTTGAGGGATGATGTAAATTGGTCGGTACGCTTAGCAGACTTAGCCCCACGCGATTTGTTCATTTGGGGTTACCTGGAGTCGAAGGTGTACATCAACCGTCCGAACACCTTGGAAGACCTAATTAACAATAACGAGGCTGAAATTGGCAGAATATCAGTCGTCATGCTTGTTAGAGTTCATGAAAACTTCAGAAAACGTATGCAGCAGTGTGTGGATAGCGAAGGTCGACATTTGCCAGATACACTACTGAAAACCATGTAATGTAATAATTCCCTTACTGTTCAATATAATAACAAAATAAAAAAAATTTTCTAAGGTTTATAATTTTTTTATTTCATTCCCAAATAAGGAAATTACCGCGCTCCACCCTGTACAAAAATGTCACATGGCCACTTTTAATATTGCCTTTTCTGTATTACAATAAAAAAAATTATAATTTCCAACATTGGTCTTTTTAAATCCTTCACCATAGAAAGGGGGTGTACCAAAACACAATAGCAGCCAAAATAATTAATCTTGAAAGTCCAAACTTTGCAGAGAAATGTATTGTTGTAATTCTCTATACAAATACCCAAACAACATCTGAAAAAATCACACTTTGAGGTTATTTTGTATAAAAGTCGGTACCAAGGGATTAACCTAGGCTGCTGAAAGTAGGTATAAAAATGTCTTTTGGACAAGGCCTATTTAGGATTAAATATGGGCCAAATCGGTAAATAGAAGTAAAGACTAAAAAACACGTGTTCAACAAAATGGTATAAACTCAAAATCTTAATTTTTTTTATTTTAAATAGAAGTAAAGAATAAAAAACACGTGTTCAGCAAAATGGTATCAACTCAAAATCTTAAATTTTTTTATTTTCCAAAATAAATGCCAATATTTTTTGTTAAAATCATTACTCGTTTTCTTCACTCTTTCGTCGGGAAAACGATACGTTCCCGTCTACTTGAAGTATATAAGAAAACAGTTTTTTGTCTTATTATATTGCACATATATGGATAATTAGATTCAGAAATTCTCTTCGGCGGCTGAAGCGGATTCTTCGGCAGCGGCAGCAGGGGTAGTTTCGGCTTCAGCGGCAGAAGCACCATCTGTCTCAGAAGCAGCAGAAATTGCATTGTTTCCGATATTTTGTCATTTCTACCGATACTTTTGGTGCATTTAACGGACAATACAGTGTAGCCATCTAACATTCGTCTGTACTGATCAAAACTTTACAGTTCATGCAAATTTAATCATTCGGTTGGCAGAAAATTCAGATGTGGCAACACATTTTTCCTCTGTCTGCATATTAAACGTGCAATAACTGGAGCGAAAATTGGACCTTTAAAAATCAAAATATCTACATACTTTCATGATTTGGGCCAATCTGGCTCATGGAATGGTCCATATGGACACTACCTTTTAGAAATTCTACAACTTATTTTCAAAAAAATTGTCCAACTACCCCACTGTGCGATGATGCTTGTGTATTGGTTGGAGCTTGTGTTCCAGCACAGAAGCATGAATCTTTGTAAAATCCAACATTATTATGTTTTGCAACACAATACGATTTATTTTTCGCATATACTCCGATGTATGGGTTGTATTTTGTGCACACATATGTGTATATGTGCGTATATCTATCTTAGTGTCAGTGAGTGTGTGTGTTTGTGTGAGAGTATTCTTGTTTATGTGAGAAGTTGGTAAACGTTTGTTTATGCCCACCCAAGTTTTCTTTATGACTGTGAATATATCACTTAAGATTATTAAATTTTAACGCTTGCGATGCAACACCACGCCGCCGTGGCAAACAAATCACAATATCCCGCAATTGTTCTTCTTCTTCTTTTATGCCACGCACAATGGCTGAAAATAATCATATCAAATGGAGATATATGTGAAAAAGAGGCCTTTCGATGTGGGGCACATATAGATTTGCCATGTATGAAGCATTAATATTTAAAAAAAAAACAAAAATAATAACTGTGTAAAACCAAGAAAAACAAGTTCAGTTAAAAATGAGTCCATAACAAAAATATCGGAGATAGTTGAAGGGTGGATTGTTATTTATTGAAGCTATTGTTTAAGATAACCAGATCGAAATGCCTCGACATATTATGATCCTTATTGAGATGTAAGAAATAGATTAAAAATTAACAAATGTAAGCATCTACGAGGGCGACCGCAAAAGTAACTGGCCTAACATAAAAAGAACCGTTTTTTGGAATTATTATTATTCATTTTTCAACATAATCTCATTCCAACTCAATACACTTCATCAAACGTTTTTCAAGTTTTTTAATTCCATCCGAAAAATAAGATTTTTCAAGACCTTTAAAATATGCCTCAGTTTCAGCAATAACCTCGCTATTGGACGAAAATTTTTTGCCACCGATAATTTTTTTAAATTTGGAAACAAGAAATAATCAGAAGGAGCTAAATCTGGACTATATGGTGGATGCGGAGCAGTTTCAAATCGTAGTTCGGCCAGTTTTTGCTGAGTTAAAAATGCACTGTGTGAAGGAGCATTATCTTGCTGAAAAAGAACTTTTTTTCTAAATGCGGTCGTTTTATCTTGATTTCTTCACTCAACCGATCCAATAATGCACAATAATATTCACTATTTATAGTTTTTCCTTTCTCAAGATAATCAGCAAATATTATACCCCTTGCATCCCAAAATACTGTGGTCATTACTTTTCCTGGTGACTTAACAGTTTTCGCCTTCTTGGGACCACTTTTACCAGCTTCTATCCATTGTTTTGACTGTTCTTTGCAATTTGGGATGTAGTGATGGATCCATGTTTCATCAACAGTTATGAATCGGCGCAAGAACTATATTGGATTACGCTGATAAATCTCTAAAAGCTCCTCGGAATTGGTCCAACGGACGATTTTTTGGGGCAAAGTCAACAATCGCGGCACCCATCTTGCGGATAGCTTTTTCATGTGGAGTTCATCATGTAAAATACTCCAAACTTGTTTTTCGTGTATTTTAACAATATCAGCAAGTTCTCTGAGCTTTATTCGTCTATCTTTAGTCACTTCATTAAATATTTTTCTAATGTTTTCAATAGTAGTAGCAGTTTTCGGTCTTCCAGAGCGTTGTTCATCTTCCGTACTTGAACGACCCATTTTAAATTGTTGAACCCAGGATTTCACGGTGGAGTATGATGGTGCATTATCACCATGAACAGAATCCAATTCATCTTTGATTAATTGTGGCGTATAACATTTGTTTAATTACAGCACGAAACTCTTTATTTTCCATTTTTCAAAAATTATAAAACTTGTTTACTTCAATCACCTGTAACAAAGAAAATAATCATTAAATATTTCGGAAATTTTGATAGATGGCTTATAAAAAAGATTGCTTTTAAAAACCAAAAACAAAAAAGTTGCTAGTAAAACGGAAAATGTGGCAGGCCAGTTAGTTTTACGGTCGCCCTCGTAATAAGAGACAACGGATCATTTTTCATCACGACATCAGCTGAAACGATGAGCTATTTGACAACTCAAGATGTCTAATTGATGGGCCATCCACCGTACAGCCCTTATTTGACACCCAATGCCTCCTTCTTATTCCCTAGCATCAAGAAAAAAATGCGTGGTCAATGTTTTTCATCGCCCGAACCAGGCGTTAAAGCGTTCAAAAATCATGTTTTGAAGGTGTCTCAAACGGAGTGGAAAAAGTGCTACGAAAATTGATTTGTACTTATTTGTAAATAAGTATTATGTTTTTATTGCCGAACCCGAAATATAAATAGCAACCCTCGTATAATTATTTTGGACAACGGCTGTTGACATTTATGAAAATCGGTTAAAATTAAGATATAGCTCCCACACATATGGTCAACAGAGGTTATGTCTTTAGCTCTAGAATATACTTATAAATAGTACAACGAATACCAATGAAATTGAGTACAGTTCATTACCATCGATCAGTTTTCAGCTCAGATTACAATTTATTATACTGATGCACGTGTTGATCGCTCCCGAAATTACATATAACAGATCTAGAACATTCATATTAATTCCGATCGTTTATGGTATATAACGATTTACAAACAACCAATCTTGCTCCAATTCAAGTCATATTTTTATATATGTGACGCGCAAAACAGAAAGGGGCCTAAGGTTAAAAACCAGTTTAGTTCAGGAGAGCCATTTTAAAGATTAGGTCCCTTTCTATTTGCGCTTAGAACCGTCGATTTCACTTTCACTTTCATAAAACTCGCATATCTCTGGGAGGGAACACTTTTGGGGCATGGGATCGGTCTCATTCGATGCTCAGATGTTGTCCACATCAAAAAAAGAAAAAAAATTAAAATTGATTTTTTTACCCTTAGGTCCCTTTCTCTATGCGCTGTCACATATAACAGATCTAGAACATTCATATTAATTTCGATTTTTTATGGTATATAACGATTTACAAACAACCAATCTTGCTCCTATTTGAGTCATATTTTTATATATAAGTATGTTTCATATGGGGACTATATACAAATTGTATGTGGGCCCAAACATTGGGGTACTAAAACAATACAATTTTCAGAAAAATTAAAATACGACTTTTATTTAACATATGTGACGCGCAAAATAGAAAGGGACCTAAGGGTAAAAACCAGTTTTGTTCAGGAGAGCCATTTTAAAGATTTAAATACGTGTATCTTTGGTGTACCACCACATTCATAAAACGCGCATATCTCTGGGAGGGAACACTTTTGGGGCATGGGATCGGTCTCATTCGATGCTCTGATGTTGCCCACATCAAAAAAAAAGTGAAAATTGATTTTTTTACCCTTTCTCTACGGTAAACTTAGAACCAGTCCTTGGACACTATTGCTGCACTTCTGATTCGGAAAATATTTTTCTCTTTTTGCAAAAGCCTAACACCAGAATGTCGGCTAATGCCGTATTTTTACTTTTAAAAAATCCTCAAACCCCGATTTTTTTGGAAACTCTCTAGCCCGGATAGAGGCTAAAACTAGATAATAAAAATTTAGAGGAGCCGTGTACAGTAGTTCGTTACATACGAGGGCGGTTCGGAAACTTCTTAGCCTAGCACAAAAAGCGCGGTATAAACAGAAAAAAGTTAAGTGTTTTGGAAACTTCCATCTCTGCTATGAACACATGTTAAATTTTGTGTCGATCCGGCAACTCCTTCATATAGAAACACAGGTGTTCACAAAAGACGCATCCGCGATTTTTTTACAATGGAAAAATTAGAAATGCGTGGTGTCATTAAATATTTACATAAAAAAGGTTTATCGGGACAAGAAATTCAAAATGATATGGTGAATGTGTTAGCTGAAAGTGCTCCTTCATATGCAACAGTAAAAAATTGGGTTGCTGGATTTAAACGTGGTCGTACAAGCATTAAAGATGAACCACGTAGTGGACGTCCAAAAACAGCAACAACAACAGAAATTGTAGCCAAAGTGCATGATATGGTATTAAATGATCGACGAATAAAAGTGCGTGAAATAGCTATTATCATGGGCATCTCAAATGATCGAGTCCATTTAATTTTGCATGAAGAACTACAGATGAAAAAGCTTTCTGCAAGATGGGTGCCGCACTTGTTAACAGTCGACCAAAAACGCATAAGAATGAACATTTCTCAAGCTTGTTTGGATCATTTTCAGCAAAATAAAATGGATTTTAAGCGTCGTTTCATAACTGTTGATGAGACATGGGATACACCTCTATACTCCAGAGACAAAAGAACAATCCAAACAATGGACTGAAGCTGGAGGAAGTGCCCCAAAGGAGGCAAAAACAATTCAATCGGCTGGTAAGGTAATGACAACGGTTTTTTGGTATTCTATTGATTGACTATCTGCAAAAGGGTAAAACAATAAATTCAGAGTACTATTGCAACCTTTTAGATCAATTAAATGTACAAATTCGAGAAAAACGTCCTGGCTTACAACATAAAAAAATAATTTTTCATCAAGACAACGCACCAGCGCACAAGAGTGTTTTACCAATGGCTAAAATCAACGAATTAAAGTTCGAGTTTCTTGGCCACCCACCTTGTTCTCCTAATTTAGCTCCCAGTGACTTTTACCTGTTCCCAAATCTAAAAAAAATCCTTGCTGGCAAGCGTTTTACCTCAAATGAAGATGCAATTACAGTTGTAAATCACTATTTTGAAGACCTTGAGGAAAACTATTTTAATCAAGGGATAGAATTGCTAGATAAGCGTTGGACTAAGTGTATTGAAGTTTTAGGAGATTATATTGAAAAATAAAAATATTTTTGAAAAACTAACTATTCTCTTTCATTGATAGGCTAAGAACTTTCCGAACCGCCCTCGTATACACCTGAAGAAAATCGACACCACTAATAACAACTTAGGTACTTTATGCCTCTAGCATCCCATTAAGGACCTACGCAGTTATCTGTACACCGGATAGTCTGACTATTGAAATTAACGAATGGTTAAAGCAGTTTAATTAGGTTCTTATACAGGTTCTAGATTAATCTCTGACTAGCATAGTCCCCGTCATTTACGCTCGCTAAGAATTTGTTGATATTTCTGTCCGGCTTAAGACCACCTGCACTCTCTGCCTCTTGGTAAATTTCCTCCAAATTAAGTAAGAATTATTTTTTTTAGAAACAACCGAAATAGAATTGATTCAATTCACTTTCACACTTTAATGAAGAAACGCTTTCATCGATTATTGCGTGAATCGCTGTTCCCTCTAAACCAAGCCACACTTGCTCCATGTCGAAATGTTTAGAAATTCTTGAAAGTTTTGGTTTCTAATTACATGTGGGGCGAAATCGCTATCTTCCCCGACAATTAGTCAATAACAAATTCCTCTGCAATTAGTTGAGAAATGTTGTCACAATTATGTTTGTGTTTTTCTTTGTTTGTGTTTTTCTCTGTTTGTGTTTTTCTCTGTTTGTCTTTTTCCCTGTTTTCATTGTCGTTTACGATTAATTGGATTAATTGTGATTTCTTTTTCGTATTATCGTCGTTTTCGGGTTTTCATTGGCTTAGTTAACATAACCGCCCTTAACTATTGTCCGTGTGTGTTTTTGTGTGTTAATCAAATTTCGGACAGACGCCAAGCGACGGAGAGACAAACGTACTTGATGTCTGTCTGTTAATACGGCAAAAGTAAAAACGAAAAACTTTGAATCACATCTCGAGAATAATTAAACTTTTTCTGTGGCATTTGCCACTAATGAACAGAGCAGAACAGAATAGTACAGACTGCAATCGCCAACAAGGAGGAATCGACTGCGACTCAACCTGCTGGGCCATTGAACGGAAGAGAACTCAATGATGTCGACGAACAGTCATACCTACACATAAGTAAGTATGTGAAAGGGAATGTACAAATGACTATCTGTCCGCATGAAAAATATATACAGCAAATGATGAACTCATCATATCAACAGCAATTTCACAAAAAAATGAGAAAAAGCAGCCACAACCGCCATCGTACCATCACACGGTGGTTCAGAATTTTATTTAACTGGCCCATAATCCAACTATTTGTCTTCAGAGATTTGTAAAATTGTTATGCCATTCAATAGCAAACTTATTAAAAATAAAGCAGCCAAAAAATTAGATCGAAATATTTGTAAAAATTAGATCAAAATATTTGTAATGCTAAAAACAAATATTTTATGTTATTTTAGAAAAGACGCAATTATTGTAAATTTTTGTGGAAGGAAATGGTCCTTTCTCGCTAACTACAGGGTGGGCGATTTAACATTTTCAATTTGAATCGGCTGTAAAAAAAGTACTTATAATTTTATATACTTAGTAGGAACATAAATACTGTTACAACATTGAACACACCCATTTCAATAGTAGAACTGAACATACCGCTTTAATGTCATATGGGTTTTGAAAGCTAACCTCAATAGCGTTAGTCTGCAACGGGATTTTAAAATTGTTTCAACTTTCATCATGGAGTGGTCAGATAATGAGAACCGTATCGCTGTAATAGCGCTTTTCAAGTGTGAAATAAAAAAAAAACGATATTTTCAAAACGCTCCGGACACTAGGGATTAGCGGCATGTTCGTCTACCGATGCATAAAACTGTTTGAGGAGACTGGAGTTGTAAAAGACCGCCATCGGTCGGGCCGCCCACGCTCTGTTCGAACACCGCATGTCATCAAAGCCGTTAAATCAAGAATTCACAGAAATCCGCTCCGAAAACAGAAAATCATAGCCCGTGAGATGAATATCACCCAAAAGTCCATGAGTTGAATCATTAAAAAAACTTGGAACCTGGGGCTTTCAAACGACGAACCGAACATTTATTGACTGCAGCTTTAAAAAAAATAGGATTGAAAAATGCAAAATTCTTTTGGAGAAGCACGCTGATAACTTGGACAGAAAAATTTTGTTCACCGATGAAAAAGTTTTTGCCGTTCAGGAAAAATTTAGCAAGCAAAATGATAGAGTGTATGCGCGGTCATCTAAGGAAGCCTCTGAACTGATCCCAAGGATGGAAAAGGGTCATCACCCAGCTTCAGTCATGGTTTGGTGGGGTGTCTCTTACGATGGGGTCACTGACCTGCATTTCTGCGAACAAGGAGTCAAAACATCGGCCAAAGTTTACCAAGAAACCGTTTTGGAAGCTGTTGTGAAGCCTCTTAACAATTCCCTGTTCCAAAACCAGCCATGGACTTTCCAGCAGGATTCTGCGCCGACCCATAAGGCTAAAACGTCCCAGGCCTGACTTCGAAACAATTTGCCAGTGTTCATTTCCTCTGAAGAATGGCCCTCAGGCAGTCCATTGGATAACAAATTGTGGACTGTTTTAGAGGACAAGGTTTGTCACAAAAGACACCCCAACATTGGATCTCTTAAGACTGCTTTGGTTCGAGCTGTGGCCAATTTTCCAATGGACGAGGTTCGTGCAGCTATGGACGATTGGCCAGTGCGACTTAAGGCGTGTGTAAAGGCAAAAGGCGCGCTTAGTAAAATGGTTTATTTATCAACATACGACCTTTATTTTATATTTATCGTATTTATCAACGTACGACCTTCCTTTATATAAATAACAAAAAGACCAAAAAAAATATGCCAAATATTAAAAATTCCAAAGCCCAACTTAGACCTTAAATTCCTCATTAACTACTAAACCGAATTTATTGACATTGAAACTGGAGAAAAGCTTAGAGAAGTTATCTATCAAATAATAAATTACTAAACTATCTCTTTCGGTTCAAAAATTACAGAGTTTTGGCTAGTAAAAAACGATTCTTAAACACTGTGCGGCACCGCCGAGAATGAATGATGCTGATGATACTCCAACTCATATGATGATGACGACAATAATCACATAAAAGAATACAAAACTCAAAGAGAATAAATGAGAAAAACTCTTATGACATAATAAATACAATTATTGCAAATACGAACGAAAATCAAGAAGAAAAAACAAAAGAAACCAAGCGAGCGAATGTCTCTTAAATGGACATAAAAGAATGCGAAATCAGTCCACCCGAAAACAGATTCCACTTGTGAATGCAAAAATTCAAGTATCATTTACCAAAACGAAATGAATATAAAAAAATAAATCCAAAACGTTTCAAGGGATTCCATTCAAAATTACAGCTGAAATATTTGTATATTTGTCTTTTAGCGAAATGATACAATACAGAAATATACCGATGAATAAAAGATTCCCTGCCATCGATTGCCATTGTGTCGGTTGGTCGGTCTTCAATATGTCTGACAATTTTCTTTTCATTTTGATTTTGATTGTATGCCATTGTTTGGAATTCATTACAAAAAGCTGCTTTCAAGCAGGTGTCTGTCTTACTTAGGCGGTGAGGCGGAGCGGAGTTTGGGTGACGGTGGAGCTGGTGGAATTCAATATTCTACAGGTGTGTTTTAAATTCCACTCCCCACGATGGTGTTCCAATAGCGCATGGGAAACAGTTGTTTGTGTATTTGAAGCTGCTTTAGATTAGTATCGAACATAAGAGTATTGACTTATGAAATCGAATGATGGCATAGAAATATAAAGCGGCTCAATTACGCTGGTGGTAATAACTACATCTACGATATATACTCGTATACGAGGGCGGTTCGGAAAGTTCTTAGCCTATCAATGAAAGAGAATAGTTAGTTTTTCAAAAATATTTTTATTTTTCAATATAATCTCCTGAAACTTCAATACACTTAGTCCAACGCTTATCTAGCAATTCTATCCCTTGATTAAAATAGTTTTCCTCAAGGTCTTCAAAATAGTGGTTTACAACTGTAATTGCATCTTCATTTGAGGTAAAACGCTTGCCAGCAAGGAATTTTTTTAGATTTGGGAACAGGTAAAAGTCCCTGGGAGCTAAATCAGGAGAATAAGGTGGGTGGTCAAGCAACTCGTGCTTTAATTCGTTGATTTTAGCCATTGTTAAAACACTCTTGTGCTCTGGTGCGTTGTCTGGATGAAAAATTATTTTTTGTGTTGTAAGCCAGGACGTTTTTCTCGAATTTGTACATTTAATTGATCTAAAAGGTTGCAATAGTAATCTGAATCTATTGTTTTACCCTTTTGCAGATAGTCAATCAATAAAATACCTTTGAAGTCCCAAAAAACCGTTACCATAACCTTACCAGCCGATTGAATTGTTTTTGCCTTCTTCCTCCAGCATCAGTCCATTGTTTGGATTGTTCTTTTGTCTCTGGAGTATAGTGGTGGATCCATGTCTCATCAACAGTTATGAAATGACGCTTAAAATCCATTTTATTTCGCTGAAAACGATCCAAACAACCTTGAGAAATGTTCATTCTTATGCGTTTTTGGTCGACTGTTAAGAAGTCCGGCACCCATCTTGCAGAAAGCTTTTCCATCTGTAGTTCTTCATGCAAAATTAAATGGACTCGATCATTTGAGATGCCCATGATATTAGCTATTTTACGCACTTTTATTCGTCGATCATTTAATACCATATCATGCACTTTGGCTACAATTTCTGTTGTTGTTGCTGTTTTTGGACGTCCACTACGTGGTTCATCTTTAATGCTTGTACGACCACGTTTAAATTCAGCAACCCAATTTTTTACTGTTGCATATGAAGGAGCACTTTCACCTAACACATTCATCATATCATTATGAATTCCTTGTCCCGATAAACCTTTTTATGTAAATATTTAATGACACCACGCATTTCTAATTTTTCCATTGTAAAAAAATCGCGGATGCGTCTTTTGTGAACACCTGTTTCTATATGAAGGAGTTGCCAGATCGATACAAAATTAACATGTGTTCATAGCAGAGATGGAAGTTTCCACACTTAACTGTTTTCTGTTAATACCGCGCTTTTTGTGCTAGGCTAAGAAGTTTCCGAACCGCCGTATACCCAAATACAGAGGTTGTCTCATGAATGAATGAACAGTACAAATTTTTGTGAGGCATTATGTTAGAGAAATGCGTCAGAAAAGTGCAAAAGAAATGCAGTACCTGAGAGTAAGATATTAAAACTATTTTTAAAGAGAAAGTGAATTCCATTTAATAATAGTTTTAAATATTTAGCTGGAAAATCGTGTCCAGCGATTGCCATAGAACTAAATAATTTTAAGATAAATAAAATATATGTGTGTATCGGATCATAAAACGATGCAAGGAGACTGAAAGTTTTGAAAAAGTCATATCGCGGCCGAAAAAAAACAACTTCGTCAGAAATTGTCTGAAAGGTAAAGGCAAGAATTGGAAGAAATCTCAGGTAGGGTGTTAGGAAATTGGCCGCAGATCTCGCAAAAACAAACCCTAGAGTTCAGGATATTTTACAAAAATCCCAAAGGCACATAATCTAACACCTAAGCAAAAACTTCTAACGACTGCTAAGAGCAAAGGAGATAAGACGCTTGAACGCCAGCGGCCAGTTACCAAAAAATCGTCTTTTCTGACAAAAAAAAAAAATTACAGAATAGTGCAGTACGTAAACAAACAAAATGGCCGTATAGGGTTAGCAGAGAGATCGTATGATAACTTGGAGCAAGGATTGGTCGTTAGAACTCAAGCTCCATCCAAGTCATGGTATGGACCACAGCAAACGCCGATGGACGCTCTCCACTTTTATTTCTGGGACCTGGTGTTAAAGTGAATGAAACTGTGTACCGTGAATCAGTCTAAGAACGTGCACTTAAGCCTTGGGCACAGAAATATTTCTACAGTAGGCCTTATACTTTTCAACAGAATTTTGCATAAGGCACGCGTGAAGGAATGGTTAAAAAAATAACGTTCCTAACTTCATTTCGGTTGAACAGTGGATTTTAAATTTACCTGATGTTAACTCCTGAATTTCTGTATTTGGGGGTATTTTGGACTTCAACGTTCTAACAAAAAAATACACCAGCATGGACGCATTAAAGAAGTCCCTTCAACGAGAATGAAAGCGAATTCCTCGAAATCACATTCCTGCAGCCTGGAAATCTTTTTTTTCTTGAAAGGATCGATTGAACTATCAAAGCTAACGGAGGATACATTGAAAATTTTAATAGAATTTCTATGCTCTGCCATGTTTTAAATAATAGGAAAAATTTTAATAAAAAATCCCGAGAAAACATTTTAAAACACTTTCACTTGGTAATACTTCAATACCCGCACCCTGTATATATACGAGGGCGACCGCAAAAGTAACATAAAAAGAACCATTTTTTTTGGAATTATTATTATTTATTTTTCAACATTAGCTCCTTCCAACTCAATACACTTCATCAAACGTTTTTCAAGTTTTTTAATTCCATCCGAAAAATAAGATTTTTCAATGCCTTCAAAATATGCCTCAGTTTCAGCAATAACCTCGCACGAAACCTTGGACGAAAATGTTTTGCCACCGAGAAATTTTTTTAAATTTGGAAACAAGATATAGTCAGAAGGAGCTAAATCTGGACTATATGGTGGATGCGGAGCAATTTCAAATCGTAATTTGGCCAGTTTTTGTTGAGTTAAAAATACAGTGTGTGAAGGAGCATTCTCTTGATGAAAAAGAACTTTTTTTTCTAAATGCGGTCGTTTTATCTTGATTTCTTCACTCAACCGATCCAATAATGCACAATAATATTCACTATTTATAGTTTTTCCTTTCTCAAGATATTCAATAAATTTTATACCCCTTGCATCCCAAAATACTGTGGCCATTACTTTTCCTGCTGACTTAACAGTTTTTGCCTTCTTAAGACCACTTTTACCAGCTTCTATTCATTGTTTTGACTGTTCTTTGCATTCCGGGATGTAGTCAACAGTTATGAATCGGCGCAAGAACTCTATTGGATTACGCTGATAAATCGCTAAAAGTTCCTCGGAATTGGTCCAACGGACGATTTTTTGGGGTAAAGTCAACAAACGCGGCACTCATCTTGCAGATAGCTTTTTCATGTGGAGTTCATCATGTAAAATACTCCAAACTAGTTTTTCGTGTATTTTAACAATATCAGCAAGATCTCTGAGCTTTATCCGTCTATCTTCAGTCACTTCATTAAATATTTTTCTAATGTTTTCAATAGTAGTAGCAGTTTTCGGTCTTCCAGAGCGTTGTTCATCTTCCGTACTTGAACGACCCATTTTAAATTGTTGAACCTAGGATTTCACGGTGGAGTATGATGGTGCATTATCACCATGAACAGAATCCAATTCATCATTGATTAATTGTGGCGTATAACCTTTCATATAAAAGTGTTTAATTTGGGGCAAAGTCAACAAACGCGGCACCCATCTTGCGGATAGCTTTTTCATGTGGAGTTCATCATGTAAAATACTCCAAACTAGTTTTTCGTGTATTTTAACAATATCAGCAAGATCTCTGAGCTTTATCCGTCTATCTTCAGTCACTTCATTAAATATTTTTCTAATGTTTTCAATAGTAGTAGCAGTTTTCGGTCTTCCAGAGCGTTGTTCATCTTCCGTACTTGAACGACCCATTTTAAATTGTTGAACCCAGGATTTCACGGTGGAGTATGATGGTGCATTATTACCATGAACAGAATCCAATTCATCTTTGATTAATTGTGGCGTATAGCCTTTCATATAAAAGTGTTTAATTACCGCACGAAACTCTTTATTTTCCATTTTTAAAAACTTACAAAACTTGTTTACTTCAATCACCTGTAACAAAGAAAATAATCATTAAATATTTCGGAAATTTTGACAGATGGCTTATAAAAGATTGCTTTTAAAAAGCAAAACAAAAAGTTGCTAGTAAAACAGAAAATGTGCCAGGCCAGTTAGTTTTGCGGTCGCCCTCGAATACAGAGACAAAATTGTTGATGTACAAAGTTTGTATATGACCAGTTTTATTCTACGCTTTTCCAATCTGGTTCAGCAGTTTGCATACGGTTTCCAGGGAGCTAGCAATTTGTAAGCGACAGGTCCTCAGTCAGTGTGTAAATGAGAATTTTGAGACACCTACAGAGGCCTTCAAATTTTTTATATTTACGGTATATCCTCCATTTTGTCGCATTGGAAAATATTCCTTAAATCAGCTAGAGCGATTTGTTGATAGATTACACTATTCTGCAACCAAATTCGCCTTTGGACTGATGCTTATGAAAAATGATCTTCTGAATCCGAGTGAAAAAATCCTATAATTTTTTACAAAAACTGCTACAGCGCAGGCAATTTTTGTCGGACTATCAAAAAATATACCACATTGGGATCGCTACAGAGCGTTCTTTATAAATTTCTGCAAAAACTAGTGGGAGAGCTCCAGAATTGGTCTTCAATATTCAGTAGGAAAAAAAAAAATTTCAACATAAAAAACAAAATTGTCATTACTTTTGGCTGTAACTTCCACAATTTTTATTCGATTTTTACAAACTGAAAAATTTATTTCTAACCACTTTATATTACTCATATCAAAGTAAGTCGGATAAGAATTGCTGAAGTATAAGGCAGAGTAATAAAAAAAGTAAAAAAAAGGTTTAAGTTCACTATATATCTCGAAAACTATACGTGGTGGGGCAAAACAGGAGATAATTTTACATAAGGATCAGTTGGTTTTGTCTAAAGGAGGGCTCAAAAGTTAATTTTTGCTGAACAGTGTTTTCTACATCTACACGAGAACAATTCAATAACAGATATTTTTAAAGTTTCAAAAGAATTTCAGCCGATTGGCATCTTAAATGAAAACATTCCGATATAGATTCGGACTTCAGGTCTCCTACTTTTCAACAATTATTTTATTGGACACGTTCTTACACTCACCGAAGTAAAATAAAATTATTTTTTGTTTTTTTTTTTTGTTTTTTTTTGTATTTAAACTTAAGTTAATACGTTTAAGTTTTAAGATGGTTTTAAGATTAAGCTTTCTTGGAGTTATACCTCCCCCAGAAGCAAGCACTGTACCACCAAGTTCATTTTCGACAAATAGAATCATTTCCGTGCACTAAAATGTGTAGCTGAAACTCAAAGTAATAAATTAAAATAATACAGGATGGCGCACGAATCGTGCTACAAAAACAAAACTTAATAAAAATATTTCTCTAAAAGCAATCGTCTTATTCTTTATATTATTTGGAAGGTCATTAATGGGTTCTTCAATAAGGACATAACAATTTTGTATACTTATGTCAACGCACCCTCAAACATTTAACGTTTGCGAAATGAAATCGTAACAAATTTTACAACGCTGGGTACAAAGCAAAATTAAAAATGTAAACAAAGTACCACATGTTTTGTGATATTGCTATTAGATTTTTGCTGAAGTTGATCATTTATTTTGTTTGCAATGTCGTCAAAAGAAGAACAACGTCGAAAAACTATTTGTAATTTTTTCGACCATCATCCTGATTGGAATGATTTTTTAGAGCAAGGAGAAAATCGAAGTTCGATATATGAGAAAAGACAAACAACAGAAAGAAAACGTGGTTCTGGAAAAAAGCGTAGTTTGAACGACTCTTTTATGAGAAGCCGACTTCGAAAAATTACCGATGGTAAAGTCGCTAAATCCTATAGGGAGCTTGGGAAAAAGTTCCAATGTGACGGAAAAACAGTGAAAAATATCTGAGTGATATGGGAATTCAGAGAAAGTCCAGAAAAAACAAGGCAAAAGTGTCAGAAGCTCAAGAAGTTAGAAGTTTGGTCAAAAATACATTCAAAGCCAAGAGCGACATTGTATGCATCATGGACGATGAGTCATATTTCACATTGGATGGAAACGAATGGCAAGGAAAACATTTTTTTGAAGAAAAAAACACGTAGACGATAAAATAAAGTATGTGGAGCATTCAAAATTTCCTAAAAAAGTTTTATTGTGGCTTTCAATTAGTCAGCATGGAATGTCAGAACCAGTTTTTTTTTGAGTCAGGTTTGGCAGTCAATTCTGAAAGATATATAAATTCTGCTTACCAAAAGTTAAAGATTTTATGAATAAGAAGCATAGAAACTTAAATGTAATCTTCTGGCCCGACTTAGCATCAAGTCATTACGCCAAGTAGACATTGGAAGCCATGGACACCCTTCAAATTCCATATGTATGTAAAGAAGAAAATCCACCCAATGTACCCCAATTACGCCCAATTGAGGAAAGTTGAAGATTTTATGAAAAAGAAGCATAGAAACTTAAATGTAATCTTCTGGCCCGACTTAGTATCAAGTCATTACGCCAAGTAGACATTGGAAGCCATGGACACCCTTCAAATTCCATATCTATGTAAAGAAGAAAATCCACCCAATGTACCCCAATTACGCCCAATTGAGGATTTTTGGGCAAATTTTAAACGAAAAGTATATGCAAATAACTTCAGACCCGAAACTACCAATAATTTGCTTCAAAGAATTCGAAAGGAGCTTCAAAACATGCAAACATCGAAATTTTCAACAGCCATGGAAAAAAATCCTCAAAATTGCCGCAAAGCAGCTCGAATGGGACCAAATATTTTTTTAAATTAAACTAGTACAATGTATTATCTTAAAAAAAATTGAAATAAAGTTTTTGTTTTTGTTTAAAAGAAGAGAAAAATGTTTTTTTTTTGTTGCGATTTCATTCCGCATACGTTATAATGATCTTTCAGCGTCAAAACGTTAGTCGAAGTCAACATTTTCATCATGATAAAGTTCACATACGAGCAACGTTTGGAAATCATTAAAAATTACTACCGAAATCTGAGAAGGTGGTCGCAACTTTAAGAGCTCTTACTCGGCCGTAATAATCGTCCCACCCGACAGGCTGTGCGTGCTATAGTGCATACATTTGAATCAAAATTTTCACTTTTGAATGCTCCAGTGCCAAAGAGACACCGTACCGCTCGAAGCGAAGAAAATTTCGAAGCCGTATGTGTATCCGTGTATTCGATTCCACGTCGTTCTCGGGAATTGGGCATCTCTCGAACCACGCTGTGGCGTCCTTTGCATAAACATCTTGGCCTTCATCCTTATAAGATCAAACTGACTCCAGAACTAAAGTCACTTGATCATTTGAAATGCCTAAACTTCTGTGATTGGGCTCTTGCAAAGTTTCACGAAAATCCACAATTTCATCGAAAAAGTCATCTTGAGCGATGAAGCTCATTTCTGCACGCAGAAAAAAAGTATGGTGGGGGTAACAATATTCGAATAGCATCATACTATTGTTGGGTATATGGTTGTGGCACAACAATATTATGGTCAACACAACAAGAGTATTGTTCACACACAACCATACTATGATCCCCATAACGATATTATGGTCCTCACAGCAATAGAATTATTCACATACCACCATACTATGATCCCCACAACCATATTATGATCCTCATAACCATAGTATGTTTAACGTACAACCATAGTATGATCCTCACAACCATAGTATGACTTACGCACAACCATACTATGATCCCCAAAATTTTTTGTAAAGACTGGATTACGTTGTTATTTAACAATAAAGAATTTTATTAAGTTAGGCAATAATAGGAGTGATTTATTTAACAGTAAAAAAATCATTTTTAAAAATATTTTAGTTATACTAATCCCTAGTTTTTTTTTTAAAAAATTTAATTATTATTACTATTATTGGGTAAGTTTCGTAAAAATAACATTGTCAAATTAATGAAAAAATTAAGGTTTTGTCGGTAAGATTGCGATAATCATGTTATTGTTAATGAAAACAACATGAAATCAATAATTTTGTCCCACCAACCATATTTATATGGATGCTACAACCATATTTTCATTTTTAAATTTGGCAACAATACTATTGTTGCATTTAAACAATATTAATATTGCCGCAATCATACTATTGTCAAAATGAAATTCAAAAAACAATACTATAGTTGCGACGACCATTCTTTTTCTGCAGATAACATACTATTGTTGCCTTAACCATATAGTAACCATATCTTTTCTCTGTGTGTGGCTGAGCAAAATATGAGTTATTGGACAGCAACAAACCCACATGTGCTTCAAGAGACACAATTGCATTCGCAAAAAAATGACTGTTTGGTGTGGTTTTCATGCCAAAGGTGTGATAGGGCCGTATTTTTTCGTCGATGAAAACAATTGTCATGCTACCGTCAATAAAGAGCGCTATCGTGCCATGTCAGAAAATTATTTTTGGCCTGGTTTCAATAAGACGATGCCACTAGCCACACAGCACGCGTTACAATCGATTCACTGAAAGGCAAATGCGGTGAAGGTGTTATCTCGAGAAATTGTCCGGTCGAATGGCCACCTCGTTCATGCGATTTAACGCCATTGGATTTCTTTTTATGGGGCCACATCAAGTCATTTGCCTATGCCAACAGGCCAACAATTAAAGACGAGCTCAGATATAACATCCAAAGCCAAACGTCCAGGTTGAAATGTGTGCAAGTGTGGTGGTGAATTTTGGTCCAAAGAATAGATCGCTGTACATGGGCTCGTGGTGGTCATATGACCGAAATCAACTTCATTCTTAAAATGTAACATTTGCACTACGCCTGGAGTTAATTTAACTCTATATCTTAAATATTCTGTGTTTTATAAATATTTTAAATTGTTCTGTCCTTAGGGTCAGACCACGAGAAGTGTGACATAGTGGGTCAGGGATTTTGATGTTTGGTCCATATATCGAAAGGTTATGTCAATATATAAAGCTCCACAAAAAATAAAAGTTAAATTCCTGAAGTTGTTGTTGTTGTTGCAATTTGAAAATTGCAAATTTCAGAAATTTAGTATTTTTGTGAAATATTCAAAATTTTATATCATGAAAACGACTTGAGATATCTAAAAATTTAAATTTTTTTTTTAGTTTTTCAAGGACAGTTAAGGTAAAAAATAAAAAATCTGAAAATAGTCTACACTCAAACAAAAATGTTCGGAAATTTTGTTTAAAGAAAACAATCGCATTTTAAGTATAGAGCCGGAGCAAGAAAAATAATCAATCATTCATTAGAATTTAGGAAATTTAGTTATCTTTCCGAAACAGAAAAAAAAATTTATTGCTCTCAAGTAGTTTCTGAGATACACCGTTTTTGGTGGACGACCTTTACAACAAATTGCATTTGTCAAAATACTTTCAGTACATATGCACTTAACTGCTCAGTGCGTCAAAGTTGAATGGGTAAGTAAAGAAGAACAATAAAGAGTAATAGTTGTAAACATTGCATTTTGGCTGTTCAAGCGTAAAGGTCGTCCACCAAAAACGGTGTATCTCAGAAACTACTTGAGAGCAATAATTTTTTTTCTGTTTCTGAAAGATAACTAAATTTCCTAAATTCTAATGAATGATTGATTATTTTTCTTGCTCCGGCTCTATACTTAAAATGCGATTGTTTTCTTTAAACAAAATTTTCGAACATTTTTGTTTGAGTGTAGACTATTTTCAGATTTTTTTATTTTTTACCTTAACTGTCCTTGAAAAACTAAAAAAAAAAATTTTTAGATATCTTAATTCGTTTTCAAGATATAAAATTTTGAATATTTCACAAAAATACTAAATTTCTGAAATTTGCAATTTTCAAATTGCAACAACAACAACAACTTCAGGAATTTTACTTTTATTTTTTGTGGAGCTTTATATATTGACATAACCTTTCGATATATGGACCAAACATCAAAATCCCTGACCCACTATGTCACACTTCTCGTGGTCTGACCTCTTAAAGAAAAACCCAAGGTTTTTTTTTTTAAATTTCTTTAAAAAAGAAAAAAATCTTTTTTTTATAAAATCTCCATTTTATGATACTTTTTTAAAATTCTCAGCTAACTGTCGGTGGGGCAATCAACACCAAACGGCTAAAAACTTTTAGACAAGCATTAATATAATCTGACCTTAGAAACGAGGAAATGTATCTCAAGGACAGCACATAACATCTAAAAATTATAAAATAATAAAACTCGTTTGCACTCACATTAAGCCCATGTTGGAGGAACACAACAGAGTGGCCTACTCAGCTCTTCCCCCGACCAGCATCACCGTCCTCTCCCGCTCCCGTTCGAAAAGTTTTTTATCCTTAACATAAGATTTCCTTAAAGGAGTCCCTGTGTTTATCTGATTTCAAAAAACAACACCATCTTTAAAGAAAAAAACCCTAGGTGGCCAGTGCAATTTCCACCATATCCGGCGATAGTAAATACATGTCGTAGAAAAGTAATTTAAAATTTCCGGCTTACATGTTATTGAAAATTGTTTAACAAAAAATATCTTTTGATCGCAAATTCCACAGCGACATTGTGAAACAATTTATTTGTGCCATGGCCAGCTACTTACAGGACCAACAAAGGGACCAAATGCGTATGTACAAATGTATGTCGATGTGTTTGTGGGAAAGTGGGCGACCATTGGCCACCCAACACCCACCCTTATTGACTTCGTCCCGCTTCGCAGATATTTCAATACACTCGATGTGACAATAAATATTTAAACATTTTACGATATTTATCTTTAAATTGACTTTTGGAGCAGAAATATTTGTGACTTTCTAGCGCGAGGGTGTGTGTGTGCAGTGGTGTGCGTGTGTAGCTGTATGTGTGTGTATTGTGGGTAGGTTTTGTTTGTCTTTGTCTGGCCAAATATTTAATTGTAGCGTTTTATTGCATTTCTATAAAACCAGGACCAGCGCCCGCGACACCAGCGGGGCCAGTGGAAGTGGCAGTGACAGTAACGGCCACGCTGGTAACGCCAACTACTCTGCAAGTGTGGCGCTGTAGACGAAAGAAACGCTTTGGTACCGAATTTTAAATGTTTATTCACTTGACTCTTTGACTTTTTGACATTTTATCTAAAATTGTTTCCACTTCGATGGTGGCGATGACTGCTGCTGTTACTGCTCCATGCTACAGTGTCCCGAGCGCGCCACAGTGGTGATGGGGTTGTTCCTGGTGCTAGTGGTTGGGTGGTGGTGACTGTAAGGATATCATCGCCACTACCACTGGTCAATAGCTACAGCACTCATCCGTTCAATGGATGAATGATTGGCAGTTTTTAATTAATTCTCTTTCTGTTTGTATGGGTGGCTTGTCCGTGTACAAGGATATTATTTGCTGCTGCTATTGTTGCTGTTGGTTTTTCTCTGTCTTTTTCTCGTTTTATTTCGTTTGTGTGTTTTGCAACTTCCTTTTTCCTGATTGTTTTGTTACAGTTTCCATTGTTGACAAAATTAAGACAAAAAGTTCGCCATACTTTTTTTGTTTCTTCTCTTTTCTTCCCATAAATTCTTCTTTTGTTTGCAATTAAGGATATGCTGCCGCACCCCTTGACTCCCCCTTGTGTTTTTGGCAAGAATGGAGGGGGGTTAAAACAAATATGATGTCAACATAAATCATCGTGAAAATCGGCGAGTGTATTTAGTAGAAAGTCTGTGATGTGTGGCGTGTGTTGTTCTTGTCGGGGTTTTAACGTATCGCAGATTTAAGGATCTGTAACTCAATTTTTGTATATTTTTTTTTCTGTTTTGGTACTGCTGCGAAAACAGATTTCAACACAGCGATTAACGTAAGCAGTTCGACAAGTCAGCGTAGGACTTGTTTAGCACACAGCGAGTAAGTGGGGTGGGGGAATTACCACTTGACAACTGGGATTTTTTTGTTTTTTTTGGTATTGTGAAAAGGATATGTCAATGGCTAAACGAGTATGCAGGGTTGAGGAAAAAGTAGTTGTCGCTTGAAAGAAAACAAACGAGTGAGGGTGGATGCATTTCATTACCACACTCAAGATGAACGATAACACTGTTCGGCAAAGATTAAGTTTTAAGCTCTCCTTGAGACAAAACCAACTAGTGCTTATGTAATATCATCTGCTGACTTCGGTTATACCAAAACTTTTGTTTGCCAAAATTGGCGGTTATGACAATTAACCAATTATAAGGTACTTGTTACTTTGGTATAAGGAATTGGCAGATAAATTCGTTGTATTTTGTAACAAAACCCCGTTTAGGTCGCTTTTTGTTACATATTACACTATGGAACGAAATTTCGGACCTTCTCGAGAGGTGCATTATTTCGTCTGGAAATGAAAGACAAAGGTGATTACAGTAAATTCCCAAAAGGACAGTAGGTCCCAGTTATTTTTTACGAGCCGAGGAAATTTTTATTTTGCAACCCTGCACTGTATTAAATAAATTAAATAGTATTAAATATTCCTTCGTTAAGCGAATTTATCGTGATGAGGACTTTTCTTTTCGTCCTTTTTTCGAAAAAGCAAAAAAAAACAATTATTCTTTTACAGGAGTATGAGTTTTTTTATGTTTTACTAAAATGTCCATATTTAAAATGAAATTATATAGATGTTGTTTGAAATGGTCACTTAAATTAAAAAGGAATTTAGCTGTCTCTTTAAATTCACTTGTGCATACAAACGTTATTAGATTCGAAAGTGAAAAACAACCTTTAAAAAAACCTGCTCACAGTTCAAATAACAGAATAAATATTTTGAAATCATTAAAAATTAAATAAAAAACTGACTCTGACAAGTGCTCTTAAATATACAGATTTATTGTCAATAAACTCGGACGATACAAACATTAGCTAACAAAAGCCTTTGTAGAGAACAGTCGGACTTTAAATAATAATTAATATAAATGTAATTATCGATTTATGTATTTTTTGTTAGATCCCCTAAAGATGACTAAGGAAGTTAGTCGAAATACCGGGAACAAATAAACTTTAAATATTAAAAATAATTGTTTTTATAAAGGACTCCATAAACCAACATAATTCAATAAAAGGGACAACAGTTCTCACAAAACCGAACAAAAAACTTTTTTATTTCGATCAGATAACTGAATACATACAATTTAACAATCAGCTAATCCAGTTAACTTATGCTCGTGGTAAATACCACCGAATTGTCGTGTACCCAATCAACAATTGGTTGTAGCGATGGAAAGCATGGATAGTACCTTCAACCACCAACATTCGGTTGGCAAACATTTCGGTTGCAGATCTGCTCTGTTCGTGTACTTAATAAAATAAAAAGTCAAAATTTTGTTAAGTTCGGCCTGGCTGAAACGTATATACCCTACACCGTCCCTACGCTACTAAAGTGCAAAAAACGCCATATCGTCCAATGCGTCCATACCTTATCGCACACACAGAACGTATTCGTTGCCACAACCAAATCGGGTTGCCAACCGAATGATTGAGTTTGCATGCACCTAGAGTATGCCATCAGCGCAACCGAATGCTATTCGGATTCGTTACCACAACCAAATCGGGTTGCCAACCGAATGGTTGAGTTTGCATGCACCTAGAGTATGCCATCAGTGCAACCGAATGCTAGTTGGTTCTCTGTAACGTCCACTAATTGTAACTGAAGTATCTGTAGAAAAAAAGAATTATCCGAACCTCCAGAAAAAAGTGTTGGAACCTAAAAGTCCACCTGCCGCTTTTGTTTAACGAAAAAAAAATTAATTTTTTAATAGAGACAAAAAACTGTTTCCCGTTATACTTGAAGCACTCATAGGGAGGGTCATATCGAGGAAAAGAAAATAAATTATGGACGATTTTTATTTACGATATGCCTAAATACTTAATAAAAGGATTATTTTCGCTTTTGTTTATGATGAATGTTATGATTTCATCATCAATATTCGGTTACAACAACAAAATGTTGGAAAAACTATTGGTTACACGTAGAAAAACCGATGGTTGGTATAAAAATATTTGAAGAGCATCATACTATTGTTGGTTAAACGGTTGTGGTACAACAATATTATGATCCTCAGAACAATAGTATGATTTAAATGCAACCATACTATGATCCTCACAACCATACTATGATCCACAACAATGATCACAACAATTTATGATTTACACATAACCACATTATGATCCCCACAACCATAGTATGATTGACACTCAACCATGCTATGATCTTCACAACCATATTATAACCCTCACAACCATTTTATGTGTCATATACAACCATAGTATCGTGTGATCAATCTAGAGGTATTTTTCCAAAATAAAAAAAATACAAAAATTCAAACCAAGTGTAAAATCATTATTGTTCTTGTTCGAAATGGAAATGTTATGCCCTTTATTTTTTGAATATAATTTCCTTCAAAGTATGGCCACAACAAAGCCCCAGGGTTTCGATTCTGAGGGTCCAATTTTGGATGATTCGGTCGAGCATTTCGAGCGGTATGGCTTTAATGACACGCGTAATGTTGGCTTCCAAAACCTAAATCGTAGCTAGTTTGTCAGCATAGACTTTGGACTTTACATTGCCCCAAAGAAAAAAGTCTAAAGGTGTGAAATCACACGATCTAGGCGGCGGCCTCACCTGTCCAAAACAAGAAATTAGCTAGTCTTCGAAATTTCCTCTTAATTGATACATTGGTTGAGCAGCTGTATGGCAATTGGCACTGTCATGTTGAAATCAAATTTCGTCAAGATCCTATATCCTTTATGATCCCTAGCATAAAGAGAGTATGATCAGACACAACTATACTATGATCCCCAAAATTATTCATTAGAATTGGGTTATGTTGTCAACAATAGATTTGAATTATAAAAAATTATTCAAAAATACAATCAAATTCAAAAAATAGGAGTGATTTATTTAAGAGTAGAAAAAATAATTTAAAAAAACGTAAGCGTTTTTTAAAAATATTTTAGTTAAACAAAGCCCAAGCAGTTTGTTTGAAATTTTTTTTCTCAGTTTGTACCACTAGTTATGGCATCTAAATACATTTTATGCTTTGGATTGACATGACCGATCAATTAGTTGCGTCTACACTAAGAAGAATCTTGTGGTATTTCGAACCGAATATTCATTATGATTATAAACATTTGGTAATTGCAACCGAAATTCTTTTTTTGCATCGGGACTTTAGTAGTTCCAACCATTTTCCGAATATTTTTTTCTTTGTGTGCACCGAAAACTTTAAAAGCATTTGGATAAGTACCAAAATGTTGCATTAATTTGAGTACCCATATGCCAATACGGAATACGTTTTGACCATGAGGGACGGTTTTTAGGTCTCAGGAGTCCAAAGGGCCAGCAACTATGGCTTTTTTAGAAGAACTTAGTGCTTACCAACTAACACTTCATATTTTAACTACTGTCTATCTACAAAACATTATGTACTCAAAAAGTGTATTGAGTTTTCAACGAGTTTTCCCTTGTCGAAAGTAAATGATGAAAACGTTAATAACCACGTCCATTCCACCAAATACATAAAAAGGAGTGTAACTTTCTTTTACATTTATGTTATAACATGGGCACATTAAAAAAAAACGTAAGCAAGTGTGACACTAAATTGGGCCAGCTGAATTTGTATAAGCAATGGAGTGCTTAAAAGCGATAAACAGTTTTTAAGCCCTCCATTGCTTATACAAATTCAGCTGGCCCAATTTAGTGTCACCTTATTGTCAGTTTAAGTTATTTCTGTGGGACCCAAAGCATTTCCTTGAGAAATTCTCAAAATTCGTTTTTAATTTTCCCTATTTTGTTTCACAATAAATCAATTTTATGCCGATGATTAATTGTGACACATCATAAAATTCTAAAGAAAATAAACGCAGTCACACAAATGTTTTGGGGGAAAAACCACAAAATCCAATGATTTATTATTGACGCATACTCCCCTCGTCTAAGGACGAGTGTCAGTGTGTGTATGTACGAGTATGCGTGCGGAGTTACTCCTGCGTCTATAGCAACGCACTAGGTTTCGGCTTCTTCAAATAACAACGTCCCGTTCCTTGCCCGAGCAACAGACTGTTGCATAAGTTTTCGTTGTCGTTAATGTCGGAAATTCATGCAATACACCTTTCCTTCCTTTGCTTCTAGGTCCCCTCCCCCTCCCCATAATTGATATGCCACTAAAGGAACAACTAAATGTGCTGCTGCTGCTGCATGTGGGTGAGTGTGTGTATGTGTTCTGATGTACCCCCCATCCCTTACCGATTGTCAACCTTACGCTCATATAATCATTAACCATTTATCAAACTCAAGTTAAACTGCCGGTGTGTTGGTGCGTGTGTGTGTGTGTATGTACGCGAGTGTTCCTTGTGCATAAATATCCCATTTCCAGTCTTCGGGGAGGAAGCAGTTCACTTGTTACACTTCCCTTATGACAGGATAACGGGTGTAGTAGCTACACACACGTGTCCATGTGTGTTTGACTGAAATTCTCATGTGTGCATGCTATTGTGTCAGTATTGCATGCATCGCCCGTTGCCAACAAAAGGGTATTAAGTGGAAATTTAAACATTTTTATTTTTATAAGAAAACGAGCGGATATCTCAGCTTACTGTAATACTCTGCCATAGATTTCTTTACTTTTTAGTTAACGAAATTATAAAGCCCTCCCTATGCTTCAGAATACTTCATAGGCCTTGAACAGTATTAAGACTCTACTAAAAATTTCGAAATTTCGACTTGATATCCTTTTGTTGAAGAAGAACGTTGTGACTCATGTCTTAAGCTAAACTGCACTCACGCAAAAAAACATTATACAGGATGGAGCGCTTATTTATTTTATATTTTAATTATAAGTATATTGAACAGTAGGGGAATTATTAAATTACATGATTTTAAATAGTGTATCTGGCAAATGTCGACCTTCGCTATCGACACACAGCTGCATATGTTTTCTGAAGTTTTCATGAACTCTTGCAAGCATGTTGACTGGTATTCTGCCAATTTCAGCCTTAATATTGTTAATTAGGTCTTCCAAGGTGTTGGGGCAGTTGATACACTCCCCGCCACATGAATAGGACCCCCTTTACGATTTACCTAATTTGTGATTCTCTTAAATATTTGAGATCATTGAGCGGGATATCTTTGTTTGTCTTTGAGATCTTCGTATTCACTCTCTATGAGAAAAAAATTGTGTACTGGAAATGTACCGTTATAAGTTTTTTTTCTAATTTGCTTTACCATAACCTAAATTTGTGAAATTTCTTACGACACATGTATAGGACCGCCATCATAATCTTTAGTTTTCTTATGGAAGTGGCTGCGTGTAGTAAATTGAAATATTTCTGTTGCAATTTTATCGATTTCAACCAAAAATAAATTAAAATGGATCGACGAAAATCTTTATCTAACGAGGAAAAGTTGAAAATTAAAATTTATAAAGAATCCGGGCACTCAATCCATAAAATCGCTGATAAAATCGGAAGAAGCCGAAATGTCGTGTCTACGTTTTTGCGAAATGAGTCAAGCTATGGCAAGAATATGAAAGGACGAACAAAAAGTGTGCTTTCTGCTACTAAGGCGAGCTATACTAAGATCAGTATCAAATTCGAATCATCATCACAAATTAAGGCTAAAACTAGCGTTAAAGCTAGTGCTTTTTCTAAAGCTAAGCATTTAAAGCGCCTGAAACTAAAGAAAAAACCACCCCTTAACGATGACCGCAAAAAGATACGCATGGGGTTTTGCCGCAGTCACATGACATGGAATAACGAGTGGCATCGCGTCGTTTTCTCAGACGAAAAAAAAATTAATTTCGAGGGCCCAGATGGATTTAACTACTATTTCCATGATCTTCGCAAAGAGGAGCACCATCTGGATCGCTTACGCAGCCGAGTGGGAGGTGTCATGGTGTGGGGGCCATATCCTATTATGGTACCTGCGAATTACAATTTTTGTCCACCACAATGAACGCAAGTTGCTATAATGGCGTACTTCAGCAAGCTTTTCCTTACTTCAACAATCTATTCGGATACTTACAATGGACATTTCAGCACGATAATGCACCGGTTCACACTGCTCGAGTGGCGAAGGCATGGATTCGTGATCAAAATGTCAAAGTTCATGACTGGCCTCCCTATTCGCCAGATTTGAACATTATAGAAAATGTTTGGGGGTGGCTCGTCCGCAAAGTTTATGCTTCTGGTAAGCAATACAGCAACACAGACGAACTAGTTGAAGCAATTAAGGAAGCCTGGTCTACGATTTCACTTGACTACATTAAAACATTGTATGATTTGATTCCCAGTAGACTTTTCGCAGCTATCCTTACCAAAGGAGGCTCTACACACTACTGAACATTCTTTAAAATGCATAAAATTCATGATTACTTATTTAAAACTTAATAAAATGTATACTTTTGCTTTCAAACTTTACAAAAGCTATTATTTGATGAGGGGGTCCTATTCAAGTGGCGCAAAAACCGAAGCTCTGTTGTTTCAGTTGTTTTAATAAAATGATTTTATAAACTTTACCAGTATACATATCAAAAACATTTATTTCCCATTCCTTCCAGAAGTAATGCATCTTTCATACAAATAAATATAGATTTAATTCATACCGTTTTTCTGCTGAAAATATTAAGTTTTAAAAAACCCATCGTCGGGGTCCTATTCATGTGACGGGGAGTGTATACACCTTCGACTACAGGTAACCCCAAAGGCAAAAATCGCCTGGGGCTAAGTCTGCTAAGCGTGCCGTCCAGTTCACATCATCCTTCAAAGAGATAAGCTGTCCAGGAAACATTTGCCTCAAGCAACTCATGGTAACCCTCGCAGTGTGTGTGCAGTGGCACCATCCTGTTGGAACCATGTATCCTCTAATGGCATTGCCTAAAGAGACGGCTGAAAAAAGTCTGGAAATGCCAAGAGCAAGTGATTGCTTCTGAGCAAAGCGTTTCGGTGATTGCAGTTCTGCTGAAATATTCAGGAAATACTCTCGTTGTTTTGTGGTGTTGTAATCCTTCTCTCAGTTCCCCTTCATACACATGACACATTCCCTGCTGTTCTCAATGAAGTTACCCAATTTTCAATTGATTGGCGTTCAGGAACACATGCGCGGGGGGGAACAGCGATTCGTAAACGAAAAGCCCGCTGCACTCCAATGATCGAGTTCGAATTTGAAAAAAACGCTTTAACACAAAATGGCCTCTGCTTACATGTCCAATGCATGATGGCCACTAAAAGGCAGACGAATACAAATCTCCCGCCAGCCACTATAAACCACGCACACTCTCCACTCTCTTAGACAAACAGTGCCGCCATAGCTTGCAGTGCAAAAAAGCAAATTACCGCGCTCCACCCTATACTTCGTTACACAATGGGACATTTTTGAAAACTGAGGCCAAAAATCATTAAATTGATAAAGCTTCAATAAATTTGTATTTTTCTGTTTCTAAATTTGTATTATGTACTCGTATGGGAAGAACAAAGGATTTATAAAAAATCATATTTTCAACAGAGTCACAAAAATTTTGTTTTAACCAACCACACCAATCGCCCAGAGAATTGCGATTTAGCCTACAAAGGTTTCGCAGTTTTCTCCCTAAAATAGGGAACTAGCTAGTTTTGTATTGGTACGAAATAATGTATAATTTTTGTTCATCTTCTTTCACACTGAGCCACTGTGCAACAGGATGCTATTCGTTGCTACACTTACTCTTGAGAAAAAAAGTGAAATAGCTTCGAAACGGGGTTCCTAATAACTTTGTATTATTTACTCATACACAACTCTTCGGTTCAGGTTATTGTTAGAATTGATGCTGATATTTACAAGACCTCAAAGGAGGGGAGATGGACCAGATATTTATTAAACCGCTTGATTCAAAACCACCCTTAACTTTACATATTCTGCAAATATACGCCTAGGATGAAATTGAACAAAACTGTACTATGTTTGGAACTTGCACCAATCTCCTCTGCCAATTTAACATACAACGTAATATACAATACAAAATTTGGTTTTGTATAGGGTGGTCCAACCGTAATGCACGATGTGAACTGTGGATCACTCCTTAACGTCCGGTTTTTTCCCAACACAATTTGGCATTTCCATGTATCAGAGTTGAACAAATTCAACCATGGAGAGGACAAGCGTTCAAATAAAAATGCAATTCCTACACTTCGGAAAACATTGACGTTGTTCTAGATAGTGTGACAGAAGAGCCGCCAACCGTAATGCACGATTTTAAATGAGAGTCACTCCTTAACGTCAGCTTTTTCCCAACTCAATTTGACATTCCTTTGTTTCAGTGTTGAACAAATTCAACCATGGAGGGGACAAGCGTTCAAATCAAAATGCAATTCCTACACTTCGGAAAACATTGACGTTGTTCTAGATAGTGTGACAGATGAGCCGTCAACCTCGACTCGTGAATTATGTTCGCTCGCTCGCGAGATTATAACGGACGTCTTTGGCCAAAAATTGAGGATATGGACCTGGACGATATGTGGTTCCAACAGGATAGTGCCACTTGCCAACGAAACAAAGGCTCTTTTGTACTAGAAATTCAATGGCCGTGTTATCTCACGTCGTGGCGATCTTAATTGACCGTTACGATCATGTGATTTGATACCATTCGACTTTTTTCTTTGGGGATATTTGAATGAAAAAGTGTACATCAGTAAGCCAAGAACATTTCAAGAGCTCAAGGATAAAATAATTCGGCACATTAACAAGATTGAACCTCCATTATGTCACAGAGACATTGAAAATCTGGACCATCGGATAGAGTTATGCCACCGAAGCCGTGGCGAGCATTTGAAGGATCTATGACACTTAATTGTCACCGATCCTTTTATCATAATACAGGGTGGAAGGCGGTGTTTTGCTTTTTTGCACTGCAGGCTGTGGCGAAACTGTTGGCCGAAGGGAGTGGAGAGTGTGCGCGGCTTATAGTGGCTGACGGGAGATTTGTATTCGTCTGCCTTTTAGTTGCCATTATGCATAGGAGACGTGGGGAGAGGTCATTTTGTGTTGTAGCGTATTTTTCAAATGCTCACTCGATCATTGTAGTGCAGCGTGCTCTTTGTTTACGATTCGCTGTGGCCCACCGCGGACATGTTCCTGGACGGCAATTAATTGAAATTGGGCAACATTGAGAACAGCAGGGAATGTGCCATGTGTACAAAGGGGACCTGAGAGAAGGATTACAACACCACAAAACATCGAGAGAGTTAAAGCAGCAGTACCGCAATCTCCGAAACGCTCTGCTCGAAAGCATTCACTTGCTCTTGGCATTTCCAGACGTTTTCTCCACCGGATTCTTCATGATGGACTGAATTTTCACCCATATAATATGTAGTGGTCCAACAATTGTCAGGACGGGACTATTTGACATGGCGGACCTCGGCATATGTTTCCAGGACGGCTTAGTACATTGAGGGGTGATGTGAACTGGCCGGCACGCTCACCAGACTTAGCCCCAAGCGATTTTTTCCTTTAGGGTTACCTGAAGTCGAATGTGTATATCAAGCGTCCCAACACATTGGAAGACCTAAATATAAATATTGTGGCAGAAATTGGCAGAGTACCAGTCAACATGCTTGTTAGAGTTCATGAAAACTTCAGCAAACGTATGCAGCTGTGTGTGGATAGCGAAGGTCGGCATTTGCCAGCTACACTATTTAAAACCATGTAATTTAAAAGTTCCTTTACTGTTCAATATAATTAAAATATAAAATAAATTTTTCTAAGGTTTATAATTTTTTTATTTCATTGCCAAATAAGCAAATTACTGCGCTCCACTCTGTAAAATATAATAAAAACTTTTTGTTGTCGTGCGTTTTAGTTGGACCACCCTTTACATATGTGACGCGCAAAATAGAAACGGACCTAAGGTTAAAAACCAGTTTTGTTCAGGAGATCCATTTTAAAGATTAGGTCCCTTTCTATTTGCGCTTCGATTCGTCGACGTCACTTTCATAAAACGCGCATATCTCTGGGAGGGAACACTTTTGGGGCATGGGATCGGTCTCATTCGATGCTCAAATGTTGTCTACATCAAAAAAAAAGAAGAAAAAAATGAAAATTGATTTTTTTACCCTTAGGTCCCTTTCTCTATGCGCTGTCATATATGATGTTGGTATGGATGAAACTCCAAAAAACAGGTAATGTGAGATTGTTAGGTAATGTAAATAGATGACTAAATGACTTAAGTGTTCCTACAAACCTCTATAATTTGCAATTATGATTTCTTATTCTAATCTACATTACTCAATATTAGACTCACCAGGATTATTAAATGATTCAGATATTGGCATAACAATGCTTACCTGAAAATAGAATAAATTAAAAAAATAATTAGTTATATGCTCTGATATATAAAAAAAAAGCCTGGAGAATTTTGTCAGTTTGACCAATCTTAAATTGCAATAGCTCTACATACTTATATAAAGTGTTGTACACGATTTTTCATTTAAGGACATTTCCATTAAGGACATACCAATTTTATATATTTAGAAAACACAGAATATTTAAGATAGAGAGTTCAAATTTATTTCAGGTGTAGTGCATGGTACAATAAAGAAGGTAGAGTTATGCTAACAGGTGATTTTAATTTTTTCTTGTAGTACTTTACATTGTCAATGAAATTTGACAATGGCGGTTGCTGAAGTTTTTAAAGGAAAAATTCTTTATCCAAAATTCACAATTATCATCAAACATTCACAAAAATGTATTTTTGTCATTCTTTTTCAAGTGACTTTGACAATCAAGCGAACTATTTTTCTTGTTGTTGGGCTAATGACTGTACCTTGTTTATTGTACCATCGTGTAGTGCAAATGTTACATTTTAAGAATGGAATTCGACTTCGGTCATATGACCATCACGAGCCTGTGTACAGCGATCTATTATTTGAACCTAATTTTCCACCACTCTCGCACACTTTTCGACCGAACATTGGCAATTTCGCATTGGATGTTGTCTCTGTGCTAGCCTAAAGTTGTAGGCATAGACCATTGACTTGATGTGGCCCCATAAAAAGAAATCCAATGGCGTTAAATCGCATGAACGAGGTGGCCAATCGACCGGACCATTTCTCGAGATACTTCGATTGTAACGAGTGCTGTGTGGCTAGTGACACCGTCTTGTTGAAACCGCATATAGGTATTGTCAAGCTCATCCAATAGCGCTCTGCATTTACGGTAACATGACGATTGTTCTAATCGACGAAAAAATACGGCCCAATCACACCTTCGGCATGAAAAGCACACCACACAGTAATTTTTTGCGGATGCAGTTGTGTCTCTTGAATTACATGTCGGTTTGTTGTTGTCCTATAACGCATATGTGACAGCGCATAGAGAAAGGGACCTAAGGGTAAAAAAATCAATTTTCACTTTTTTATTTTTGATGTGGACAAGATCTGAGCTTCGAATGAGAACGATCCCATGCCCCAAAAGTCTTCCCTCCCAGAGATATGCGCATTTTATGAAAGTGAAGTCGACGATTCTAAGCTCAAATAGAAAGGGACCTAATCTTAAAATGGCTCTTCTGAACAAAATTTTTCATCAACTTTTCACTTTTTTTTTGATGTAGACAACATCTGAGCATCGAATGAGACCGGTCCCATGCCCCAAAAGTGTTCCCTCCCAGAGATATGCACGTTTAAATGAAAGTAATAGTACACCAAAGATAAACGTATTAAAATCTTTAAGATGGCTCTCCTGAACAAAACTGGTTTTTACCCTTAGGTCCCTTTCTATTTTGCGCGTCACATATTTTGTTTATTGACAAAACCACTCAGCCAGAAATGACCTTCATCGCTAAAGATGATTTTTCGATGAAATTCTGGATTATCGTGAAACTTTTCCAGAGCCCAATCGGAGAAGTTTCGACATTTCAAATGGTCAAGTGGCATTGGTTCTTGAGTCAGTTTGATCTTATGAGGATGAACGGATAGACTTACGACTGCGATATTTTCATCGCTTCGAGCGGTACGGCGTCTCTTTGGCACCGGAACATTCAAATTTATGCACTATAGCTCGCACAGTCTGTCGGGTGGAACGATTATTACGGCTGAAAATTGGAGTAAGCGCTCTTAAAGTTGCGACCACCGACTCAGAATTTCGGTAGTAATTTTTTATGAATGCCAAACGTTGCTCTTAAGTGAATTTTTCTACGATGAAAATGCTGGCCTCGACAAACGATTATTACGGCTGAAAATTGGAGTAAGCGCCCTTAAAGTTGCGACCACCGACTCAGAATTTCGTTAGTAATTTTTTATGAATGCCAAACGATGCTCTTAAGTGAACTTTACTACGATGAAAATGTTCGCTTCGACAAACGTTTTGACACCGAAAGATCATTAAAAATGTTTGAGGGTGCGTTGACGACATAAAGATGCGAAAATGTCATGTCCCTATTAGAAACCCGTTATAATTGCCGAATTTAGCGTGCAAAGGATTAATTGGGCATGGTTCGCCCTCCAAGTCCATGTTTTCCATCTCCGATCACAAAAAATGTTTTATTATGCCTGTGAAAGCTCAAAGGTAGTCCTTAATGGTGTTCCATCAGCATTTTTAAAGAAAAAAAAATGGGATGGGAAAAATGGGATAAACTCGGAAGCAATTGCTTCAATCCCGCACCAAATCGTCACTCTATTAGGATTTATTCACTTCTAGACGATCACTGTTAGCTTCTCCGATCCCAAGATGCGCAGTTTTGCTTGTTTACATAAACGCCAAAATGGAAATGCGCTTCGTCAGAAAAGATAATTTTTTTAATAAAATCGCTATCCATTTCGAGACCCGAACTGAGGAACGAAAAAAAACCAAAAGTCTCTGATGTTCCCAATTTTGGCAATGGGGCATTGTGGGAAGTAAATAAGTTGGCAATAAAAAAAAAATAAAAAAAAAATCGGACTTTCTGACTTGGCAATGGTTGTTGTTGTTGTTGCGGCAACTATGTGTCGGGGTGACAGCCCAAGAATTGCTGACTTGGGCCAATCTGTTCTATAGAACTGGCTGTCGTGGGATCTACACGCAGAAAAAAAGTATGGTTGGGGTAACAAAATTCGAAGAGCACCATACTATTGTTGGTTATATGGTTGTGGCACAACAATACTATGATCATCACAACAATAGTATGGTTCACACACAACCATACTATGATCCCCATAACATTATTATGGTCCTCACAACAATAGAATTATTCACACACAACCATACTATGATCCCCACAACCATATTATTATTAACATTCAACCATACTATGATCCCCACAACCATATTATGATCCTCATAACCATAGTATGTTTAACGTACAACCATAGTATGATCCTCACAACAATATTATGACTTACGCACAACCATACTATGATCCCCAAAATTGTTTGTAAAGACTGGATTACGTTGTTATTCAACAATTAAGAATTTTATAAGTTAGTTATGTAATAATATGAGTAATAATATTTTAGTAATACTAATCCGTAGTTTTTTTGAAAAAAGTTAATTATTATTACTATTATTGGGTAAGATTCCTAAAAATAACATTGTCAAATTATAAAAAAAATTAAGGTTTTGCGGGTATGATTGTCGTAATCATGTTATTGTTAACATAAAATCCATGAAAACAATACTTTTGTCCCACCAACCATATTTATATTGTTGCTGCAACCATATTTTTATTTTTAAATTTGGCAACAATACTATTGTTACATTTCAACAATATTAATATTGCCGCAACCATACTATTGTCAAAATGAAATTCAAAAAACAATACTTTATTTGCGACGACCATACTTTTACTGCAGAGAACATACTATTGTTGCCGTAACCATATAGTAACCATATCTTTACTCTGCGTCTACATGGCACTGGTAATTATATCTGTAGCAACTTAAGAAAAAATATCAGCTTCATTTTCTGAAGTGTTTTTTTTTCTTTCGAAACCACCATACCAATAAGGCCCACCCCAATATGTATGTACCAATATTAACGTGAGATTGATTTTTCCACATTTCGTTAGCCACCCAGGTCGCCTGACCTTACTGCAACTGACTTTATCTTGAGGGGTTTTTGCAAACCGAAAGTCAACAAAGCAAAAGCAACAAATTTGAATGAACAAAAGAAATCCATTCTAGAAATGATTGCGGCTGTTCCCGCCTCAACTCTCCAACTTTTTGGTAAGATGACGCACATGCAAAACTTTATAAGCTATATTTAACAAAATTAAATGAGCTTGAAAATGAATAAAAGAAAATAAATTCCATACTCTGAATTTGAATTTTTTGAGTTTCTTAATGTTGCAATATTAATCAGCCATCCTGTATGACAACCACACAACTGGCTGGGAGTACCTCAGCCGATCAACCCAAATTTAGAGTACATTTTCGACTTTAATGACTTGGCACTGGCAAGTCAGTTAAAGTGTCAGCTCCATTTTCTGAAGTATTTTTTCTTTTCTTTTGAAACCACCATACCAATAAGGCCCACTCCAATATTTATGTACAAATATTGACGTGTCACTGAATTTTATTGAGTTGCCATTGTTAACTACATCTTTTGCAATTTCAGGTATAATTTCAGCTTTATTTTCTGAACGGCCTTTTCTCTTTTGAAACCATCTTACAAATAAGGCCCACACCAATATTAATATGAATCTTTATCTCCATGGTTATACAATGCTGGTTAATTAATTTTTTTAATTGACAATTATCCACTTGAAAGTCAATTTGTTTTTTTTCTGATTGTTTCATTATTTCATTGTCTTTTCTTTTTGTGCCCGCCAAAAATCATGACGTAAGTTAATGCGTATAACGTAATGAGAGAAAAATTCCTTGACTAAATTTCCATTCTCTTGAATTCTCATGAAAGTATGCAAATATGCTTTATGTCTGTATGAAGACTTAAGAAAGCCCCCGTAACGATAAGATGCCACCTTTACCGCCCACTTTGGGCTGTTGTGCTGGTTACTCGTTTGTTTGGACCACCGAGAGTGGGGGAGCCAATCATTTGTGGGAAATATCATGTCTCAGGTTATTGCTGGATTTTATGTAATTATAGAAATATCAAATATGTAAGTATAATTTGGTCTGGTTCGCAATCGAACATATGCCATACCGGTCTTCATCATTGTCCTTTGACTGACTTGATTGCCTTTTTTATTTGGTTCTTCGCTAGAAATTGTAAGACAGACATAAGATAATAAATACGGCGCCATCAGCCGTTACATTTATTAACGACATAGAAAATAAGTTATATTATACAGTTTGCACACTTATTAATATTTATAGATGGCATACAATCGGATACATATCGAAAAGAAAATAAACTGAGTTTTTTGTTTTAGTATGAAAAATGTGGAAAGTGTCCTTTAATTTTTAGAAGGTTAATTTCAGAAAAATCCTGTAGAAAGCTTAACAGTAAAAAGATTTTTGAAATCGACCGGGTCTCCTTAAAGAGTAGAAGTAGTAAAGGTATTTCTTCCAACTTTTTATATTATTTTGAGAATTGCTATAAAAAAATTTTAGTGTTAAGCTGAGCTTTTTTTCTTCATACGTCTTCCTTTAAATCAATTTTCACGAAAACCTGGTAATTTGGCATACACGTTTGACCCAACCCTAGCTATGTTTGCACGGTTCTTAATCCCTTAGAAGACCCTGCCTCACTCTTAGTATTTTCCCTTATAATTATACAGAACGAACTCGTTTGTGAAAAATGTTAAGGCCAATGCCTGTTTGAGCCATTTTCAATAACAACCGTCTGCATAGTTCGAATAGGGCGATTTCCATAAACAAAGAAATGGATATGGACAATTTATAACGTCCTAGCTTTTTACGTTGATCAAGAATATTTACAATTCCTCCGGTTTCAATAATAAATTAAGTTGTATCACGTCAGTATGACAAAGTCCACATAGTCGTTGTAATCATATAGATGATATATTTTCGAAATACATTTGTCGAACAGAAATTGAAAAACATTAGGTAATAGCCATTATTTACATAGTTTATTTCAAAACCGCCAGATACTCTTAGTTTCTCTAAATCTAGTGGACTATTTTATCTGTGTTATTTTCGCATTTTTTTGAAAATGCCATTAATGAACGCTAAAGTCTTTTTCATGAAATTTTTTGCAAGAAAATGTTTTGTTTTTGAATTTTTTTAAAAGAAAACTAAGCAAATAAAAAAAAACTTAATTGTTTCTTCAGTTGAAAAAAAAACATTTTTTCTCAGAATTAAATGAAACAATTGTGGTTTTCAACGAAGAACCATGCGAAACGGAATTGGTGGAAATGATATTGCGCGTTGAAGATTGCTCTACGCACAGTTCGAAGACTATACACAAAGGGTAATTCTCATTAATGGAAATGAGTCTCCCGTATAAGTCATTTGATTTGTGGCCGAAGTAATCGTTGCCAAAGACTGATGAAGAAAGACCTTGGCGGGTTTAGAAACAGCTGTACAGTCTGACTGGCAACCGTAGCAAATACATTTCATCAATTTCTTCTTTTTAAGTTGATTCTGAAAAAGAAACAACATAAAGGTCTCGAACCAGAATAAAAAACTGCTCAAGTCATAATAATGATAAAAGACCGAATAAATAAAAAAAAAAAAACGAAATTTTTTTTTTTTAATTTATAAAAAGATATTTTTATAGAAGAAAATTTGGGTTTTCAGTCAACAATTTTATTTCATAAAACAACAGCAGTCCATCTAGCCCCGTGGATCTTCGCGATTGTTTTGTTTCGAGCTAAAACATAACATGAAAAGTCACACCGATCAAAAAACGGGTGGCCCAAATAAGACCAGCTGATGTGAAACACAAATAACTTTCTTTTTATTTTTTAACATAATTTATTTTTTCTTTTTGCAGATTATAACTGAACTCTTGGAAAGTTAAATTAAATACCTACAGTCAACGCATTAAAATTATCGATTTTTATTATTATTCTCAACGATCAATTGTTCTGACGCAGCGAAATTATCGCCGTTTTTTTAACGTAAGATCACATCTTCAATGATTACAAGCTTAGTTCGCCCTTTTGAGGAACTGGGTTCAGTTGCCGACCGTCCAGGAAGAGGTGCTCATCAAAATATTCGTACTGAAGAGAACGTGGAAGCTGTGCAGCAGCTTGGCAGCTGTGCAGCAGCTTGGCGCTAAAAAGAGCCAATGCCTGTATCGAGCAAAATGGTGGTCATTTGTCTGATGTCATATATCACACATAGTCACGTTAAATTTCCATAAACTGTATAAAAATAAATCATTAAAAAAACCCCTTATTACAAGAGTTATACGTGTTTAACATCACTAGGTCTCATTTGGGCCACCCTGTATTTAATACAAAAAATGTTTGATTTCTTATCTACAGAATTAAAGTCAGAAAACATTTTATTTAAGAATCTTATGTTAAAAGTGAAAAAGTTAATTTTTTTTATCAACTTATTTATATTTTGTAATATTTTAAAATATTTCACTATAAAAATTTAGTTTTTTTATTTGGTCAAAAAATAATTTTTGTGTCTTCCACAAAAAATTAATAAAGGGTGGTCCAAGCATAATGCACGAGGTTAATTGCGAGCGCCACTTTAAGTCAAGTTTTTGCTTAACTTAATTTGACATTTCTTTGTTTCAGTGTTTGACAAATTCAACCATAGAGAGGTAAACCATTGAGCACATTAAGATTTTTGAGGCCTTTAATGAAAATGGGCGTTCAAATCAAAATGCATATTGTGACTTTTTTGGTCAGCATAATCGACCAAATGTGTCCACAATCTAGAGAATTGTGCGCAATTTTCAGCAATCCGTGTCCGGAGAAAATGTATAAACCTGGCCCAACAATTGAACATCTCAAGAGCATCACTGATGCGAACTTTAAATAAAGATGTGAATTTACAGGCTTACAAGGTTCAATTGAATTAAGAGCTGAAGCTCACTGACCATTTCAAGCGTCGTCAATACTCCGAATGGTTGGTTGAACAGACTTTACAAAGAATGGTAACTTTACAAAGAATATCATCTTCAGCGCCGAGTCACACTATTACCTCATTGGAATCGTTAAAAAGCAGACTTACCGCATTTGGGTAAATGAGAATCCACGAGTGATTGTTTAAAGGCCGATGCATCCACACAGAGTGACTCTTTGGTGCAGCTTAAGGGCTGGCGGCGTCATTGGACCATACTTCTTCGGCCAAGCAGTTACCGTGAATGGTGTTCGCTATAGCGAGATAAAAGCGAACTTCTTGTGGCCAGAAATTGAGTATATGGACCTGGACGATATAAAGTTCCCACAGAATGGTGCCACTTGACACACAGCCAAGGAAAGAATAGCTCTGCACGAGAAATGCAATGGCCGTGTTATTTCATGTCGTGGCGATGCTAATTGGCCGCCACGATCATTTGATTTGGCACCATTGGACTTCTTTCTTTAGGGATATTTAAAACAAAAAGTTTAGTGTATAAGCCAGTGTTCATGGCTGTTCAAGACTAAAGGATCTTACGGGGTGGCGTAGATAATTGGAAAAATTTTAAAGACAAAGTGTACGTCGATAAGCCAAGAACAATTCAAGAGCTAAATTATGAGATAATTCGGCACACTACACATGACATTGAACCTCCATTATGTCTCAGAGTCATTGAAAATATGGAGCACCGAATCAAGGTACACCACCGAAGCCGTCGCGAGCATTTTGTCGATATTTTCTTTCACAAATAATTATCAAAGATCCTTCTATTAAAACAAAAAATAGTAAGATCATTTTTTTTTATTTACAATGTTTTTTTGTTTTATTTACAATTAACATCGTGCGTTTTAGCTGAACCACCCTTACTCTAATAAAAAAATATTGTTTAAAAGGTATTCCAAGGTGTTGATATACACCTCCGACTTCAGGTAACCCCAAAGGAAAAAATCGCATGGGGCTAAGTCTGGTGAGCGTGCCGGCCAGTTCCCATCTCAAACAATTCATGATAACCCTCGCTGTGTGTGTGCAGTGGCACCATCCTGTTGGAACCACGTATCCTCTAATTGCATTACCTCAAGAGCCGGCTGAAAAACTCCAGGAAATTCCAAGAGCAAGTGATTGCTTCCGAGCAGAGCGTATCGGAGATTGCAGTACTGCTGCTCTAACTCTCTTGATGATTTGTGGTGTTGTAATTCTTCTCTCAGGTCGCCTTCGTACACATGACACATTCCCTGCTGTTCTCAATGAAGTTACCCAATTTACAATTCATTGCCGTCCAGGATCACGTCCGCGCGGGAGAACAACGAATCGTAAATGAAAAGCACGCTGCACTGCAATGATCGAGTGCGCATTTGAAAATTATGCTTCAACACAAAATAACCTCTCCTCACGTGTCCAATGCACGATGGCAACCGAAAGGCAGACGAATACAAATCACCCGTCAGCCACTATAGGCCACGCACACTCTCCACTCTCTTCGACCAACAGTGCCGCCACAGCCTGCAGTGCGAAAAAGCTAATTACCGCTTTCTACCATGTATATATTTTTATATAAGTAAGAAAACATTTCATTCAAAAATATTATTAATATTTTTCTGAATTGTCTGGCTCGAGGTTATGCTTATAATAAAAAGATGGTGGTTTTTAATACATTTTGTTTATTATATTAATTTTTTAATATTTCGATCGTCTTTGACGATCATCCACAGGGAATAAAAATTTAACTCACAAAAAAGTGATTTAAAAAGTGATGATTAAAAACCACCATCATTTTTATGCATGACCTCGAGCCAGATAATTTAGAAAAATACATGAAATAAGGTCAATTTAACTTAAATGCCAAAAATCTTATTTTTAAAAGTAAAAAAGTTAAATTTTTTAGTCAACTTTTATATTTTATTAAAATTGTATTACAGACTAATTTTAACTGAAAAAGATATTTTACTATAAAAACTTTTTTTGAAAAAATTTAGTTTTTTTCCACAAAAGAAGTTATTTTTCTTAACTACAAAACTAAAAAAATTAAAAAACATTTTTTAACGATCAAAATTTGCTTTTTAAGGACATGTACGAGTTCAAATGCAACTTATACAACAAGAAGAGTCCACCTGCTTACAACCACCTGCTTACCAACACAAGTTTTTTACCAATGTGAAATTTAAGACTAATGTGCGTCCCTTAATATGGATTTTTGTGTATTTTTTTTCTAAAAATTGTGTTTCATCGCCCTCATTTTGAAGATTTGAGGCGGTTTTCCCAATATTTAATTTAATAAATTTTTAACTTTAATATTTTAAAGCACAGACTCATTCGAAAGTCACCAATTCTAGTGCAAATATTCAAAATCATGATGATCACACCTCTCCAATTCCACGTACTCTTTATGGTCTGACGATGATGAGCATCACAAGAAATGGCAAAGGAAAATAACAACGACTACTTCGACTGTGGCAACGACAACGCAACAATAAAACTCACATTCATCATCAGATGCAATAAAATTTCAATTTTCCGACACTTTCCAAAAGGGATTTTATTTCTTGCAACACAGCAAGCGACCGAGCAAGACGACACAATGCAAAATCCAGCCAAATCCAAAGCTGCCGAGTGGAGAGTGAGTGTTCTTACCCGCACTCATGCTGTACCGGCTACATGCATTCAGTCATTCATTCATTCATGCATTCTTTCCATGTTGACTTAAGCAATCACATTTACTTATCTCTGAATGCGAAGTGACTTGTTGTTTTATGATGCTGCTGCAATAAGAGCAGCAGCAGCGGCAGCATCACCAACAGTAACAGCATCACCAACAATAAGAATCATGGTACTTTAACAACGACAAATACGAAATGAATGAAGATGCAGAGCAGGAAAAAGGAAAAGAAAAGAATAATGTAAATAAAGATACAACACTTTACGACAATGGGAAGAGACCGACTGCAATGAAGACAATGCGATGCAATATCGCAACAACAGCAGCTCTAGCAGTGCCGTGCAGTGTCGTTTGATGACTCCAAGATGCAGGTGATTGTGGAATGGCGGTGGCGGTAACGTTGGCAAAAGTCACATATCAAGTCATAAAACATCAGCCACAACTACGCCGCCAGCCAGCAACATCATCATGTAAGGCCTTATGGTACAATAGGAGAGGTCGCATCATTGCACAGTGGTTCGGAAAAAATTTAAAAGTTGAAATATTTTGAAATATTTTTTGTTTTCAGGGTTCAAGAAATGTCAAGGTAGTCAATATTGCTGGTGACTAAAGGAGGTTGATTCTCATAAAAAATCTAGTTTTAACTTTTTAATGTGGTCAATTTACTGCATAGTGTAATGCACGTAGAAAACAAATGGTCATGGTATGGACAAAATTCGAAGATCATCATGGGTATAAGGTTGTGCTTTAACAATATTATGGTTGTAGTATAGTATAGTTGTTGCGCCACAACCACATAACCAACAATAGTTGAAAGCCCTGAATTATTTACGTACACTGAGCCGAAAATACAATGATTTTTTTTACAATGTGTCTGGTTAAATTTTTCATGGTAAATGTTTAATAACGAAGACAAAATAACGTTATATAAGGTCAAATCTACATACAAAATAGTTGAGTTAACATTATATAAGGTTGGTTTTTTCAAGAGAGAGCCAGAAAATTGTGCGACATAAACAAAAAAATATAGATCATTCGGCTTTGTTGTATCGAAGTTTTTGATCTGCTCTGTGTTATAGGAAGTTCAGAATTAAGTTACACGAAGTTGCAACGATTTCGACTGTCTTATCTGCCATTTTGCTTTCATCCTCTGCTCTGAACGTTTGTGTAATTCTGAGAAAGATCATAAGACAATTTATCTCGCTATTTTAAAAAACCACTACCAAATTCAAATGCTAGCTTCACTACTTGTTGAGCTGTGAAGAAGTTTCAGTTAGTCGTGAATATTTGATAAGTGCTGGTGTCGGAAACTTTGGAAGCTGTTTGTTAAAGGTAAGTAAAAACGTAAAAGTAGAACAAAATATGTAACACTTGTGGCTGCTACACTGTACTTATGTACGTTGTTGGGACGAAGTTGTAACTGTTAAATGTACTCGTACATACATATTTTGTTAGAAGTGCTACCTTCTTTCATTTGTATATGCGAACAGTTTCTAATCTTTATTTCTTTTCAGGTGTTTGTTAATTGGACTAAGGACCTAAGGGTAAAAAAATCAATTTTCATTTTTTTTCTTTTTTTTGATGTGGACAACATCTAAGCTTCGAATTAGACCGATCACATGCCCCAAAAGTGTTCCCTCCCAGAGATATGCGCGTTTTATGAAAGTCAAGTCGACGATTCTAAGCGCAAATAGAGAGACCTAATCTTTAAAATGGCTCTCCTGAACAAAACTTTTCATCAACTTTTCACTTTTTTTTGGAATGGACAACATCTGAGCATCGAATGATACCGATCCCATGCCCCAAAAGTGTTCCCTCCCAGAGATATGCGCGTTTTATGAAAGTGAAGTCGACGATTCTAAGCGCAAAGGACCTAATCTTTAAAATGGCTCCCCTGAACAAAACTTTTTATCAACTGGTTTTTAACCTAAGCTCCCTTTCTATTTTGCGCGTCACATATGTATTTTTATTTCTATTAAATAAAGTAAAAAAGAACTTGTGAAAAATTAAATTTTTCTTGCTTTATTAAAATATTAGTAGGTTAATTTAATATTAAAAATTGTTACAGTAACTATATTTCTGGTTAAAAGAGGTAACCAATAAATAAGTTACTTAACAACAAAAAAGAGTTCTATAACAATCTTTGCAGTTAATAACATTAACAATTTCTTTGTTAAATTGAACATGCATTGTTTTAATAAATTAACTATTAAATTTTGATATTAACAATTTTCATGGATAAAAACAATGCATTGTTAAAACAACAATAATTATTTTAACAATTACAATTTTAATGGTGAACAACAATTATTATTTTAAAATAAGCAATTTTCATGGTTAAAAAATTCAACCATAGAATAGTAAAATTAACTATTATTATTGTTAAATACCACAAAATGTTTAAATGAACCTTATATAACGTAGACTCCAAATCATGCTTATTTAAGGTTAAGTTAGCCTTATATAAGGTTATTGTTCTTCTCAGTGTACGAACGCCTTTTTATGATCAATTACGGAGCATATAGAAAACTTTTTAATACAGCGAGCTAAAGGGTGGTCCAACTATAATGCACGATGTACATTGTGACGTTGAACGTCAAGTTTTTTGCCCAATGTAATTTGACATTTCTTTGTTTTAGTGTTTGACAGACTCAACCAATTGAGCAGTGCGTTAAAATTGTTGAAGCCTTTACAAAAGTGAGCGTTCAAATCAAAATGCACTTCGTGATTTTTTGCTTAGCATAATTGACTAGATGTGCCCACAATCGGTAGAATTTTTCGCAAAATGGCCGCATTTGGGTGATTGTTGAAAAGCCGAATGTATCTGATGATGAATGGTGTTCGGTATCGCAAGATGATAACGAACTTCTTGTAGCCAGAAATTGAGGATATGGACCTGGACTACATGTGGTTGAATGGCCCTGTTATCTCACCTCGTGGCGATGCTAATTGGCCACCACGTTTATGTGATTTGACACCGTTGGACTTCTTTCTTTGGAGACATTTAAAAGAAAAAGTGTACGTCATTAAGCCAAGAATAATTCAAGAGCTAAACGATAGGATAAGTTGGCACATTAACGACATTGAACTTTCATTATGTCACAGAGTCATTGAAAATATGAACCATCGCATTGAGGTATGGTACCGAAGATGTGGCAAGCACTTGGCGGATAATGTTTGTTTCACTCATAATTGTGGTAGATCCTTATATCATCATAAAAATATTAATACAATATTATACAAACTTTTTTTTTACTTACAATTAACATTGTGCGCTTTAGTTGGATCACCCTTAATATCTTCAGAAACTCTCCAAATTTACTATTCAAAAGTGCAGAGAAAAAATAATTCTGTGAAGAATTTTATTTATGATAGGGGTTGGTAGCTCCCAATTTTAGTTTCTGCCGCTCCAGAGGTCACTTCGTAACAACGACCTTAGAATGGTAAACTAATCCGGGTAAGATGGAACCCTTCGGGTTCATGTTTCAATAAAGCTGTCAGCTAAAGGTACACAGCGATACACGTTGCTCTTTACTCACACAGAGAAAAATTACTTGGCAATCGTTTCGCACTACAGAGAGGAATTTTGGTTTCAATCACCAAATGCTTATAATCGTAGTGGCTATTCGGTTCGAAATACCACCTAATGATAAATACGAGGGTGGCTATATGTGACGCGCAAAATAGAAAGGGACCTAAGGGTAAAAACCAGTTTTGTTCAGGAGAGCTATTTTAAAGATTTAAATACGTGTATCTTTGGTGTACCATCACTTTCATAAAACGTCTTCGGCCTGAAGTCTTCGGAGAAATTCGAAAAATGAACAAGAGAAGACGAATCATTGTGCACTATGACAATGGGAGCTCTCACACATCGGCTTAGACCAACGCCTTCTTGACCGGCCAAAACGTCAAATTGATGGGTCATCCGCCTTACAGCCCTGACTTGGCAACCCAATGACTTCTTTTTATTTCCGCACATCCAGAAAAAAATGCGTGGTCAACGATTTTCGTCGCCAAAAGATGCTGTTGAAGCATTCAAAATCCATGTTTTGGAGTTGTCTCAATCGTAGTGGAAAAAGTGCTTCGACAATTGGTTTGAGCGCATGCAAAAGTCTATAAATCAAGCTGGAGAATACTTTGAAAAACAATAAAACCATTTTTGATGATAACTATTCGCATTTTCATTATTAGGCCAGGACCTCGTGTGATCATCGTACTGCACGCACAACTTATTGTTCGGTTATACGAATTAAACTCAAAAAAGAAAATATTTAACTTGTGGTTGCGACAACCAATAGTTTTGCAAACATTTTGTTGTTGTAACCAATTATTGGTAATGACCATAATCGAAAACAGGTCGTTTAATGGAATTTTTTTAAAAAGAAAATAATTCGATTATTACTGACTTTATGTCAATAGAACCACATTTTTTTCCGGTAAAAATCATTATTTATCTTTTTCACTTTTTGCTCGCCATGACCCTTCCTACGATTACTTAATGTACTTCAATTGTGTAAGCAAACAGTTTTTGCTGCTGACTAAAAATTTTATTTTTTTCGTTGACCATGTGTGGTATGTGAATTTTTAGAATAAAAATTCTCTTCTAAAGGTTCGGATACTTGGTAGGTTGCACCGATACTACAGTCCCAAAAAATGAAAACTACAGAGCACCAACTAACATTTGCTTGTACTGATGAAATATTCGAGGTGCGTGTAGCCTCAATCATTTGGCTGGCAAAAAAAATTCGGTTGTGGCAACGAATTTGTTCTCTGTGTGCAGAAATGCGAAATCTGCGGTTATGTTTATAGGCGCCTTGGAAATTCAAATATATCATTTCACAACGGAAAATAAAAATTTGAGTCAGAAAAATCAAAGATTTAAATTCCTCATCATTCATCCATACAGTTTTCTACATTCCGGATCTTTATTTTGATTTGGTGGCACTGTCCAGCATCGCTGCTGGTACCTAGCGTTGGATAGGTTGCACTCATACGTGCAAAAGAACATTCAGGGATTGAATGACTGAACAGAATGAAACGGAATGGATGAATGTAAGCATTATATTAAATTGATATGAATGAGGCTGCCACCTTGTGGACTGACGCTGGGTGGCGGCGGTGGTGGTGGTGATGGTGGTTTACGACAGCGGTGGTGGTGCCAATGGCTGCCAGACAACATCAACAGCGAGGTGGGCGAACAACCATTGAAGATGAACATGTACACCGGCAACACCTCAGTGGATGTGTGTAATACGAGTACTAGCAGGAGGTGTGCGGTGGCATGTGAGTGAGGCATGATTAATGCCCCAAAAATTGTTTTCAAATGTTTACATAAAAAAACACGCGCAGCGGCACGCCACACGTCGCGATAAACAAAGGCACGTTAATAATGCTCAAGGAGATAATGATGACGTAGCTGTTGATGATGACGATGACGATGACGACGATGTTGTTATTTTCATCGTCGTCCTCGTTGTCGTCCTTGCGCTTGTTATTCACACTTCCTTCGAAGGCAACGAAAAAGAACAGCGCCAGGAATATTTGAGAATAAACACCATCGACGGCAATAACAACAACAACGGCAAATTGAACATCACAATAGAGTTTAAAAAGAAGAAGAAGCAAAGAAAACACCAGAAAATTTCTTTATAAAACACAAGCACACATACACACACACGCTGGCTGCCTTAGCAAAAACAATTTTTTCAAAGGAAACTTTATTTTTACTATCCTTTGTCTACACTCGAAGCGGCGTAACTAGGGGTGAGTGGAGCCTTAGGAGTCCACTCTCAAGGACAGATATGCATTTTATATCTTTTTGTTTTGCCTTAAATCCTTTTTAACCCTACAACACAAAAATAAAAGTCCTGCCTGGAAGTATGGCAATGCCACTGAAATCCTATGGTAGCATTACCATACTTCCTCCAGATACTTTTGAAGATAGGATTTTTATGTTTAATGTTAAAAAGGAATTTTAGAGAAACCAAAAAGTTCGTCGATCAATAAAAAAGAGAAAGTCGGGCGGGGCTGGATGTGTGAAACTCTACACCATTTTGCGTTTAAAAAATTCCGAGCCTCTGTCCGGCTGTACGGCAGATGACCCATCAATTCGACGTTTTGGCCGGTCAAAAAGGCGCTGGTTTGAGCCGATGTGTCATGGTGCACAACGATTCGTCTTCTCTTGTTTTTCGAATTTCGTCGAAGACTTCAGCCAAACAAATTGTGAGTTGACCGTCCTACGTTGCTCAAGCGGAACAGTTGCCACATGACCAGTTTTGCCGAAAAAACAGGCGACCATTTGCTTCGAAGTGCTTCTTCCGCGACCAACTTTCGTTGGATTTGGCTCGTCTTCGAAGACCCACACGGTCGATTGCTGTTTTTAACGGGCTCATACGCATAGATCCATGATTCGTCACCTGTGAAGATCTTATAAACATCTTTGGAAGCAACGCGATCGTATTTTTTCAAAATTTCTTTGCACCAATCGACATGAGCCTTTTATTGAGGGATTATCAAACTGTGCGGGATCCAACGAGAACAAAAATTATTTACGGCCAGGTGTTCATGCAATATCGAATGTATGCCCATGGAATGCCCAAGGATGCCTCTATCTCTATCACGCACGGCATCAATGTTCTCTGGCACAACGACCGTTTTTGGACGACTTCGCCTTTAAGCAAGCGTCATTAAATCAGTTTTTCATAGTGCTATAGGATGGTGCTCCATCGCCATTCAAAGATTTAAGTCCTTCAATGCACTCTTGTCGTAATCGCACGAAAATGTTCACGAGTTAATTCCATTTGTTTGCCAAATTGATTTTTTCAAGTCACTGCAAACAACAAAAATCATGGTCGTACGTCAAAACGTTCTGAGTACGTTTATGCTAAAAAATGTCAAACTTTCCAATGGAAATGTCAGCTGACGCCAGGCAACACTTAGTGTCCAGGCCAGGCCAGAAATATATATGTGGCAGCGCATAGAGAAAGGGACCTAAGGGTAAAAAAAATCAATTATCACTTTTTTTTGATGTGGACAACATCTGAGCATCGAATGAGACCGATCCCATGTACCAAAAGTGTGCCCTCCCAGAGATATGCGCGTTTTATGAAAGTGATGGTACACCAAAGATACACGTATTTAAATCTTTAAAATGGCTCTCCTGAACAAAACTGGCTTTTACCCTTAGGTCCCTTTCTATTTTGCGCGTCACATATTGCAACTCTCGTAGCCTGTACAGCGGCAGGACCTTAAATCGGAAAGGACCATTTTACGGAGGCTATAAAAATAGCAAGACCAACTTGGTTGACTCGGTATGGTTGGTTATAAATTGATCAGAACGGAGCATCAAACCGGGAAACACCGCTATACGTGAAAATATTGGGCGATATATTCCATTTTCAAGAGTTTGCTAATGTAAATTAAATCAAAATTTGATGAAAGTCTCTGTTTTGTTATCACTTTTGAATTTCTTCAGTAGGCATCCAATTACGTAACTTCGACAGTGATAGCTGTGGAGTTCTAACAAAAAGACACATCAAGTCCACTATCCAATCCTTCGACAGCCGGTTCTGGTTGAATTTACACGAAGAGCAATTCTTTGGCCAAGGGCTGTCAATCTGGCACACAGTTACCGCTACAAAAACGAGTCCACGATCCTTAATCTTACAAAAATTGTTGAAGGTGCACATCAAGGCTATAATATGTCTCAACTCAAGTTTGTCTCCCCGCCCTGACAAAAATACACATGCCCGTTCTAACAACAAGACACATCAAGTCCACGATCCTTAATCTTAGAATAATGTATTGCCTAAGGTAGACATCAAGGCGATAATCCGTCTACTATAGAACTTTGCTCATAACAATTTGGTTGTTCTGTTTTTCCGCTCTGAACAATATTTTTTTCTGTTTGAATAAGGATTGAATTGAGGTTGCTTCAGACCACAGGCGACGTGACAATAGCCGTAAGGGCAACAGTTCCGATTACACGTAGAGGTATCGATCAAAAATCCTTCAAACTATGGAAAAGTGGGCAAGCAAAAGCCGATGTTGGAATTAAGTTTATCATGACCGGATTGGTACTGTTCACAAAAAAGTAAACGATCAAGACTATGGAGGTCATACCCTTGAGAGACACTGGAAAAAGAAACGTAAAAGCTAGGTGTCCTTTTCTAGCCAATATCTTTCTCCCGAGTCTCATTGGATAGTTTGCAATTGACGACAGCATTTATTTCCAACATCCTTTGAAACTACAACTTAAGGCCCATTAAACAGGACATAAGCCTATACCCTCCCCTCCAGCCTGCTTTCTATCAACCCCGATGCAAACAAACTCACGGGCACGGAACATCGATACACATGCAAGCGGCACCGAGCAACAGCGGTGGTAAACAGCTGAAGAAAGAAAACTTCCCATGAAAACACAACGAGCAGCAACAACTTAACGCCACAGCTCACAATGGAAAAACCACAGTTTTAGCGAAAAGGATAACAACATTTCCAACTTGAAGGGAAAAAGAGGAAAAACCACCCCTAAGGTTGGTTAAGACGCAGACACTCACAGCGACGCGCACATCCAACGTAAATTGTGTATTCTATGGTTACACTCTCGTAATGTTATGCACAAACAAGAACAACTTCAGCGAAAGGTACACGTGCATCCGAGTGCATATCTAGGAGGGTGTTTTGATGAGTCCTGGAGGAAATCTTATTAGACTCTAAAAGTGAATGGTTCCAATAAACGTTGCAGACGCGATACTCAATATTATCTACGGCATAAAGGCATCCCTGCACGGCGAGATCCTTAAATTCTTTGCAGTTGTGCATTTTTCTCTTGTTCACAAAGAAAAGTGTCCTGAAGGGTATTTTTTCTGTAGTTTACTTTTATAGAGGGGAGGGAGCTCTGAGAGCACTTCGTCGAGCAAATAAATTCCAATCGCAGACAGTAAACTGAATATGTCTCAAGACCCCTGAATTATTAATATGTGACGCGCAAAATAGAAAGGGGCCTTAGGGTAAATACCAGTTTTGTTCAGGAGAGCCATTTTAAAGATTTAAATATGTGTATCTTTGGTGTACCATCACTTTCATAAAACGCGCATATCTCTGGGAGGGAACACTTTTGGGACATGGGATCGGTCTCATTCGATGCTCAGATGTTGTCCACATCAAAAAAAAAAAGTGAAAATTGATTTTTTTTTACCCTTAGGTCCCTTTCTCTATGCGCTGTCACATATGCAACGTCTTTAACTTAGCAAAACGCAGTACCTTTCTTGGTAATTTTTTTATCCCAAAGCCCTTTAAACTATGGAAAAGTGGGCTAGCGATAACGATGGTGGTGTAAAGGCAACAGATCCTGAATTATTTGAGTGCCTAAGTCAGTCTCTTCTATAACACTAGTTTACAAATTATGATTTTTTTTTCCTGGTCCAGAGTTCAAAATATATTTTCCCTATAGATTTTGGACTCCAAAGGACGAAAATGAATTTTAAAAGTTGATGACACACAAATTCCGACTACAAATTACTAGAAAGTTCTTGGCGTCAAATAAAAATTTTCCTCGTGATTTTTTTTCATGATAGAATTTTCGGAATTTGTTTTTTATGAAATGTCTTAACTTTTTGGACCATTACCTCCAAACGCTATTACCGATTTGATCAAGAGTGGTCTCAAACGAAAGGAATTTAGCTTTTCTTTTTCATACATTTAAATTTTTTAATAAATTTAATTTTTTAAAAAATAATTACCTCTTGGTTGCCCAAATAATGCATGTGGAAACGATGAATATGGAGAAAAAATCTTTTTATCTGTTGCAACCAGAAGATTCTGTTCGAGAGAGAAAAAGAAGCCAAGAAACAGAATAATCTACCTAGGCAGTGATTCGTTTACGCTTCTATATCATTTAATGTGCGAAAATAAACGTAAATAGATTTAATCAATTTAACTCGAGATGTTGTAAAAGGAGAGGCTTAAAATGTCCAAACCAAAATATTACGAAAAGATACGAAAATTTTTGGTCGATAACACCGACATTCCAGAAATACCTTAAACTAAATAGGGTGCCATGATCAATCCGAAGTTTGGGCGTGGATTTACAGCGAACCAGAGGCATTGTAATCTTAACAATTGATAGACAAGAGAAGTGTAGTGAATGCCACGTACAATAATGCTCAGTGCATGAAGGAGGATTAAAGTCACGATAAAAATGCTGCCCATAACGCAACTGTGCAGGGCATAGCAACCATAGCTGCAGTATTATCAAAAGGTTAGAAAGGAGAAAAATCATCTACAACGACAAAATTACCATGTGGAGATTTTGATGACGCTATGACGGAGAAAGATGTAGTGAGAAAACACAGCCAGTATAATCTGTTGAAGAAGACGTAATACGCATATTACTGCCCAAAACGCACCTGTGCAGGGCGTAGCAACAAGAAATCCCTGGAAGGGGTATCAACATGTAAGAAATGATGAAGAAATGTCCAGTTGTACTAAAGAAGCGATAATTGAATTTGTAAGAAAATGTGGAGATTTCGATACAGACGCAATGACCCACATAAAGGTTTAAAGCCTGTAGAGATAAAAATTACGATATGTGGAGTAATTTAAAGACGGCGGCGTAAAGTAACAAACAGCCTAGAAGAAACCAAGATTGGTATTAATCACCTCTTAATTGCTCAAATAATACATGTAGAAATATAAATCAAGATCTGCTGATGGATGTGGAGAAAAAAATGTTCTCACCTGTTGCAACCATTCCATTAGTTCCATTCAAACACGGTGGCATAGAATATCCACCACGCAGCCTAGAAGACGCCAATACTGCTATCAGGCACATTTCGACTGTCCAAATAAAGCTTTAACACCTGCAGAGATACAAATCGAGATCCGGTGACGGATGTAGGGATAAAATTCATCCAAAACGTTGAAACCAGAAGAGGCTGTAGGAAAGACGAACTAGTTACATTTATAAACGGAGGCATAGAGTGTCCATTATCTAAATGAAGCCAACACCTCTGGATTACCCAGATAATGAAATAGTGAATGACATAATCTGGTGATAAGCGCGCATAAAACAGTCTTTTATCCTGTAGCCAGAGGTTGCTATCGAAAAGACACACTATTCTCATTCGTAGAAAACAGCGTTGGATATCAATTACCCAGCCTATATGGAGCCAAGCACTGGGGCATATCCTGAAGCTAGTAGTTTGACATGGTTTGCGTTCTCCGTAGGTAGTCATCACACGAGAAGTAGTCCTCCTTACCAGAGTTTAAATCTCAGTCTAGTGCAAGCTGTAGACAGTGGATCTTAAAGAATGCCCACAATTTCGATTTCTACTTCATATGCTTCGCATCTCTTCAAGTCCTCTTGTCCAATTTGGAAGAAATATCCCCTCAGAAATGATTGCTGGATTTGATAGGTGGCCTCTGGAACGACTGGGTCTTTACGAGTAATCAGGAGGCTGCTAGAAACCAAAGTCCAATATTGATTTTTGCCACCCAGATTGCTGGCAGGTCGCTCATAACATGCTATGAAACATTTGAGGAGGATCAGATTTCATATGTGACTTCTAAAGCGCCAGGGCCTCAAAAAGGTAGGCGCGTTTGTATGAGGGCTACGTCGAAACCTGGACCATAAACAGAAACCAACGATAACTGGTACAAGATGGGCGATTTGCTTCTTCTTAGCAAAAATGTAGAAAAACACACTTCAAAACACTAAATTCGCATATTTTAAACAGAAAAATAAACAGTATTCCCAAAATGATTTTTCCTTAACTCTGTTTTTCGATTTCTCGATTAAGCTCAAATCGCCTTTTATTGTACAGTTTACGACGGTTCGGAAACTACTTAGCCTAGCACAAAAAGCGCGGTATAAACAGAAAAAAGTTAAGTGTTTTGGAAACTTCCATCTCTGCTATGAACACATGTTAATTTTGTTTCGATCTGGCAACTCCTTCATATAGAAACAGGTGTTCACAAAAGACGCATCCGCGATTTTTTTACAATGGAAAAATTAGAAATGCGTGGTGTCATTAAATATTTACATAAAAAAGGTTTATCGGGATAAGAAATTCATAATGATATGGTGAATTTGTTAGGTGAAAGTGCTCCTTCATATGCAACAGTAAAAAATTGGGTTGCTGAATTTAAACGTGGTCGTACAAGCATTAAAGATGAACCACGTAGTGGACGTCCAAAAACAGCAACAACAACAGAAACTGTAGCCAAAGTGCATGATATGGTATTAAATGATCGACGAATAAAAGTGCGTGAAATAGCTAATATCATGGGCATCTCAAATGATCGAGTCCATTTAATTTTGCATGAAGAACTACAGATGAAAAAGCTTTCTGCAAGATGGCTGCCGCACTTGTTAACAGTCGACCAAAAACGCATAAGAATGAACATTTCTCAAGCTTGTTTGGATCGTTTTCAGCGAAATAAAATGGATTTTAAGCGTCGTTTCATAACTGTTGATGAGACATGGATCCACCACTATACTCCAGAGACAAAAGAACCATCCAAACAATGGACTGAAGCCGGAGGAAGTGCCCCAAAGAAGGCAAAAACAATTCAATCGGCTGGTAAGGTTATGGCAACGGTTTTTTGGGACTTCAAAGGTATTTTATTGATTGACTATCTGCAAAAGGGTAAAACAATAAATTCAGAGTACTATTGCAACCTTTTAGATCAATTTAATGAACAAATTCGAGAAAAACGTCCTGGCTTACAACACAAAAAGATAATTTTTCATCAAGACAACGCACCAGCGCACAAGAGTGTTTTAACAATGGCTAAAATTAACGAATTAAAGTACGAGTTGATTGACCACCCACCTTATTCTCCTGATTTAGCTCCCAGTGACCTTTACCTGTTCCCAAATCTAAAAAAAATCTTGCTGGCAAGCGTTTTACCTCAAATGAAGATGCAATTACAGTTGTTAACCACTATTTTGAAGACCTTGAGGAAAACTATTTTAATCAAGCGATAGAATTGCTAGATAAGCGTTGGACTAAGTGTATTGAAGTTTCAGGAGATTATATTGAAAAATAAAAATATTTTTGATAAACTAACTATTATCTTTCATTGATAGGCTAAGAACTTTCCGAACCGCCCTCGTATGTTCTTTTACTGAAACTACACGATGTACAAAGTTGTATTGAGATCTTTGATTACAACAACTGAGTCGATCATTAAAATCAACATGTAGTCAATCTGTATTCCTTTAAGGTGCTAGATGCTAGAACATTAGCACTAAGTTGTCATACCTTAACTACTTATAGTGTTTGTTGTAGGGTAAAAAAAAGGCTTTATGACTTGGGCAAAAAAGGCTCGGGCACTAAGAATCTACAACATCAAGTTTGAGGGTCATACACAAAAAAGAACGACTAAGACTTCCCGAAATAAATGAAATTTTGACTTACATCCGGCTAGTGGGATTTGAAAAAAATTATAGATTCAACACAAATAAAAACCTATTGATTCTTGAGTGACCACATAGACATTCAGTCAGGATTTTTGATTTAAAGATGGTTGATAATTTCGTAAATAGAAGGTCGTAGTTAAAAATTAGCTTCCCCAACTGCCAGAACTTTCGCCGACAAAACGAAAATATCTCGGTGTCTTTACACCTGTGTAGTTCTAAAACCATTTCGATAACTGATGTTATAAGTACGGCTTCTGCAATTTCTAAGTAAGGGACCTAGTTCCTAAATGAACTGGATTTTCTAATTTCTAAAGAAGGCAAACTCTTAACACTTCTTCAGGTTTTGTTTAAACCCTTTTTCTTGAAATTTCTAAATGTAAATACCGATAGAAGGACATTAGCCATTGTTCATGACAAGCGGTCAAGGTAATTTTACAATTCTCACTGCAAACGTCCATTCTGAAACAAATAGGCTATGTTGTCGAACAAAATGCTTGGTGGTCAACCTCCTTGACACGTTGTCCTCGTACTTTAAAGCCAACGCACGGATTTTGTTGCTTTAATTCAATTCGTTGTTCTCGCTGTGCTTTGTCCTTTGAAGGCATTAGGGATTGCAATCTCACTTACCTCTAATTTGCCGGGATATGGAAATTACTTTTTTAAAATTCGACGAGGTGACGGGAAATTTAAATAGATTAGTTAAGGTAGATAAGTTAAGAGGATATCACATCATAATTTTGTTAGGTGAAATTTTTTCTTTGGCTCGCCGAGTTCGAAAATTGTGTTATCAACCGTCTCGGCTATGTCAACAGCCCACCACGAAGCTGCGATTTGACGTTTTTTGTGCGAAGGACAAATGTAATGCAAACAATCCATCAATACGTCATGACTTTAAGGGGAATATCAAGCAAGTCATTTGTAAGATAGAGCCAGAAGCTGTGACAATTTCTTAAAATATTAGGTTGGCAGGATACGCTACTTCGAAGCCAGCCGAGGTTGTGTTTTTTATGGTGAATGGTTGCTTATTCAAATTAATCAATAATATGCCAATTTTTATTTATTTAATTATTTTTGGATAATTATTACGAAAGAAACTTCAGTTTAAACCATTCCTAATGAAATATTCATATCCAAGTACTGGCGCAATTTTTGACGGTGGTTTAGGGGGTGCAAAGGGCTGGCCGATGCTCCGGAGAAAAGACCAAGTCCAAGGCGGTCTAAGGAACTGGCGAAAGCTGTGGTGAAAAGACTAAGTCCAAGACGGCCTAAAGAACCTTGTTATAACCCACAGGAGGCCTTATCAAGCCTAAATGCTTGGTTAGGTTGATAATAGCCGTCAGCACTACGGAAAAACTAAAACCTGGCGACTATTTGCAGGCAATGCCAAGAATACGCTGAAAAAGAGGATATTGAATTTTGACCTTCATCTTTTTGGACGAGGCTCATTTTTGGCTCGTCACCGACCACAATTGATTGGCGAAGCAACGCTGCAATCGCAAAGATTGGATGATTTGAGAGTTTACTTGCATGGCGGCATCATTGGGCCTAATTTCGTTTTAAAACGAAAAACCTAATGTCTGTGCTCAGAGCTCCACAGCATCGATATGTCCGAGCAGTGGAACCAACAAATCGGAGTAACATGTCATGCAAATGAAGCAACTCTTGAAGTTCTGAAGGAACAACTATGAGACTGGCTCATCATACGTCGAGCTTTCTTTCGAAACGACGAAAAAGAGTAATGATAAACTAATTTCTGTCAGAGCTATGGCTACAACCAGTCGTATAATTTGGAATCTGAATATGCTCACGTCGACAAACTACGTAGAGGGATGATTTTTAGCCGATAACTGCGGTCAGAGTTCGACATCATCGTTATGTCTGAGCTATAGTTACAACCAGTCTCCGCTCCGTGTCATGCGAGCGAGGCTACGATCGAAGTTCTGCAAAAAACAAGGTTTGGAATCTAGATTCTCTCACATCGAGAAACGACGAAGACTAACGATTTTATTCTGATAACTGTAGTCAGAGGTCGACAACATCATAACTGTGGTTGAGTGAAACACACGTCATTCCATTTTGAGTATTTGTAAGATACTTAATTTTATTTATACAAAAAGTGATTATATCAAATGTTGAAAATATTTCAAGTCATCTAGTAAAACCTCCTACAGAGATTACAAATCAAAGCGGAGGCCAAATATTCAATACAAAATATACAATACAATTTTTAATAACATATGTACATCCCATAGGCTGTACATCCCATATCCTAAGTACTCGAAAAGTGGCACATTTCTTGTGTGTGCGGGCTGCTCCTACCACTGGCCATTATCACCATGAGGAAAAATACGATCATGAGCGAGCGTACAAATATTATCGAATGTATACAGCTAACAATTTTATGGGCTGCACTTAAGAATGCAACAATACCCAACACACAATTTAAAACATGTTCAACTTTGGTCAAAGCTCGACAACAACGATATGTCCTAGCAGCGGTTCGAAGAAATCGGCAATGTTATGCAAGCAAAGCAGCGCTTGAAGTTGTGAGGAAATAATTTACCAAATGGTTCATCTCACGTTGAGAAATGACAAAGAGAAACGATTTTAACCTGATCACTGTGGTCAGTGCTCGACAACATCGATAATGCCAAGCAGTGGTTGGATCGAAGTTCTAAAGGAAAAGCTTGCAGTCTGGGTCACTACAGGGTGAGCATTTATTATTTTGCCCTGAGCTCAGGCGACTTGGCATTCTTCAATTATTTTGACTTTTAGGCTAATAAAGCCAACCACTTTGGATAAGATAAGGTCAACAATCGAGATACTTTTGTAGGAATAAAACGCCCATATTGGACAGAATCATTAGACTGACAAAGTGGCCAGAATTACTTAATAGCTGACACCGTTGTTATTCAATTCTTATCTACTTTTCTGTCTTCTAGTTTCCTCGTAACAGAGTTTTGTTTTACTCCAGTACCGCATATTTTGTTTGTTTACTCACCCACTGAGGATAAAATGTGCCTCATCGGAAAAGAACACAATTGTGTCACCGGGTACAGTTGCTAGAATGTCTTCACAAGAGGTCCGCCGTGTCAAATAGTCCCGTGCTGACAATTGTTGTACCACGCACATTTTATACGGGTGAAAATTCAGTTCATCATGAAGAATCCGGTAGAGAAAACGTCTGGAAATGCCAAGAGCAAGTGATTGCTTCCGAGCAGAGCGTTTCTGAAATTGCAGTACTGCTGCTTTAACTCTCTTGATGTTTTGTGGTGTTGTAATCCTTCTCTCATATCCCCTTCATACACATGACACATTCCCTGCTGTTCTCAATGAAGTTGCCCAATTTACAATTAATTGCCGTCCAGGAACACGTCCGCGTGGGGCAACAGCGAATCGTAAACAAAGAGCACGCTGCACTGCAATGATCGAGTGCGCATTTTAAAAATACGCTTCAACACAAAATGGCCTCTCCTCACGTGTCCAATGCATGATGGCAACTGAAAGGCAGACGAATACAAGTCTCCCGTCAGCGACTATAAGCCACACACACACACGCTCCTTTCGACCAACAGTGCCGCCACAGCCAGCAGTGCAAAAAGCAAATTATCGCGCTCCACCCTGTATAGGCGCACTTTTTTTTTGCCATTTTCTTCATAATTTCGTGATTTGTAACGTTGAGTAGGCTAGTGGTAATTGTATTTCTATAGAAATAAGTATATGTCAACATTATTAAATTTTTAATCGAAGGAGGCAGCCGTCTTCAGTTTTTCGTCGCCAACCCATATTCAGTTAAGCCGCCGACGCCGAAAATGATGCGTTGGCTTGTGTCTCCAGTATGGTGGGGTGGCAACTAAATCAAATTGATCAAGATCATCTAAAAAAATTCCCGGTGTACGGAAACTAAAAAACAAAAAAGAACGGAAATATCTTGGGATTCAAACCCTACAACTCAGCACACATACAAACATACGCAAGCAAAACTTTGTTTTGCTTGCTGTCGCAGCGTTGTATTGTAGTTCCGACTTGATTTCCCCATTCTCTCTCTCTCGCTCGACATTTCGCTTAGTTTCAGTTTGTTTTCTTTATCCTTGACATGTACTTAAGTTCTTTCTTTACATTTTATGTATCGTACGAGTATGTGTGAGTCTGAGTGTGTGTGTGAGCGTTTTTATACGTTTTTCATCGCTGCATTCATGGTTGAGACCAAAGTGAGCTCGAATGCAGTATCCTTTATTCGTTCTTCTTGATAATTTAATATTACTTGAGTGGAACAAGATGTGCACGACGGCATCGGCAACGGTGAGGGCCACAAAGTAAGAAAAAGGAATTTCCATATAGCAACAGCACAGCGCAGCACAAGTGCAATGAAAAGAATGGATACAACAACAACGAAAAAAATATGTTAAAAGCTAAGAAAAACATTGAAAATTTCAACAACAGCAGCAGCACAAGCATCAACGGCAAACAACTTTTACTATGCAACGAAGACAAAATGAAGAAGGTCTCCTTGCTGCCCCCCGGCCATATTCCCCCTGCATGGCGAGCGAGACCTAGAGAGACGGAGAGAGAGCGCGCATAAAAGGAAAACAGAAAAGCCAACAAAAGGCAAGGAATTTTTAATGTTATTTGCAATAGTTAAAATAATAGCGAACAGATTTGTTTACAGTTCAAGGGATTTGCTTGGCAATGGTGTTGCAAACACGTTCGCAAAAGTTAAAGCGATCTTGGAAATGTTTACCCGCCAGCACACACACACACATTCAAACTTACATACCAGCTTACGAGTATTTTTTATGGCAAGCTTTAGATTTGTCCATTGGAATTTATGCTTGCAATGAAGATAGAGACAGGATCACCTATTCACATTTAATGGGATTACTCGATGGAATTTAATTAATTTATATGTATGGGTGTTTCCATTTCAAATGGTCTACAATATGAATCCGAATATGGACTAGCCTCGACAGCAGCAATACTTTTTTAGAGAAGGCATTGTGGCCGTTTTTAAGGATTGGATTGAGAGATACTTATGTATTCTGTAGCTGGGCTCACAATGAGGAACAGTTAACGATCGTATGGCTTGGTGTGTCTACTAAAGTCAAAGTTGAAGGTACCCGTTGTTTAAGAGGTTGCCACCAGGAAAAGCAAAAAACCTATATCGGACTTGTTAAACAAAAGGATATAAACTGACAAAACCCAAGGACGATATTTGCAGTAAGTATACGAAGACGACCGCAAAACAAACTGTCCTGGCAACTTTTTTGTTTTTTAAAAGCAATCTTTTATAAGCCATCTGTCAAAATTTCCGAAATATTTATTGATTATTTTCTTTGTTACAGGTGATTGAAGTAAACAAGTTTTATAATTTTTGAAAAATGGAAAATAAAGAGTTTCGTGCGGTAATTAAACACTTTTATATGAAAGGTTATATGCCACAATTAATCAAAGATGAATTGGATTCTGTTTATGGTGATAATGCACCATCATACTCCACCGTGAAATCCTGGGTTCAACAATTTAAAATGGGTCGTTCAAGTACGGAAGATGAACAACGCTCTGGAAGGCCGAAAACTGCTACTACTATAGAAAACATTAGAAAAATATTTAATGAAGTGACTAAAGATAGACGAATAAAGCTCAGAGAACTTGCTGATATTGTTAAACTACACGAAAAACAAGTTTGGAGTATTTTACATGATGAACTCCACATGAAAAAGCTATCCGCAAGAACGCTGCCGCGTTTGTTGACTTTGACCCAAAAAATCGTCCGTTGGACCAATTCCGAGGAGCTTTTAGTGATTTATACGCGTAATCCAATAGAGATCTTGCGTCGATTCATAACTATTGATGAAACATGGATCCATCACTACATTCCAGAATGCAAAGAACAGTCAAAACAATGGATAGAAGAAGCTGGTAAAAGTGGTCCCAAGAAGGCGAAACTGTTAAGTCAGCAGGAAAAGTAATGACCACAGTATTTTGGGACGCAAGGGGTATAAAATTTATTGATTCTCTTGAGAAAGGAAAAACTATAAATAGTGATTATTATTGTGCATTATTGGATCGGTTGAGTGAAGAAATCAAGATAAAACGACCGCATTTAGAAAAAAAAAAGTTATTTTTCATCAAGATAATGCTCCTTCACACACTGCATTTTTAACTCTGGCCGAATTACGATTTGAAATTGCTCCGCATCCACCATATAGTCCAGATTTAGCTCCTTCTGATTATATCTTGTTTCCAAATTTAAAAAAAAATCTCGGTGGCAAAAAAGGTTCGTCCAATAGCGAGGTTATTGCTGAAACTGAGGCATATTTTGAAGGTCTTGAAAAATCTTATTTTTCGGATGGAATTAAAAAACTTGAAAAACGTTTGATGAGATGTATTGAGTTGGAAGGAGATTATGTTGAAAAATAAATAATAATAATTCCAAAAAAACGGTTTTTTTTATGTTAGGCCAGTTACTTTTGCGGTAGCGCGTGATCCATTTCGAGGGTCCCTACTTTTTTTAAGAAAAAAACACAGAAAATTCGAGTTGAATGGGGAATGTTTTTTTTATCAGTCTTTGGTATTAACTTTTTGAAGATTATGTCTATCAAATCTTGGCCGCGGCTACGTCTTAGATGGTCCATCCATTGAGTCCAATTTTCGATGACTCGTTCGAGCATTTCGACTGGTAACGGGCGAATGACACGCTTGATGTTTTTCTCCAAGTCCTGAATCGAAGCGGGTTTGTCCGCATATCCTTTAGACTTTACATATCCCCACAGGAAAAAGTCTAACGGTCTGATATCACACGGTCTTGGTGGCCCATCGACCGGCCCAAAACGTGAAATTATCTACTCACCGAAGTGTTCTCTCAATAAATCCATTGATTGTTGCGATGTGTGGGAAGTGGCGCCGTCTTGTTGAAACCAAATGTCGCCGAGATCACGAGCTTCAATTTTAGGCTTCAGATAGTCGGTTATCATGGCACGATAACGATCGCCATTGACGGTTACGTTCTCACCGGCATCATTTTTGAAGAAATATGGTTCGATGATTCCACCGGCCTACAAACCACACCAAACCGTTGTTTTTTCATGGATGAAGTGGCAGCTCTTAAACCTCTTCTGATTGCTCTTCGTCCCAAATGCGGCAATTTTGCTTGTTTACATACCCATTGAGCTAGAAATGGGCTTCATCGCTAAACAAAATTTGGCTCGAAAACGTCGGATCTTTTTAGAACTTTTTAAGAGCCCATAGTGCGAAGCGATGTCGCTCGGGAACGTCGGGCGGCTTCAGGCTGTATTTTGTACGCTTTCAATTTAAGATCTCGACGTAAAATGCGCCAAGCCGTTCCATACGTCAGTCCAAGTTGCTGCGAACGGCGCCGAATCGAGTCTCCACGCTCGTGGTGTACACTCTCAGCTACGGCCGCTACATTTTCTTCACTGCGTGCTGGACGTGGTCTAATCGGTCGAATATTATCCAATAATGAATGCTGGGTCTCAAGATGGGTGATGGTGTTGCGAATAGTACGCTCAGTAGGCCGATTATGTTGAGCATAAGTTGAACGCGGCGCACGAAACACATTCCTCACAGAACGTGCATTTTGGTAATAAAGTTGAACGATTTGTAAACGTTGTTCAGGCGTAAGTCTTTCCATGATGAAATGTCAAACAATACTTAACAAAAATAACATGACAACATGACACGACTCACATGTGATCTGTCAAAAAAGGCTACTGTAAAAATTATCTCTACTTGGATACCCCCATTATTTTTTAAAAAAAAGTGCGATTGGATAAAGTAATTATATAATATCTGAAAGTAAAACTGGACTAAAAACAAAGCTTAAAAAAATGAATGTATTTCTTGATACGAAATTAATTTAAGCAAATTTTCAATATTGTCTACCTGGCACTAATCCTGGACTCGAATACAATTTGGAAAGACTACATTAAAAGTAAGAGTGAGTTCACGTCACGTTATACAGGGTGGAGCGCGCTAAATTATCCTTTTGTCACTGCAGGATGTGGCTGCACTGTTGCTCGAAAAGAGTGGAGAGTGTGCGTGGCTTATAGTGGCTGACGGGAGATTTGTATTCGTCTGCCTTTCTGTTGCCTTCATGCATTGGACACGTGAGAAGGAGGTCATTTTGTGTTGAAACGTATTTTTCAAATGCGTTCGTGGCAGTGCAGCGTGCTTTGCGTTTACGATTCGCTGTTCCCCCGCGCAGACGTGTTCCTGGACGGCAATCAATTGTAAATTGGGTAACTTCATTGAGAACAGCAGGGAATGTGTCATGTGCACGAAGGGGACCTGAGAGAAGGTTAGAGCAAAACATCGAGAAAGCTAGAGCAGCAGCACTGCAATCTCCGAAACGCTCTGCTCGAAAGCATTAACTTGCTCTTGGCAATTTCTGTTTTTTTTTTTCAGCCGTCTCTTGAGGCAATGCAATTATAAGTAGAGGATTCATGGTTCCAACAGGATGGTGCCACTGCACACACAGCGAGGGTTACCATGAATTGTATGAGCCACATTTCTCCTGGACGGCTTATCTCTTTGAGGGGTGATGTGAACTGGCCGGCACGATCGCCATACTTAGCCCCATGCCATAACCAGAAGTCGAAGGTGTATATCAACCGTCCCAACACCTTCGAAGTCCTAATTAACAAATCGACATGCTTGTTAGAGTTCATGAAAACTTGAGAAAACGTATGCAGCAGTGTGCGGATAGCGAAGGTCGACATTTGCCAGATACTTTATTTAAAATGATGTAATTTAAAAATTTTCTTACTGTTCGATATAATTAAAATATAAAACACATTTTTCTAAGGTTCATAATTTTTTTATTTCATTCTCAAATAAGGAAATTATCGCGCTCCACCCTGTATTTACAGCAGGAAATTTGCCACATATCATTGTCGAACGAATGTGCATTTGAGGAGGTTTGTTCTGTTTCTCAAAGCGATGTTGAGAAAAGTATTTAGGGACATACCAAAGTGATTTTAAATTTCCACGAAGAAAACAAAAAGTGTTCTATACATCTTAAAAGTTTATCCACGCCCATTATGACCTAAGACTTTGTATAAAAATTCCAGAATGACCGGATTGTAATGCAGTAGGAATAAGCGACTTCTGCCTTCTGGAGGAGATTTCGATAGTTCTTCCAATTGTTATATTATAGAAGATAGGAAAATGATAGGAAAAGTCGACTACTTTCGCTTGTATTTAGCAAATGTTAAGAGCTTGAGATAGTGGGGCACCTTTTGTCTAAGTACTTCCTTAAATTTCTATGTTGGGAGTTGTCTTCCTACAAGATAGCAGATCTGCTATATTTTACAAATATTTAGTAGTGGCTGCAGCGTAGCTTTTTAAAAAAAAATGAAGTGCTATTCATCATAGATAAAGGACAATCAAAGTGGACCCTGTATGGGTAACCGAGAATCCTTTAAGATTGCCAACTGCTAAGTATGAGCTTAAAACGTAAGCCCTCTCATATACAGTGCCTGGTACGAGCATATAATGTTCATCCTCCTTTATCATCCTGCGTTCCTCAGCATCGTTGACCATACTATAGCGTATGACAGTATTGGACGAACAACTGCAGTATACCATTTTACCCACAACTTTTCTAAAGTGCCACTGAGGTATTGCTAATTCTTTTTCGAATCTTGAGTTAACAAATATGTATTCTATAAGGAGTCAATTTCAATTTGGAAGTAAATACTTGGCACTATCTTCGAAAGAATTTTTTTTGCATCTAATTTCCAATGGCACAGATTGCGAATTACAATGATTCCTAGTTAAGAATATTAGTTATATTTTATCGAGGTTCACTCCTAGTTTTTTTTTTTTGATCTTTAAGAGTAGAATTTGTAGACAAACTCATGAAGTTTTGTTTCCTTATGGTCTCACCACTCCGATTATGATCCAATTTGGCTGTAACTCTTTCATGCCCATCAGGCAAAATCAAGTCATGTGGGGCTAGTATCCCAGATACCATTTCGTTCCGATCCACCAAAAATTTACTTTTTTCGCATATGTTTCGGTTATGTTAATCTCTATGGGCTGTCAAGAATATTTGGAATGTATTGCATCCTCGACAGCTAATATAAAATGTATTAAACCATCGCCGTTTTTATCTGTAGTGTTTCCTTGGCATTGTAAAAATTTTCGGCATTGTTTGCAATAGCTGCCAAACGCCAACTGCCTAATGCAGTTGGCTGATAATTCATCGTAACGTAAAAAGATAACACTTTCAACATTTCTGCTTCTTAACTAATGTAGCTATAATTTATAACTAATTTATAATTGCTGATAATTCTTCGTAACGTAAAAAGATAACACTTCCAACATCTCTGCTTCTTAACTAATGTAGCTGTAATTTATAACAAATTTATAATGACCACACCCATTATTTATAGCTTTGATCGCCTCTTAGCTCGCGGCTGCAAAATCTTCTGCTACCATAACATTTTCATAGCTTAAAACATAAATAGCAATTTAGATACTCATCGATAATTTCTCATCATCTGAGGACATGTCAATTTGGCATACATTTTCACATACTTGCTCCAGCAAATTGTCCATTACATTGAGTAACTTTGCCAGAGTTTTGTTTCAAACTTTTCGCATAATTTAACCAATACCCGAAGTATTGGTCGGTATCATGCAACTCAATTTTTATTGGATTGTTTATGTACAACAATCGTGACCAGTAATGGAATTCCTTTACGAACTTTGTCATTATTTATAGCCTGGCAATGGCAAAGTTTCAAATTAACAGATTGTTTTTGTTAAAATGACACTTGTCGTTGAGTCAAGGGTGGCAGTAGTCAAGGATCACTGCACGCTGTGTGGGACTTGAATCTAAAACATGTGTTAACATTGGGGTGATTAATATCGAATAACCAGAGTGTATTATACATTTTTTAATATGTAGAATGTCAACCTGGGTAGAATGAGCCAGGGTGCGGAAAACTCCTCTTGTGTGACGGACTGAAGTCAAAGTAAAAGACTTATCTATGGACACATTTTTTGAATAGAGATAAACCCAATAAAGCAAAAAGTTTTCTAAACAGATTAAAAGAACTACTCCGAAAACTTGAAGCCGGCTATCTACTTGTTTTTTTTTTATATTCATATTTTATTAATCATTTTTCTTAAAGAAGCGCTGCAATGAGAATGGCTGAGCAACTTTAAAGTGTTTTTATAGACGTGTTGGGGCATTTAAGATAGCAATACTGCGTTTTCTATTATCTGTCTGATTTTAAAATACCTTACAACTTTATACATGTTGGACCAGCATAATTTGTGTATGGACCTATCTGCCAGTGAAAGATGAGATTTTCTGTTTAGGGTCGGTCAAATATAAAAAAGTATTGTTCAAATTAGGCCTTTTCAGACCGACAAAACAAGAAGTTGTAGTGTTAGTTTCATTATATGAGGGTTGCTATTTATATTTCGGGTCCGGCAAAAAAAAAACACAATTATTTATCATTGGAAATGGTTTTATTGTTTTTCAAAACTTTCTCCTTTAAGATCAATACACTTTTGCATGTGCACAAACCAATTTTTAAAGCATTTTTTCCACCCCGATTGAGACACCTCCAAATAATGATTTTTAAACCTTCAACAGCTTCTTCGGGCGATGAAAAACGTTGACCACGCATTTGATGCTAGGAAATAAGAAATATTCAAATCAGGGCTGTACGGTGGATGGACCATCAATTCGAAATCTTAAGTGGTCAAATAGCTCATCGTTTCAGCTGATGTGTGAGAGCTCGCATTGTCGTGATGCAAAATGATCCGTCTTCTCTTATTATCTTTCCTCATTTCTTCGAACACTTTTGGCAAACAGATGGTTGTATACCACTCAGAATTGACCACCCTACGTTCCACTAAAGGCACTGTTATACCGCAAAAAACGCAATCATTTGCTTCGATGTACTTCTTCCACGAACAACTTTTGTTGTTTACAAGACCCATACGGTCGATTGCTGTTTGGTTTTGGGTTTATATACATAGACCCGTGATTCGTCACCTGTGACAATGTTGTACACTGCCTTTGATCTATCGCAGTTATACTTTTTCAACATCTCTTTGCACCAATCCATACGAGCCTTTTCTTGAGCATTCGTCAAATTATGTGGGGTCCGACGAGAACAAATTTTTTTCACGGCCAAATGAACAAGCAAAATTGATGCTTGTCATACTAATGCCCAAGGATGCCTCAATCTCACGATATTTCACATGTCGGTCTTGCTTAATCAGTTCACGCACAGCATCGATGGCTTCTGGCAAAGTGACCGCAGTTGGACGTCTTTCACGAAATTCATCCTGAAGTGAACGGCGCCCGAGACTAAACTCTTGGTACCAGCGATTTACAGTGGTTGTTGATGGTGTTTCATCGCCATAAGTCGAAACAAGTTGATTTAAACACTCTTGTCTCGATAACACACGCCGAATTTTCTATTTTTTGACTGATATGAATTTTTCATTTAAGTTGGCAACACTGACACAACAGGTGATTTCAGCAACACCAAAATGTGTAAGGGAGTATCCATACACATTTTGGTGTAACATACGTGTACGTGTTATCTATCCGTGTACTAACCTATTCTGACCGATGAAAACAAGTAGTTTTCTAGGTCGTTTTTCCATAAAAATCCTGAAAAACGTGTAGGCCGACTTAATTTTTCTAGGGGAAAAACTTCTATTGGAGCCAAGATGTTGCTCAAAGATACTAACTACTTTGAATCTTACACAGCAGAAATGTTCTCCCTTATCTTCGGATCTCGCCTCAGGCTTGTTTTATTGTTTTTTGTTAACAATTTTGCTAGTTTGTGACAGATTAAATGCATTTGCGCTTTGTGTTTAGGAGCCTTTGTAATTTGGCATCACTATTTTTCTTTTATCTAATAAACAAAGTTGCCAAATTTGGGCTGAAGGCCAAGTAGAATCATCGGTCCTTATTTTTCCAAAAAGATGATGGCCATAACTAAACGCGAATGGTACCCGCTCTCGCGCCATGATATCGGACTTTTTGCTACCTCAAATTGAAGCCCGTAGTCTTGACGAAGTTTGATTTCAACATGGCAGTGCCGCTTCCCATACAGCTGCTCAAAAAATGAATCTATAAGTATTGAGAGGTAATTTCGAAGACTAGCTATTTTCTCGTTTTGGGCCGGTGAGTTGGTGGCCGCCTAGATCGTGTGATATCACACCTTTAGACTTTTTTCTTTGGGGCTATGTAAAGTCCAAAGTCTATGCTGACAAACCAGCTACGATTCAGGTTTTGGAAGCCAACATTACGCGTGTCATTAACGCCATACCGGTCGAAATGCTCGAATGATTCATTCAAAAATGGACCCTCAGAATGGGGCGTTGTTGTGGCCATACTTTGAAGGAAATTATATTCAAAAAATAAATGGCATAAAATTTCTTTTCGAATAAACATTAAGGATTCCACACTTGATTGAAATTTTTGTATTTTTTTTATTTTGAAAAAATATTCCTAGATGGATCACCCGATAGTATACGAATCGATTAAGAGACATTACAAACTTAAAAATGAAATATCTCTTGATTTTGACCTAATCTATCTAATCTAATCGGAATTTACCACTGTGTTCTACGGGGTGTCTCGGTCTTTTTCATTTTGTGTCATTTTGAAGTTCTTACAGTGTTATTATACTCACCGACAGCGCCCTACAGTTAAACGTCGGCTTAGAGATTAATCTCTTACTCGTTAAGTCGCCAGCATTACGAGGTGAAAACCCACCGTTTAAAAATTGTTAGATGTTCATACCCGGATTTGAACCTGAGTTTACTAAAATGATAGTCGTTTACACTTTCATTACAATAATAATCGTTAAAAAAAGTATGCGAAAAATCCTGTTTTAGTATGAATTATAAACACATTCTCTTATAGTTTATTTTGATTTTTAAGGCTTACCTTTTTTTAATGCAAAGTTTTGTATCCTCTAGATCAAACGTACATATGTCGGCCACTGACAAGTGAAATACGCCTACAAAAAACACGTACGTGGATAAAACCCAAACAATTTTGATAAATTCAATGAATTCCAAACTCGCACAGACACTCGTACAATATACGCACTACTACATCAATACCACTTAGCGATGCAATCTGAAATGCTGCTCACACACGCATAGAGCTACACTTGGTTGGCATCAGCATGAAATTTGTAAATTTTTATGGATTTCCGCACCAAAATCAGAGACAGAAACTTTTATCTACTTTTTTTTCTTTTTTTGATTATGACAAAATTGTTGACAAAGCACAATTACTGTGGATTTCAGTAGATTTCAGTGGATTTCTGCTGTAAAGAATACATGAATTTCAATTAAACACGCAATGAATATCAAATCAAATAACTTTTCTGTTGCTGCTCTCCTCTTCATCCCATTCCCACAGTCAACAACAAATGCGAATAGAAAAAACCCGCTGTTTTCTTTTTGTTGTTTTGTTTGGCCCCAACCAAAATTGTTTTCCACGAAAAATAAACAAACTAAAAACCAAACCGAAAAAAACACAAACACTTTTTCACCAAAATCGAGCTAGCGAACACTTATTCCACGCTAAAGTGCACAAAACAAAACAAAAAACAAACCGCACTCGCACACGGCTAAAATTATTCGCGTTTTTTCAGTAGAGACAATTTTAGCGATTTTTACTATAGGGAGAACGGAGATGAACAGATTTACATAGCACTCACAAACAAAATCTTATTTGAGCCACTGATTTCCTTTTTTAATTAATATTTTAAGTTTTCTTTAATAAATCCGAATACTTTTTAAAGCTACTTTCAAGTTTTCCACTCACACTCTTCTGATGGTCCGTCAGACACAGGCATTTGAAAAATATTTTTGTTTTAATATCGATATTTCGTTTCGTTACGTACGCGTCTATGAGGTTTTACCCGCAAAACATCACTCGCAAAACTGTTTTCATTAAACTCACCATTATTATCACAAACCTTAAGCGAAAGTGCCACCATAACATAAAGCGACAACAACTTTGAGAGACATTGAGAGATTTCTAAAAACACTGAGAGAGAGAGAGAAAGTGTGTGAGTATAAATGAAACGCACTTTAACAAGAATCGAGAATCGTTACAATTTACTCCCCCCAAATATAAAGAGTTGATGAAAAGCCAGAACTGGGCAAGCGTACATTTAAAGCTCACTGTGTGCTATGTTATGGGCAAAACAACAACAACTAAAGACACCCGCTATTGCCACACACGACAATTGTAAAGCACCCACCCAAAAAATCATGAAAAACACCACCGCCGCCGCAACCACCACCACCACGACGGCTACCGTTGAACACACCTTAACTCAACACATGACACACTCTACACTCTATTCTCTTGTTGTGTACGACTGTATGTACGCATTTAACGCATGAATGTTCACCACTCACTCTCCCCACCGCTGGAGTAAAACAATAACAAACAACATCACTGTTGGCTGCCTTACTATCATCGCCCATCGGCCACACCATAGTATGCGTATTCTAAACGCACTTTTGCTTCATACTCGTACCCACTGCAACAAGAGAGATCACATCCAGTCATACGTACAAACATCCACTTTGTATGTATGTAATAAGTAGAAGGTTAACAAGCTTTGTTTATTGTTATGTTCGTCATCCGAGAATCGAATCAGAGTACAAACAGTCACAAACAATAAAAAATTGTACAATTAAACAACAACAACAGCAGCATTCAGAGAGTAGCTTTTCTCATCGCAAACTCGCTCTCATTTGTGTACTTGCCCACCCTCATTTGAGTTGGGTTGTGTTGTAGTAGTTTTCGAACCACACTGACTGTCTACTACTGTTGCTTTTCTTTTTCATTTTAACACAACACCATGCCATACACTGAGAGATATGTTTTGCAAGAGCCCGAAAATAAAATTAACTGTTATTTTTCTGCACATTTCTCTCTATTCTCATTTGCTCTCATTACTCTTGACAATGAAAGGGAGAGAATTAAGTTCGTAAACAAAGAAACCGCTTAGATGTCCTGTGCAAATTGGAATAGAAAAACGCTTAAATCGCAACTACAAGTCGTGCGTTTTGTGCAAGACTGTCGCAAATAGAAATTCATTAATTTGACCCTTAGTAATACAAAGTATGGTCCTTGGCAAATGATAACACATAAGGGCCTATAGTTTTTTATGTAGTATTTTCATAGAAATCTGACAAATGGTTGGCAACTCAAATTTGTTTAATTTCCAATTGATTCTTTAGGGATTTTGTTTTTCATGACATATAAAATAGAAACTTGCAAAGCGACTTCTTATGAGATGTGGCGGTCTTTTAAGAAAGAGAAGATAGAAATATTTTACATATTATTTTTCGGGTAAACTGGGCTAAAATTGTTTGCTGGACTCGCGTTAAATTTTACATTTCGACTCGAACTCGAAATGGACACCGATAACTTTTTCCTTCGCTGATTACTTTCATACCCTCCACCAAAGGGTGGATAGTAAATTAAATTTGTCATTCCGTTTGCAACACCACGGAATATTAATGAGAGACCCTAGGGATATACTATAAGTATATACTTGATCATCGTAAAATTCTAAGACGATCTATCCGTGTCCTTCCATCCGTCGCTGTGTCTGTTTAATATAGAGTAATTTTGAAGTTTTGGCAGAGTTGGACCAAAAGGACCCAAAAGCCGGGACCTTTAGAAGTGTAGGGACAGTGGAGGAGATATGTATAAGGTTCGGCCTGGCCGAAATTAACAACGTTTTAACTTGTTCTATTTCCGGCAGTCGAAAAAACATTGAAATAACTTGTCCAAGGTTCCAAAACATTCGTAAGCGGATTTAATTTTATCGCAAAATTGGTGTGACATGGAAAAGGATATTGCGTTTACTTCGACGCGGAGTGGTCAATGGCCAGTTGAAATGTTGAAGGTGTGATCGGCAAGGCAATGAAGTGCGGCAGTTGCAGACTTGGTTATAAAGTCGAAATGGTATCAAGCAATGCCGGTCATATATTTTAAGGTTCGGTTAAATATATTACATAAGCATCAAATAAGCGGACCAACAGTGAGCAGATGGAGGAAGTCAAATAGGAGTACCGCAATAAATTCAATTTATTGCAGTACCCAATGTCCCAATTTTAAATAGCTCAAAATAATCCTTTGAGTCCTTTGCTACAATTGCCCTTGTTACAGAACTGAAAAATATTTTCTAGATCAATAGTTATAGAATTTTAGCCGATTGAAATCGATCCTGGACCACTGTGCGACGTTTGAATATAAATGAAATATGGATGTTTTTGGAAGATCACAGATCGTTAAAAGGGACAAATTCTGGAAGATCTTAATGCCGGAAAATCGAAGAAGTCAATAGGAAACGTTAATGCGAACGAAGCTTGGATGCAGAAGGAAGCGTACGAGTCATGAAAATTAAAGAGTCGTGAAATCTGACCAACCGGCATCTCTATTTAACCATGAAATACGAAATAGATGTTTTCCTGTGAAGTTTTGGTTTGGATCCAGTAAATTTGACAAAGGTTTTTAGACTTCAAAGTCGTACACGACTATGTAAGTTCGTTTCCAATAGAAAATGGTTCGGTTAGAACTTTAAAATCGGTTACAGCTTGTCCATACGAGCAGCAAAGGCAGACGAAGAGTACCTTCGAAAGAAAGTGTGGTTTCGGAAGGGAACATGAAGAGTTCAACTCGGAAGTCAACCACGTCAGTGCACTTATAGCGAACCTCTAAATTAAACATATTTCGAACCACGGAAGTAAACTTGTGGCTGGCTGATGAATATTGCTACATTAAGAAACTTAAAATAAACAACTTTTTTTTCAGTGTATGGCATTCGTTTTTCGATGTTAAGGTCTTCCTTTGACTGTTCCTTGCTCAGCTGTGGGTGACCAGTCCCTTGTTGTATGGAACAAAAACTGGGAGTTGCCTTTTGGTTACGAGTTCTGACCGAAGACTTAAAACTGGTACCACGGGTAGTCAGGAGCCACCAGAACTATTGTGCTGGCCTAACTAAAAGGTGCGGCCCCTTGGGGAGTATCGTGGTGGCTGTGGTTTAAACCCAAATCGCGCGGAGAGCTTCGGCTCGGTGTGGAGTTGCATTGCGACCGGGTGCTGTGACCCATAGAATAGCATAGGTTTAGATAGTCCTCGGCCCTTAAACAAGAGGAAAGTTATGGCCCATATGTCAATACGTATATGGCTTCAAATTGGTACCGACGGGATTAACCCAAAGGGGCATTGGCCGTGGCAATGTAACGGCCCCAGTGTGATGGCGCACCGTGGTTCAGGCCATAATGGCGATAACCACGATGAATCCGACATTTATCTGTCGCATGGCAATATTGTTCACGAGTCTCATTATGGCCCATCTGCTCGGATGATTGTTGCCAAACGTGTGCCTTTAATCTCTTTGAACCGAAACTACGGACTGCAGTGCGTGATAGCGGCGGACAATACAAATTCTTGTTTTAGTGTCCCAGTATCCATTTTTGTTAAATCGAAAAATGAATTTGCAAAATAAAAAAAAAATAACCAGATTCATTAAATAGGAAAAAAGTTATTAAATTTATTTTGTTAGCGGCTTTCTTCAACCAACCTGTAGTAGGACTCATACCAGAATAAAAACCTAAAGAATGGATAGAATTGAGCCCTCGATGATCAATAGACGAAGAAGCCATCAAATCACGAAAAGAAAGACTGTCGGATGAGGAAAAGTTTGAGTTCAGAGGAGACATGAATGCAAGGAAAACAAGGGAGTCGTAAATACGAAAAAGACTTGGATTCAGAAAAACTGAGGAGGCAAGTCAAACTTGGCCAATCTCAGAAAAAAAGTGGACAACCTGTAAAGTTAAAAGAATAGAAGACAATAAACATCAGTAGCAAATGAATGATTTTGAACGATCGTAAGTAATTTTTCAAATAAAACCAACAGTATATATCCGGCTTCGAACCTACAGCAAACATCCGGTCCTCGGAATTCGGCTCTAAACGGCTGTTCTTAGAATTAAATTAGCATATATGTTTTCCAACAAGTGGACGCAAGTTACGAGGGTTTTTATATATATTTCTGTTCCATTGGAGTGTTTGACATTTTTTAGCATAAACGTACTCAGAACGTATTAACGTACGACCATCATTTGTGTTTTAACAATGACTTGAAAAAATCAATTTGGCAAAAAAAATGGAATTAACTTGTGAACATTTTCGTGCGATCATTTTTCACAACTTTTAACGTGGATTATCACGACAAGAGTGCATCGACGAACTTACATCTTTGTATGGCTATGAAACACTATCCTATAGCACTGTGAAAAACTGGTTAAATGAATTCAATCATGGCCGAAGCTCGCTCAAAGATGAAGGCCACCCAAAAACGGCCGTTGTGCCAGAGAACACTGATGCCGTGCGTGAACTGATAATGCAAGATCGTCATGTGACATACCGTGAGATATAGGCATCCTTGGGCATTTCTTCCACCAGCATACATTCGATATTGCATGAACACCGTAAAAATTGTTTGTTCTCGTTGGATACCGCACAATTTGGAAATCGCTCAAAAAAGGCTCGTGTCGATTGGTGCAAAGAAATTTTGAAAAAATACGATCGCGGAGCTTCAAATGACGTTTATGAGATCGTCACAGGCGACGAAACATGGATCTATGCGTATGAGCCCGAAACAAAACAGCAATCGACCGTGTGGGTCTTCGAAGACGAAACAAATCCAACGAAAGTTGTTCGTGGAAGAAGCACTTCGAAGCAAATGGTCACCTGTTTCTTCGGCAAAACTGGTCATGCGGCGACTGTTCCGCTTGAGCTACGTTGAACGGTCAATTCTGAGTGGTACACTACAATTTGTTTGTCTGAAGTCTTCGGAGAAATTCGAAAAACGAACAAGAGAAGATGAATCACTATGCATTCACACGTCGGTTCAAACCAGCGCCTTTTTAACCGGCCAAAACGTCGAAATAACGGGTCATCCGCCGTGCAGCCCTGACTTGGGACCCAATGACTTCTTTTTATTCCCGCACATGAAGAAACAAATGAGTGGTCAACGAACGCAACGATTTAAATTAGAAAGGTCACGAGTTCGAGCACGAGTATGGGTATTCATTGTTTTTCCAACCACAACTCGTGAAAGGCCATGTGAACATCTGTTACCATTTATTTGAGGTTTTGGGCTCATGGACCACAGATGTCCAGTTAACTCTAGGGGTCTAAGCTGAGAGGAACATGTGGCATCAATCCAAACATTAGGGTTTGTGCAATACTTCACTTATATCAAATTAGGTCCCTACATTCTGCAATATATTCTGAAAGACACCAAAGGATAGGTAGGGATTATATGTTACTCTTTAGGTATTTTTTGTGAAAAAAGTGCCAAATACCCTTCTGAAACCCTAGAAAGTTTCCCATTAGTCGGCTTTTCTTCGGAGTTAAGATAAGGGTAAATAGCTTTTTTATTTTACGTCGCAAAAGAAAACCTCTAAATGGTCAACACTGACCGCCAATTTCCATCACAAAAGAGAGTAAAAACGAGCACAAGAGCTGTCAATGTCGCCGTTGTTGTTATTATGGTTGTTGCTGTTGTCATAATTGCGTACAGTGGGAGACAATAGAAATTTCACGCTTTGTTGGCTCCGGCAAGGTTTGTTTATTTTTTTTTTTTGATTTGGATTTTCCCATATTTTTGATTACGTCGCAAAGAAAATTTTTCGGTTTTACGTTTTGGCGTTTTGTTTCATTCGGATCATGCGCCGGCTGGTATTGTTGAGCAAAAACTGTGTTGGTGTTGTTGGTTTTTGCAAAACATTCCACGTCCACGTACCGAAAGAGATACAAGTGTGAGGAGTTGTTTGCAGTTGATGGCTCTGGTGTGTGAGGGGGGAATGCATTGTTCGAGTAGGGTGTTGTGGGCGGATGGCTGACTGACTGGCTGGGGTTGTGGCGTGCTGGTTTTCCTGTACCTTGTTGCCATGGTCTGTAGTTCGAATAGTTTTGTCTTAGTCGACCGGTAGGGCTGCGTTGCCACCATCACCACCCTTACAGCCCAACATTCGTTCTACCCGCTCTATCATCACTTGAGGTCAGTGCTATTGGTTGTGATTTTAGCCACAATCATTTCTATGGCCAGTATTAAGATGTTCCAATCGATTTTTATTACATGTTGCTTTTATTTTCATACCACTGCAAGTGTGCCCGTTCGTCTGTCTCTTCGTTCTCTCTGTCGTGTTGAAGTTCCTGGTGGTGGTGGTGGCTGGTGCTGCTGCTACAGCTTGTCTTCTTTCCATGTCTAATTAAAAGTGTGGCCCAAATGCTGCAAGTTGCTGGCCTTTACAACTCGAAGCAGTTGGCCAAAGTTTTTGGCATATTGTGAAATATTTGAAAACTATTTGTGGGAAATAATTGTCACTCATTATTACACTCAAGAGGTGAAGGTGTGTGGGTGCAGTGTGTTCACTGCAATGCCATGTTGGTGATAATGAAGCTGTTTCGTGGTCTCTGGCCATGAAAGGCATTAATGCTTGCAAAGGCCGAGACTGTCGCAAGAGCAGATGAATAATTTTAAATGTTTTATTTTCGGGGGGTTTTGTGCAATTCCACAAATCATTAAGCAAAAGAGGTGAACGATTTCAATGTGTTCTGGTAGCCCAGTGAGTTGTGTGTTAGTCTGCCGGTACACCGGGTGGGGGGGAACATGGAAATGTTCATGAATTTAAATGCAATTTGATTTGACCAGCATAGCGTAAGGGTATTCGAGAACTATTTGGACATTTCTAACTGACTGCATAAAAATCACAGAGATCTAGCTGAAGCTCTGAGCACTTGAGTTTGGAGACCCGTCAGCGGTGCTGCAATGCTCCCACCCGAAGATGTGAATATATTTTAATCAAATCCCAAAAGACATTAAATTTAATAATACAAAAGGATTTTTTTCCAACTCGTTTGAAGCTCTCCAATGGGTGAAAGGAAGTTAAATGGGGCAGCGCTTCGAAAGGTCACGAGTTCGAAATTCATGTTTTTTTTTATTAAAAACAAGAAACATTTGATGCCTTTTTTTAAAAACTAATTAAAAAATCACTTGGAAGTTTTAAGTACCTCAAAAATAATAACCACTTGCGAATATTGTGTAAAAGAATTGCGTCTGACTTATTTGTTGCATCTTGTAGAGACAGCGAAGTGCTTTGTTTGCTTTACGTACTTAAGTACCTACGAGGGTTGCTATATATATTTCTGGCCTAATAATGAAAATTCGAATATTTATCATCATAAATGGTTTTATTGTTTTTTAAAGTATTCTCCAGCATGATTTATACACTTTGGCAAGCGCTCAAACCAATTGTCGAAGCACTTTTTCCACTCCGATTGAGACACCTCCAAAACATAGTTTTGAACGATTCAACAGCATCTTCTGGCGACGAAAATCATTGACCACGCAATTTTTCTTGATGGGCGGGAATAAAAAGAAGTCATTGGGTGCCAGGTCAGGGCTGTACGGCGAATGACCCATCAATTCGACATTTTGGCCGGTCAAAAAGGCGCTGCTTTGAGCCGATGTGTGAGAGCTCGCATTGTCATGGTGCATAACTATTCGTCTTCTCTTGTTCGTTTTTCGAATTTCTCCGAAGACTTCAGGCAAACAAATTGTGGTGTACCACTCAGAACTGACCGTCCTACGTTGCTCAAGCAGAACAGTCGACACATGACCAGTTTTGCCGAAGACACAGGCGACCATTTGCTTCGAAGTGCTTCGTCCACGAACAACTTTCGTTGGATTTGGCTTGTCTTCGAAAACCCACACGGTCGATTGCTGCTTTGTTTCGGGCTCCTACGCATAGATCCATGATTCGTCACCTGTGACGATCTTATAAACGTCTTTTGAAGCACCGCGATCGTATTTTTTCAAAATTTCTTTGCACCAATCGACGCGAACCTTTTTTTTGTGCGATTGTCAAATTGTATGGGATCCAACGAGAACAAACTTTTTTGTAATATCGAATTATTCTGGTGGAATAAATGCCCAAGGATGCCTCTATCTCACGGTATGTCACATGGCGATCTTGCATTATCAGTACACCCACGGCATCAAAGTTCTCTGGCACAACGGCCAGAGAACTTTCACGGTATGTCACAAGACGATCTTGCATTATCAGTTCACGCACGGCATCAATGTTCTCTGGCACAACGGCCGTTTTTGGACTACCATCACGACTTTCGTCTTTTGAGCGAGCGTCGGCCACGATTGAATTCGTTAAACCAGTTTTTCACAGTGCTTTAGGATGGTGCTCAATCGCCATACAAAGATGAAAGTTTATCGATGCTCTCTTGTCGTGATAATCCACGTCGAAAGTTGTGAAAAATGATCGCACGAAAATGTTCACGGGTTAATTCGATTTTTTGGACAAATTGATTTTTTCATGTCACTGTAAACAACAACTTTCTGCGTACGTTTATGCTGAAAAAATGTCAAACTTTTCAATGGAAATGTCAGATGGAGCCAGGCAACACTTAGTGATGCCTAGGCCAGAAATATATATAGCAAACATTACATAAAAAATCTAAAGGAAAACTTCTCTTGAATAAGTAAGCTGTACTCGATATAATTCTCAAACTCACAAACTGGGGCCTACTGTTTAACGCCGGCTCCAAACGGCTAATGCATTCTATGAAGATTTTTCACATGGCTTACAAATTACTCTCTTACTCGTACATGAATACCCGACATGAATACCCGACATGAATACCCGTCACTGGAATTTTTTTTTCGCGTTCTCGTCCGGAGTTAATCTAGGGTTAAACTGTAAGATAGTCGTGTTCACGGACCATCACACCACCATCGCTAAAAATAGTTTTGGTGTGCGCATTGCTTTTGAAATGTTTGTTGCATCGTGTAGTCACAGCGAAGTGCTTTGCTTTCTTAAGCTTTCGATCATAAACAGCTGGATATGACATTACTAGATAAAGCATTGGTGCTTGTGATATTACTAATTTTGTAACCCTCCATCATAGAATTGAGTATACCGGGTAATCCATTAAGTGGTTTCTTTTTTTAATCATAAGTTTTTTTGAACGCATCTGAAGACCCTGGCGTTGACAATCACAGATGATGGGTTGGAATGTCCACCGTCGTTCCAGGAAGAGGTCGCAACTGCATATTAGCGTAAACAGATGACAGAGTTAATTTGCATTAATTCTGTATTTGCAAATAAAATTCACTAATGGAAATAAAAATTGTATGGTGACAGACGACAGTATCTTAATTTAGGTATCTGCATTTAGTAATCAGCTGTTTAATTCGAAACAACTGTTTGTCAACTACGTAACTTGTGTGCCATTAACTTCGATATAAATGGATAAAAGCAGCTATGCTATTGGTGAAAAATCACAATTTGAAATAAATCTGAAAATTACCTTTGCTGCAATTGGGCCACAATGTAAAAAATTTGACATGCACTACCAATCATAAATAATTTGGCAACAGCTGATTTGATAACAGCCGCTGATTGTAAGTACAGCGGTTGTTTGTGACAAATTGTGACAGTGTTGCCAGATTACAATACCTAAATGCAGTATAAACTCTGTTTGATTTTTTTGCATTTACGTCATACTGCATTTTCATTAAGCCATTAATTCTCGTTTTCGCTCGAAACTTTTCAAAACGTCTCAACCAATTTTCACACAATTTGTGGTCGTTTTCATTCTCGTTTTGGTTTTCGTTTGACAGTTCATTATTGTTTACAAACAAAGAACATCGTGGTGACTATTAAAATACTGAAATACATATTCTTCTTAAACAATTGGATAAATTAAATTAAGTTTTTTTCTCTTTTAGCACGCTCATTTTTACTTTTACTTTATAAAATATCTATTTCACCAAATATGTTTGACGATTGATTAAAAATGTCTGCTTGAGATGACAAACCAACGATAAAAAAAACGATTATTTTGGAGATGACACACATTACTTAAGGTGGCATCGCCTGTGCGAAACGTCTTCGTTCCTCTTTCGTACAAAAACAAGTCAAAGTGAGACGTTTTCATCACTTGAATTTGTATGGGAAAACGTCTCATTTTAACTTGTTTTGGCCAAACTTTTGAAAACACTTCAAAAGTGCCTAGTGAAAAAAGAGCATCAGAGTTAATGCAGTTTGGAAAGAGATAATGCTCGAGTTACTGTGCATTAGACCGAAGATCAAAAATAATAATAAATTAAAAATGTCTTAATTTAAATTCTAAAAAATAATTGAAAATGTTTTGATTTTTGACAAATTATATTTCTGTTTGTGATCAGAAAAGCTGCCGTAGGTTTAATAGTCCTTTCAAAAATACACCTTTCGTATAAGAAGATAATTTCCAACATTACAATATCCCTAACTTCAAATGATGACGATATAAACAAAGCAAGCTTGCAATCTGCATAGCTTGCGTGCCACAACATTTCCACCAAAATATGTCAGTAACTTGAGATATAATCCATCGGCATTTCAGCTGTCACAACTAACAAATGGGACCAGCTTTCCAACGGGGCTTTCTTATGCCGGCGCACCGCCACAAACTGACTTCAATATTGGATTTCACTAAGTACCTCAACACAAAGACAAAAGCACTCACACAGATACACAAGGAGTACCTCCACACACACACACACATACAATTATATAGTCCTGTACACAAACACAGGCAAACGCATCTCAAATTCATAATGTCACAGGGCATTTTAGTAACAGAAGATGCATGTGCCAAAGTAAATTATGCAAATGTCTCATTCACAATAGCGATGGCGGCAAGGTGCAGGGGAAAATGGTAAAATGGCGTTATCCTTATGGTTAGATCGACGGATAGATGGATGGATGGATGGCTGACTGATGTAGAGGCCACGAGGGCCCATGTCTCGTCTGCCTCAAGCAAATAAAAAAATATTTCAATTTTCATTCAGTTCGGTTCAGTTCAGTTCAGTTGGAGACATAAACAAACACTCGACAGTCAACACACCCACACACTCAAACGGCCACAAACACACACACACACAGCCAACTATAAAATACCAACAACAAGGATACACTAAACTACAACGGAAACCGGCTGGATTGAATTCCGAACTGAAATGCCAGCCAATATCAAATGAAAATGGCGCGGCATAAGTGCAACGCGCAAAAGGATACCAGCAGAGCAGCAAGCCACGAACGAGCAACACAGCCGTAATAGACATAGACCATGCCACGACAGCGGCAAGAGGGTGCACGGAAAATGCAAAAATAATAATGAATTGAAGAAGTAACCATTTCAATTCATAAATGCTGATGGTTGACTTTTCTGTGTGTGTGTTTTTTTTCTCAATTTCAATTTTTGTTTGTGAATCGTATTGAGCTGAGGTACGTTGGCGACATCGCAGACATATTGTCAGCGTTATTGAAGGAAATGACATACAATACGAGTATGTCCGTATTAGCATAATGCACGTTCAAGTGTACGTTCAAGGAATCAGAGGCGGTGCTGGTACTTAAGCGCATTTGTCAATGATGTTTCCTTATAAAGGGTGTTTTTTATTGGGGTATAGAACTTTAAGTTGGCATCACTTTTTTAACTGGCGGCCATTTTGTCAGCTGTCAAGTGATTAATATTTAGTTTGGTTTGCCATTTCATCTTGAACAGGTTGACAAAAGAACAACGCTTGCAAAATGGGCCGAAAATGAGATTCATCTCGATGCTGATTTTCATCACAAAATTTTGTTCAGTGATGAGGTTCATTTTTGGTTGAATGGCTACGTCAACAAGCAAAATTGCCGCATTTGGAGTGAAGAGAATCCACATGAGACCCTTGAGACGCCATTACATCCACAAAAACTGACTGTTTGGTGTGCTCTATGGGCTGGTGGAGTCATTGGGCCATACTTCTTCCGAAATAATGCTGGAGAGTCAGTTACCGTTAATGGAGACCGGTATAGAGCCATGATAACCGACTATTTTGTTCCCGAATTGGATGGCATGAATGTGGATGAGTTGTGGTTCCAACAAGACGGCACTACATGCCACACAGCGCACGTCACAATCGAATTATTGAAGGAAACATTCGATGAGCGCATAATTTCGTGGAATGGACCTGTCAATTGGCCACCAAGATCGTGTGATTTGACCCCATTGGATTATTTTCTTTGGGGATATGTGAAGTCGCTCGTCTACGCCAACAAACCAGAAATGTTAGGGGACTTGGAAGCCAACATTCGTGGCGTTATTGCCAACATACGGCCCCATATGCTCGAAAAAGTGGTTGAAAATTGGACCCGTAGAATTGGCTTTATTCGAGCCAGCCGCGGCGGCCACATGCCCGAAATCATATTTAAACATTAATGGCATAAAATTATCCTTCCAATAAAGCCAAATTAATGGACATTAAAACGATTTTCTTGTGTTTTATTTCAATTCGAAGTTCTATACCTCAATAAAAAACACCCTTTACTATCAACATTTAAGGAACTTTAAATGACAATTTCTTTTTTTTGGAATATTTTCAATAAAACCCCACCAAACCTTCAGAATTTGGTCAGAGTTCTGTACGACAATCGGCAAAATGTTCCGATTTCGGATCAGTATTCTTACCGAGTTCGTAACGAAAAACATATAAGTGGGTTGACACAAATTCTGAACTACTTCTCTGAGGGAATTCTGATGTTTTTGCAGACATTTCGAACCGATTTCTGACCGAATTCTGAACTGTAGTCTTGGGAAATTCGAAGGGAAATTTCGATTTGTCGTATCGAATTCTGAACTTATTCTGAACGACTTCGGTCAGAATTCTGGCATTAAGTATTATTAAATTGTGATGCTTTTACCGACATTACGAACCAATTCTGAGGGAATTCTGAGCTTATGTTACGGTCAATTCTGAATGTAAACAATCAAAAAGAAGAAAATATTTTTTGTTCTACAAAAAAAGTTGTAAAACATTTTGAAAAAGCGTTCGGAACGACTTTTAGTTGCAAGCAGGGGTGTCTGCAGTTTCGCAAGCAATAATACTGATGTAACTATTTTTAGTGGCTATACACTTAAGGGCAACCAGTTTTGCATTTAACGAGAACTGCCGGCAGTAGAGTTTTCCTCCGAACACAACAAAAATCCCTCGCACAGCTAAGCTAACCAAAGGTTCTGAATTTGAATTTGAAATATAAAAATACCTCAGACAAACAGTTAAGAATTCGTTCAGAATTAGTTCCGATGTGTCTGAACACAAGAACAACTGTAAAATATGAAGCAAATAACAACAATTTTCAACGAATAGACTACCTCAGATAAATAGTTCAGAATTCGTTGCGAGTTTGATAAGAGAAGTCTGAACAAAAAATTAATAAAAATCCCACAGACAAGTCTAACAGAATTCAGGCCGAATTAGTTCAGATATTTCTTAACATAATAACTAAAAAATACTCAGACAAATCGAACAGAATTTGTAACGATTTCGGTAAGAATTCTCGATAGAGTTCAGATATTGTTCAGAATTGTCTGATATCAGACATTGTCGGCAAATTTGGTTTACTGGGACGTTGGTTTCCATTTCTATATATAAGTATAAGTAAACAATTACCTCATGATAATTGAAGATTTTTTATATGATATCTTATACAAAAGAATATGTGATGCGCAAAAAAAGAAAAAAAATGAAATTGATTTTTTTACCCTTAGATACGCAAAAAGAAAATGCTAACTTCTTTTATATTCGCCAAAATTATGTTATTTCCAAATTACGAGTTGATCACAGACAAGCCCTGAAAAAATATGGTTGCTGCAACTATATTTCCTGCAATGCGTTGTAACTATAGTATTGTTTTTTGAGTTTCATGTTGACAATAGTATGACGAATCATGGATCCATGCATACGAACCCGAAAAAAAACAGCAATCGACCGCATGGGTCTTTCAAGGCGAGCCAAATCCAACAAAATCGAAGCAAATGATAGCTTTTTTTCGGTATAACCGGTCATGTTGCCACAGTGCCTTTAGTGGAACGTAGGAGGTCAATTCTGAGTGGTATACAACCATCTGTTTGCCAACAGTGTTCGAAGAAATGAGGAAAGATAATAAGAGAAGACGGATCATTTTGCATCACGACAGTGCGAGCTCTCACACCTCAGCTGAAACGATGAGCTTTTTGACCACTCAAGATGTCGAATTGATGGGTCATCCGCCGTACAACCCTGACTTGGCACCCAGTGACTTCTTTTTATTCCCGCAAACCAAAAAAAAATGAGTGGTCAACGTTTTTCATCGCCCGAAGCAGCTGTTGAAGCGTTCAAAAATCATTTTTTGGAGTTGTCTCAATCGGAGTGGAAAAAGTGCTTCGAAAATTGGTTTGTGCTCATGCAAAAGTGTATAGATCTTAAAGGAGAATATTTTGAAAAACAATTAAATGCTTTCCAATGATAAACTATTGTGTTTTTATTGCCGGACCCTTAATGCAACAACAGTATTATTGCCAAAGTTAAAAATTAAAATATGTTTGTAACAAAAACATACGTATGGTTGGTGCGACAAAAGTATTGTTTTTTTTGGGTTTATGTTAACAATAATATGATTACGGTACATATTGCAATTTTTCTTAATTTGCATATGGTTTTTTGGATAATGTTATTTGTACGAATCTTGTGCAATAATAATATTTTTTTATGTAAATTAAATTTTTTCAAAGCAAACTGCCTTGGATTTTTTTAACAGAAATATTTTTAATAAATTAAACGCTTAAGCTTTTTGAACGAATTTTTTTTTACTGTTAAATAAATAACTTCTATTATTTTAATTTAATGTATTTTTAAATAATTTACTTAATAAAAATCTCTATTGTTGAACATTACCCAATCCATATGTATAATTTTGGGGATCATAGAATGGTTGAGTGGAATCATACCAAGGTTGTAGGAATCATAACATGGTGGCGTGTCACTCTACCTATGGTTGTGAGGATCATACTATGGTTTTATGCGAAACATATTGTGGTTGTGAGGATCATAATATGGTTGTGTGGAGCATAGTATGGTCGAGTGTGAAGCATACTATGGTTGTGGAGTTTATAGTATGGTTGTGTGTGAATCATACTATTGTTGTGAGGATCATAATATTTTTGTGTCACAAACATATACCCAACAATAGTAAGATGTTCTTCAAATATTGTTATCCCAATCATACTTATTTCTTCGTACTAAACTAAATAAATAAATATTAATAGTAATAATAATCTATGTATGAAGTAAAAATGTACTCTTAATTAAAGGAAACAAAAAGAAAACAAAAAACATAAAATTCTTCTCCCCTCCTCTCTTTTTAAAAAAATATAAAAACGTATTTTTTTTCTTAGCCAGGAAAACAAATAAAATATAACAAAAAATAGTCTACAAAAATGAAATGAAAAAAAGAAACACCCATAAAATAATGTTACGAAAAATGTACATAATTTTTTTTTAAGATCATATTTTCAAGATCTTCGTTTATTCTTCTTCAGTAACATTATTTTGCCAGAAAGTAATATTTGTTGCTTTGTTGCCAATTAGACGGTAACAAAATATATATTTCTTTCTGATTTTTTCTTCTTGTTTTTCTTTCCTTCTCCTATAATGTTGATTCTTTTGTTTTCAATGAAAACTCCTTTCGGTCTTTGGCCAGGATTAAAGGCTTTCAACTACTTGCGATCACAGATTTGGATCCTTTTCGTATCAGGGCACTTAGTTTAGGAGATACCAGCTATTAATGATAAAAAATCTTTTTGGGAGAAAAGATTATAATTTTTCGCTCAGGACAAAATGCGATCAAAGATTTGGCCAGGATTAAAGGATTTCAATTACTTGCGATCACAGATTTGGATCCTTTTCGTAACAGGCCGCTTAGTTTAGGAGATACCAGCTATTAATGATTAAAAATCTCTTTAGGAGAAAAGATTATAAATTTTTCGTTCAGGGCAAAATGCGATCAAAGTTTTGCCTCCTTTTCGTTCTAGGAAGCTTAGTTTTGGAGAAATCAGCGATTACAGAAAATAAACTATTTGTTGGTGGAAAAATATGAAATTTTGGCTGGGAAAAAATGAGATCTCGGATTTGGCACCTATTCGTGCAAGGACGTTTGGTTTAGGAGATACCAACGATTAAGGATTAAAACAAAACAATTTTTCGATGAAAGAACATGCATATGTAATCTTAGATTTGGGTCCATTTCGCTTTTAAAAAAATAAAATAGTTAACGAAGTAAACTAACTAAAGTTAAAAAAATATTCGGTTACGCCTGACTATAAAATACCCTATACCATACTGCTATTCAAAGGATTGAGCACCTCTGTCTGGAGCTACCATTTGTTGGAGTTTATTATTTGTACGTACCATATAAAATTTGAGATTGATTGGGTATAATTTGTGGCTTCTAGAGCTGCAGGATCTCAAATCGGGAGTGACTGTTGTGTGGGGGTTATTTCGAAGCATAGTCGAGTATTTTTTTATGGTCCACTTTCCACAGGACATGGGTGTTGGTCGCTCGTAAAGATCCATGCGAAATTTGGTAGGAATCGGATGTAATATGTGGCTTCTCTGGCTTTAGGTTCTGAAATCGAAAAAAATTATTATTAAATTTATTATTAAGTATTATACGAGTTTCAAAATATGGGCCGATGTAGACCAATTTCGAAAAGAGTTCGTTCTTTGCGCAAATGTGAAGAATGTACCAGTATTTATAATTGTGACCTCTAGTTTGATAATTGCGGCCGGTCCGTAATTGTGGTCTGAACTGTGACTACAACGAGGGATGAACAGATGGACGGAGGGACATCGTTCACTGGAATTAGATAGTATTTCTGAATCAATCTAAACATAGGTTCTACAGGGTGGTCCAAATAAGACTGATGGGTTAAAAATATTCACAACTTTTTTGTTTTTAAGTTTTTTTTTTTTCTTTGGCTGGTTATACGAGTATAGTTTTTTATGGAGACTACATTCATACGTGTCACACATCATCTACATCTACGTGTCAAAAATTGTTGAATATTCTTATTCTTCTGGCAAATCCATTATCTCAACTAAACGAAATTATCGTTGTCATTTGAATGTCCAAACAACATGATTAGGAACTTAGTGTCCCGTTTTGAAAACCAGAGATCAGTGTCAGAATCCTAGAGTATTAAATCAGCTTCAATTACACACCACCAGATGTACTATTTGGAGCGGTGGTATGGTTGATAAAGGTATTGGTCTATGTTTTTTTTTTGAAAATGAGGAGGATCTACCAGGAACCATTGACGCGACTCTGTCTAGGACTTTGATTGAAAATTGTGTGTGTCCACATGTTGATACTAGTCCAGACATATGGTTTCAGCAAGATGAAGCCAATGCGCAAACAGCAAAAGTCACAATGTAACTTTTTGTCACCTTTTTGGTGAACCCTTCAGTCTTATTTGGGCCACCCGTTATATTCATTTCGTTACGGTGTTAAAACATCAGCACTAAGTCATAATAATATCTTGTACCACAGTGTAGGGTATAACTATACAACATTGATAACAGATTTTGCTTCTTTTCGTGCTTGAACGCTTAGTTTAGGAGATATCAACGATTTAAGATTGAAACACATCAAACCTTTTGATGAAAGAAAGAATATGAATTTTCTGATAAAAAACATGCAATTTTAGATTTGGCTACTTTTTGCTATAGAACGATTAGTTTCGTTGGGGAAAATGTAATGCTAGATTTGAATCCTTTTCGCTCTAGGGTGCTTAGTTCATCAGATATCAAGGATTATAGTTTTGTTAAAAAAAACTCCATTTTTTGTTGGAAAACTTTGAATTTTTAGGTGGAAAATGTGATCTTAGATTTGGCTACTTTTCGCTCTAGGACGCTTAGTTTTGGTGGGAGAAAATTAGTCCTAGATTTGGCTTCTTTTCGCTCTAAGACGCTTATTTTAAAAGATTGCAGCTTTCCCCAAAAAAAAATCCATTTTTTGTAGAATTTTTTTGGCTACTTTTCGCTCTAGGATGCTTAGTTTTGGTGGAAGAAAATTAGTCCCAGATTTGGCTTCTTTTCGCTCTAAGACGCTTATTTCAAAAGATTGCAGCTTTCCCCAAAAAAAAAAACATTTTTTGGTAGATTTTTTTTTATGAAAAAAATTTAATCTCAGATTTGGCTCTTTTCGCTCAAGGACGTTTAGTTATGGTAGGGCAAATGTAGTCCTAGATTCGCCCTAGGACGCTTAGTTAAGGAAATATCAGTGATTAAAGTTTTTTAAACCAAAAATCAACTTTTCGATGGAATAATTTGATTTTTGTGGTGGGAGTAAAATATGATCACAGATTTGGCTCCCGTTTGTTTTAGGACTCTTAGTTTAGGAGATATCACAATTTTTAAAAAACAAACAGCAATTTTTGTAAGTAAATATGAAGTTTTGGGTAAGGAAAATAATGATCATTTATTTACTGAATTTTCGCTCCAGGGCGCTTAGCGGCAGGACTTTAAATTGGAGAAGACCTTTGTATCGGGGCTTCGTCAAAGGATGGAGAAAAGTGGTTGAAAGTCGGTAGGTTTGATTATAACGTCCAATGCTTAAATTGAGCCACAGCATCTTCTAGAGCGACAGGGTCTCTTATTTGGAGGGATCTTGGTGAAGGACTACAGGAGAATATGAAACGAAACAGTCCTATTTTAGCTGGGTCGGTTATGCTTCCTTTATAGCATAGTGTGCGAAATTTGAGCAAAATGTTACATTTGTTTGAGTGCTACATTAAGTACTGGACCTTCAGTAGGGCTGGTTTTAAGTCGCTCATAATGCAATTTGAGTATAATCGCAATTTAAATGGGGCAGCAGGGTCTTTAATCTGAAGGATTTTCTGTATAAGGATGTTGTCAATAGATTGACCGATTTGATTGGAGGGCAAGTTAGATGTCGCACTGGTTGATTGTAGTTTTGCCACCAGAACTTCTATTTGTTTTGTTTACCTGTTCATAGAACGAATTGTTCTAAAGGGTGTCCCAAGAAGAACGCAATTGTTAAATCTGGCGACATTCGAAGTGTCATTGTTTGACATTTGAACAATTGTTATTGTTTGTTAGTAGAAGGTACGAGGTTAGTAAAAATGGAGCGCTACACGAATGAACAACGCATTCTCATTGTGAAATTGTTTTACCAAAATGGTGAAAGTTTTGCGTCTACAGTTCGCAAATTGCGATCAATTTGGGGTCACAATAATGCTCCAAAAGAGTCAACTGTAAAGAGATTAATGGATAAATTTGCCGAAACTGGGTCTGTTAGTGATATAAAGACAACAACGCGCCATCGACCAGGTCGATCGACCGAAAATGTCGCAGCTGTATGTGATGATGTCGCCCAAACTCCATCCACCTCAATTCGACACCGAGCTCAGCAAATTGGTGTCTCCAAATCCACTTTGCAGCGAATTTTGACGAAAGATTTGCATCTTCATGCATACAAAATTCAATTGACTCAGGAACTGAAGCCAGCTGACCATGGACAGCGAAGGAAGTTCGTTAATTGGGTATTGGAGAGACAATATGAAAATGCTGATTTTGCCCATAAAATCATCTTCAGTGACGAGGCCCATTTTCATCTTGATGGCTTCGTCAATAGGCAGAATTGTCGCATTTGGGGTGCGGAAAATCCTCGAGTGATTCACGAGAAGCAAATGCATCCTCAACGTGTCACTGTGTGGTGTGGTTTTTGGGCTGGAGGAATCATTGGACCTTTTTTTTTATGAAAATGAGGCAGGTCAAACGCAAACAGTCAATGGTGTTTGGTATCGTGAAATGATAACCAGTTTTTTTTTGCCTAGAATTGAAGAAATGAATGTGGAGGGCATGTGGTTCCAACAAGACGACGCCACATGTCATACAGCCAGAGAAACAATTCAATTGCTGCATCAGTCATTTCCCGGTCGTGCTATTTCGCGTTTTGGAGATCAGAATTGGCCGTCTAGATCGTGCGATTTAACACCATTATTCGTTGCGTAATTTTGTTAATAACTAAGATTCAATTTATTTTTAGTTGTAAAAACAATCTGTAAGGAATTTGTAATTCCATTGACTTAAACAAATAAAAATACTATAGGACTTTGAGCAAGATAAGATTAAATTTGTGCCTTCTATTATGCAAGGATCTTAAATTTGGAGGGAGGTTCTTTTTAATCTTCTGTGCTAAATCCACGCAAAATTTGACTAAAGATATGACTTGTACAGGTGCAGGTTCTATCGGCGAGAAAGGCCCTTGCAATTTATCAACAGATGCAAATTCAATAGAATTCTTCCTTGGAATCTGCTCAATGTGCAAAATTTCGACGAAATCGGTTTACATTTGTGACCAGCGATACTTTGAATACAATGATATGCTGATAAACAGAAGGTAAGATATCGCTCAATGGTATTGGATAGTAATTATAAATCGTTTAATATTATAAGCAAGTCCATTACAAACATCAGCACTTAATTTTAATACCGAGTACCACTGTGTGCTGTAGGTTAGAATTAATCTTTCAATTTTAGACCATCGACAAAGCACTGCACCACCTCTCAGTCCGCAGCATTTAGGGCAACTAAATCCATTTAAGACATCATTCACAAAAACCAATATAATTTGATATCGGCGTTAAAAACGCTACGTAAAATAATTTAAATTTTCTAAAATATCAAATTTGTCACTAGCGTTTCCACATAAACAAGGACACACGCACACACACTCACTTGTACACTGAAAAGTGGAATAAATTAAAAAGGAAAAAACATAAAATGGATTTATGTGAAAACCGCATGGCTCATAGTTTTCATTCAGGTCACCACAATAATCACGTGTGTTTGTTGTTATTAAAGTGGGCCCACTAACTAAATTTTGTGGAACAACAAACACGCCATAAAAGTGTATCCTTTTGTTACACGCACACATACAAGCAGATATGAGAAGGCGCGTGTATGCATACACTCATCTGTATTTATATTTAGACCCAATCACAGATCAAGCCGCAGTAGTTGATGTATCAGGTTTCATTATTTATGGGAACTGTGTACGAGGTATAGTAGTGGTTCTTATCCAAACTTGCACATATAGGGTGGGCCATTTAACATTTGAGCCGGCTGTAAAAAAAGTACTGATAATTTTGTAAAATTTCTGGTTTTATTGGTAAGGTTGAACGTTGTCATTTAATAATGGAACACAATATCATTCATATCACTGCCACAACTGGCTCGGCAGTATCGCATCCAACCAACCCAATTTTTCAGTACTTTTTCGATTGTTTCAGGTCAAATTTCTTCAATGGCAACTTCGATTTTTTAACAGCCTATTTAAAATTGAAAATGTAAAATCCCCCACCCTGTAGTACGAGGGTTGCTTTATATATTTTTGGCTATCTGACATTTCCATTGGAACGTTTGACATTTTTTAGCCTAAACGTACTCAGAACGTTTTGACGTACGACCATCTTTTGAGTTGTTTACAGTGACTTGAAAAAATCAATTTGGCAAAAAAAATGGAATTAACTCGTGAACATTTTCGTTCGATCATTTTTCACAACTTTCGACGTGGATTGTCACGACAAGAGTGCATCGATGAACATAAATCTTTGTATGGCGATAAAGCACCATCCTAAAAAACTGTGAAAAACTGGTTTAATGAATTCAATTGTGACGAAGGTCTTAAAGGCCGCCCAAAAACGGTCGGTGTGCCAGAGAACATTGATGCCGTGCGAGAACTAATCGTCATGTGATATATCGTGAGATAGAGGCATCCTTGGGCATTTCTTCCACCAGCATACATTCGTAAAAAAGGTTTGTGTTCTCGTTGGATATCGCAAAATTTGACAAACACTCAAAAATAAAGGCTCGTGTTGATTAGTGCAAAGAAATTTTGAAATAATACGATCGTGGTGCTTCAAAAGACGTTTATAAGATCGTCACAGGTGACGAATCATTAATCTATACGTATGAGCCCGAAACAAAACAGCAATCGACCGTATTGGTCTTCGAAGACGAAACAAATCCAACGGTAGTTGTTTGTGGAGGAAGCACTTCGAAGCAAATTGTCGCCTGTTTCTTCGGCAAAACTGGTCATGTGGCGACTGTTCCGCTCGAGCAACGTAGGAGGTCAATTCTGAGTGTTACACCACAGTTTGTTTGCCTGAAGTCTTTGGAGAAATTCGAAAAACGAACAAGAGAAGATGAATCATTTAAAATTGAAAATGTAAAATCCCCCACCCTGTAGTATGAGGGTTGCTATATATATTTTTGGCTATCTGACACTTCCATTAGAAAGTTTGACATTTTTTAGCCTAACGTACTCAGAACGTTTTGACGTGCGACAATCATTTGTGTTGTTTACAGTGACTTGAAAAAATTAATTTGGCAAAATTATGGAATTAACTCGTGAACATTTTCGTGCGATCATTTTTCACAACTTTCGGCGTGGATTATCACGACAAGAGTACATCGATGAACATAAATCTTTGTATGGCGATAAAGCACCATCCTAAAAAACTGTGAAAAACTGGTTTAATGAATTCAATTGTGACGAAGGTCTTAAAGGCCGTCCAAAAACGGCCGGTGTGCCAGAGAACATTGATGCCGTGCGTGAATTAATCGTCATGTGATATATCGTGAGATGGAGGCATCCTTGGGCATTTCTTCCACCAGCATACATTCGTAAAAAAGGTTTGTTCTCGTTGGATATCGAACAATTTGACAAACACTCAAAAAAAAAAAGGCTCGTATTGATTAGTGCAAAGAAATACGATCGCGGTGCTTCAAAAGACGTTTATAAGATCGTCACAGGTGACGAATCATGAATCTATGCATATAAGCCCGAAACGAAACAACAATCAACCGTATGGGTCTTCGAAGACGAAACAAATCCAACGAAGTTGTTTGTGGAGGAGGCACTTCGAAGCAAATTGTCGCCTGTTTCTTCGGCAAAACTGGTCATGCGGCGACTGTTCCGCTTGAGCTACGTTGAACGGTCAATTCTGAGTGGTACACTACAATTTGTTTGCCTGAAGTCTTTGGAGAAATTCGAAAAACGAACAAGAGAAGATGAATCATTGTGCACCATGACAAGGCACAAATCAAGAAAAAATGCGGTGCCAACGATTTTCGTCGCCAGAAGATGCTGTTGAAGCGTTCAAAAACAATGTTTTAGAGATGTCTCAATCGGAGTGGAAAAAGTGCTTCGACAATTGGTTTGAGCGCATGCAAAAGTGTATAAATCATGCTGGAGAATACTTTGAAAAGCAATAAAACCATTCTTGATGATAACTATTCGCTTTTTCATTATTAGGCCAGAAATATATAAAGCAGCCCTCGTAATGGAACACAATACCACAACTGGCTCGGTAGTACCTCATCCAATCAACCTAATTTTTCAGTACATTTTCGATTGTTTCAGGTTGAATCTCTTCAATGGCTACTTCGATTTTTTAAACAGCCTATTCAAACTTAAATGGTAAATTGCCCACCCTGTAGTATGGTCTTTATTAAAATAAGCCAGCCTACATCTTATCATTTATAATAATAGCCCACATAATTGTTTAGCAGCGACAAAGCCGACATAAGGACAACCAGGCCTTCAACTACCGCCATAAGGTCCCCTATCCATCGCATGTCCTTTCGAATATTTTGTGTGAATAAAATTAACACTCGACAGCCAGAGTTAAATCCATCAGTGTGGCTTTAGGTCGAATAATTCAGCAATCTCCTCTGACTAATCCTGAAAAATACCCTCGAGAATCACATCAGAGTAAAACTGCTTAAAATCCCTGCAAAATTTCTACGCCTTTGTAGAAGAGCACTAGGTGGCACTAGATACCTGGTACAAATGTGGTGTTGTCATCCTTACTTGTTTTTCCATCCCTAATTATCAACAGCTGATCAACAGCTGTTTAGTACTAAGTATGTTTGTCTATTTTAAGGATAATGTAAACAAAAGAAAATAGGATTAAATTATCCCGTTATGTATATTTATAAGCCCTTTTATGAAAATGAATAAACACAGTCTATCTAGAAACAGCCGACAAATTTGGCTTTTTATTTCTAACTAGATCTGAGCATTTTTGAGTGCTTAGAAATAGATAATTTGCATTGGCGCTATTGAGTGCCTGCAAAAGAAACACATCTCAATTTGCTATTGCCAGTGGCGTTCTTAAGCGCCGGCACTCTTTAGGAAGCAAAGTCAAATTTCTACACTCTACATTACACAAATATGAGAAGCCCTATCCGAGACCTTCGCCGCTAAAAGATGTCTGAGATAGGGAGACAACTGGTCATGCCGTTTTTATACCCTCCATCATAGGATTGAGTTGTCATTTCGCTTGCAACCCCTCGAGATACTTGTCGGGGACCAAATAAAGTATATATATATTCTGAATCGTTGAAATATTCTGTGAAGAACCGTCTGTCTGTGGAAAGCAAACTACTTTATGGGTCGCACTATTCAAGCTAGATGGCTGAAATATTGCACAAACAATTTTTATTGGGCTGAAACAATTGATATTGACAATGGGCCAGATCGGTCAAGAGATAGTAAACATTTTTCCCTACAAGGACTTGGTCAAACTCTGGAAAATCCAACCACCCAATAACTTCACATTATAAAGGGTGTCCTAAGAAGAGCGCAATTTTTAAATTTTAAATAAAACACAGATATTTAAGAAAAAATCGTGAAACTTTATTATATCGTAAAGTAGACAGAATGAGGTTATGTATGGAACAATATATCGTGCAGATGGCCGCCGCGGCTTTGCTGGCATGCACGCGATCTTTTAATGAAATTTTCAATGACCGTTTTGCATGAATGCTGCGGTATTTCATTAATGCAGCGTCCAATTTCGTCTTTTAAGGCTTGAGTCGTCGTCGGCTTATTCGAGTAAACCATCGACTTAAAAAAATCTAATGGTGTTAAATCGCACGATCTAGACGGCCAATTCTGATCTCCAAAACGCGAAATAACACGACCGGGAAATGACTGATGCAGCAATTGAATTGTTTCTTTGGCTGTATGACATGTGGCGCCGTCTTGTTGGAACCACATGCCCTCCACATTCATTTCTTCAATTCTAGGCAAGAAAAAACTGGTTATCATTTCACGATACCAAACACCATTGACTGTTTGCGCTTGACCTGCCTCATTTTCATAAAAAAAAGGTCCCATGATTCCTCCAGCCCAAAAACCACACCACACAGTGACACGTTGAGGATGCATTTGCTTCTCGTGAATCACTCGAGGATTTTCCGCACCCCAAATGCGACAATTCTGCCTATTGACGAAGCCATCAAGATGAAAATGGGCCTCGTCACTGAAGATGATTTTATTGGCAAAATCAGCATTTTCATGTTGTCTCTCCAATACCCAATTAACGAACTCCCTTTCGTGTAGCGCTCCATTTTTACTAACCTCGTACCTTCTACTAACAAACAATAACAATTGTTCAAATGTCAAACAATGACACTTCGAATGTTGCCAGATTTAAAAATTGCGTTCTTCTTGGGACACCCTTTAGTATATGAATTTTAAAAATGATTTTGTTTACAGAAAAATTGCATTCAACCCCGTTTTAAAAAGGTAAAATATTTGGGAAAAAACTTATTTAAGAAAAACCTTTAGCGAGTTAAAGCGAGCTCGGTTATAACTCGCATATATAAGAGGTTTGGGGCAATTTTGTTTCTGGTCCAGCCCCTAATTGACTTAGGGACCAAAAATCACATTATTCCCATTTTTAAGGCGGTTCGTTGCAACGTCGAAGTGGCAGGATCCTTCAACTACGAGATTTTCTTGTAAATGCCGGCTCCGAAGTTATAATAATACAAATAGGCGCTACTTTGGGCTTAGCAAGAGGGTAACATTTTGTACGGTTAAATAAATTGTGAGCTTTAAATTGGTATAACTCTCATCGTGGAACGGACTGACATTTTAAATAACACTAAAGGCCCGAGCACACTGAAGCGTGCGTTGTTGTCTGTGAAGCATCAGAAGAGATATTTGCTAGGAAATACGATATAAAAAATGCTGCGTGCAGCTTATTTTATTAAAAACGCTGCAGAACTAAATAGGCTTTGGCATTTAGAAGCGTTGATGTGCAGAGTCTCCATAACAAATTGTGACATACTAATTTTGAAAAATGTTTCCCTATGTGCCTTAATGGGAGCCTGACGGACTTAAGTTAGTAGATGCATGTACTCGTACTTCTGGATTATCGTGTGTGGATTTTTCGACCAAACAAAAATTATCATCGCCAGAAATCATGATTTTTCTGTTTATTTGAAGGACCAATTCGAGCTACTTTACTTTTAAGAAGGGATTCGAAATTGGTCGATTGGCTTAATTGCTAGATTAGTTATAGCTTGTAATCGATTGTTCCCAGATTTTTTTTTATTTTCTTTTATCTGTGAAGGAACTATTCGTGAGTGAAATGTTGAGATTGATTAAGTTTATTAGTTATTACACTTCTTTCTATCTAGCTTATCTGATGAATACTTTCTATCACTATCATCGGTATATGATAGTGTGGATCTTTTAAATGTGTCAAAATACTGTGTTGCAATGAATATATCAAAAATTTAGCTTGCTGGTCAAAAGGATGGTCAAAATGTTCCTATGTTTAATCGTTTTATTTTAGGAATTATAAAAATATAACGCATGAATAAAATAAAGAATCGTAGAAAGTTTAACTGAGAAGCTTGCATTTGTCCCTTCTAAATTTTGTTCTCTTCAGTTTTCAAAATTCCCCGTTTCCATTCATACCGCAGGATTTCAGGCAACTTCATACCTGCACTGAACATTGTCTTTTAATGAATTTAAAAATTTCAGTTAAAAAACCCCAAAAAACACAAACCAATGAACATTTGTTGATAGCCTGAATGGTTGTCGTTGTTTTGATCTGTTTTTGATTTCATTGTTATTGATTTCATTTCGTGCAATTGGATTCTTGTTTTTTTTTTAAACAATTTTATTCCCTCAGATAAAACGGAAGTGAAAAGCAATTAAGTGAATGCATTTTTTATTCACACTCCAAACAAAAAAACAAAACAAAAAGCAGATACATGTTGTATTCTATACAAAAAATAACAGATTTTCGTTTAGGGTTTACTTAAAACACTCATTTGAAATAAATCAATGGAAGAAGTGCCTTTAACATAGAAAAACCCAGAGATAAACCCATTGAAACCACATAGACACAATGGATGATATTCAGTGGTCATCTTGATGATTTAAAACGTACAAACTTGAAAAGAGTTGGGCAACTGTGAAGTTGAGTGGAAGAACAGACGGACGGAAGGAAAGTGTGGACGGATAGGAATACCGGCAAAAGCATCTTGAATGTGGGTGTCAATTGTTTGAAACGCTTAGTTTCCCAGACTATGCTTGGTTTGGATAGAAGTGGGCGGCGTCACTTGTTTGACACGCTTCGTCTATTCAGGACCCAAGTGATACCACGGGTTGATAAGTTACAAATCCTCTGTGGTTGTTAAAAACCTTTGTGATTGCTAGCACTTATGATCTGAATATCGGAGAGGTATGAGGCCTTTAACGCCTTTAAACCTTCTCACACACTTCGCTGGAAACAAGCATATGAGGTGTTCGACGTCCTCGTCCTGACACCGACAGACTTGGGCAGATACTCTTAGTTTGGCGGCATGACTGCCATTCAAGGTGTGTCCCGTGATCATGGCTATTAGAATGGAGATATTGACTCAAAAGGTAGACACTAAGAATTTGGACTAACGTGGAGATATTGAACCCAAGGGTGCACATGGTTTATATCGTACATATGCCTAATGATCGTGCATGTCATGGCCCTAGTCCTATTTAACTGCCCACCAAGCACTGTGCTGTGATAACGGATACTAACAAGGACGATTTATAACGCACCTTATCAAGATTTGCTTGGTGATGAGGGCTGTCCTAGCTCCAGACCATCTTTTGTTCGCTTGTCTAAAAACTTTTTATCTCAGATTTAACTTGTGTGTAGAGTGGGGGATATCCACAACGTAGAAGGTTGTTGTTTTAATTAATCAGTTTTAGTTATATCGAACAAGTGGATAGTAGAGGGGATGGATATTCTATAGGTTGAGGACCAGTAAGGCTTCTACGTCGGCGTAGGTTATCGAGGCAAGAATGTTTAAATCAACTTGTTTCGACTTTTGGCGATGAAGCACCATCAAAAACCACTGTTAATCGCCAGTTCCAATAGTTCAGTCTCGGACGCCGTTCGCTCCAGGATGAGTTTCGTGAAGGACGTCCAACTTCGATCATTTTGCCAGAAAACATCGATGGTGTGCGTTAACTGATTAAGCAAGATCGACATGTAAAATACCGTGTGTTTGAGGCATCCTTGAGCATTAGTATGACAAGCATCAATAAGATATTGCATGTTCATGTGGCCGTGAAAAAAATTTGTTTTCGTTGGATCCCACATAATTTGACGAATGTTAAATAAAGTCTCGTATGGATTGGTGCAAAGAAATGTTGAAAAAGTATAACTGCGGTAGCTCAAAGTCAGTGCATAACATTGTCACAGGTGACGAAACATGGATCTATGCATATGAACCCGAAACAAAACAGCAATCGACCGTATGGGTCTTTCAAGACGAGCCTAATCCCACAAAAGTTGTTTGTAGAAGAAGAAAATCGAAGCAAATGATTGCGTTTTTTTCGGTATAACCGGCCATGTTGCCACAGTACCATTAGTGGAACGTACGACGGTCAATTCTGAGTGGTATACAACCATCTGTTTGCCAACAGTGTTCGAAGAAATGAGAAAAGATAATAAGAGAAGACGGATCATCAAGACAATGAGACCTCTCAAACATCAGCTGAAACGATGAGTTTTTCATCGCCCGAAGCAGCTGTTAAAGCGTTCAAAAATCATGTTTTGGAGGTGTCTCAATCGGAGTGGAAAAAATGCTTCGAAAATTGGTTTATGCACATGCAAAAGTGTCATGATCTTAAAGGAGAATATTTTGAAAACAAGAAAACCATTTCCAATGATAAATTATTAGGTTTTTATTGCGGGACCCGAAATTTAAACAGCAACTCTCGTATACCAAGTAATTATTGAAAAATAAAAGTTGAGCTTTTTGGCTAAATTTGGGTGATAGCTGAAATTCGTCCCTTTCAAACATTGACATATGGGTATAACAATGAGATTTTCTCACAAATTGAAATGTGGTATTATTTTTATAAACCTAGTTTGTTTTTAAATAAAAACCAAACCTCATTTTTTTTGCAATTGATTTTAATTCATTCTTAGGGTCTAAAAAAAGAGTTAATCACTTCATTTCTGAATAGGAAAACACTTTCTATTCCGAGGCAAAAGGCTAAAATCGGAATGTCCGCTAATGCCGTCTTTTATTTAAAGGTCCATTTAGTCTTGACGGTTGACGGTGGACGGTTGACGGTAGGCAATCAGCTATTTCAGTTGGGGGTTGCATTTTGCATGTGTTAGAGGGAGATAACTACAGTTTGACGGTTGACGACGGTAGACTTCTGCAGGTTGCAGAATCTACCGTCAACCGTCAACCGTCGAGACTAAATGGGCCTTAATATAAAAACCGGCAGTCGCTTTTTTTAAAACACCATTTCTAAAAAACCCAAAATGCCGGTTTTCTGAAACTCCGATTTGTTGACACTATATTCCAAATGAATGTTCACTGAATGTTTTCGCCACGACTGGAGACTCTCAGATAAGAAGCAACTATAACAACTTCTGAAATTATGTGAGCCTCCGTGGTGTGATGGAAGTGTGCATGACAAACATGTCAGTAAACCCAGGTTCAAACCCGGATAAAAATATCTTATAATTTTTTGAGCTGCGATTTTTCACCTAGTACTTGCGGCGACTTTACGAGCCATTTAAAAATTTCTCTAAAAAAAATGCATTGGCCGGCCGTTCGAAACCGGCGTTAAGCTTAAGTAAGAATACGAATTGAACCGTGTTCAGCTAACAGATTCGAGAGAAGTTACCCATTAATGGGATGTTGCGGGACTTAAGGTCCATTTAGTCTTGACGGTGGACGGTTGACGGTAGGCAATCAGCTATTTCAGTTGAGGGTTGCATTTTGCATGTGTTAGAGGGAGATAACTACAGTTTGACGGTTGACGACGGTAGACTTCTGCAGGTTGCAGAATCAACCGTCCACCGTCAACCGTCAAGACTAATTAGGCCTTAAAGTAAGTACTTCCTAGAATATTTGCATGAAAAGGAGTCCATAAATTACACTCTTGACATGCGTAGTTCTCTAACAAACAGTTGGGATTCTAGTATACTTGGTCCTTTTTTCGACCTGGGTGACACCGATATAGACTAACTCGCAACCTTTTGCGGCATTAAAAAAGTCTCGACGAGTATGGATACTTTTCTGAGAGCTTTAAATGTATCGGACAGCCCTGGTGTATCTTAGCAGGTAGACTTGTACAGGCAGCGTTAACCTAGTCTAAAATAAATTTATGAATACATAACGTCAACATGTGTCCTTTGCAAAAATTTCTACTTTTATCGGAAATCGAGAAGATTCTGTGGATTCCTGCTACGCCACAGTCGTGCTTTTGTTAAACCCCATACCATAGCCATTTTAAACTACAGCGACTTACAAGGTGGGGCAAAAATAACCCAAAACAAGTTCACTTTAATACAAAATATTCTCCCCGTAAGTACCCAGACTACGCAATTTTTACCTTAAACAAAATATGCGTTCAGTTTCGTAAGAAATACTGGTCCCCTCCGCTGCCCTTGTCTCGGATGCCAGACACAAGGATTAATCGTCTTAGGTATTGAATAATTTATGGCTTGTGGATGGAAGAAAAAAACCTTTTATTAATTTAAATGGCAATACCTTCCATCACACTTCATCATGTAAGCATTTTCCAAAAGTCTTGGAATCGAGCATCCAGCGACATGAACAAGATTAAAAAAATCAACATCCAGCCACACGACGATGACGGCAGAACATATGGTCCTGGAGACCGACCGACCGACCATCAACCATAATTAACTACCACATTTACAAGTGCATTAAAATCCTTATTCTGCTGGTGTGAAAGAGTTTATTATAAAAACGAAAGGATATGCTTTTATAGCGGTAGTCACCCACACGTTTACAAGTACACACCAAGGGACAGCTCCCTCTCTCTCTCTGCAGCACACATGGACACTTTCATTTGGACGCAAGTAACCAAACGCGTTTTTATTTTATTCATTTGTATGTGTATTTAAATGTAAACGTATGTGTTGGCGTGTGCACACATTCAACTCGTAATAAACTTTTCAATTTTTTGCTGCTGCCCTTGTTGTCCTTTGTTGGCGTAGACTATTACGGTTTTCCTCCCAAAAATAAAAAAACAAACAACAAAATAAACAAAAATAAAATTAAGTAGTAGTAGTTGTTGTTGTTGCTGACAAAGCAGTTTCTGTTGCGCCAGCGCACAGTGGTTTTAGCAAAAGAAAAACAAAGAAATCAAGCAGAAATCCACTAAAATTAAAAAAAAAGGATTTTAGCTTTTATTGGAATTTCTTATTGAGCTCATCTAGTTATGAACTTATACTTCTTTTTAGACGTAAAAGTTTCAATTCAACATGACGACGTTAGTTGGATCTACCCAGTAAAGCAAATTTGCGGACAATGCCTGCTATCGGACAATTCTGAACAATATCTGAACTCTATCGAGAATTCTTACCGAAATCGTTACGAATTCTGTTCGGTTTGTCTGAGGTTTTTTTCAGAGAAGTAGTTCAGAATATGTATCACCCCTCTCATATGTTTTTGCGCTATGAACTCGGTAAGAATTCTGATCCGAACTCGGAACATTATGCTGATTCTCGTACAGAATTCTGAACGTTTGGTTTGCTAGGAAGTAACTGAATGCTGTAGTTGGCCAGATTTCTCTAGGTATGAGTTTTAGGACAGGAGCTTGTTTTTATATAAAGGATTTTGAAATTAGAAAGCCATATTGACTGCATAATACTCGAAGTATTTTGCTAGCTAACGGCTGGCCCAAATAAGACCAGCTGCTGTGAAACACAAATAACTTTTTTATTATTTCTTTTTGCAGATTATAACTGAACTCGTGGTAATTTAAAATGTATACGTACAGTCCACAACAACGCATTAAAATTATCGATTTTTATTATTCTTCTCAACGATCATTGGTCAGACGCAGCGAAATTATCGGCGTTTTTTTAAAGTAAGATCAGCGCCCACATCTTCCATGATTACAAGTTTAGTTCGCCGTTTTGAGGAACTGGGTTCAGTTGCCGACCGTCCAGGAAGAGGTGCTCATCGTAATATTCGTACTGAAGAGAACGTGGAAGCTGTGCAGCAGCTTGGCGCTAAGAAGAGCCAATGCCTGTATCGAGCAAAATGGATGTCATATTTCACACATAGTCACGTTAAATTTCCATAAAATTTATTTAACATATAAAAATAAATCATTTAAAAACCCGTTATTACAAGAGTTATGCGTGTTTAACATCACTAGGTCATATTTGGGCCACCCTGTACATACAGAGAAACAATTGGTTCAAAATCGGTTGCAACTACACAGCTTCAGTTGCAATAGAAGAATTTTCATTGCAATCACTTAATATTTATAATCGCAATGGCTATTCGGTTGAACATACTACAAGATATTAATAATTATCATTGTATTGTACCCATAAATAAATAATCGGTCATACCAATTAAACGGCGGAAAGTTATTTAGTTGCTTCAACTGGTACTGTGTCAACCAATTGTTTTGCAATCATATTACTGTTGTTGTTACCAATTATTGGTGATAATAACTAAAATTTCATCATAACCAAAACCGGGTTGTTTAATGATAATTATTTGCATTCGTTTGAATAAATAAAATAATTCGACTATCACTTTTAGCCAATCGATTAGTCCAGCTTTTTTATTAAAAATCGTCAAGGGTGTGAGAATAAATTTTTAATTTAAATTTGTCCGCGACCGAAACACCCTAATGTGCAGCGCGACTGAGAAATTTTGCTGCTTGACTGAGAAATTTCGAAATTCATCTCTTTTTCTATGAAATATATGATAAAAGTATGCAGGCTTATTGATAAATTTATGAAAAGTAATAATATATTAAATGAAAAAAAAAAAACATAAGATAAAAAAACATTTTGCGATGATTGTATATAAACACATTTTCTCGATAACATATAATTTTTGGAAGCCCCCTTTAGGAGCACTTCCAGTTGACCTTAATCGGCCATCGTGCATGCTATATATCTCCGATCTGAAATCGGTCTAGGATATATGATAATTAGGTCGTGATCTACTCCCTCAGACCTATCTGTGGACATCTCGATGGTCGATTAAGTTCGACCGGAAGTGCCGCTAAAAGGGCCTCCAATAATGGCGTCCATCTTAAAGACTGACATTTAGTGCATGCCATATATCTCCAATCTGAAATCAGTCAAGGATATATTGTAAATTAGGTCGTGATCTACTCCCTCAGACCTATATGGGGACATCACTTCCGATCACCTCCAAACATTATATGTTATCGAAAAAATGTGTTTTTATACAATCATCGCAAAATGTTTTTTTTTATCTTGTGTTTTTTTATTTAAAATATTATTTCTTTTCATAAATTTATCAATAAATCTGCATACTTTTTCATATATTTCATGGATTTAACGAAAAAGAGATGAATTTCGAAATTCCTCAGTCAAGCAGAAAATTTCTCAGTCGCGCTGCACATTAGGATGTTTCGGTCGCAGACAAATTTAACTTATAAATTTATCTTCACGCCCTTAAAATCGTCCATCTTCTTCTTATACTTATTCCTCGGCATGACCCTCTCTACGTTTAAGAGTACTTGAGGTGTGTAAGCAAACCGTTTTTTGACTCTAATGGAAATTCTTTATTTTTTTGTTGAAAAAGTGTGGCTTGTGGATATTTCGACCCTAAAAATTCTTTTCTGCAGGTTCAGATACTTTCTATGTTTCACCGATACTTCAGTTCCAACTATGAAAAATTGCAATGCACCAACTTACATTTGGTTGTACTGATGGAATACTTGAGAGCATACAACCACAATTAGTCGGTTGGCAAACAAATTCGGACGGGCCATCGAGTCTGCTCTCTGTGCTCTCAGCACAAGCAGCAGAAATACATTAACTTCTATGTGCATAGTAAGGCTGCACAGTCATCATTATTGTATGGATACGAGTAAAATAGGCTTATGCCATCTGCATACATAATTAGAGTACCGTGAAGCTTGAAATGTCGTTTATCTTTATGTATAGGGTGATCCATCTAGAGGTACTTTTTCAGAACAAAAAAAAATATAAAAGTTCAATTCAAGTGTGGAATCTTTAGTGGTAATTTGAAAGGACATTTTCTGGCATTTATTTTTTGAATATTATTTCCTTCAAATGTTGGCCGCAACTACGCCTCAAGGTTTCTATTCTTTGGGTCCAAGTTTGGATGACTCGCTCGAGCATTTCGACCGGTATGGCTTTAATGACACGCGTAATGTTGGCTTTCAAAACCTGAATCGTAGCTGGTTTGTCAGCATAGACTTTGGACTTTAGGTAACCACAAAGAAAAATGTCTAAACTCGTGATATCACACGATCTAGGCGGCCAACTCACCTGTCCAAAACGTAAAATTAGCTGCTTTTCGAAATGACCTCTCAATAGATCCATTGTTCTGTTGAAACCAAGTGTCGTCAAAATTGCGGGCTTCAATTTCAGGTAGCATAAAGATCGATCGATATCATAGCCCGAAAGCGAGCACCATTCACGGTTACGTTCCGGCACTCATCATTTTTGAAAAAATGTGCACCGATGATTCCACCAGCTTATAAACCGCACCAAACCGTGGTTTTCTCAGGGTATAATGGCACCTCTTAACCCCTCCTCTTCCGCCCAAATACGGCAATTTTGTTTAATGACTTTGCCGTTGAGCCAGAAATGGGCCTCATCACTGAACAAAATTTTGGTCGAAAACAGCGGATCTTTCCGGTTCTCACCGAACGCTCATTTCCATAATACTCGTACAGTTGCCAACATTTGAAGGAAATTATTTTCATAAAACAAATGCCATACAATGTCCTTTCAAATTGCCAATAAAGATTGATTTCAATTTTTGTATGTTTTTTTTTTGTTCAGAAAAAATACCTCTAGATGGACCATCCTTTATATCTGTGTAACTGGCTGTAAATACCGTGATATGGTTGTAGCAACCATCATATGATATCTCAAACCATGTTACCATCAATACTATGGAATGTTGGTTATTGCAATAGAAATTCGTTTTCGGCAATTTTGTTTATTGACTTTGCCGTTGAGCCAGAAATAGGCCTCATCACTGAACAAAATTTTGGTCGAAAACAGCGGATCTTCCCGTTTCTCACCGAACGCTCATTTCCATAATACAGTTGCCAACATTTGAAGGAAATTATTTTCAGAAAAAAAATAAATAACATGTCCTTTCAAATGTCCTTTCAAAGAAAGATTCCACACTTGATTTGAATTTTTATATTTTTTTTTTGTTCTGAAACAATACCTCTAGATGGATCACCCCTTATATATCTGAAATAATATATTATCTGAATTATATATCTGAATAACAACAATATATATCTGAAAAACTGTCATGTTGTACACCATGTTCTACGCACGCAAAAAGGCTTTTACTCGTACAGGTCTCTATTTTCACATACTGATTTCTTCCATACAGATATGGAATTGTAGAGAGCAATTGCAGAGAGTTTCCCACAATGCCGTAGTATGGAAACACTGGAATCTATCGTGTCGATTATGCACGCCGACGGATGGCATCGGATCGGATTTTTTCCGCAGTTGCGTATTTTGGTATTATATAAGCCGATGGTAATGCAGTTGCGGAAAAATGGCAATTATGTATTCCGAATGCGACTCACTTCGCACACAAAAATATCCGAAAGAAAATCATCGCTGATTTGGTGCGGACATGTTAGTTTTTGGTTGTGTTTTTCTTTATTTAATTTGATTTAATTTATTTTCTAATGCAAGCTAAGAGGTAAGATGAGAAAAAATAAAATGTGTATGTAAACGGGTTAAATTATTTGTTTTTTTTATAGACAGCGTACGACAAACCGCTCTCAGTTCACTACTATGGTAGAGAATATGAAGAAGCACCCTGACATTGCCACCAACATGACCAAACAATCTCCAGATGCTGTTTTACAATTTTGGGACTCCTTGGCGGCAGAGCTGAATAATTTAGGACCGCCATGTAAGAGCGTCGCTGAGTGGAAGAAGGTACGTATATCAAAGTTTCTTCTGGTTCAACATTCGATGAAAGTTACTTTATGTTTAGGTGTGGTCAGACTACAAGTCCGGCATTAAGAAGAAGCTCACCCACAACAAGAGAGAGCAGAACAGCACTGGGGTGGTCAAAACACCCAGATGTTTTTGTCCAGTTTGGAGGAAGAAGTGGTTGCCATCACATCCATGAACACCATTGTCGATGGCATACCAAAGGTGGCGAGTTTTGGATTGCCAGGGCGTGAGAGAAATGAAGGCGCCTTTACTGTAAGAACTCGCGATGACATTCCTTCAACCTCAAGGGCGGTGGAATCAATGAATGTTGATGTTGAGGTGGAACAGGCAACCGAAGAGGTGGAAGGCCCAGCTACATCAGCTAGCTTAAAAACACTTACGGCCCTGTTCCGTACCTGTCTTCTATTGCCACTTTTTTCTTCACAATTTATAAAAAATCCAATTGACGAATTCATGGAAAATTTTTATAATTGTATATATTTTATTTCTTTTAAAATTTATGACAATTTCAGCGCACTTTCTTTATTACTTTTGTTTTTTATTTGTTTATAAATGTCAATTTCGCAGCTGTAATGTAACATCGGCTTCATGTTGGTAATGTAGTCATCCGACGGATTACCTAATACCATTTTCCTAACAAAGTGAGTCGAGTGCGGTTCGAGTCAATCCGATCCGAAGCAAATCCGTCGGCGTGCATAATCGACATGTATATTTTATGATCAACCAGATCGAAGGTTTTTAAGAAATCGTAGAATACTCCCGCTACCCCACCGTAACCGTCGTCCAGAGCATTACACACTAAATTAACCTCATTCACATCCGCATCCTAGGTTACATATCCTTTCCTTAAGCCGCATTGTGACTTGTACAGGGTGGGCAATTTTACATTTAGAGTTTGAATTGGCTGCAAAAAAAAGTACTGAAAATGTTTTCACGTTTCCGTGTTGTTTGAAACGTTGATCCTTGTCATTTCATAATAAAACATAACATCATTTAAATTACTACGACACTTGGCTTGGCAGTACCTCATCCGATTAATCGAATTTTTTAGTATATTTTCGATTGTTTTTGGATCGAATCTCTTTAAAAGCAACTGCGATTTCATATTTCAACGCTTTAATTGTGTCTGGATTCTTTGCGTAACATTTATCGTTTATGGATGCCCACAAAAAATAATCCAAAGAACTCAAATCACAGCTCCAAGGCGGCCAATTAGCATCACAATTATGGCTGATTATTCGATTTTCAAAAACGTAAATTACACTAAGTCACAAATAACAAAATTTTCTCTGTTATTTGTTTCTAGCATACTTTTTCCCATTGATTTTGACCTACTAAACACGAAAATGAGTTTTAAAAATTTTTCTGTCGATTAGTTTTCGAGATACAAATTTTTGAACTTTTTTTTTAAATTTTTGGAGGTACACTTACAATTTTGAGCATATCTTTCGTCTTCTTTGACCTATTTGATCCTACTACTACTCAAATTAAAGAAAATTGAGCCGTCTACAACTCATTCTCAGAAAATTTTCAAATCGGGTAAGTAGTTTTGATGTTGGCGGCTTAAAAAGGTTAAAAAACGGCGTTTTTTTAGTAAAAATGTGGCAGAAAAAACCATATAAAAATTCATATAAAATATAAAACACGATGCTAACAGCAATCTATAATTTTTTTGGTAAAAGACCGACGATACGAATCGCTTAGGATTGCCGTTTCTACACGACTTATGTATTTTGAATAAAACTCAATTTAGTTTTATAAAATGAAAATACATCTTTATTCTTAAATGATTATCGAAAGACTGAAAAACTATTGTACATTCCAGACTTAGACGAAAGATCTCAGTTTTGAAATGTATGAAACCGGTTTTTACCGTTAATTGAGCAAGATAATTATCAAGTCTAGAATAGGATGATAGTAAGACAATAAGATAAATTACAATATGATAAGGAGAGAGTAATAAACAAGTAGTAGACAATATAGGATTAGAGATAACAATGTTATTCGTAACTCACGCGCCGTGTAACGAATTTTGTTTTCTCTGTGTAGCTGTGCAAATAATGAAAATCAAAATAACGTGAAATAGCGGAATTTCGGTCTTTTACCAAAAAAATTATAAGTCCGCCATTTGTTGTCAGATTTTGTTAAGTAAGGGCTTATTTTCTTTGTAAAAATGCCAGCTATACGTAAATAAAATTGCTGTTAGCATCGTGTTTTATATTTTATATGAATTTTTATATGTTTTTTTCTGCCACATTTTTACTAAAAAAACGCCGTTTTTTAACCTTTTTAAGCCGCCAACATCAAAACTACTTACCCGATTTGAAAATTTTCTGAGAATGAGTTGTAGACGGCTCAATTTTCTTTAATTTGAGTAGTAGTAGGATCAAATAGGTCAAAGAAGACGAAAGATATGCTCAAAATTGTAAGTGTACCTCCAAAAATTTAAAAAAAAGTTCAAAAATTTGTATCTCGAAAACCAATCGACAGAAAAATTTTTAAAACTCATTTTCGTGTTTAGTAGGTCAAAATCAATGAGAAAAATTATGCTAGAACCAAATAACAAAACGACTGTTGGCTAGTGTTATCGATGGTTACGTTGACTGTGTGACATGTGGCCCAGTCTTGTTGAAGCCAAATGTCGTCCATGTCATTCTCTTGAATTTTTGGAAACAAAAATTCCTTGAGCATGGCCTAGTAATGCTCACCGTTGACGGCTTTTGAAGAAAAATGGCCCAAATCCACACCAAACAGTTGCGGATGCATTGCCTTCTCAATAGTCACGTGCGGGTTCTCTGAACCCCATATGCCTCAATTTTGTTTATTGACATAACCACTGAGATGAAAATGAGCTTCTTCTGAAAACCAAAAATCTTCAGCCCTGTGGGCAAAGCGAAAATGCATCGGATGGTATTTCATTATTAAATGGCAAAATTCAAACTTTCCGATAAAGTCAGAAATTTGGAAAAATTGTCAGAACTTTTTTTTACAGTCGATTAAAATTTAACAATTTTAATGGCCCAACCTAAAAATCTATCTGACTGGTTTGTCTAAAAATGTCGTTAACTGATTGTATAAAATCTGTTGAAAAATTTTTTCCACAGTTGACAACAATAGAAGTGGTCTATATTTATCCACTAAGTACGCCACAGACTCTTTTGGGATAGGTATTATTTTCTATACATCGGGATATATTGAATTTCTCACAACGCTGTAAAACAAATGGATGAGTCTGGTATTACTTATAAATCGCAGCATTACTTATAATCGCAGCATTTTTCATTTTATAGAGTTTGTTTCTATTATTGAAAAAATCACTTTTTCTCAATTCGAAAACACTGTGCCGATAGTCTTGTTGGCAGAACATGATACGCTCGCCCGTTCTCTCGTAGCGTTGGCATGATTATCTTTTGTACCTTCACAGTTCACTGTTGTGAAACACGTTTATTATGCGTGACTTTTTGCAATTTAACGTTATTAGTTTAGCAACAGCAGCGCAAGAAAAGGAAAAATTAACACAAACAAGCTAGGACACACACACACTACCTAACTCTCCAACCCATTCATACATCGAAGCAAACGACATGTATATGAGTACGTATGTGTAGGGGTACGTACGCTCCAGGTTACTACGTTCTGATGCGAAACCACAGCATGTGTTACAACGCCAGGATTCATAAGGATGATCAGACATACACACCCACCCACACATAATCTCAAACAAGGATATAAACACAAGCACACACTTTGTGTTTTTCAACAAAGCCGAGAGTGGGAGAGACGGATTTTATATTTTAGGAAGAAATATTAACAACACACAAATTCTCATTAGCTAGTGGCTAGGTCTAGGTAAGCAAAATCTGATATTAGAATTGCATCCTTCCGATAATTCTGTTCTGTTTTTTTGGTGGGCTAAGCTGGATGTTTCAGTTATATCAGAGATGGGATATAGGGAACTTGCTTTAATTTTACACAATTCGTTACTAACCCTGCCAGGGCCTTGATGTTACCTCTGGCAGTATCTGTAGTTCTAAGTGTGCCTGGAATTATTTGTTAATATTTCAAAACCACATTGTCTCTGTCTGCATTTAATAATTAACACATCGCTCTCTTATATTGGCTTCAATTAAACCGCCTGTTCCATTAAAATTTAAATTGATTGAGTTTTTTTTAGAATTTCGGTAAAAATCGATGCTACGAAAATAAAATAGTCCTGACCCAATTTGGTTTGTTTCGAAAAAATCAAACAGAAAAAAAATTAGCATCTAACAAACTGCATCCCTCAACGCACCCACCCACATCTGTCGTCATAGCCGCAATAATAAAATCAGAAAAAAGGATATCCAAACAAATCCTCTAGAATGGATTTTCAACACAAACACTCACTTGCATGAACATGTGAAATTAATTCGTAATCCATCTGTATAAATGTGGTTTTAAATTCGAATTTAGTTTTTCAAATGTTAGAGGATTATTATTTGTGCTATAATCATTCAAATCGTTATCAACACATACAGCGATATTAGGGTGTCTCGGTTTTGTGGACCCACCACCATTGAATTGAATGTTTCCAAATTAATTTTTTTTAATACCCTTCGTTATATATCTAACTACGATCTAGCTATGTCCTATTATCGGTTTAAAACTCTATAAAAATCAAATGTGATGGGATGGTGAAACTTGGTGGATCTAACCACGGGCGTAACAAAGCGATGATCAGCGGTTGTAAACCTCTGCAACTCAATGGAACTTAACGACCCTAACTGGGTTCTAGCTTTGTCATTATATCCGTTTAAAACTCTATTAAAATCAAATGTGATAGGATAGTGACACTTGGTGGCTCTAACCACAAAACGACGATCTGCGGTTGTAAATCTCATTGGATCTTAACCACCCTGTTGGTATGTTGTATGCCAAATCTTAACCTTAGATGTAAACCACTGTACCCGCACAACTCCCCGAAGGATCGTTTATAGCTAACCTTTCTTACATAGAATTTCTGGCTCTGTCAGCCTTAGATTAAAGACATCGGCCAGTTATCGTAGCCCCACACAAAGAACGGATTCGTTGCAAAACAGACGATTTTGTGAAGCCAATCGAATAATTAAGCTAGCGTGTACTCCATTTATATAGGGTGATCCATCTAGAGGTACTTTTTCAGAACAAAAAAAATATAAAAATTCAAATAAAGTGTGAAATCTTTATTGGTAATTTGAAAGGACATTTTATGGCATTTATTTTTTGAATATTATTTCCTTCAAATGTTGGCCGTAACTACGCCTCGGGGTTTCCATTCTGAGGGTCCAATTTTGGATGACTCGTTTGAGCATTTCGACCGATATGGCTTTAATGACACGCGTAATATTGGCTTCCAAAACCTGAATCATAGCTGGTTTGTCAGCATAGACTTTGGACTTTACGTAACCCCAAAAAAAATGTCTAAAGGTGTGATATCATTCGATCTAGGCAACTACCTTACCTGTCCAAAACGTGCTTTTCGAAATGACCTTTCCACAGATCCATTGTTTGAGCAGCTGTATGGCAAGTGGCACCGTCCTGTTGAAACCAAGTGTCGTCAAGATTACGGGCTTCAATTTCAGGTAGCATAAAGATCGATATCATGGCGCGATAGCGAGCACCATTCACGTTTACGTTCCGGCCATCATCATTTTTGAAAAAATATGCACCGATGATTCCACCAGCTAATAAACCGCTTCAATCCGTGTTTTTTTCTGGGTATATTCGCACCTCTTAAACCCCTTCTTGTTGCTCTTCAGCCCAAATGCGGCAATTTTGTTTATTGACTTTGCCGTTGAGCCAGAAATGGGCCTCATCACTGAACAAAATTTTGGTCGAAAACACCGGATCTTCCCGTTTCTCACCGAACTCCATTTTCATAATACAGTTGCCAACATTTGAAGGTAATTATTCTTAAAAAATAAATGCCATAAAATGTTCTTTCAAATTACCAATAAAGATTCCACACTTGATTGGAATTTTTATATTTTTTTTGTTCTGAAAAAATACCTCTCGATGGATCACCCTAACAACCGAATGTTAATTTGTATGCTATTATATTCTGTTCATGGAGGGCCATACTAATATACGACAAATTATATTCAACAAGCTTTGAGTTTATTTTAGGGCCACTTTGAAATATCAAATAATTTTTTCAATAAAAAATTTAATTTTTTAAGTTCAGTATTAAATCAACTTTTTCGGATCCTCTTAGCATTTAGAGAAAGACATTCACGGTTACGTTCCGACCATCATCAATTTTGAAAAATATGGACCGATGATTGCACCAGCCAATAAACCGCACTAAACCGTGGTTTTGGCGGTGTAAGTCTTTCCATGATGAAATATTAAACAATACTGAAAAGAAAAAAATCTGTGAAAAAAGCCTATTGAAAAAATACCTCTAGATTGATCACCCGTTAGGTAGTAAGACTAGAAATCCTTAAAATGGGAAAGCCCCCACTAATTTGTTTTTGATTTCTAGTTTTATGTCAAGCTAAGTTTTAGTAATAGGGATCTTTTTTGCAATACAAGCAAAAAATGTTAAAGTCGGACTTGGCTGCTGTGAGATACCCTACGCCACTCTAATATTCAGAGGATTAAGCAGCTCCGTCTGAAGATTCAGCTAGGTGGAACTCAATATGTTAGAGTTAATTATTTATCGCTCATAACGTACCATATCAAATTTGGGCGTGATTGCTTCCAAAACTGCAGCTCTCAAACAGGGAGGAACCTTTGTGTGGCGGCTATTCGAAAACATAGACCATAGGTCCAATGTAACAGCACATAGGTGCTGGTCGCTCGTAAATTAGGTAGGAATCGGATGTTTATGGTGGCTTCTAAAGCTACATATTCTCAAATCGGGAAGGACCTATGTATGGGGGCTGATGGAAACAATGGACCTATGTAGTCCAGTTCCGCCACAGTTAGTTAATGGTCGCTCAAAACGTACCATACAAAATTTTTCCGAAACTTTGTCTACTTAACCAATACTGTTGTTCCCACTACTAAACATTGTGGTGTACCGAATCAAAATTCAGTTGTAGCGATGGGGATAGTACGAACAACCACCAACATTCGTTTGTCAAAAATATTCGTTTGTGGCAACAATTCTGTTCTCTGTGTGTGTAATAAGGTTCATTGACTTAAAAATCATTAAAAACAATCAAAAAGAATCAAAATTTAATTTAGTTTTCTGTACATCCTTCTTATCGCGACCCTATCTAATATACACTCACACACACATATATATACTGCATGTCATGCATGCAAGTCTATTACAATTCAGTTGCCAGATAAAAATGCATACATCATAACCGTGACGATGGTGATGGCGATGGCGACGATGATGACGATGCTCGCGGCGTTAAACCGACCCATGATCGTAATCGTCATTTGTATGAACGTTGCAATCCCTGCCTCACTCACTCGGCCGTGCGTTTGAATACAAAACGAGGAAATCTCACAAGCCACAAAAAATACGTTCCATATGAATAAAAACGCATTCGAAATCAACCAAGTGAACGCGTGACCACCATCCTTTCTGCGTTACCGCCACTGCCCATTGCCGCCAGTCGGGACATTACATATGCCAGTAAGTATAGTCGTATAAATTTTAATAGGATCACAACATGTCCTGACACAAATCCTTATAAACTTAAAATGAAATTAAAAGTTTAGATGGATATAAGTTAAAGTACGGCTAGTAGATAATTATGTGAACTAGAATTGATCCAAATATAAATTTAAAAATGAATTGAAGTATTTGTGTATTTCCGAAAATAGGGAAATGATTGGAAGAAAATGTCAGAGTTAGAATCTGCACTTTTATTTAAGCTAGAAATGTATAATGCTGACTGCATTGGGTTACTTACAAATGGGCCCACATTATCCTTACTACACACAGAGAAGAGATTTGTTGCCACAACTGAATTTTTTGCCAGCCAAATGTTGGTGGTTGCAGGTACTACAATATGTATGCTATTGCTACAACCGAATGTTGATTGGGTACACAGCAATTTTTAGTAGTAGGAACTGATAGTTTCGGTTGAAGACACAAAGGATTGGTAACACTTACTAATTAGGATGATTATTGCAACTGAATTTGTACATGTATTGGCTGTTGTAAGATATTAATGGCTATAAAAAATCTTTGCATTCGGTTGTCGTTACAACGAGCATTTGTTAACTGTACCAACTGATGGTTGAAGTATTCGGTTATCTGACCGAAATATTTTTTTCTTACTTTTTTCTTTTTGTTTATATTTATTCGGTCTTTTCTCATTATTACGAGTATGACTTGAACAGTTTTTATTCTGATTCGAGACCATTTTGTTGTTTCTATTTCGGAATCAACGTAAAAAATTGGTAAAATGTACCGGCTTGGTTGTCTGGCAGACTGTACAGCTGTTTCTAAACCCGCCAAGGTTTTTCTTCAGCAGTATAAGTATTTGGCAACGATTACTTCGGCAACTAATCAAACCATTTTATTTACTTAATTTTTAGGAGGGTTGCTATATTATTACTGGCCTAGTCAACACTAAGTGTTGCCTGGCACCATCTGACATTTCCATTGGAAATTTTGATATTTTTTTAGCATAAACGTACTCAGAACGTTTTGACATACGACCATCGTTTGTGTTGTTTACAGTGACTTGAAAAAATCAATTTAGAAAAAAAGGAATTAACTCGTGAACAATTTCGGCGATCATTTTTCACAACTTTCGACGTGGATTATCACGAAAAGAGTCTGAACATAAATCATTGTGTGGCGATGAAGAACCATCCTATAGCACCGGAAAAAACTGGTTTAATGAATTCAATCCGAAGCTCGCTCAAAGACGAAGGTCGTCCAAAAACGGCCGCTGTGCCAGAGAACATTGATGCCATTGGTGAACTGATAATGCAAGATCATGTGACATACCGTAAGTTAGCGGCATCCTTGGGCATTTCTTCCTCCAGCATACATTCGATATTGCATGAACACCTTGCCGTAAAAAGGGTTTGTTCTCGTTGGATCCCGCACAATTTGTCAATCGCTCAAAAAAAAAGGCTCGTGTCGATTGGTGCAAAGAAATTTTTAAAAATACGATCGCGATGCTTCAGAAGTCGTTTATAAGATCGTCACAGGTGACGAATCATGGATCTTTGCGTATGAACCCGAAACAAAACAGCAATCGACCGTGTGGGCCTTCGAAGACGAAACAAATCCAACGAATGTTGTTCGTGGAAGAAGCACTTCGAAGCTCAAGCGAAACAGTCGCCACATGGCCAGTTTTGCCGAAGAAACAGGCGACCATATGCCGGTTTCTTCGGCAAAACTGGTCATGTGGCGACTGTTCCGCTTGAGCGTCGTAGGAGGGCAATTCTGAGTGCTACAACACAATTTGTTTGCCTGAAGTCTTCAGAGAGATTCAAAAACCGAACAAGAGAAGACGAATCATTGTGCACCATGACAATGCGAGCTCTCACACATCGGCTCAGACCAGCGCTTTTTTGACCGGCCAAAACGTCGAATTGATGGGTCATCCGACGTACAGGCCTTACTTGGCACCCAATAACTTTTTTTTATTCCCGCACATCAAGAAAAAAATGTGTGGTCAACGATTTTCGTCGCCAGAAGATGTTGTTGAAGCGTTCAAAAACCATGTTGAAGGTGTCTCAATTGGAGTGGAAAAAGTGCTTCGACAATTGGTTTGAGCGCATGCAAATGTGTATAAATGGTGCTGGAGAATACTTTGAAAAACAATACTCGTAAAACCATTTTTGATGACAAATATTCGCATTTTCATTATTAGTTTAGAAATATATATAGCAGCCCGTATCATAGCTAACAACATGACAACATGGTACGTCGAACCGAATATCCATCAAGATTGTTAACATTTACTGATTGCCACAGAAAGGCTTTTTACATAAAACATAGATCGTTTCGTCGAACAGATCTGTAGCTCGTTTCTGTAACTCGTACCGATCGCAGTTACCGACTGAAATTATCGATTTGACTTCACTCTGACGTCATTCTCACCTTCACTGTTTCTGTAAAGAAAATTGTCGACTCCTATTCCATTTACTCGTTCCAAATCGTTAATATGACATTTGTTCTGATTCTTCTTTAATAGGAATCGCTTAAAAAAGTGTTTCTGTAAGAAAATCGACTCAACTTGAAATCGGTAACTTGCTCATTGACTTTAAGCCAAGTGAGAACTCTGCCGAATGTTGTGTGTTGTGTTGTTGTAAGAAAATCGACTCAACTTGAAATCGGTAACTTTCTCACTGACTTTAAGCCAAACTCTGCCGATTACTATAGTGTTGTTGCAATTATAAGAAAACAAGTAACCAAATACAGTTTAAATGATGTTATTTTAGACAAATAAATATTTTATTATAAATATTTATTTAAATTGAGTGACCTTGGTTTAATTGTGTTTGAAAAGAGGTAGCAAAACATAAACATTTAAGATGACAGTGTGTTGAAATTTACGACAATTTATGAACCGGTTTCAACGAAATCGGTATGGTAATGCAAAATAACCGAGTGCAAATGTTTGTTTACTTGCAATGTATATCACCAACTGTCAGCTTATTTAATTGCTCGTTTTTTATTTGTTTGCACATTTTTAACAAAATAAATGAGAAGGTACACGCAGAGAAAAGATATGGTTACACTATGATCATCGCAACAATAGTATGTTCTCTACAATGAAAGCATGTTCGTCGCAACCATAGTATTGTTTTATGAATTTCATTTTGACAACAGTATTATTGCGACAATATTACTGTTGTTGAAATGTAACAATAGTATTATTGCCAAATTTTGAAATGAAAATATGGTTGTAGCAACCATATAAACATGGTTGATGCTACACAAGTATTGTTGTTTAAAATTTACGGTAACAATAATATGATTACGACAATCATACAGTTGGTTGCGACTATGAACATAACAAAACAGGTTTTATAGAGCATACATGTATGTGTGTGCATATGTTTTTTTGATATACAAAAAAACTCATACACACGATACAGTGCATGGTTGTTGTCCATTTTAAAAAACAACAATCGGAAGGTCGTTCGAGGGATTTTTATTGTGTTTATTTTGTTTGGTGAAATTCTCTACTGCCGATTGGCTCTCGTGTTTTTAAAATCTGACTGCACTTAATAGTATATAGCCATTGATCATGGTTTAATTACATTCGTTACTTGGGGTCTACGGTTGGTGAAGTAGCATTTTTCCCAGCTGGCAACTAAAAGTATTTTCGACTGCCGTCGAAATATATATTTTTGTTTTTTGAATGGAATGTTCAATAAAAATATGGCCTCAATTCTGGCTATTAACTTATTGTAATGCAATTTAATATTACTTGCTTGATACAAATCTCTATTTTTGAATAACAACATTACCCAATCCTAATAAATAATTTTGGGGATCATAGTATGGTTGAGTGAATCATACTATGGTTGCAGGGATAATAGCATGGTTGTGTGTGAATCATACTATAGTTGTGAAGATCATGCTATGGTTGTATGAGAAACATACTATGGTTTTGAGGATCATAATATGGTTGTGGAGATCATAGTATGTTTATGTGTGAATCATACTATTGTTGTGAGGATCATAATATTGTTGTGCCACAACCATATGCCCAACACTAGTATGATCCTCTTCGAATATTGTCACCCCAACCATACTTTTTTTCTGCGTGTAAGTAATAGTTATGTCGTTTAAATATTTAAGTTTTATTATAATAGCAGTGTTTAATACATACAAATATATGTACATGAAAACAAATGCAAATAAAAAACTGCTTGTCATCTGTTTCAAATCCTACCGTTTCTTTCCGATTTGTGTTTCTTTCCATTACAGATCAAATTTTTACCAATTTCAACGAACAGAAACAGCAGTTATCACAAAATCGGTAACTTTCAATCTAGTCGGTGTGACGCTACATAAATCTGTAACTTACCGATTTATTTACAAAAACGTGCTACTTTTCGTCTGTTTTTCTCTCAGCTGTGTTTTTCTCTGTGTGCAGTAGAAGTAATTCCAACTATTATAGCCACATTGATTTAACGATGCTCATATTCAAACAAATACGAGTGTATTACAATATCGTAAAATTGAGTTACACGACACACACTTGCATACGAATGGCAACTGTGTAATGGGGTCTATTTGTATGTATGATACTCGTATGTACAAATTCACAAAAGCAAACACACTCCTACATACACATAAGTATACATACATACCTCCCACCGCCCAACCTCATGAGTTCGTTCAATCGCACAATTGCATGGAATCGCATGAATCTCAATAGTGTCGGCTGGTGGGGGGAGCCACGGGCTCAGCTGAGAGTGTGAGAGAGCTCGTATTGTGCTGTATTCCTAAGCAGTGTTGCCGTTTTGGTAGAATTCTACCAAATTTGGTCGGACGAATTTCAATTTTTTAATTTTGGTCGGATGGTAGGCCCAAACTGATTATGGTAGATTTTTGAATAAAAATTTCAAATATATATTTTTATTATAATTTACCATGTGTTGCACATAATTTTATTTATAAATATTCACAGTTTACAAAATCATTACTATGTGTGAAACGCCATCTATGGAACGAGGCCAAAGTACAAAATCATTTGCCGTTTACTCTGATGTCTTAGACGTCGTAAACAGCTTATGGCCTCTGAACTGTGGTATGCTTGTTCGCGGTATTTAAAGACTAATAAATGTAAACAACATGTAAAGACTAATAAATGTTAACAGTATCATGCTTTGTAAAGAATTAATCACGAACAAAGGTTCGCATACTGTATGGTCAGCTAAAAAAGACTTTAAAACACCGAATAAACTGTAGTGAATTGAAAATATGTTAAACATGATCTCGGATTTACTGACAAATGATCTCCAAAATCTCTGTATATATAAGAGATTTTTTTTGTTTATATAGTTTTGTATATATTTTTATTTAAAGAATTAAAATAATAGACTGAATTTACATTATTTTTTGTTTAATTAATAAAAGTTTTCTATAAATTAAATATTGTTTTTTTCGTTACAATTTTGGTCGGTTTTGACCCAATTTGGTAGGATTTAGAAACAAATTTGGTCGGAAAAAAAATTTTCTTGTGGCAACACTGTTCCTAAGTGTAAATTAAACTTATTAGCATAATTGTATGTAAATGGTCAAGCAGTCGCCTGCCTACGCTCACGCACACTGACTCTCACACTCAATTATGTGGGCTGTGTGCGAGATTTTGTCAGTCAACTTGGGGCAGTGAGCTGAGCTCGTGTACTAGCACGACTGCCGAGTATGTGTTTGTGTGCGTGTGTGTGAGTGCGAATTAAACTCAAGTGTGGCATGGCCAACAATTTAATGCAATCCAATGCATACAACAGGAGTTGGGTTGTATGAATGCTTGCTTACACACACAAATACCCAGCGTCATGCAAAACGCATTCATTCGTATGTTATTGTCGTGGTATTGGTCTTTTGTCGAATAATTCGAAATTTATTTAAGTCGACTTAAAGGAAGTTTTGAGATTTCCTCTGAGGGAACGAGCAGTAAATATCTGGAGTCTTTAAGTCCTTAGTAATGCAGCTAAATATTGGATTTACGGAATTGTAAGCAAGTGGGTCATAAAAAAGAATAAGTGAATTGCTATACCAGGATATCGAGCCATAAGCGCTAACCTATCGTAAGTCAAATTTTTGGAAAAAAAATTTTATTGCTGAAAAATAATCGTTAGGACAAGCCTCATCGTTTTGTATTTTTAAAATGACAAAATTGTTAGTAAAACATCAAAAAAAAAGCTTTTGCATTTTATCGTAAATGATTGTTTAAATTTTATTGTGTAGCAATTTTATCGTAAGTCACACATCAAATTGCTGCAGCAATCGCAAATGTGTTCAGATTTTTTTTTTTGTTTTTTGATACAGTTATATGAGTAGGTAGAAATCTTAAATTTTTGCATTAAAACATTTGCATTTTTAATAAAGTTGTTTGAAATAAATAATAAAAACCGTCTCCTGTAAAATTTGCATTTTTTCACTTACGATAGGTTAGCGCTTATGGCTCGATATGTTCAATTTGACAAAGCCAAAGAAAAGTCAATACATTTTTAAATGAAGGGTGGTCCAACCATAATGCACGATGCTAATTGTGGGTCACACCTTAACATCAAGGCTTTCGCCCAACTTAATTTAAGATTTGTTTTAGTGTTTGACACACTCAACCATAGAGATACACACAATTTAGCAGAGCATTTTTGTTGAAGCCTTTTACGAAAATGGGCGTTCAAATCAAAATGCACTTTGAGCACATCGCGATTTTTGGTTCAGCATATTCGACCAAATGCGTCCACCATCGGGATAATTGTGCGCAAATTTCAGCAAACCGGGTCGGTAGCCACAGTGCGAAGACCTCTCCATATATAACATACAACCACTCTAGAACTTCGATTTAAATTCCGATTTCAATCAAATTTGGTGTGATATTTTTAGATTGACAAACAACCAATCTTGAACCAATTTGAATTATATAGGCTTTTTTTTGGTACAGCACCCGTCAAATTATCTGGGACAAAGAAAATAGTTTCCCATACTCATGGACATATAGTTTTAAAATAACTACTTAGTAGGGACATAAATACTGTTACACACGTTTTATGCTGTAAAATAAAAAGTACTGAATGTTTTTGGACCAAATATTTTTTACTATATTTATTGATGTATACTTATATTGTATCCAAAAAGAATCTACTTATTCGAAATGTTTGCCTTTTGCCTTTACACACGCCTTAAGTCGCACTGTCGAATCGTCAATAGCTGCACGAACCTCGTCCATTGGAAAATTGGCCACAGCTCGAACCAAAGCAGTCTTAAGAAATCCAATGTTGGGGCATCTTTTGAGACAAACCTTGTCCACAATTTGTAATCCAATGGGTTCAAATCTGGACTGCCTGAGCATTCTTCAGAGGAAATGAACGCTGGCAAATTGTTTCGAAGCCAGGCCTGGGACGTTTTAGCCTTATGGGCGGGCGCAGACTCCTGCTGGAAAGTCTCCAGCATGATCTATACACTTTTGCATGCGCTCAAACCAATTGTCGAAACACTTTTTCCACTCCGATTGAGACACCTTCAACACATGTTTTTTGAACACTTCAACAGCATCTTCTGGCGACGAAAATCGTTGACCACGCATTTTTTTCTTGATGTGCGGGAATAAAAAGAAGTCATTGGGTGCCAAGTCAGCGCTGTACGGCGGATGACCCATCAAATCGACGTTTTGGCCGGTCAAAAAGGCGCTGGTTTGAGCCGATGTGTGAGAGCTCGCATTGTCATGGTGCACAATGATTCATTTATTTCATTTCATTTCTTTATTGACATGTAATTCGAAGCCCACTGGGGCCTATTAAAGCTAAATTACAATATGCATCAAAATGTTAAATAGAACATCATAAACTACTAGAGAAAATTCAGTATAAAATCAAATAAATAATATAAATTAAAAAAATCCTAATATTTCCTAATAAAAGAGAAAAAAAACCTGATGAAAGCATATAAGTGATAATCAAGAAACCGAAGAAAAAAAAAACATATAAATAAAAGCATTACTCTGTACTTGAACGAAAATGTTCCATTAAATGTTTACGAAATGTCATGGAAGACAAATTAAACGTTTTTAAACTGCTTGGCAAAATGTTAAATAGTCGGGCTACTCTTACGAGGAATGATCGATCCATAAGCGGTGTTACCTTTGGAATAATTAACTGTCTGTTGCGAATTGAGTGACTGAAAACAAATGAATTAGCTAGGAACAAAGGAGATTGAAGTTTGTATATCTTGTAAAAAAAATATAGCAACCGAAGGTGCACAAATTCCACAAAGGAACAGCCTAAAAAGTCATTCACAAACGGCGATATGTGAGCATACGGTTTAACAGAATATACATAGCGCATAACTCTATGAAGCACTGTCTTTATAATATTCATATTACTTTGAGCAGTTCCTGTATATACCTCTAGGCAGTACAAAATATTTGGCATAATTAAGCCATGAACCAGTTTTGTTTTTACCCAACGAGGTAAAACTAAATTGGTGTTGTATAGTTGACGAAGTGTGAAACTAATACGTGAAGCAATACTGCGAATATGCTGCTCAAAGCAACATTTGTTATCCAGTAGTATTCCCAAACACGTAATACTCTGAACGAATTCTATAGACGTACCATTGTATTGCAAATCTATGTTGATAGAAGATGATGATGAAAACAGTATTGCCTTTGTTTTAGAAGGATTAATACTAAGCTTGTTAGAGGACATCCATACGTTCAATAATTTTAAAACATAATTAGTTTTTGCTTGTAAAACATCCAAATACTGGATTTCTCCGCAAAATAATAGCTGAACATCATCAGCAAAAGAGTATGGTGTACACCAATCGCCTAGACTTTTAAAAAGGTCATTAATAAACAGCACAAACAAAATTGGACCAAGAACAGAGCCCTGAGGGACCCCACTCCTAACAGACAAAACAGACGATGCGACTCCATTGACACGAACAAACTGCTTTCTACCACATAAATAAGAAAGCATTAAACTACATGCACTTTTCCCAAGTCCATAATCTTTATGCAATTTAATTATAAAAATTCCATAATCTACCCTATCGAAGGCTTTTTCTACATCCAAAGACAAAACCATAAACATTTTTTGATCATGAGTATTCTTCCTTATTGAGTCAGTAAGGCCAATTAAAAGAGCAGAGGTACTCCTGTCGTTCCGGGAACCACATTGACAATCATTAAGCAGCGATTTACTCTCAATATGGTCTAACAACTGCCGCTTAAGAATATTTTCCACAACTTTTGACAGGATGGGAAGCAAAGAAATGGGTCTTAAGTTGTCAGTAGAATTCGAGCTTGACTTCTTTTGAATTGGTGTCACTATGGCTACTTTCCAATCATTAGGAAAGCAGGGGATCATTATTATAGTGTTCACTAAATGAAGAAGGTGATTTGATATAAACGGAAATACTACTTTAAGAAATTTAAGAGATATCTCATCACAACCAGAGGCGTTAGACTTGATTGACATAAAAGCCTGTATCAAGTCATTAGATGAGACGTTATAAAAAGAAAACCCATCTTCCCCAATAATTTGGTTAAAAAAACTACTATCTCTTGTTCGTTTTTCGAATTTCTCCGAAGACTTCAGGCCAACAAATTGTGGTGTACCACTCAGAATTGACCATCGTACGTTGCTCAAGAGGAACAGTCGCCACATGACCAGTTTTGCCGATAAAACAGATTTCGAAGTGTTTCTTCCACGAACAACTTTCGTTGGATTTGGCTCGTCTTCGAAGACCCACAAGGTCCTTTGCTGTTTTGTTTCGGGCTCATACGCATAGATCCTTGATTCGTCACCTGTGACGATCATAAAAACGTCTTTTGAAGCACCGCGATAGTATTTTTAAAAAAAATTTTTTGAGCGATTGTAAAATTGTGCGGGATCCAACGAGAACAAACTTTTTTACGGCCAGGTGTTCATGCAATATCGAATGTATGCTGGTGTAAGAAATGGCCAAGGATGCCTCTATCTCACGGATGTCACATGACGATCATGCAAGCGGTATAAGAGAGAACCTTTAGATCATCGAAACTATCAGACAGGTCTGAACAACATTCACGCCGATAAAGTCGCAGCAGCAGTATCCAGCTACCACACGCAAAAAAAAAGATATGGTTACTATATGGTCACGGCAACAATAGTATGTTCTCTTCAATAAAAGTATGGTTGTCGCAACTATAGTATTGTTTTTTGAGTTTCATTTTGACAATAGATGATTGCGGCAATATTAATATTGATGAAATGTAACAATAATATTATTGCCAAATTTAAAAATGAAAATTTGGTTGGTGGGACAAAAGTACTGTTTTCATGGGTTTTACGTTAACAATAATATAATTAAAGCTATCATACCGGCAAAATGGTATTTTTTTAGTTTGACAATGGTATTTTACGAATCTTACGCAATAACAGTACTTTTTACATGTAAATTAATTTTTTCCAAAACAAACTACGAATTAGTATAACTGAAATATTTTTAATAAATGATTTTTTTTTCTGTTAAATAAATCACTCCTATCCTAAAAATTTTTGGGGATCATAGTATGGTTGTGTGTAAGTCATACTATGGTTGTGAGGATCATACTATGGTTGAGTGTGAATAATAATATGGTTGTGGGGATCATAGTATGGTTGTGTGTGAATAATTCTATTGTTATGAGGACCATAATATTGTTGTGGGGATCATAGTATGGTTATGTGTGAACCATACTATTGTTCTGATGATCATAATATTGTTGTGCCACAACCATATAACCCACAATAGTATGATGCTCTTCGAATATTGTTACCACAACCATACTTTTTTTCTGCGTGCATGTAAATGTAGTGCTAGGGGAGCATCCCCCGGAGATTTCACCTGAGGAGAAGGTACTAACTCGGCAGACGCTCGTGTTTCTGGCGCAGCTGTGATCTGGATGGTGCAGCCGCTTCAATTCTTACTGGGCACGAATTGATGCTAACGTTCCTGACATCTGACCCGCCTGCCATCAGAAACCACATGATGTGCTGCACCTCTTCAATTGTCCGGCCAAGCCCACTCAGCTGACTCCCAGGTCTCTGTGGACGCATTTAGTTCAAATGGCGCGTTTTCTCCACCTGGATATCGAAGCAGATCCCCCATAGACGAACATGACTTCAAAGTAAATATATTGTTGTTACAACAACAACAACAACAACGATCATGCAACACTTAGTGTTGCCTAGGCCAAAATATATATATATTGCAACCCTCGTATTATATTACAACAGCCAACTAAACAAGGGTTGTGCACTACAAAGAACTCATTTGTTGTCACCACCAAGGTAACATGTACATCACAATTGGTTTTTTGCCACAACCGCCAGTTGTCGCAACCAATTAAGTAGTTAAGCTGAACTCGGTAGGTATAACTGTGTTATTGATTGTGCATACCGCGTTATGGTTGTAGCAAACATACTAATTCTATGGAATGTTGGTTATTGCAGCAGAAAGTCGGTTTGTCCAACCGATTTCTTTGTAGTTCGGACCGATTTCAATTGATTTTTTCTCTGTGTGTATCCATAGAATGTAGTTGAGGTTGGATAGAAAATGCGATAACCAACAAAACCGTTTGCTCTGCCAAGTAAAACCTAATTCATTAATTTAGTTCTCTTACTGTTAAATCCACAATTTAAAAATCTACAAGCCTACCCCAGACCGAAATGATGCGATTCACGATATTCCCCCTAAATTAGTTGCCTACTCAACCATTCACAATGACTTTAAGACTATTGCATAATAGATGATATCTCTACTTCATCACAGGCCACAAAGATTTATCGGTTGTTGAATTTTGATAGAATCGACACTGGCAGTCACCTTCAAAACCAGTCGCCCATAAAATCTTCACTCCATTAAAGGGACGACTTTTCGAGAGCGGTTCTTTTTGCCTGCGTGTTTTATGTGTTTTGGCAAAAGATATCTTTGGAAATGATAAATAAATTTTATAACCTGACAGAGAGCAAGAAAAACACAGCGAAAACAAAAATGCTGACTGAAGCTGAGATACGCACGCATAGGGTTTTAAAAGTCGAACCATTAGTCGACAAATCGACTTTTTCAGTTTTTTTTTAATTTTTTTAATTGTTTTTTTTTTTTTTTTTTGTACCATCCACCATACAATGGAGGGTATATTAGTTTTGTCATTCTGCCTGTAACACCTTGAAATAATTATCGGAGACCCAACAAAGTATATATATTCTTGATCCTCGTAAAATTCTAAGACGATCTAGCCATGTTGTCCGACTGTCCGTCTGTTGAAAACAAGATAGAGCCTGCATGAAAACAGCTACGGAGCTGAAATTTGGCACAAACATTTGTAGTTAACCTAGCATGGTTGGTATTGAAAAAGGGCTATATAGCTCTAAGGGAAGTTGGTGTTGAAGACCCTCAACCGACACTACCTCATAAAAATTAGTATTTTTATTTGGAAATATTCGTCCAGTTTCTGAAGCAAAATCACTGAAATTTGCAAATAATAACCTCTACATAGGCGCAATCATCTATGTAAAAATGGTTTAGATTAAGCCACCATTTCTTGTACCTCCCATACAAACGGCCTTATGGGCCTTGAGAAATAATATGACTATAACTCACCACAAACTTGACCTATCGAAATGAAATTTTACACATCAAGATTTCTATATACAACACACTTTGGTTGAGATCGGAAAAGTTCTACTGGTACCTCCCACACAAACGGGCCTTGAAAAATAATATGGCAATTACTCACTACAAACTTGACCTATCGAGATGAAATTATCTACATAAAGATTTTTATATAGAACACACCTCTGGGCCAAATTATGTTGAGATCGAAAAAGTCCTACTGGTACCTCCCACACAAACGGTCCCATGGGCTTTGAGAAATAATATGATGATAACTCACCACAAGCTTGACCTATCGAAATGAAATTTTGCACATAAAGATTTCTATATAGAATACACTTCCGCACCAAATTTGGTTGAGATTAGGTAGTCCCTTCTGGTACCTCCCATACAAACGGTTTTATGGGCCTTGAGAAATAATATGGCAATAACTCACCACAAACTTGACCTATCGATATGAAATTTTCCACATAAAGATTTCTATATAGAGCACACTTCTGGACCAATTTAAGTTGAGATTGGGTAGTCCCTTCTGATACCTCCCATACAAACGGTCTTATGGGCTTTGAGAAATACTATGACGATAAATCACCACAAACTTGGCCTATCGATATGAAATTTTCCACATAAAGATTTCTATATAGAACACACTTCCGCACCAAATTGAGTTGATATTGGGTAGTCGCTTCTGATACCTCCCATACAAACGGTCTTATGGGCCTTGAGAAATACTATGACGATAACTCATCGCAAACTTGACCTATCAAAATAAAGTATTTCACATAAAACATTCTATATAGAACATACTTCAGTACCAAATTTGGTTGATATTGGGTAGGCCTATCCGGTACCTCCCCTACAATCGGTCTTATGGGCCTTGAGAAAAAATATGACAATAACTCACCACAAAATGAAATTTTACGCATACAAATTTTTATATAGAAATTATTTAGGAATCTGGTGGAGGGTATCCAAAGTTCGGCACAGCCAAACTTAACAGTTTTAGCTTGTTTTTCTTAACTTTGTTGAGAAAAATGTAAAAAGTCGTGATCTACTTTTGTGTCCCATTTTAAGTTAAAAGTCCGCTTTCGATATTTTTTTTATTTAAAAAAAACAGTCGAAAGTCAACTGTTTGCTTCACCCATGTAACCCTACGCACGCACCCACACACACATACATATTGTATGAATCAATTTGTTTTGGGGAAAAACCAAAGAAAATAAACAGCCATAAATACGAAAATGGAGCTGGCATAGCAAGCGGAGAGGTGCACCGATGCCGCGGCAGGCAGGAAGGAAGGTGGGGCAACAAAACATAAAGTAAGTAAAAGCAATTTTACAGCCAAACGAAATGTGGAGCCATAAAAAGAGAAATTGTAGCTCGTAAATACCACTAAAACATCCGGTAATGCGAAACAACAACGGAAATTTAAGCAAATTTTTAACGCTTTTATTTTCACTTTCTTCGATGTCTTCGCATACGTAGTCGCTAGCGTATTCTTAAGTTTCCTTCACACTGCCCTGGGTGCTTCTCCCATTTCTGGATTTTGTCGGCTGTCGGTAGAAATAAATACAGCGCAACGCAAATGGAATTGTTAAATGCCACAGTGTGACCACGAGCAGCAAGACGGCGGTTGCCAGCGAAGAAAAGTGAAGTCTGAAGTGGGCGAAAAGAAAAGTAATTGTAAACGTAACACCAACAACACTACGGACAGCGACAACAACAACAAATGTATCAGAGTGCAGCTATTAATGGTTTAGGTCAGTACTAGACATAGCGCGCGCCAGCGCTACAATAGCCAGTGACACAATCCACAACAATTTGTTGCTGCCACCGCCACTTGTCGCACAACAGTTACACACACACACACATACAACTACTGCTACTGGTCTAGTGCCGCTGTCACAGTTCTTGCAACTGCCACTTGCGCTGCGCAGCGATCCACTAGTGGAAGTGATTCTCAGAACATTAATTTGTCAGGCAGCCACAGTACACGACATTGTAAACATAATGTAATTGTTGATCATATACTCGTACCAACCATTTGACCGACCGACCGACCAACCAAACAGTATTTGTTGCAATCACTACTTCCATGTGGGGTAAAGGGGCTGTCTGATTATGGGTGATGGTTCTTTATGGTAATTCAGTACTGGGGAAACTTAAACACAAATAAGAGATATATTTTCTATTAAGACTTGACCTTGTGAGTGAAACTGACTTTTAGTATGAGCCCTAATGCCTTAATTTATGGGTAACACTTAATGGACTCACTGGAATATCTATGATATTGAAGAATGTACCATAAATGTTTTTAAAAACATGTAAAGAACTCGTTAGTACTCGCAACGCATGGCTAACTTCAGCCTAGTTTAGTTTAGTTTATTTTATTGAGACTTTTTTCAAAAACAATGACAGACATATACTAGATCTATGAACAAGAAATTGCTTATTACTATAATGTATAGTCTAAATTACCAATAACGTACAGCTAACGGCACCAAGCCTTTTCTGTGTATAGAAATATTTTAAGTTTGTATGTAGATCTGATAAGTTTACTCGATCATTGCAGTGCAGCATGCTTTTCGTTTACGATTCGCTGTTCCCCCGCGGACTTGTTCCTGGATCGCAGTCAATTGTAAATTGGGTAACTTCATTAAGAACAGCAGGGAATGTGTCATGTGTACGAAGGGGACCTGAGAGAAGGTTTATATCACCACAAAACATCGAGAGAGTTAGAGCAGCAATACTGCAATCTCCGAAACGTTCGGAGCAATCACTTACTCTTGGCATTTCTACACTTTATTTCTGCCGGCACTTGAGGCAATGCAATTAGAGGATACGGGTTCCAACAGGATGGAGCCACTGCACACACTGCGAGGGTTACCATGAATTTTTTGAGGCAAATTTTTCCAGGACGGCTTATCTCTTTGAGGGGTGATGTGAACTGGCCGGCACGCTCACCAGACTTAGCCCCATGCGATTTTTTCCTTCGGGGTTACATGAAGTCGAAGTGTATATCAACCGTACCAACACCCAAAGTCCCAAAAACCAAATAAACAATATTGAGACTGGCATTGGTCGAATACGAGGGTTGCTATATATATTTCTAGCCTAGGCAACACTAAGTGTTGCCTGGTGCCATCTGACATTTCCATTGCAAAGTTTGACATTTTTTAGCATAAACGTACAAAGAACCTTTTGACGTACGACCATTATTTGTGTTGTTTACAGTGACTTGAAACAAATAAATTTGTCAAAAAAATGGAATTAACTCGTGAACATTTTCGTGCGATCATTTTTCACAACTTTCGACGTGGATTATCACGACAAGAGCGCATCGATGAACTTAAATCTTAGTATGGCGATGGAGCACCATCCTATAGCAGTGTGAAAAACTGGTTTAACGAATTCAATCGTGGCCGACGCTCGCTTAAAGACGACTGTCGTGAAGGTCGTCCAAAAACGGCCGTTGTGCCAGTGAACTTTGATGCCGTGCATGAACTGATAATGCAAGTTCGTCATGTGATATACCATGAGATAGAGCCATCCTTGATCATTTCTTCCACCAGCATACATTCGATATTGCATAAAAAAAGGTTTGTTTGTTCTCGTTGGATCCCGCACACTTTGTCAATCGCTCAAAAAAAGTCTCGTGTCGATTGGTGCAGAGAAATTTTGAAAAAATACGATCACAGTGCTTCAAAAGACGTTTATATGATCGTCACAGGTGAAGAATCATGGATCCATGCGCATGAGCCCGAAACAAAACAGCAATCGACCGTGCGTGTAAGTCTTCGAAGACGAGCCAAATCCAACGAAAGTTGTTCGTGGAAGAAGCACTTCGAAGCAAATGGTCGCCTTTTTTTCGGCAAAACTGGTCATGTGGCGACGGTTTCGCTTGAGCAACGTAGGAGGGCAATTCTGAGTGCTACAACACAATTTTTTTGCCTGAAGTCTTCGGAGAAATTCGAAAAACTAACAAGAGAAGACGAATCATTGTACACCATGACAATGCGAGCTCTCACACATCGGCTCAAACCAGCGCCTTTTTGACCGCCCAAAACGTCGAATTGATGGGTCATCCGCCGTACAGCCCTGACTTGGCACCCAATGACTTCTTTTTATTCCCGCACATCAAGAAAAAAATGAGTGGTCAACGATTTTCGTCGCCAAAAGATGCTGTTGAAGCGTTCAAAAGCTTTGTTTTGGAGGTGTCTCAATCGGAGTGGAAAAAGTGCTTCGACAATTGGTTTGAGCGCATTCAAAAGTGTAAAAATCATGCTGGAGAATACTTTGAAAAACAATAAAAGCATTTTTGATGATAAATATTCGCATTTTCCTTATTAGGCCAGAAATATATACAGCAGCCCTCGTATTCAGATTCGAAAATGATTTTTTTTGTTTTTTTATACCCGTTATTTTCGTTTAGGATCCTAGGCAATACTTAGTAGGGACATAAATACTGTTACAACATTGAACACACCCATTTCAATAGTAGAACTGAACATACCCCATTAATGTCATATGGGTTTTGAAAGCTAACCTCAATAGCGTTAGTCTGTAACGGGATTTTAAAATTGTTTCAACTTTCATCATGGAGTGGTCAGATAATGAGAACCGTATCGCTGTTATAGCGCCTTTCAAGTGTGAAATGAAAAAAACGATATTTTCGAAACGCTCCGGCCACTAGGGATTAGCCGCATGTTTGTCTACCGATGCATAAAACTGTTTGAGGAGACTGGAGATGTAAAAGACCGCCACCGGTCGGGCCGCCCACGCTCTGTTCGAACACCGCATGTCATCAAAGCCGTTAAATCAAGAATTCACAGAAATCCGCTCCGTAAACAGAAAATCATGGCCCGTGAGATGAATATCAGTCCTTGAGTGGAATCATTAAAAAAAAACTTGGGACTTGGGGCTTTCAAACGACGTACCGGACATTTATTGACTGCAGCTTTAAAAAAAATAGGATTGAAAAATGCAAACGTCTTTTGGTGAAGCACGCTGATAACTTGCACAGAAAAATTTTGTTAATTTTTCCGTTCAGGAAAAATTTAACAAGCAAAATGATATAGTTAATGCGCGGTCATCTTAGGAAGCATCTGAACTGATACCAAGGGTGGAAAAGGGTCACCCAGCTTCAGTCATGGTTTGGTGGGGTGTTTCTTACGATGGGGTCACTGACCACCATTTTTGCGAACAAGGAGTCAAAACATCGGCCAAAGTTTACCAAGAAACTATTTTGGAAGCTGTTGTGAAGCCTCTTAACAATTCCCTGTTCCAAAACCAGCCATGGACTTTCCAGCAGGATTCTGCGCCGGCCCATAAGGCTAAAACGTCCCAGGCTTGGTTTCCAAACAACTTGCCTGCGTTCATTTCCTCTGAAGAATGGCCCTCAGACAGTCCAGATTTGAACCCATTGGATTACAAATTGTGGACGGTTTTAGAGGATAAGGTTTGTCACAAAGAATACCCCAACATTGGTTTCTTAAGACTGCTTTGGTTCGAGCTGTGGCCAATTTTCCAATGGACGAGGTTCGTGTAGCTATTGATGATTGGCCAGTGCGACTTAAGGCGTGTGTAAAGGCAACAGGCGGACATTTCGAATAAGTAGATTCTTTTTGGATATAATACGAGGGCGGTTCGGAAAGTTCTTAGCCTATCAATGAAAGAGAATAGTTAGTTTTTCAAAAATATTTTGATTTTTCAATATAATCTCCTGAAACTTCAATACACTTAGTCCAACGCTTATCTAGCAATTCTATTCCTTGATTAAAATAGTTTTCCTCAAGGTCTTCAAAATAGTGGTTAACAACTGTAATTGCATCTTCATTTGAGGTAAAACGCTTGTCAGCAAGGATTTTTTTTTAGATTTGGGAATAGGTAAAAGTCACTGGGAGCTAAATCAGGAGAATAAGGCGGGTGGTCAAGCAACTCGTGCTTTAATTCGTTGATTTTAGCCATTGTTAAAACACTCTTGTGCGCTGGTGCGTTGTCTGGATGAAAAATTATTTTTTGTGTTGTAAGCCAGGACGTTTTTCTCGAATTTGTACATTTAATTGATCTAAAAGGTTGCAATAGTACTCTGAATTCATTGTTTTACCCTTTTGCAGATAGTCAATCAATAAAATACTTTTGAAGTCCCAAAAAACCGTTGCCATAACCTTACCAGCCGATTGAATTGTTTTTGCCTTCTTTGGGGCACTTCCTCCAGGTTCAGTCCATTGTTTGGATTGTTCTTTTGTCTCTGGAGTATAGTGGTGGATCCATGTCTCATCAACAGTTATGAAACGACGCTTAAAATCCATTTTATTTCGCTGAAAACGATCCAAACAAGCTTGAGAAATGTTCATTCTTATGCGTTTTTGGTCGACTGTTAAAAAGTCCGGCACCCATCTTGCAGAAAGCTTTTTCATCTGTAGCTCTTCATGCAAAATTAATTGGACTCGATCATTTGAGATGCCCATGATATTAGCTATTTCACGCACTTTTATTCGTCGATCATTTAATACCATATCATGCACTTTGGCTACAATTTCTGTTGTTGTTGCTGTTTTTGGACGTCCACTACGTGGTTCATCTTCAATGCTTGTACGACCACGTTTAAATTCAGCAACCCAATTTTTTACTGTTGCATATGAAGGAGCACGTTCACCTAACACATTCACCATATCATTATGAATTTCTTGTCCCGATAAACCTTTATTATGTAAATATTTAATGACACCACGCATTTCTAATTTTCCCATTGTAAAAAAATCGCGGATGCGTCTTTTGTGAACACCTGTTTCTATATGAAGGAGTTGCCAGATCGAAACAAAATTTAACATGTGTTCATAGCAGAGATGGAAGTTTTTCAAAACACTTAACCTTTTTTTGTTTATACCGCGCTTTTTGTGCTAGGCTAAGAAGTTTCCGAACCGCCCTCGTATACGACTGACACGACAGCCGTTTCTATGCAACGGATTGACCCGAAGCAGAAATTCTTTGGCCAAGGGCTCTTACCCGACACTATTTGTGCTGCTAAGAGTAATTCTTCGGCCAATAGCTGTCATCCCTGCACACAGTGGCCAATACAACAAAAACTATCTGAGTAGATTCTTGTGTCGAGGTGGAAAACACATTTTCCTGAAATAGAGAAGTTCATTCAGATATTCTACCGTTTTTCTGTTCTTTTTTTCAAATGTTGCCATTTTAAGCCAAGCAATCTGGCGTGATATTATGGTTTCAGACCTGACTCAAATCTCTAAATATCACGCAAAACATCTGTCATATCGATTTTAGTTACCCCATTAGATTGAAGCATTAACAAAGAAATTACTGCGGCAACCGAGAAAAAAAACACAAAACGTGGAAAATGTGACATTTTCAAAATTTCACACAGTTTTCACAGCACCCAAGCTGCCATCAGCAAATAAACCGAACGAAATCCAGCGAATGAACTTCTAGAGCAGCATCAACACAACGAGTACTCGACGTAATGTTCCCGCCATTTGTTCACTTTATGGTTGTCAATAAATCAAATTGCATCCTCCGGCACTGCTCCGCCAACCACCCACCACCGCCCCTCCGTGCCCACCCATGTTTTGTAATGTTTTTGTGCGTATTTTGGTTTCTTTGTACAAGTGATTATGTGTGTATGGGTTTTTTTTTTAATTGTAACTCGCAATGGACGGACGGATGTACTGTTTTGTACAAAAATTTCTAGAATTCCATTTTGGTGTCGAGTGCAGTTTTTATGGACTTAACATTGACGTCATCGCGCGTACTGGCCGGAGAACAGGTTAGTTAGTTAACACGCCTGTAATGTGGGCTCGAAGCACACACGTACAAACGAATGTACATACGTACGTACGGTCGCCTAACAAACGGAGAACATTTATGGCCATGTTTTTGTGGCCCAAAATGGATGCAAGCACACAAACACCACTTGTCCTCGGCGGTCCCCAGTAGACGTACAGCGTAGTCGTTATCGTCGTAGTTGGATTGCAATTGTGTTCTTAGCCGAAAATGGCCATCATTCAATGGCCACTCCATTCAATTCAGTCACTTACGACAACGAATCGGGCTTAATAGTGGGCACCGGACAGAAAGTATGTGGGCATGTATGTCTGGAAACAACGTCATTAAAGTAAGTGTGAGTGTGGGTCTGCTGTTTTGAGTACATCTGCTGCACTGTTTGGTGTGACATGCAACTTTAATTAATTAATTATTTGTAAACACATTGACGTGTGGTCTGCGGCAACGGGGTGGTGTATTAACTTGGAGAAAAATTGAAAAATCGTTAGGCGGATTGACGTGCCAATTTCCGAAGATATGCACTCAGGAAAATAGTATGGTTGGGGAGAAAATATTCGAAGAGAATCATACCATTGTTTAGGAATATGGTTGTGGCACAATAATATTATGATCTTCAGAACAATAGTATGATTTACACACAACAACTTATAATATAATGACCACAACCATATTATGATTTACACTCAACCATACTATCATCCCAGAAACCATCTTATGACCCTCACAACCATAGTATGTTTCAGATACAACCATAGAATGATTCTTACAACCATAGTATGATATACGCTCTCGAATGCTATGATCCCCAAAATTATTTATTATGATTGGATAATATTATTTTCAAAATAGAGTTTTTTTATTAAGTAAATTATTTAAAATTACATTATAATTTGTTCATAGCCAGATGTTTCTATTGAACGTTTGGTTTAATGAAACCAAAACGTTATTCAGAAGGCAGTCGAAAGGCTTTTTGTTGCAAGCAGAGGATGACTGCAGTTTCGGCGTGCGCCACTTCGTCATACTCGGACCCAAAGCAACGAATGTCATTAAACCACGATCAATGGCTACGTATACACTAGGGTGCCATCCACTTTTTAAAGGTTTTGGCATTAGCAAAAAAGTTCAACTACGACATAACAATGAAATCACATTCGGGGCGCCCAAATATCTATTTTTTGACTTTTTGTTTTTACGAGGTTTTCGTAAGGTTTTTTAATAGGTAATAAAAAAAAATAATTTTTGTATAATTTCATATAAAAACAATGTTTTTATTCCTGAGGCGCAATATGATGATGTTTTACGATTTTCGGCGTGTGTTATCGAGACAAGAGTGTTTAAATCAACTTGTTTCGACTTTTGGCAATGAAGCACCATCAACAAACGCTGTTAATCGCTGTTACCAAGAGTTCTAGGACGACGTTCGCTCCAGGATGAATTTCGTAAAGGACGTCCAACTTCGGTCACTTTGCCAAAAACTATCGTGAACTGATTAAGCAAGACCGACATGTGACATACCGTGAGATTGAGGCAACCTTGGGCATTAGTATGACAAGCATCACTAAGATATTGCATGTTCATTTGGCAGTAAAAACAATTTGTTCTCGTTCCGGATCCCACATAATTTGACGAATGTTTAAAAAAAAGGCTCGTATGGATTGGTGCAAAGAGATGTTGAAAAAGTATAACTGCGGTAGCTCAAAGGCAGTGGAAAACATTGTCACAGGTGACGAATTATGGATCTATGCCTATGAACCCGAAACAACAACAGCAATCGACCGTGTGGGTCTTCGAAGACGAGCCAAATCCAACGAAAGTTGTTCGTGGAAGAAGTACATCGAAGCAAATTATTGCGTTTTTTTCGGTATAACCGGCCACAGTGCCTTTAGTGGAACGTAGGACGGTCAATCCTGAGTGGTACGAGTATACAACCATCTGTTTGCCAACAGTGTTTGAAGAAATGAGGAAAGATAATAGGAGAAGACGGATCAGTTTGCATTACGACAATGCTAGCTCTCTCACTTCAGCTGTAACGATGAGCTATTTGACCACTCAAGATGTCGAATTGATGGGCCATCCACCGAACCGCCCTAAGTTGGCAATGACTTCTTCTTATTCCCTAGCATCAAGAAAACAATGCGTGGCCAACGTTTAACATCGCCCGAAGCAGCTGTTAAAGCGTTCAAAAACCATGTTTTGAAGGTGTCTCAATCGGAGTGGAAAAAGTGCTTCGAAAATTCATTTGTGCGCATGCAAAAGTGTATTGATCATAAAGGAGAATATTTTTAAAAACAATAAAACCATTTTCAATTATAAATTATTGTGTTTTTATTGCCGGACCCGGAATATAAATAGAAAACCTCGTATAAGATTTATTTTTCAGGTTTTGGTACCATTCACACAAAAACAGGAAAAAATTCCAAATAGTACATAGGCTAAAAATTAAATAGATTTTTGATTTTACAAAAAAAAAGTGGAAATTTTTTAATTTTTTCTAAAAAGATTGAATAAATAACTATCTAAAACACTCTAGACAAATTTTGCTAGGAACAATAGGTAATCAGTTACATGGCAGCGAAAAAACACCTGTCAAAATGTCAGAATTCGTCCACCTCTAACGCAGAGAGTCCTTGTACGATCTCGTTGAAAGTTTGTGTCTAAACTATTATGGTATAGAACTAACCTTGGTTTCATCCCGATCGACATCGATTCGAAAAGCTGGTTCACATGACACGAAATGACCCTAATAATAAATCTTTAGGCTATGACAGAATAGAGACAGGAGCTCAAAGGAATTTACCAAAAAAAAAAGGTGTAGTCATTTTGACTTGCAGGAAGAGAAGAAGAAGGAGGAAGAACCCGAGGAATCTGATGATGATATGGGCTTCGCTCTCTTCGACTAAATCGACAAATGTTTGTTTTTATACCTCTATTTTCCTTCCCAGTCGAAATGTGCTGAAACTATAATCCTTAAAATAACGTAAATTCTTTTAGTCCCATTATCGACTTTTAAAAACATTTTAAACGCATTTTTGCTACCAGATTGACATGTAATTTGGCGAAAGAACACGTCATTCCTGACCATCAGTTTGGCTTTTGCCACAAACACAGACTCATAAACTAAATTACTCCCTCAAAACTCCCTCAAAACTCCCTCAAAAGAAAAATTTATTGTTCTGCTGTATTCTTGGATGTTAAGCAAGACTTTAAGCGGGATCATACGAGATTTACATTTCTTTGAAGTCTTACTTAAATGAGCAAACGTTCTACGTAACATGAATTCTGAAGTACAGCAGGGCGGAAATTTTTATCAAGTCTGAGTGATATCGCTAAATTATAGTTAAGCCTATTTCTATATTCTGGAAAATATGTATTTGTTTGAGTTCGATTATTTTTATAGTGTATCGTTTGGAAGCATTACCCGTCTAACCGAAGAAACTTCTGACCTTTTTATTGTTTTTCTACATTTTTTGGGGATTTCAAAATATGATTTCATCGTCGTAAACAAAGGCTTTGTTTTGGGTAGAACCGATAACATATTGTAGGGTTTATTGTTTGTGGTTGGTAGAACCAATATAATCTTACAACAGCCAACGAAACAAGGTTTGTTCACTAGAAATATCTAATGTGTTGTCACCAGCAATTACTGCAACTAAAGTAACATGTACATCACTATTGGTTGGTTGTCATACCCCCCTAGTTGTGGCAACCAATTGTTGAACTGAATTCGGTTTATATAACTGTGTTATTGGCTGTGAATACAGTGATATAGTTGTAGCAACCATCATGTGATACCGTATGCCGTGTTACCATCATTATTATGTAATGTTGGTTATTGCAACAGAAATTCGGTTTATCCAAACGATCTTTTGTAGTTGGGCCCGATTTTCAACTGATTTTTTCTCTGTGTGCACGTTAAGGAAGTCAACGACAAGCTACTAACATCTAACTGATGGTCAATAAACCTTGTTCCAAGATACTAGTAGGTATTTCGTTATTGCTGTAGCCTTAAACATGAACTGATTCTTCATCTTTAGCATCGATACAGAAGAATAAATTTTATTAATTTGTATTAAACGATATTAACCGATAACATCGTACAATGACAATTTATTATTAAACATTTAAGGCCATTTTGTGTGTGTGTGACTTTCATTTAACTGCTTTTGGAAAGCCTTACTCTACTATTAACAACTAAAACATTACAATTTAAACTCATTTGAAAGTAACACGTCCATTATATCCACCTCTAGTATTTCGTAAACCCACACCGACCATATAGAGATTGACCGTGCCATCGACCAAATAAAGAGAGGCCGTGCCAACAAGATTCATATCAAGTTCATGTGGCCAACCTTCAAACGGAAGACAGCAAAGTTGTTGGCGCCTTGGTCGGGCACCATCAAAACCTCACAAAAGAGAGCCGCGCCATAACAAAGCGGGCTCCTGTGATGGCAGTTTCATATTTATATTTTTATCCATTGATACAATCAATTTACAAATGCTTGCGAACAAAAGTAACATTTAAAATTGCGTTCAATATTTAAACATCACTTATGGCCGTCGTATTTCCGGTCAATATCAACTTCCGTATAGACGGCACTAGCAACGAAACGGCAACGGCAACAGAACAATAATGGCCACATAAAAGACACATTTGTTGTTGTTGCTGCTGTTGTTGTCGCAGTCGACACAAGCGACGGGTATCCAATGGCTTTGAATGGATACCACGAACTTGATACTGAAATTGCTTACGTATTCTCCAATATGACCGCAAGCATATTGTGTGCTATCCACAGATGACGTTGGCTTCGTCATCATCCAAATATCCCAGTCGGGCAGTGGGTCGTGGATATGGGAGGGGAGGGGAGGGGGAGGTGTTGGCGCGGTCAATACTGTAATTGAATGTAATAACAAAAGATATCGTAATATTTTCTGACGCAAGGTCTCTTTCTATTAAATCCAAGTCCTAAGTACCTACAGTGGGAGTATCTGCTATAGAATTTAACGAGCCGAGCCACGCTTGATGTGTTATTGCTCTGCCTCTGCTCTGTGGCCGGAGCCAATGGTCTGTTTAATTAAATTTAAAAAATTAATTCATATTTTATGGCCCTAGGTCAGTCAGTCAGCCAGTAAGTCCGCCAGCCAGTCATTGAATATCCCCTGCCCAAAAAAAAAATCGCATGAATATTGTATTGAATAAATTACTGAATTTATGGGAAATTAAAGTTTATGAGCAGCGCCATTGACGATGATGAATGCCAGTCAAATGTTTAATTTTCTTCTGCTTGTCGTTGCCGTTGTTGCTGCTGAAACCCTGTAATGCTCATAATGACCAAACGGCTTCGGCTTCATTCATATTTTAGTGAGTTTTTGTCCTTCTTTTGAACGGGTGAATAGTCACAAAGAAAAAAACAGTGGAAAAGTTTTTTAGCATTTGTCCATGCCACAGTAGAATGTCACACAACCTGCTCTCACACTGGACCGTTGGGTAAAATACGAATAAATGCGAACATGCCCATGAAATTGTTTTAACCCTTGAGGGAGTTTTGAAATTTTCAATATTTCTTGTTTGCTTTGAAACTGGCATCGAAGGTTACTCGTACCTACTGGATAGACGGAACAAATGCCGTTTTGTAGGAGTGAAGTTCATAAAATATTGACACACCTTGGGGACCCAAGCAACAGAATACAGAGCAGCTTCGTGATGGCAGTCAGAAATCAAATCGGCCTGGGTGCTAGGCTTCGATAAAATAAAATAAGTTTGCAAATTTCAGTTGGTTAAGTTATCTACTTAGTAGGGACATAAATACTGTTACAACATTGAACACACCCATTTCAATAGTAGAACTGAACATACCCCATTAATGTCATATGGGTTTTGAAAGCTAACCTCAACAGCGTTGTCTGTAACGGGATTTCAAAATTGTTTCAACTTTCATCATGGAGTGGTCAGATAATGAGAACCGTATCGCTGTAATAGCGCCTTTCAAGTGTGAAATGAAAAAAACGATATTTTTGAAACGCTCCGGCCACTAGGGATTAGTCGCATGTTCGTCTACCGATACATAAAACTGTCTGAGGAGACTGGAGTTGTAAAAGACCGCCAGCGGCTGGGCCACCCACGCTCTGTTCGAACACCGCATGTCATCAAAGCCGTTAAATCAAAAATTCACATAAATCCGCTCCGAAAACAGAAAATCATGGCCCGTGAGATGAATATCACGCAAAAGTCCATGAGTCGAATCATTAAAAAAGACTTGGGACTTGGGGCTTTCAAACGACGTACCGGACATTTATTGACTGCAGCTTTAAAAAATAATAGGATTGAAAAATGCAAACGTCTTTTGGTGAAGCACGCTGATAACTTGCACAGAAAAATTTTGTCCACCGATGAAAAATTTTTTAGCGTTCAGGAAAAATTTAACAAGCAAAATGATAGAGTTAATGCGCGGTCATCTCAGGAAGCATCTGAACTGATACCAAGGGTGGAAAAGGGTCATCACCCAGCTTCAGTCATGGTTTGGTGGGGTGTCTCTTACGATGGGATTACTGACCTGCATTTCTGCGAACAAGTAGTCAAAACATCGGCCAAAGTTTACCAAGAAACCGTTTTGGAAGCTGTTGTGAAGCCTCTTAACAGTTCCCTGTCCCGAAACCAGCCATGGACTTTCCAGCAGGATTCTGCGCCGCCCCATAAGGCTAAAACGTCCCAGGCCTGCCTAAGAAACAATTTGCCGCGTTCATTTCCTCTGAAGATTAGCCCTCAGGCAGTCCAGATTTGAACCCATTGGTTTACAAATTGTGGACGGTTTCAGAGGACAACGTTTGTCTCAAAAGATACCCCAGCATTGGATCTCTTAAGACTGCTTTGGTTCGAGCTGTGACCAATTTTCCAATGGACCAGGTTCGTGCAGCTATTGACGATTGGCCAGTGCGACTTAAGGCGAGTGTAAAGGCAACAGGCGGACATTTCGAATAAGTAGATTCTTTTTGGATATAATACGAGGGCGGTTCGGAAAGTTCTTAGCCTATCAATGAAAAGAATAGTTAGTTTTTCAAAAATATTTTGATTTTTCAATATAATCTCCTGAAACTTCAATACACTTAGTCCAACGCTTATCTTGCAATTCTATCCCTTGATTAAAATAGTTTTCCTCAAAGTCTTCAAAATAGTGGTTTACAACTGTTATTGCATCTTCATTTGAGGTAAAACGCTTGCCAGCAAGGAATTCTTTTAGATTTGGGAACAGGTAAAAGTCACTGGGGGCTAAATCAGGAGAATAAGGTGGGTGGTCAATAGGGGTATTCTATTATGACTTTTTTTTTTAAATTTACATGGCTGTACACGATGAGAAACATTAAAAAAATCATAACTGCGTTTTTAGTTTTTTATTTCATTCAAAAAAGTTCACGCACCAAACGATTTTAAAATTTACATGCGCATAAACACTGTAATGCGCATGTAAATTTTAAAATCGTTTGGTGCGTGAACTTTTTTGAATGAAATAAAAAACTAAAAACGCAGTTAACATTTTTTTAATGTTTCTCATCGTGAATGGGCATGTAAAACATAGGTTAAAAAATAGAATACCCCTAGTGGTCAAGCAACTCGTACTTTAATTCGTTGATTTTAGCCATTGTTAAAACACTCTTGTGCGCTGGTGCTTTGTCTTGATGAAACATTATTTTTTTGTGTTGTAAGCCAGGACGTTTTTCTCGAATTTGTACATTTAATTGATCTAAAAGGTTGCAATAGTACTCTGAATTTATTGTTTTACCCTTTTGCAGATAGTCAATCAATAAAATACCTTTGAAGTCCCAAAAAACCGTTGCCATAACCTTACCAGCCGATTGAATTGTTTTTGCCTTCTTTGGGGCACTTCCTCCAGCTTCAGTCCATTGTTTGGATTGTTCTTTTGTCTCTGGAGTATAGTGGTGGATCCATGTCTCATCAACAGTTATGAAACGACGCTTAAAATCCATTTTATTTCGCTGAAAACGATCCAAACAAGCTTGAGAAATGTTCATTCTTATGCGTTTTTGGTCGACTGTTAACAAGTGCGGCACCCATCTTGCAGAAAGCTTTTTCATCTGTAGTTCTTCATGCTAAATTAAATGGACTCGATCATTTGAGATGCCCATGATATTAGCTATTTCACGCACTTTTATTCGTCGATCATTTAATACCAGATCATGCACTTTGGCTACAATTTCTGTTGTTGTTGCTGTTTTTGGACGTCCACTACGTGGTTCATCTTCAATGCTTGTACGACCACGTTTAAATTCAGCAACCCAATTTTTTACTGTTGCATATGAAGGAGCACTTTCACCTAACACATTCACCATATCATTATGAATTTCTTGTCCCGATAAACCTGTTTTATGTAAATATTTAATGACACCACGCATTTCTAATTTTTCCATTGTATAAAAATCGCGTATGCGTCTTTTGTGAACACCTGTTTCTACATGAAGGAGTTGCCAGATCGAAACAAAGTTTAACATGTGTTCATAGCAGAGTTTCCAAAACACTTAACTTTTTTCTGTTTATACCGCGCTTTTTGTGCTAGGCTAAGAAGTTTCCGAACCGCCCTCGTATACATCAATAAATATATTAAAATATATTTGGTCCAAAAACATTCAGTACTTTTTATTTTACAGCATAAAACATGTGTAACAGTATTTATGTCCCTACTGAGTACACGCAAAACAAAAAAAAATATATTCGAAGAGCATTATAACGGATGATCAATCTAGAGGCGTATTTTTTCAAAATAAAATATGGCGTTAATGGCGTAATGGCGTAATGCTGGCTTCCAAAACCTGTTCCTTAGCTAGTTTGTCAGCCTAGACTTTGGACTTTACGTAGTGCCAAAGAAAAAAATCTAAAGGTGTGATATCACAGGATCAGGCGGCCACCAACTCACAGGTCAAAAACGTAAAAGTAGCTGCTGTTCGAAATTACCACTCAATACATCCATGGTTTGAGCAGCTGTATGGCAAGTGCCACCGTCCTGTTGAAACCAAATGTCGTCAAGAATAAGGGCTTCAATTTTAGGTAGCAAAAATTCTGATATAATGCCCATTTTCGTGTCGGCCATAGTCATTTTTGAAAATAAAAATCTAAACTCAATAGTACAGCACTTTAACGAGTATGTCAAATTGTAACACAGTTCTTTAAATTATTCTGTGAAATTATCGGAGAAACATGTCTATTTATACTCGCAGTGCTTTTTAAAAACTCAAGCTTTTAAGATCCAAATGTCTCTATACAACCGAGATCTTGTCTGAATGTAAGAATTATAGTTCTTTCCTTATTATGACTTGAGCAGTTCTTTCCTTATTTGATTATTTCGATTTTTATGAGTAACTTGCTCTGTCTGGCCCAAAAATTGTATGACTCATCACTTATCGTCTGGCTAGTCCAAATGTTTCTTAACAAAATCGTAACTCTTTTTTTTATTCACAACGGATATTAGGCTTTTTACGATTTAAGCAGGCAACATAACTACTCCCAGAGAAAAAGTTAGTTGGAAATCTGTTGGAAATACAAAAATTCCGTTGCCATCGCCGAATGTATTCAATCGTAATAATGCTAAAAAAAAGGCTCGAATGGATTGGTGCAAAGAGATGTTGAAAAAGAATAACTGCGGTAGGTCAAATGCAGTGCAGAACATTGTCACAGGTGATGAATCATGGATCTGTGCATATGAACCCGAAACGAAACAGCAATCGACCGTATGGGTCTTTCAAGCCTTTCGAGCCAAATCCAACAAAGGTTGTTCGTGGAAACTTCGAGGCAAATTATTACGTTCTTTTCGGTATAACCGGCCAGTTGCCAACCATCTGTTTGCCAGCAGTGTTCGAAGAAATGAGGAAAGATAATACGAGATGACGGATCATTTTGCATCAAGACAATGCAAGCTCTCACACATCAGCTGAAACGATGAGCTATTCGACTACTCAAGATCGCGAATATATGAGCCATACACCGTACAGCCCTGATTTGGCACCTAGCATCAAGAAAAAAATGCGTGGTCAAAGTTTTTCATCGCCCAACGCGGCTGTTGAATAGTTCCAAAATCATGTTTTGCAGGTGTCTCAATCGAAGTGGAAAAAGAGCTTAGAAAATTGGTTTGTGCGCTTGCAAAAGTTTATTGATCTTCAAGGAGAGTATTTTGAAAAACAATAAAACCATTTCCATTGATAAATTATTATGTTTTTATTGCCGGACCCAAATATAAATAGCAGCCCTCGTACTTTTAATATGTGTCTTGATTTACGAAAAAAAGAAAAAGGTAAAACCCGCAAATTAAATAACGAAAACGACAATAATTTTTTTTTTAACTAGAAAATGAGGGTTTACATAAACTTTTTTGTTTCACTGTATATTAAATTTCAGTCTTTTCGTTTGAACACCCCGATCGGAGATTCTATAAAGTCTATATATTCTTGATCGTCGTAAAATTCAAAGACGATCTAGCCTCGTCCGTCCGAGCGTCTATTGAAAGCACGATTGCGATCAAACCAATCAACCTAGGATCCTGTAATTTTGCATGATGCTGGATTATGGTCATAAGCAGTTTGTGCTTGTAAATGGACCAAATCGGCCCAGGGTGGAAAAAGGTTTCCTTTAAGAGACTAAAGAAACCTCCTTAAAAAAACACATTTTTGAGTATTTGCTAAGCAAATAATAATTTTTTGTGTACGGATGGTTAAAATGATTAAAATCGGTGCTGTTAGTTGGGTCCAGTGTTGCCGTTTCGGGATTTTCCTGTCAAAATTCGGTAGGTTTTTCTTTCATTTGGTAGAATGGCAGGCTAAGCCTAACTTTGGTAGTTCTTGCGATACATATGCATTTACATAAATTAAATTTGTAAAGTAATGAACGTCTGTCAAGAATTTTTGGGATGCCAAATAAGTTATTGGTACCTTTATGCAAGCAAAAAAGGGCTAACATAACAGAAACTGATAATAAGTCTGAAGTGCTACTTTCTGCCCCCAGGGTAAAAATCAAAATAAGCCAAATGAATAAAAATAAATTTTTATTCTGGCAATTTTGCATGTATTTTGCTCTCTAAAGGGTGGTTTAATTTGAAGGGCCGATGTTGATTTTGAATAAAACACAAATTATGGTACTGTTCAATTATGTATGGAAGAAAATATCGGCCAAATAGGAGCCGCGACCCCGGCGGCACATCTTTATTAGATGGTCCTAATTTTCGATAACGCTGAGGCATAATTGAGGTTCTATGCCGTTAATGTGCCGAATTATCTCATTCTTTAGCTCTTGAATTGTTGCTGGCTTAGCGACGTACACCTATTTTTCCAATAACCCCAAAGAAAGTAGTCCAACGGTGTCAATTCACATGATCTTGGGAGCCAATTAACAACGCCACGACGTGAGATAACACGCCCATTGAATGTGTCGCGCAAAAGAGCCATTGTTTCGTTAGATGTGCGGCAAGTGGCACCGTCCTGTTGAAACCACCTATCGTCCACATCCATATCATCCAATTCGGGCCATAGAAAGTTCGTTATGGTCTCACGACCGGCCTCATTTTGGAAAAAATACGGCCCGATGATGCCGCCAGCCCATAAATCGCACCAAACAGTCACTCTTTGTGGATGCATTGTATTTCGACAATCACTCTTGGATTATCACGCGCCCAAATGCGCCAATTTTGCTTATTGACGAATGCACTGATTTGAAATTGTGCCTCATCGCTGAAGATGATTTTCTTCGAAAATTGATCATCCACTGTTGCCATTTCTTGCCACCATTCTGGCCATTGATGACGTTTGGAATGGTCAAGAGGCTTTAGTTCTTGAGTCAATTGCACCTTGTTAGCGTGTACATACAAGTCTTGATGCCTAATGTTCATCAACGACGAGCGTGAGAGGTGCAATTGTTGGGGACGACGACGAGTTCAGTTTGTCGGCTCTTCGCCACACTATCGCGAACAGCGGCAATATTTTCTGTAGCACGAGCTGTCCGAGATGTGTTTCACATCTCCTACAGACCCAGTTTGCTCAAATTTTTGCAATATTTTTCCGATTGTACGCACATTTGGACGATTAAATTGACCGAAAAAATCACGAAGTGCGCGAAATGCATTTTGATTTGAACGCCCATTTTCATAATAAGCCTGAATAACTTCATCGCGTTGCTCGCTTGTATATCTTTCCATAGTTCAAATTGAATGAGTCTGAAACTGAGCAATATCAAATGAAATGCAGAAAAAACTTGACGTTTAGGTGTGGTTCACATTCAACATCGGCCCTTAAAATTTAACCACCCTTTATATTTCAATGTTTGAAGGAGGCTCGAATTTGGACCTATTTGCGTCAACTAAGTCTAAGACTGGTTGTTGGTCCATACTCTAACAAATTTGATCTTAAAAAGAATTTTGGTATACTTATAGGTGTTCTAGAGCAGTCAACCGATGTGAAAAGAAAACAACACAAAAAATACAAATTGAATGGGAAATGTTTAATATCATTTGAAAGAACATTCGTTGGCGTTTATTTTTTGAAGATTATGTCTATCAAATGTTGGCCGCGCCAACGTCCCAGATGGTCCATCCGTTGAGTCCAATTTTCGATGACTCGTTCGAGCATTTCGACTGGTAACTGGCGAATGACACGCTTGATGTTTTGCTCCAAGGCCTGAAGCGAAGCGGGTTTTTTCCGCATAAACTTCAGACTTTACATATCACAAATATCACAAAATCTTAATGGCCTATTGACCAGCCCAAAATGTGAAATTGCTCACCGAAGTGTTCTCTCAATAAATCCAGTGATTGATGCGATGTGTGGAAAGTGGCGCCGTCTTGTTGAAACCAAATGTCGCCGAGTTCACCAGCTTAAATTTCAGGCATCAAAAAGCCGGTTATCATGGCACGATAACGGTCACCATTGACGGTTACGTTTTTACCGGCATCATTTTTTGAAGAAATATGGACCGATGATTCCACCGGGCCACAAACCACACCAAACCGTTGCTTTTTTCTGGATGAAGTGGCAGCTCTTGAACCTCTTCTGGTTGTTCTTCGTCCCAAATGCGTTAATTTTGCTTGTTTACATACCCATTGAGCCAGAAATGGGCCTCATCGCTGACCAAAATTTGGCTCGAAAACGCACGAAACACATTCCTCACAGAACGTGAATTTTCGTTATAAAGTCGAACGTTTTGTAAACGTTGTTCAGGCGTAAGTCTTTCCATGATGAAATGACAAACCATACTAAACAAAAATAGCATGACACGACTCACACGTGATCTGTCAAAAAAAGCCTATTGAAAAAAGTATCTCTACTTGGATCACCGATTATATCTAAACCGATTTTGTTGAATTTAAATAGCGGCCGTCCAAAAAAAATTGCTTCTGCCAATTTTAATATAAGTCGGATGACAATTTCGACCTGTAGTTTGATGAGAATCTTTAAAAGGGCCGTAGAATGGCGACCTGATAAACTTCGTTTAATCAAATTAGATGATCATTCGGTTACAAACATTTGCCACGAAGCTAGCTTATCATCTTCTGTTACACCCTGTTAAATTTGTTAAATGGCTTCACAATATTTGGTAAGTTTTTGATTTAATTTGGTAGGATTCTTAAAAAAATTTGTAAGGAAAATTACTTTGTCAGTGGCAACACTAGCTGGGTTGCACTACGAGGGCGGTTCGGAAAGTTCTTAGCCTATCAATGAAAGAGAATAGTTAGCTTTTCAAAAATATTTTTATTTTTCAATATAATCTCCTGAAACTTCAATACACTTAGTCCAACGCTTATCTAGCAATTCTATCCCTTGATTAAAATAGTTTTCCTCAAGGTCTTCAAAATAGTGATTTACAACTGTAATTGCATCTTCATTTGAAGTAAAACGCTTGCCAGCAAGGAATTTTTTTAGATTTGGGAGCAGGTAAAAGTCACTGGGAGCTAAATCAGGAGAATAAGGTGGGTGGTCAAGCAACTCGTACTTTAATTCGTTGATTTTAGCCATTGTTAAAACACTCTTGTGCGCTGGTGCGTTGTCTTGATGAAAAATTATTTTTTTGTGTTGTAAGCCAGGACGTTTTTCTCGAACTTGTACATTTAATTGATCTAAAAGGTTGCAATAGTACTCTGAATTTATTGTTTTACCCTTTTGCAGATAGTCAATCAATAAAATACCTTTGAAGTCCCAAAAAACCGTTGCCATAACCTTACCAGCCGATTGAATTCTTTTTGCCTTCTTTGGGGCACGCCCTCCAGCTTCAGTCCATTGTTTGGATTGTTCTTTTGTCTCTGGAGTATAGTGTGGATCCATGTCTTATCAACAGTTATGAAACGACGCTTAAAATCCATGTTATTTCGCTGAAAACGATCCAAACAAGCTTGAGAAATGTTCATTCTTATGCGTTTTTGGTCGACTGTTAACAAGTGCGGCACCCATCTTGCAGAAAGCTTTTTCATCTGTAGTTCTTCATGCAAAATTAAATGGACTGGATCATTTGAGATGCCCATGATATTAGCTATTTCACGCACTTTTATTCGTCGATCATTTAATACCATATCATGCACTTTGGCTACAATGTCTGTTGTTGTTGCTGTTTTTGGACGTCCACTACGTGGTTCATCTTCAATGCTTGTGCGACCACGTTTAATTCAGCAAACCAATTTTTTACTGTTGCATATGAAGGAGCACTTTCACCTAACACATTCACCATATCATTATGAATTTCTTGTCCCGATAAACCTTTTTTATGTAAATATTTAATGACACCACGCATTTCTAATTTTTCCATTGTAAAAAAATCGCGGATGCGTCTTTTGTGAACACCTGTTTCTATATGAAGGAGTTGCCAAATCGAAACAAAATTTAACATGTGTTCATAGCAGAGTAAATACCTCATGTGGCCCAAAATAAAACGTAACGCATGGTCGAAACGAGAGTCAATATGGACATGTGAGTACTCATGTTAAAGGAAATTTTGCTACCAATCTAAATATAGAGTAATTTAAAAGTTGCAGCTCAGATTAGTGACGAATGCAGGGTCCCAAAAAACGGGCCATTTTTTTACGCTTTTGTAGCGTCCATACGCTATAGACGGTATATACGGTTTTGCCAGATCGAACTTAAGAACGTTTTTACTCGCTCTCCTTTAGCCTGGTCGAAACGATAGATTAATAGTCAATATGAACATGTGGGTTCTCATGTTAAAGGAAATTTTGGTACGAATCTAAATATGTGATAGCGCATAGAGAAAGGGACCTAAGGGTAAAAAAAATCAGTTTTCATTTTTTTATTTTTTTGGTGTGGACAACATCTGAGCATCGAATGAGACCGATCCCATGCCCCAAAAGTGTTCCCTACCAGAGATATGAGCGTTTTATGAAAGTGAAGTCGACGATTCTAAGCGCAAATAGAAAGGGGCCTAATCTTTAAAATGGCTCTCCTGAACAAAACTTTGCATCGACTCTTAATTTTTTTTTTGATGTGGAAAACATCTGAGCATCCAATGAGACCGATCCCATGCCCCAAAAGTGTTCCCTCCCAGAGATATGCGCGTTTTATGAAAGTGAAGTCGACGATTCTAAGCGCAAATAGAAAGGGACCTAATCTTTAAAATGGCTCTCCTGAACAAAATGGTTTTTAACCTTAGGTCCCTTTCTATTTTGCGCGTCACATATAGGATAATTTGAAAGTTGCGGCTCAGATTAGTGACGAACGCATGGTCCCAAAAAACGGACCATTTTTACGCTTTTGTAGCGTAGGGACTATAAACAGTATATAAGGTTTGGCAGACCGAACTTAAGGACGTTTCTACTCGCTCTCCTTCAGCGTGGTCGAAACGAGAGATTAATAGTCAATATGGACATGTGGGTACTCATGTTAAAGGAAGTAAGTACGTTTTTTCTCGCCCCCTTTAGCATTTCTTTTCAAACGCACATTTTTCTTTCCACACTCATTTGGATCGAAGATGTAAAAAAAGCTTTAAAACACTTAAATTCTTGAATAATTTACCTTTTGGACACTTAAATCACTGAGCACCTGCTTGCTCTTAAACATTTGCCTTAGCCTGCCCAGAAACATTCAATTACGAGTATTCCTCACCTCGAAATGTTGCCTATGAATCATTACACCATGTGTCACCACCGTTGGATGACATGTCATCTGTTAGCCTTCCCTCAGCCGCTCCTAATCGAATTGTGCTGTATCTCTCGCGCCATGGGTTAAGAGGACATCTCCCAAACCCCTAGAAACCATCCGTAGATTTATGGAAAGAAAGAGAAACGAAACGAAACGAAAAAAAAACGGAAAACATGTATAAATAATGTTACACATACATTTTTTATTATACGAGTACGCTTTATTAATAATTTTTCCAGCGAAGCGGCGTATGACGCGACGCGGCCAACAAAGCGAGTCACTCAGACATGAACTGTTTTCACACTTTTCGGCAAATCACAGTTAGCAAAAAAAAAGGCGCCACATGCTCCGAATGTTGTTGTCGTACAAAACAGGGCTCTTTGCGGCGGTGTTCATTTCATTGGTCTCCCAAACGAGTACGAATACATGCAATGAATGCAACGCGTGTACGTACGAAATTATTAAAAAGCGAATGAATGGCGTTTTTCTTTTTTTTTGTTGTTAATGCTTAAAACGTTTAAGGCACTCTGGGGAAAAAACGCGGGAAAACGTGTCCTCAAATTAAATATTTTTCCGCCCTTTTTCACGCAAAAAAAAAGATAGGCAAACAGGGTCGTGTCACAAAATGAATTTCGCTTGTTTAATTGAATGAATAGAGTTTCTAGCACGGATGTCACGCTAACAATGGAGTACGTATTTTTTAATATTTTGACTTAGTATTTGTATTCTGAAACTGATTACCATTTCGAATTAACAACGATAGCTGCTTCGAAATTCTTGTACTAGAGGTCTTAGGGCAGAAAGTTAGTTGCAAAAACGAACAGTCGTTCTATAATAATTTTAAATAAATAAAGTGGAAAATTCATCGATAGAATTGAAACCGAGCTTATATAAACTCCACAATAGAATGCTTAAAAATGTGACATTAGCAGTTGTACACAAAATTTAAAGCTTTTCAAACACTTTAAAGTTTTTCAAACACTCATTTCAGTCAAATCATGGTACAATAAAGAAGGTAGAGTTATAATCGGTGATCCATCTAGAGGTATTTTTTCAGAACAAAAAAAATATAAAAACTCAAATCATGTGTGGAATCTTTATTGGTAATTTGAAAGGACATTTTATGGCATTTTTTTTGAAAATAATTTCCTTCAAATGTTGGCAACTGTATTATGGAAATAAGCGTTCGGTGAGAAACGGGAAGATCCGCTGTTTAATACCAAAATTTCGTCAGTGATGGGCACATTTCTGGCTCAACGGCAAAGTCAATAAACAAAATTGCCGCATTTGGGCTAAAGAGCAACAAGAACAGGTTCAAGAGGTGCCATTAGACCCAGAAAAAAACACGGTTTTGTTGCGGTTTATAAGCTGGTGGAATCGTCGGTGTTTTTTTTGTAAAGGGTGATGGCCGGAACGTAATCGTGAATGGTGCTCGCTATCGCCCCATGATATCGATCTTTATGCTACCTGAAATTGAAGCCCGTAATCTTGACGACACTTGGTTTTAACAGGACGGTGCCACTTGTCATACAGCTGCTCAAACAATAGACCTACGAGTACTTAGTAGGGACATACATACTGTTACACACGTTTTATGCTGTAAAATAAAAAGTACTGAATGTTTTTAGACCAACTATTTTTTAATATATTTATTGATGTATACTCGTATTGTATCCAAAAAGAATCTACTTATTCGAAATGCCCCCTTTTGCCTTTACACACGCCTTAAGTCGCACTGGCCAATCGTCAAGAGCTGCACGAACCTCGTCTATTGGAAAATTGACCACAGCTCGAACCAAAGCAGTCTTAAGAGATCCAATGTTGGGGTATCTTTTGTGACAAACCTTGTCCTCTAAAACCGTCTACAATTTGTAATCCAATGGGTTTAAATCTGGACTGCCTGAGGGCCATTCTTCAGAGGAAATGAACGCTGGCAAATTGTTTCGAAGCCAGGCCTGGGACGTTTTAGCCTTATGGGCCGGCGCAGAATCCTGCTGGAAAGTCCATGGCTGGTTTTGCTTCAGTTCAGCTTTTGGTTCAGATTCCGAAACGGTTTCTTGGTAAACTTTGGCCGATGTTTTGACTCCTTGTTCGCAGAAATGCCGGTCAGTGACCCCATCGTAAGAGACACCCCACCAAACCATGACTGAAGCTGGGTGACGACCTTTTGCCACCCTTGGTATCAGTTCAGATGCTTCCTTAGATGACCGCGCATACACTCTATAATTTTTGATTGTTAAATTTTTCCTGAACGGTAAAATTTTTTTTTATCGGTGAACAAAATTTTTCTGTTCAAGTTATCAGAGTGTTTCACCAAGAGACGTTTGCATTTTTCAATCCTATTTTGTTTAAAGCTGCAGTAAATAAATGTCCGGTACGTCGTTTGAAAGCCCCAAGTCCAAAGTCTTTTTTAATGATTCGACTCATGGACTTTTGCGTGATATTCATCTCACGGGCCATGATTTTCTGTTTTCGGAGCGGATTTCTGTGAATTCTTGATTTAACGGCTTTGATGACATGCGGTGTTCGAACAGAGCGTGGGCGGCCCGACCGGTGGCGGTCTTTTACATCTCCAGTCTCCGCAAACAGTTTTATGCATCGGTAGACGAACATGCGACTAATCCCTAGTGGCCGGAGCGTTTCGAAAATATCGTTTTTTTTCATTTCACACTTGAAAGGCGCTATTACAGCGATACGGTTCTCATTATCCAACCACTCCATGATGAAAGTTGAAACAATTTTATAATCCCGTTACAGACTAACGCTATTGAGGTTAGCTTTCAAAACCCATATGACATTAACGGGGTATGTTCAGTTCTACTATTGAAATGGGTGTGTTCAATGTTGTAACAGTATTTATGTCCCTACTAAGTACTCGTAATATTGGATTATACGCGTAATGTTGGCTTCCAAAATCTGAATCGTAGCTGGATTACTTTTACGTAACCCCAAAGGAAAATGTCTTAAGGTGTGATATCACTCGATCTAGGCGGCCAACTCACCTGTCCAAAACGTAAAATTAGCTGCTTTTCGAAATGACCTCTCAATAGATCCATTGTTCTATTGAAACCAAGTGTCGTCAAAATAACGGGCTTCAATTTCAGGTAGCATAAAGATCGATCGATATCATGGCGCGATAGCGAGCACCATTCACGGTTACGTTCCGGACATTATCATTTTTGAAAAAATATGCACCGATGATTCCACCAGCTTATAAACCGCACTAAACCGTGGTTTTCTCAGTGTATAATGGCACCTCTTAACCACTCCTCTTTTTGTTGCTCTTCCGCCCAAATATGGCAATTTTGTTTAATGACTTTGCCGTTGAGCCAGAAATGGGCCTCATCACTGAACAAAATTTTGGTCGAAAACAGCGGATCTTTCCGTTTCTCACCGAACGCTCATTTCCATAATACACTTGCCAACATTTGAAGGTAATTATTTTCCAAAAATTAATGCCATAAAATGTCCTTTCAAATTGCCAATAAAGATTGATTTGAATTTTTGTATGTTTTTTTTTGTTCTGAAAAAATACCTCTAGATGGATCACCTTTTATATCTGTGTAACTGGCTGTAAATACCGTGATTTGGTTGTAGCAACCATCATATGATATCTCGAACCATGTTACCATCAATAATATGGAATGTTGGTTATTGCAATAGAAATTCGTTTTCGGCAATTTTGTTTATTGACTTAACCATTGAGCCAGAAATGGGCCTCATAACTGAACAAAATTTTGGTCGCAAACAGCGGATCTTCCCGTTTCTCACTGAACGCTCATTTCCATAATACAGTTGCCAACATTTGAAAGTAATTATTTTCAAAAAATAAATGCCATAAAATGTCCTTTCAAATTACCAATAAAGATTGCACACTTGATTTGGATTTTTATATTTTTTTTTGTTCCGAAAAAATACCTCTAGATGGATCACTCTATATATTTAATTTTTATTTCTGATATTTCAATAGCGAATCCACCCACGGTGGAGAAAGCCCATTTAAGCCTCATTTGATCCTTATCTAGTTAGACAGTGCATGAAAAATGCCAAAACGAGATCGGGGAAAATTGAACAGAAAATTGTTTGTGCATAGCTCTTAAAACATAGGCGATATTAAAAAAATAGGTGGACACGTTTTCTGAGCGCAGTGGCTAGCGCTGTCCAAAAATTTAAACACCAATCAAAGCGGATAAATACTGTGGTTCTGGCGGTCATGATATTTTATTTTTTACACACCCAATGCTGCCAACTTTTTTTTTCAGGCTAGGGGTAAACTCGACTGCTTTTGACCTATAGCTGTGTAAAGCTTCGCGGATCTATGATAAACAGCAAAACTCCAAATATTTTTTTTCAGCCATGCTTTAACGGTGCTTTGTAAACTATCTCTAACCAAATCAATATTTTTCAAAAACATAGCATTAGAACCAACAAATAAAAACATTTTTAAGTTCGGCCAGGTAGAATCTTAGATGTGCTCCACCATTGAGCAAATATAAGAAAAGTGTACCTTTTCCGAGGTACTATTAATATTAAACCCTTAAAGAGAAACATTATCCTCTTGGGCTCATCACGCCCATTTACAATTCCAAACTGCTTATGACTAAATTATCTTAATTCGTTTGACAGTACTTCTCACAGATGGACGAATATGGCTAAATCGTCTTAGTGTTTTACGACGATCAATAAAATTTAGGTAATTCACTCTTTCAAAAAGATAAATATACGTCATAGGGTCCGATCATAATTTCGAATTGTTGCAAACAGAGTGACCAATTTACACCAAAAAAAAACATAAAACCAATTAAAAACAAGTAAAAAATGTTCAGTTTGGCTGTGCCGAACTTTGGATACCCTCCACCAGATTCCCAAATAAAACCAAATTTGGTGCGGAAGTGTGTTCTATATAGACATTTTTATGTGCAAAATTTCATTTCGACAGGTCAAGTTTGTAGAGAGTTATTGTCATATTATTTTTCAAGGCCCATGAGACGATCTCAACAGAATTTGGCGTAGAGGTGTGTTCTATATAAAAATCTTTATGTAGAAAATTTCATCTCGATAGGTCAAGTGTGTGGTGAGTTATTGTCATATTATTTTTCAAGGCCCATGAGACCGTTAGTGTGGGAGGTACCAGTAGGACTCTTCCGATCTCATCCGAATTCAGCGTAGAAGTTTGCTGTATATAGAAATCTTGATGTGTAAAATTGCATTTCGATAGGTCAAGTTTGTGGTGAGTTATAGTCATATTATTTCTCAAGGCCCATAAGGCCGTTTGTATGGGAGGTACAAGAAATGGTGGCCCAATCTAAACCATTTTTCCGAGGGCGACCGCAAAAGTAACTGACCTAACATAAAAAGAACCGTTTTTTTGGAATTATTATTATTTATTTTTCAACATAATCTCCTTCCAACTCAATACACTTCATCAAACGTTTTTCAAGTTTTTTAATTCCATCCGAAAAATAAGATTTTTCAAGACCTTCAAAATATGCCTCAGTTTCAGCAATAACCTCGCTATTGGACGAAAATTTTTTGCCACCGAGAAATTTTTTTAAATTTGGAAACAAGAAATAATCAGAAGGAGCTAAATCTGGACTATTCTATGGTGGATGCGGAGCAATTTCAAATCGTAATTCGGCCAGTTTTTGTTGAGTTAAAAATGCAGTGTGTGAAGGAGCATTTACTTGATGAAAAAGAACTTTTTTTTTCTAAATGCGGTCGTTTTATCTTGATTTCTTCACTCAACCGATCCAATAATGCACAGTAATATTCACTATTTATAGTTTTTCCTTTCTCAAGATAATCAATAAATATTATACCCCAAATATCCCAAAATACTGTGGCCATTACTTTTCCTGCTGACTTAACAGTTTTCGCCTTCTTGGGACCACTTTCACCAGCTTCTATCCATTATTTTGACTGTTCTTTGCATTCTGGGATGTAGTGATGGATCCATGTTTCATCAACAGTTATGAATCGGCGCTAGAACTCTATTGGATTACGCTGATAAATCGCTAAAAGTTCCAACGGTCGATTCTTTGGGGCAAAGTCAACAAACGCGGCAAACATCTTGCGGATAGCTTTTTAATGTGGAGTTCATCATGTGGAATACTCCAAACTTGTTTTTCGTGTATTTTAACAACATCAGCAAGTTCTCTGAGCTTTATTCGTCTATCTTTAGTCACTTCATTAAATATTTTTCTAATGTTTTCAATAGTAGTAGCAGTTTTCGATCTTCCAGAGCGTTGTTCATCTTCCGCACTTGAACGACCCATTTTAAATTGTTGAACCCAGGATTTCACGGTGGAATATGATTGTGCATTATCACCATGAACAGAATCCAATTCATCTTTGATTAATTGTGGCGTATAACCTTTCATATAAAAGTGTTTAATTACCGCCCGAAACTCTTTATTTTCCAGGTAGTGTCGGTTGAGGGTCTCCAACACCAACTTCCCGTAGAGCTTTATAGCCCATTTTCAATAACAACCATGCTAGGTTAACTACACATGTTTGTGCCAAATTTCAGCTTCCTAGCTGTTTTAATGCAGGCTCTATCTTGTTTTCAACAGACGGACAGCCAGACAACATGGCTAGATCGTCTTAGAAAATACGAGGATCAAGAATATATATACTTTGTTGGGTCTCCGATGATAATTTCAATGTGTTACAGACAGAATGACAAAACTAATATACCCTCCATTGTATGGTGGAGGGTATAAAAAGTAGTACTCGTAGATGCAAAACTTTATGGTTATCTATTCTTAAAAGAATACTTCCTATTTAGACGGAATAAAGATCAAATCTTCGGAAAAGCAATTGAAGTATTTTCATTTGAATGGAGGGGACCGAAAAAATAAGACCAACTTTATCTTAATTTGACCACAAAATATTTTTTGTTGTCAAGATAACTACGGTTAATTAAGTGTAGTTACAAGAACCACCATGCGATCAAACTGTTGGAATATCTCGAATTGACGTAACCAAAATTATTCGCTTGGCAAAACATTTCGGTTATGACAACCATTCTATTATCTGTGTATTTTGTGCTTAAAGCCAGCGCCGCTAGAAGACTGTTTTGAGCTGTAGAGATTAATCTCTTACTTGAGTGTTGCCATTTTTTGAAATTGGACTTTCTGAAGGAAAGCCACGCCCACCACCAAACACGCCCTCCACCAATCACGCACACCACCAACACCACTACTTTCCAGAGAAATGAAAATATTAATTTTTATGCTTCAACTTAAGTTTTTGCCTATGAAAAGTGACAGTTTGACCAGGTTCTAGTGCAGTACAACTTTAGCGCATATTGAAGATATGGGATTTTCCATCAATCATTACGCATTCTGACTTCTAACATTACCCAAATGTTCCTCTAATGAGAACACAATTTCCCAATGCAATCTAAAGTTTTCAATCCGAAAAACAGAGAAAACTTTCTATGCAAATGTCACATGCATACGCAGTGTCATCACTCAGAAAAATAAAACAAATGGCGAACATTAGTCCAGTTTTGGAAGCAAAATTCAGATTGGGTCACATACGTTTGCAATTTATCGTCCTTAACACGTAGGATGCGGGGTCCGCATCGAATGCGGATGCTACATGTCGCAAGCATACAGGAGCTCACACGAGTGTGTGCCGATCGATGGCAGCCTAGCCCCTTTCATCAATAAAAACTTATTCAATTGTAACAAACAAACAAACAAATACACGGAGTATTGAACGGAAAGAAAGAATGGACGAAAAGACGAAATCCGCTTTAAATATTCCATGGCAATTTCTAAAACATGGGAAATTGTGAAACATTTCGAAACATCTCGTTTTGTTTGTTTGTTTCCTTGTTCTCCTGCGGGCGGCGAGCGAGCCGGGGCGAACTGCCAAAGATTAATGTCGGAACAGTTTAAAAGGAGTACAACATCCAGCTACCCGAGGACACGTACGTACTAGTGTCATGTATCTGTATCGGTATGGGTGTCTCTTTGCGTGCCACTTTGTATGTGTGTGTGTGTGTTTGAGTATGTATGGGTTAGTATGCGTCACTTGTAGTTCCAAACAATTCAAGCATGCAAGTTTTAAATTGAGATTTGTACAAGACCTATAAACTTTTGTTCTTCCTAACGTGGTTCATGTTCGTACATACTCATGCCTGTAAAAATGTATGTACGGTTGTAGTAGGCACTCGCTTGTAAGTATTTGTGTCGTCCGTGGTGGCAATGGAATCAGAATTACAAAACAAGTATCTCACACATACTTACACATGTGCAAATTTTGCGCATACACTGCGTACCACTTGAATAAGGGCCGATTTTGTATCAGGCTATTTTTTTTAAATCAGGCCATAGCATCGTCATATCATTTTTACTATCCTATAATTGTAAACCATCGAAGTAATGAAAAGAAGTATTCGGCCACTTAAGAAAATCTAGGGCCTTTTCGGAAATGCAACGCTGCGCTGCAACTGTTGCGCAGCAACTGTTGCGCAACTTTGAACCTGTTGCACAGCAGTTGCCGATTAGCTGTTGCAGATGCTCATTCATTGCATCAGCCATTTTAATACTGCGTGTTTTTAGTACGTTTGCCCAACATATGTTTGATAGTTGCTTTTTAGAACATCTAAAGCTTGCAGCAGTGTTGCCGGACTTTGCAATTAAGAATGCGTTGCGCAGTACATGCAGTGCAGTGTTGCAATTCCGAAAAGGCCCCTACTGCACTACTTACTGCTGAATATCGAGTATCTGGGGAAAACTCCAAGAGACAAACAGATCTTTGATCAAAAGCTTTATCAAATTATTAACAACCAGGAAAATACAAAGGCAAATGATTCCTCGCACATACATTTTATTTGCAATGGTATAGACTATCGAAAAAGACCAGCAAATGTCGATTTGGTGCGACTCAGCTTAGTAAAGCTTCTCTCGATAGTCAACCTGGCTTATTTTTTATTGCGTTAACGCCGACCACAGTCAACATTATACTTAGTAGGGACATAAATACTGTTACAACATTGAACACACCCATGTCAATAGTAGAACTGAACATACCCCGTTAATGTCATATGGGTTTTGAAAGCTAACCTCAATAGAGTTAGTCTGTAACAGGATTTTAAAATTGTTTCAACTTTCATCATGGAGTGGTCAGATAATGAGAACCGTATCGCGCTTTTCAAGTGTGAAATGAAAAAAGCAATATTTTCAAAACGCTCCGGCCACTAGGGATTAACAACATGTTCGTCTACCGATGCATAAAACTGTTTGAGGAGACTGGAGATGTAAAAGACCGCCACCGGTCGGGCCGCCCATGCTCTGTTCGAACACCGCATGTCATCAAAGCCGTTAAATCAAGAATTCACAGAAATCCGCTCCGAAAACAGAAAATCATGGCCCGTGAGATGAATATCACGCAAAAGTCCATGAGTCGAATCACTAAAAATAGACTTGGGGCTTGGGCTTTTTAACGACGTACCGGACATTTATTGACTGCAGCTTTAAAAAAAATATAGGATTGAAAAATGCAAACGTCTTTTGGTGAAGCAGGCTGATAACTTGCACAGAAAAATTTTGTTCACCGATGGAAAAAATATTTACCATTCAGGAAAAATTTAACAAGCAAAATGATAGAGTGTATGCGCGGTCATCTAAGAAAGCATCTTAACTGGTTCCAAGGGTGGAAAAGGGTCAACACCCAACTTCAGTCATGGTTTGGTGGGGTGTATCTTACGATGGGATTACTGACCTGCATTTCTGCAAACAAGGAGTCAAAACATCGGCCAAAGTTTACCAAGAAACCGTTTTGGAAGCTGTTGTAAAGCCTCTTAACAATTCCCTGAACCAGCCATGGACTTTCCAGCAGGATTCTGCACCGGCCCATAAGGCTAAAACGTCCCAGGCCTGGCTTCGAAATAATTTGCCAGCGGTCATTTCCTCTGAAGAATGGCCCTCAGGCAGTCCAGATTTGAGCCCATTGGATTACAAATTGTGGACGGTTTTAGAGGACAAGGTTTATCACAAAGAATACCCCAATATTGGATCTCTTAAGACTGTTTTGGTTCGAGCTGTGGCCAATTTTCCAATGGACGAGGTTCGTGCAGCTATTGACAGTTGGCCAGTGCGACTTAAGGCGTGTGTAAAGGCAAAAGGCGGACATTTCGAATAAGTAGATTCTTTTTGGATACAATATACGAGGGCGGTTCGGAAACTTCTTAGCCTAGCACAAAAAGCGACATCTTCATATAGAAACAGATGTTCACAAAAGACGCATCCGCGATTTGTTTACAATGAAAAAATTAGAAATGCGTGGTGTCATTAAATATTTACATAAAAAAGGTTTATCGGGACAAGAAATTCATAATGATATGGTGAATGTGTTAGGTGAAAGTGCTCCTTCATATGCAACAGTAATAAATTGGATTGCTGAATTTAAACGTGGTCGTACAAGCATTGAACCACGTAGTGGACGTCCAAAAACAGCAACAACAACAGAAATTGTAGCCAAAGTGCATGATATGGTATTAAATGATCGACGAATAAAAGTGCGTGAAATAGCTAATATCATGGGCATCTCAAATGATCGAGTCCATTTAATTTTGCATGAAGAACTACAGATGAAAAAGCTTTCTGCAAGATGGGTGCCGGACTTGTTAACAGTCGACCAAAAACGCATAAGAATGAACATTTCTCAAGCTTGTTTGGATCGTTTTCAGCGAAATAAAATGGATTTTAAGCGTCGTTTCAAAACTGTTGATGAGACATGGATCCACCACTATACTCCAAAACAAAGAACAATCCAAACAATGGACTGAAGCTGGAGGAAGTGCCCCAAAGAAGGCAAAAACAATTCAATTGGCTGGTAAGGTTATGGCAACGGTTTCTTGGGACTTCAAAGGTATTTTATTAATTGACTATCTGCAAAAGGGTAAAGCAATAAATTCAGAGTACTATTGCAACCTTTTAGATCAATTAAATGTACAAATTCGAGAAAAACGTCCTGGCTTACAACACAAAAAATAATTTTTCATCAAGACAACGCACCAGCACACAAGAGTGTTTTAACATTGGCTAAAATCAACGAATTAAAGTACGAGTTGCTTGATCACCCACCTTATTCTCCTGACTTAGCTCCCAGTGAACTTTACCTGTTCCCAAATCTAAAAGAAATCCTTGCTGGCAAGCGTTTTACCTCGAATGAAGATGCAATTACAGTTGTAAACCACTATTTTGAAGACCTTGAGAAAAACTATTTTAATCAAGGGATAGAATTGCTAGATAAGCGTTGGACTAAGTGTATTGAAGTTTCAGGAGATTATATTGAAAAATAAAAATATTTTTGAAAAACTGACTATTCTCTTTCATTGATAGGCTAAGAACTTTCCGAACCGTCCTCGAACATCAATAAATATATTAAAAAATATTGGGTTCAAAAACACTCAGTATTTTTATTTTACTGCATAAAACGTGTGTAACAGTATTTATGTCCCTACTAAGTATATCGTCACGGTACCAATTATATGTTCTCTGCATAGTATCTGCATAGTATTGTTTTTTTTTTAATTTCATGTTGACAATTATTGTAGCAACCAAATAAATATGGTTAGTTCGACAAAAGTATTGTTTTTTAGGCTTTATGTTAGCAATAATATAATTACGGCAATCATACTGTGTGTTTATAATTTTTTTCATTTGAATACGTTGTTTAAAACAATGTTATTGTTACGGATCTAAGTCAATAAAAATTACTTTTTATAAGGAAATTAAAATTTTCTAAACAAACTGCTTTGGCTTTGTTGAACTGCAATATTTTTAATAGAAACGTTTATCTTTTTTTAAACTGATTTATTATACTGTTAAATAAATCACTTCCATTATTTCGAATTTAATGTAATTTTAAATAATTTTTATAATTCAAATTTACTGTTGTTAACTTAACCCAATTCTAATAAAAATGTTGGGGAACATAGTATAATTGTGTGTGATCATACTATGGTTGTAGGGATCATAACATGTTTGCGTGTGAATCATACTATGGTTGTGAGGATCATAATATGGCTGTATGCGAAACATACTATGATTGTGAGGATCATAATTTGGTTGTATGCGAAACATACTATGGTTGTGAGGATCATAATATAGTTGTGGAGATCAAAGTATGGTTATGTGCGAATCATACAATTGTTGTGTGGTTGTATTTGAATCACACGATTGTTGTGAATATTATAATATTCTTTTACCACAACCATATACCCAACAATAGTATGATGCCCTTCGAATATTGTTATCCCAACCATACTTTTTTTTCTACATGTAGCAATATTCCTTTCGTTCTGAAACTTATCAATGCACTAAGGTATATTTTCCTTAACACATCATTTATGGAACAGTAGGGGATTTCTACAAAATATATGTACAGGACCAGCGGTATATTAAAGTCATTTACGAGGTGCAATCAAATCAATGAGCATCGTCTACTGGTATATTTTAAGTAGTAAAGAGTTAAATACAGGATGGAGCGCGGTAATTTTCTTTTGTTGCACTGCAGGCTGTGGCGACACTTTTGGTCGAAGAGGGTGGAGAGTGTGAGTGGCTTATAGTAGCTGATGGGAGATTTGTATTCGTCTGCCTTTTGTATTCGTCTGCCTTTAGTGAGGAGAGGGGATTTTGTGTAAAAGCGTATTTTTCAAATCGCACTCGATCATTGTAGTGCAGCTTGCTTTTCTCAGTGGGTGTGTAAGCAAACAGAATATGCTGTACTGGAGTGAAACAAACCCCAGAGTCACTGTGTGCTGCGCCATATCACGAGTACGCATCATTGGCTTTTCGTTTTTTCTGGATAACCGTCTTGCTGTAACTGTGAACTCCGAACGGTACTTGACTATGATACAGGATCTTTTTCAGCCGGCTCTTGAGGCAATGTAATTAGAGGATAAATAGTTCCAACAGGATAGTGTCACTGCACACACAGCGAGGGTTACCATGAATTGTTTGAGGTAAATGTTTCCTGATATCGAAGGTGTATATCAACCGTCCCAACACCTTGGAAGATCTAATTAACAATATTGAGTCTGAAATTGGCAGAATACCAGTCGACATGCTTGTAAGAGTTCATGAAAACTTCAGATAACGTGTGTGGACAGCGTGTAGATAGCGTAGGTCGACATTTGCCAGATACACTATTTAAAACCATGCACACGCAGAAAAAAGTATGGCTGGGGTAACAATATACGAAGAGCACCATACTATTGTTGGTTGTGGCCAACAATATTATGATCATCACAACAATAGTATGGTTGACACACAACCATACTATGATCCCCATAACAATATTATTGTCCTCATAACAGTAGAGTAATTCACACACAACCATACTATGATCCCCACAACCATATTACCATTCACATTCAACCATACTTTGATCTCCACAACCATATTATGATCCTCATAACCATAGTTTCTTTAACGTACAACTATAGTATGATCCTCACAACCATAGTATGACTTAAGCACAACCATACTGTGATCCCCAAAATTGTTTGTAAAGACTGGAATACGTTGTTATTCAACAATAAAGAATTTTATTAAGTAAGTTATGTAAGAATTGGAGTGATTTATTTAACAGTAAAAAAATCATTTATTTAAAATATTTTAGTTATACTAATCCGTAGTTTTTTTTTTAAATATAGTTTTTATTACTATTATTGCGTAAGAATAGTAAAAATAACATTGTCAAATTAAAAAAATAAGGTTTTGCCGGTATAATTGCCATAATTATGTTACTTTTGTCGCACCAACCATATTTATATTGTTGCTACAACCATATTTTCATTTTTAAATTTGGCAAAAATACTTTTGTTACATTTCAACAATATTAATATTGCCGCAATTATACTATTGCCAAAATGAAATTCAAAAAACCATACTATGGTTGCGCAACCATACTTTTACTGCAGAGAACATACTATTGTTGCTGTGACCATATAGTAACCATATATTTTCTCTGCGTGCAATTTAAAAATTCCCTTGCTGTTCAATATAATTAAAAAATAAAATAAACTTTTCTAAAGTTAATAATTGTTTTATTTCATTCCCAAATAAGCAAATTACCGCACTCCACACTGTTCAAAGTTCTTGAAATGAGACTTATTCGATTCAACAATCAAAATTTTCAAACGGAATAAATTATGCTATGCTTATAAAAAGTTTTGCCAGGACTCTAAATTATTTTACTACATTTTTACAAAATGCGACAAAGTGCCATAATGATTACCGACAACATGAAGTTGCGTTTTTACAACTAATAATTTTCAAACGTTTAGCAAGCGTTGAATGCTGCCTGATAAAATGACAAACCTTACTTAATATTTCGATAGCTTGATGGCAAACGGTATCGTTGACAGCTTTTGAAATTTATTAATAGAAAAAACATTCATTGCTATCTGATCAGCATTTTTATTCAGGAAAAACAATTGCAGTTTAGATAAATCACTCATGTATGTAATGAAAACCCTCATAATACATGGTCATTTTCAAATTCAAAATGGATTTTTTGGGTTTGAGATCATATATCCTATTGATAGTACTTACATTCCTTCGCAGTTAAATTGTCAAAGTTCTACTCTTGATATTTTTCTTAGTAATTTAATTAATTTCTTGGATACACCTGTATCAATGAACGATTTGAGTTCTGACCATCTTCCTGTAAGACTGACCTTAAATTCTCGGTGTAACAACTTCAGACCGAAATATATTGATTTTAAGCACGCAAACTGGACTCGGTATTCACATTTTATAAATCAAAATCTTAATCTGGCCAATGCAGAATTTTCCACTACAGAGCTCGTTGATTCTGCACTGGAACACTTTACAAATACAGTAAACGAGGCCATTGCCCTCAGCGTGCCCTCAAGAGTGAGAAGAAATCGAGGCAAAAAATTGCCTCAGAATATTAAACAACTAATTCAGCGGCGAAACTATTTTCGAAGAAGATGGATACGCTACCGTGAGACTTATGATTACTATATGTTCAAAAGTTTAAACTCAGTAATAGGGCGTGAGATTGGGTTATTCAGGAACAACTCATGGAATGACTTGTTGTCTACCTTGGATAAAAGGTCCCAGCCTTTTTGGAACTTAACAAAAATCATACGGAAAAATGTTAAGAATATTCCCACACTCAAACATAACGACAAGCTTTATTTTACGACGTTTGAGAAATGCCAAATTTTAGGAGAACATTTTTATGACAACCCCTCTTTCTCTTCGAATCTGAGTAGTGCTGATACCGTAAATATCGTAAATAACCATGTTCAAGATTTGGAGCGCAATAATGGTTCCAATGATCACGTTTATATTTCTTATAAAAAGATCTATGAAGTTACTAAAAGCCTAAAGACAAGAAAATCGCCGGGAGTGGACGGAAAAAATAATATCTGCCTAAAATCGCTTCAGAAAAAAGGTTTAAAATTTTTGACAATATTTATGAACAGTTGCTTAAATCTTGGCTACTTTCCTGATAAATTCAAGGAAGCAAAAGTAATCGCTATCCATAAACCTAATAAGTCCAGAGAGTCGCCATCCTCTTACCGACCAATTAGTTTATTATCGTCGATAAGTAAAATTCTTGAAAAACTTATAAAGACACAAATAATAGACTTTATTCATGACAACAATATTTTGCCAACTGAACAGTTCGGATTTCGACGGGAACACAACACCATACATCCATTAGCCCGAATCAGAAACATTGTCAAGACTAATTTCGACCTTCAAAATTCTACTGGTATGATTTTACTAGATATAAAGGCCGCATTTGATACCGTTTGGCATGATGCCTTGATATACAAGTTAATAAGATTGAATTTCCCAACGTCTATAGTGAAAGTAATTAAAAGTTTCCTAAATTTACGGACTTTTAGAGTCCACATCGGATCTGTAATGTCAGGTTTATTTGAGATAAAATCAGGTTGTGCGCAGGGATCATGCCTATCCCCATTACTGTATAATGTCTACACGGCGGATATTCCCCAGTTAGAAAACTGCACATTGTCTATATTTGCTGACGACACAGCAATATTATGCTCCGGTAAGCTCTCATCAGATATACTGTCCAACCTTCAAATGGCACAGAATAAATTATTAGATTATTATTCACAATGGAAAATAGTTGTAAATTCTGACAAATGTCAGGCGATATTTTTTACAAGGAAAAGAAAGGAAAGTTTTATTCCTCAAAACAATATAGTTATTGATAACAATGAAGTCGAATGGGTAAATAATGTTAAATACTTTGGAGTAATGTTAGATAAAAAATTAACATTCAAAGATCATATTGCATACATTGTAAATAAATCCAATATACTTATGAGAGTTTTATACCCCTTTATAAACAGAGCATCGGCGCTAAACATAGAAAACAAGATGTTGATATTTAAATGTATATTTCAAGCAGTAATATTTTATGCATCTCCTGTATGGGCTCAAAGTGCCAACTGCCATTTAAAAAAGCTACAAGTATTACAAAATAAATTGCTTAAATTAATCAATAATCGTCCCCGATTATTTTCGACTATAATACTACACCAAGATGCCAATGTCGACATGGTGGCTGTGAAAATTGACAAATTGACTTCAAGTTTTAACGCCATATGTTCATATTCAGAATATAATCACATATCAGAGCTGGCCTCTTTATAATTAGATCTAAGTTAGGTTAAGCATTTTTATAAAAAATAATAAACATTTCATAAAGGTTTTTTAAATTTTTTCCTCCGCCAATATATCATAAAAATTTCATTCATTACCAGTAAATAAATTATGATATCTAAGTAGAAAAAGGTTAAACCTTAAGCTCTTTGATCTATTGCTAAAATTATGTAAAGTATATTGTAAATATTATCTAACTAATAACATGAATTGAAAATGGATTTTTAACTACATTTTTCACTGTGTATCGCATAATACTGCTTTTAACTCCCGTACCAAAGTCCACCTATTTTTGAGCCTTCTTAAATGATCCGCGGTGTATCTTAACGTGGGTGCAAGCATATGTACGAGTACGTAGCAGAATCGTACGCACACATGTACTACTCGCCTAGGAATCATTTCCCAAAAGTATGCTACAATGTTGCTGCTAAAACGGAAACAACATTAACCTCCCTTTTGACAAAGCAAAGATACCATCCCACACATACACACCATCGCGCTGAGCCGGAGGAACAAGGCAACACAAAATATATTTGAAGACGATGATGTACTCCTACATTAAAATTGGACCTGCATTTGTTAGCCCGAGAAAGGAGGACTCGAAATACAAATACGAAAAGATTGTGATGACATATGGCGAACGGCAACAACACAAACTCCGTCAACAACAGCAGCAGCAGCAACTCTACTGTGACACTGGCTCTGTGGCGGTGGCAGCAACATCACTGAACAGTCAATTTATTTCGGAAGTAAACAAAAAACACCCCCCCCCCAAAAAAAAAGAAATCGTTGTACTTTCTATCAGTTGCCGTCGGTGCCTTCTTTTTTTCGTCCATTTCATTTTCATGCACTTAAGTCCTGGCCCGACTTACAACGGGCCAGGGACGACTCCACAGCTGCCACACGGCGGCTACCATCGGACCCTCAACACACATTCTCATCTTCCACACAGCCACTGCTCCTGCAGCATCACCCTTCCGTCGTTGCCCTGGTGGTACATCAACGTTGTACGTTGTACCACTAGAAATCCATTACGTTGCTTTGATATGCCGGAGAAAGATTTTATGACATCACATTTAGCATTGTTTGATGAATGAACGAACAGCAGCATCTTCATCGGAATGGTAGAGCAGAGAAGGGACACTGTTCAGGCAGCAGCGGCATCATTATCATCATCTGTGGTGTGTAGGGGAAGTTTAGGGAACCATGAATAATCAGAAACGTGGTTAGAATTCAATTATTATGCCCCTCCGTAGGAGGTTCGAGCATAACCAACGCGGAGGAGGATCCGGGCAAAACCCAATAAGTAAATCCAATGTACACGTTCCCTATCTATTTTTCACATTGGCAGGGTGAGACGCATTCTATCGCCGGAGAAACTTGGAGAATTCTCTCGATTTGTCTTAATTTAATAAGTTCAAGGACAATAGCAGTACATATTTTTTCAAACATTTTGTCCTTTAGCAGGTATCGAAGACGATAAACGTTTCGTTTATATGCTAAACGAAGCAAAGCCTAAGACTTTAAAGTATTTATGAGGAAATTTCTTTATATAAGTAGAGATGAACGAAATTTATTTTAAAATTCTTTATTCCATATGAAAAGAAAGGCAAAAACTGAATGATTTTAATAAAAAAGTAGCAGACCCGGCAGTCGCTGTTTTGCCTTCTAATTGTATTTCCACTGAAAGTCTAGTTCCGTTGCAAAGTCTGGTGGATTCGAAGAAGAATGGCAGCTGCACTGAACCGACATACCAATTATTGTTCAAATACCGGTAACAGGGGCAGAAATAATGTATTTTTAATTTGTGATTTGTATGGGTGGTACCACGCCCACTGGGCCGATTCCCTGCAAACTACTCATAAACCATCTAAAGACCATCCCCAACGTACCCTTAAATTTTGTACCAATTGTCAGCCTTCTAGCTCAAAAAAAAAACAATTTTGTCACGCCTCCCCCGCCCACAGTACAAAATTTCGACTTTTCTCTTTTTTCCTAAACCTTCGCGTAGCAATTATGAACAAACCCGTAGAAGGAAGTATCCAGTTTGCCCCAGTCGTTTTCAAGTTTTAAGCGGTGTACCAAACCACAATTCAATTTTTTATACAGGGTGGAGCGCGGTGGAGCGCCTGCACTGCAGGCTGTGGCGGCACTGTTGGTCGAAAAGAGTAGAGAGTGTGTGTGGCTTATAGTGGCTAACGGGAGATTTGTATTCGTCTGCATTTTTGTTGCCATCATGCATTGGACACGTGAGAAGTGGTCATTTTGTGTTGAAGTGTATTTTTCAAATGCGCAATCGATCATTGCAGTGCAGCGTGTTTTTCGTTTACGATGCGCTGTTCCCCCAAGCGGACGTGTTCCCGGGCGGCAATCAATTGTAAATTGGGTAACTTCATTGAGAACAGCAGGGAATGTGTCATGTGTACGAAGGGGACCTGAGAGAAGGATAACAAAACGTCGAGAGAGTAGAGCAGCAGTGCTGCAATCTCCGAAACGCTCTGCTCGGCCGTAGCTGCCTTAACAGTGAGCTCCGAACGGTACTTGCCTATGATACAGGATTTTTTTCAGCAGGCTCTTGAGGCAATGCAATTAAAGGATATATCGTTCCAACAGGATGGTGCCAATGGTACACACAGCGAGGGTTACAATAAATTGTTTGAGGCAAATGTTTCCTGGACGGATTATCTCTTTGAGGGGTGATGTGAACTGGCCGGCACGATCACCAGACTTAGCCCCATGCGATTTTTTTTCTTTGGGGCTACCTGAAGTCGAAGGTGTATATCAACCGTCTCAACACCTTGGAATACCTAACTAACAATATTGAGGCTGAAATTGGCCGAATACCAGTCGATATGCTTGTTAGATTTCATGAAAACTTCAAAAAAACGTATGCAGCAGTGTGTGAATAGCGAAGGTCAACATTTTCCAGATACACTATTTAAAACCATATAATTTAAAAATCCCCTACTGTATAATTTGATTAAAATATAAAATAAATTTTTCTACTTTTCTAAGGTTCATAATTTTTTTATTTCATTCCCAAACACTCGTAATCAAATTACGGCGCTCTACCCTGTATAAAGATAAAACAAAATTTAATTGATTGAATCAATTTCGAAATATTTTAAGTTGCTATGAGTTGATATGCGGTAATAACTTAACCTAGCGTAGACACCGAAATTTTGCACTATGATGACTTATAGTTTTAACAAAAAAGAGACATGGTTGCAGGACCTTTCCATTTGGTGGTCCATAGAGCAGCACCTATAGTCCCACAACACATCTTAATACACGAAGAAAAAAGTATGGTTGGGATAACAATATTCGAAGAGCATCACACTATTGTTGGGTATATGGTTGTAGCACAACAATATTATGATCCTCACAACAATAGTATGAATCACACTCAACCATACTATGATCCCCACAACCGTATTATTTCACTCTCAACCATACTATAATCACCATAACCAAATTCTGATTCACACTCAACCATACTATGATCCCCACAACCATATTATGACCCTCAGAACCATAGTATGTTTCACATACAACCATATTATGATCCTCACAACCATAGTATGATGCACACGCAACCATGTTATGATCCCTACAACCATAGTATGGGATCATACTGATCTCAACCATACTATAATTCCCAAAATTATTTATAAAGATTTAATAGAGATTTTTAATAAGTAAATTATTAAAAAATACATTCATTTCAAAATAATAGTAGTGTTTTTTTAATAATAGAAAACATTCGATTAAAAAACGTAAGTGCTTCATTTCTTAAAAATATTTTAGTTATACCAATCCAAAGAGGTTTGTTTTGAATTTTGATTGCGTAAGATTCGTAACAATATCATTGTTCTAAAAACTCAAATTTATTGAAATTACTCGTACACTTATACGCTATGATTGCCGTAATCATGTTATTGTTAACATAAAGCCCAAAAAACAATACTTTTGTCGCATCAACCATATTTAAATCGTTGCTAAAAGCATGTTTTAATTTTTATATTTGACAATAATATAGGGTGATCCATCTAGAGGTATTTTTTCAGAACAAAAAAAATATAAAAGTTCAAATCAAGTGTGGAATCTTTATTGGTAATTTGAAAGGACATTTTTTGGCATATTATTTTAGAAAATAATTACCTACAAATCGTATTATAGAAATGAGCGTTCGTTGAGAAAAGGGAAGATCCGCTGTTTTCGACCAAAATTTTGTTCAGTGATGAGGCCCATTTGTGGCTCAACGGCAAAGTCAAAAAACAAAATTGCCGCATTTGGGCTGATGAGCAACAAGAAGAGGTTCAAGAGGTGCCAATTTACCCAGAGAAAACCACGGTTTGTTGCGGTTTCTAAGCTGGTGGAATCATTGGTGCATATTTTTTCAAAAATGATGATGGCCGGAATGTAACCGGCAATGATTTCGATCTTTATTCTACCTGAAATTGAAGCCCGAAATCTTGACGACACTCGGTTTCAACGGGACGGTGCCACTTGCCATACAGCAGCTGCTCAAACAATGGATCAATTGAGAGGTTATTTCGAAAATCAGCTAATTTCACGTTTTGGACAGGTGAGTTGGCCGCCTAGATCGAGTGATATCACACCTTTAGGCTTTTTTTGGGGTTACGCAAAGTCCAGAGTCTATGCTGACAAACCAGCTACGATTCAGGTTTTGAAAGCCAACATTACGCATTAAAGCCATACCGGTCGAAATGCTCGAAGGAGTCATACATAATTGGACCCTCAGAATGGAAACCCTGAGGCGTAGTTGCGGCCAACATTTGAAGGAAACTATATTCAAAACATAAATGCCATAAAATGTCCTTTCAAATTATCAATAAAGATTCCACACTTGAGTTGAATTTTTATATTTTTTTTTGTTCTAATAAAATACCTCTAGATGGATCACCCTATATTATTCATTTTGAAGAGAATCCCTTACATACTGAACATTATATTTTAATTCTTATCAAAGATACTCAATACCTCCATACCTCACCGTATACTTTTGTTACATTTCAACAATAGTATTGTCGCAATCATACCATTGTCAATCTAACATCAAGTAAATAATACTATGGTTTCGACTAACATACTTTTATTGTAGAGAACATTTTATTGTTGCCGTGACCATATAGTAACCATATCTCTTCTCTGCATGTACATAAAACTATTTCGTTACTGACTGATAACTGTCCAGACAAAACGGCTAAAGCTAGAATCATGAAATGTGGTGGGTTGTTTGTTGTTGGTCCGAATTTTCGAAATATGTACTTTATGTGGGTAAAAAGGGGAAAAATATGGCATTACTAAACAAGTTATTAACCGACGCCAAAAGGTTAGAGCTAAAATCACTAAATTCAGCTCATATAATATATAACTTAGAGTCGAAATAAAAACGGATTTTTGGAAATTGAAATCTTAATCCAGTGCACCTTGAAACCAATAAAGAGTGTATGCAAAATAATTTTGACAAATAAAGACACTCTACGATAGGATTTTGAGAAATTCAAAACACAGGTACAAATTTGGAGCTGAAAAGTATAAAAAAAGGTGAAAAGGTAAACGATTTTTTGGCGGCGAATAACATTTTTTGGGGTTAAATGAGTAATTTTTATTCCCACTACTTTGGCAGCATTTGTTAAGGATCCTGATAATCAGAAGAATAAAAAAATTTAAAATTGTTTGGATATTGATTAGAATAAATTGGTATTTTGTAATTACAAATTGCAGAGGATTAGCAACGGGAATAAAAAAGAATGAAAAAGGAGTCAAAACGGACAAATTACAAAAATGTAAGAAAAACTTTTTCAAGTCAACAGGATGACATATAAAATAGAAAGGGGGATTAAAAAGGCCAGACGGGAGAAATATATTATTATTATATATTATAAATATATATTATAATATTTATTATTATTATAAAAAAAGGGAATACCGATTTTAAATAAACAGGATGTCATAGAAAAAAGAAACGGAAATAGAAATGGCCAAAAGGTGTGAAATGTGGGATAGGAGGGCATTGAAAATAGATATGGGGATTAAGAGGAATAAAAAAATGTGCGAAAGAGCCCAAAAATCAAAATATAGGCAAAACAACAAAAACAACACGATTGCGTAGAAAATAGAAATGGGCATAAAATAGGGATAAAAAGTTCCAAAGATGGGCGAAATATCAAATAATAAGAGAAACAGTATAACGTACGATAACCAGGATTGCGGAAAAAATAGAAATTGGGATTAAAACTGCGAAAACAGGCAAAATATCTAAATGGAAGAAAAGCAATATCCTAGCAACAGGATGACATAGAAAAGAGAAATCTGGATGAAAAAAATTTAACGACGATTTTACTTGTTTTAAAGATATGTCTGAGACTGCGTTTAGGTTCATGGACCCTAGGTGTCCAAATACCGTAATAAAAATCCACTTTTAAAAAATATGGGCATGTGGATTCTCAAATTAAGACAAAGTTTAAGACACTAAATGTCTCGAAAAGAGGCATGGATGGCCACTCAACTGGTCAGGCGAAGCTCTTTAATAGATACAAACTCCAAATTATTGTTAGGGTTAGTGAAAAAGAGTGGCTCGTAGAATATACGATACTTTAGATCTAAACAAGCGACCATAGAGACTTTATCTTACACACCCTCCGCAGTGGAAGGTATTTACGATTCAGCCTGGCTTAACTTAACGACGTTTTTACTATTTAGCAAAGGGTGATAATTTATATTAATTTATTCAACTGTCAGAAGCTGTCAAAGTTACCAAAGCCACCCGCCTGCCAAACGTAGGTAAATTACAGAAGACATATTGCCTACTTCAAGTCTTAAGTAGTAAGAAAAAATCGTTAGGGTACCATACGAAACTTAAAGCAAATATGGTCCGATGTTAACAATATTGATTATGGATAACTTAGAATTGCTTTACCGGAATTGGTTATAATACACTCAGAATGCACTAAAGGATTTTATATGTGGTTTCATGGCCATAAATCGAGATGGACTTTTGCATGGGAGCGGGTATAGGAAATAGTCCAATTTCGCTCAAGACGCACCAAACTTGAACATAATCAAATTTAGTTTGCAGACTCCAAATAGGCTGAACCTTTAATCGGGAGGGACAATTGTGCGGGGATGCATGGGAGCGGGTATAGGAAATAGTCCAATTTCGCTCAAGACGTACCAAACTTGAACATAATCAAATTTAGTTTGCAGACTCCAAATAGGCTGAACCTTTAATCGGGAGGGACAATTGTGCGGGGATGTATGTAATCATGACTCAATATATTCCAATTTATTATCAGAATTGGTTAATGGAGTTCCATATCACACTTTGCTAAATTTTAACAAGATCGGAAGTTAATTGTAGTTTGTGGAATTACACGATCTAAAAACGAGACGATAAGACCCAGTTTTACCAGAGTGGTTAAGAGAACGTTCATAATGAGCCAATTCGATAGTTTACCAGTATCGCATGCAACATAAGGTTTGTAGAGCTACAAAACCTTAAACCTGAAGATTCTTTTACAAAAGGGGTATAGGAAAGCACACGCAGAAAAATGTATGGATGGGGTGACAATATTCGAAGGGGATCATACTATTGTTGGGTATATGGTTGTGGCACAACTATATTATGTTCCTCACAACAATAGTATGATTCACACATATCCATACTATAGTCCCCACAACCATAGAATGATTCACACTCAGCCATACTATTATCTCCACAACCATAGCATGATTCCTCACAACCATAGTATGATTCACACGCAACCATACTAAGATGCCCACAATCATAGTATGATTCACACTCCACCATACTATTATCCCTACCATTATAGTATGATTCACCCAACCATACTATGATCCCCAAAATTATTTATTAGGATTGGGTAATGTTGTTATTCAAACATAGAGATTTTTATCAAGCAAGATATTTTAAATCGCATTACACTTAGTTGATAGCCAGATTTGTTGCCATGTTTTTATTGAACATTTCATTCAAGAAACAAAATTGTTTATTCCAACGGCAGTTGAAAATACTTTTAGTTGCCAGCAGGGGTAAATGCTACTTCACCATCCCCAGACCCCAAGTAACGAATGTGATGAAACCATGAGCAATGGCTATATACATAAGTGCAGGCAGATTTTAAATAAACGTGAACCAGTCGGTATTAGGTTATTTCACCGAACAATGTAAATACAATAAAAATCCCTCGAACTACATTCCGATTGCTGTGGTTTTTTAATGGACAACATCCATTCACTGCATCGTGTGTATGTGTTTTTTTTGATATATCAAAAAAAACACATCCATGTATGCTCTATATAACTTGTTTTGTTATGTTCATAGTCGCTACCATACTGTATGATTGCCGTAATCATATTATTGTTAACGTAAATTTTAAACAACAATACTTTGGTTGCACCAACCATGTTTATATGATTGCTACAACCATATTTCCATTTCTAAATTGTATTGTTACATTTCAACAATATTAATACTGCCGCAATCATACAGTTGTCAAAATTAAATTCAAAAAACAATACTATGGCTGCGACTAGCATGCTTTTATTGTAGAGAATATACTATTGTTGCGGTGACCATATAGTAACCATATTTTTTCTCTGCGTGCATTGACCGATATTATCCAATGAACGGCAGGACCACAAATTGGGAGAGACTTTTGTGCTAAGCCTTTTTTAACTCCAATTTCATTGTAAAATTCTACTCCCGTTGACAATCTTACCCTTAGCCCCACAAAGAGACGCTCATGCCCTGTTATCCTGCCTGTATATTGTCCTGAATACAAATCGAAATGATATTTGCCCCGTTTGGGGGTTTTCCCCTTGTGCTTCTTCAGTCTTTGCCGTCCTTTCGGTCATTTAATGGCTGATAATTGTATGAGGGTTAATTTAGACACTCGTTCTTTTATGTGTCCTCAAGTTCAATTAAATTCAAATGATTTTTCGTCAAGGGCCGAGCAGAGCAAATCACTTCACAAACGCTACTGGTCGGCGCAATTAAGTAAAAGGAAAGGAAGTCGTAACGCTTACTTTTTGTCCCACATACATGACGAACATCTGATGTTTGCGCCATGCGACGTTGGTCTTGCAAAACATGATGACCATACATATTGATGGAGACATTGTGTTCGAGAAGAGCAAAGTTTAAAGCCTCGAAATATATTGGACATACTTCTTAAGGAGATTTTCAAATAAGAGGAAAAAACGGAAAACCCTTAACGCTTCACTAAAAAAAACTGTGGTCAATTTTTAAAAATGTTTAGGTAATTCATTATTATTTGCCAACAATTCCTAGAGAGGGTAATAAGATGTCATTATCTGGTAATGCACATGGTAATGAGTTTTATTTATAAAGTTTTTGGCAGGATATTTTTTTAATACTAAAGTCTTCACAAAGAAAAACTGTAGCCATTTTTTAAAAATGTATAAGTAAGTACTTATTATTGGCCAAGTATTCTTAGAGAGGGTAATAAGATGTCATTACCAGGTAATGCACTTGGTAATGAGTTGTATTAAAAGTTTTTTGGCAGGATATTTTTTAATACTAAACGATTCACAAAAAACTGTAGTCAATTTTTAAAAATGTATAAGTAAGTCCTTATTATTTGCCAAGTATTCCTAGAGAGGGTAATAAGATGTCATTACCAGGTAATGCACTTGGTAATGAGTGGTATTTATAAAGTTTTAGGCAGGATATTTTTTTAATACTAAACGATTCATAAAAGAAAAACTGTAGCCATTTTTTTAAAATGTATAAGTAAGTCCGTATTATTTGCCAAGTATTCCTAGAGAGGGTAATAAGATGTCATTACCAGGTAATGTACTTGGTAATGAGTTGTATTTATAACGTTTAAGCAGGATATTTTTTAATCCTAAAGGCTTCAAAAAAACTGTAGCCTTTTTTTAAAAATGTATAAGTAAGTCCTTATTATTGGCCAAGTATTCCTAGAGAGGGTAATAAGATGTCATTACCAGGTAATGCACATGGCAATGAGTTGTATTGATAAAGTTTTGGCAGCATATTTTTTTAATACTAAACGCTTCACAAAAAAAAAAACTTTTGTCAATTTTTTAAAATGTATAAGTAAGTCCTTATTATTGGCCAAGTATTCCTAGAGAGGGTAATAAGATGTCATTACCAGGTAATGCTCTTGGTAATGAGTTGTATTTATAACGTTTAAGCAGGATAATCCTAAAGGCTTCAAAAAAAAACTGTAGTCAATTTTTAAAAATGTATAAGTCCTTATTATTTGCCAAGTATTCCTAGAGTGGGTAATAAGCTGTCATTACCAGGTAATGTACTTGGTAATGAGTTGTATTTATAAAGTTTTTTGGCAGAATACTTATAAATTGAAAGAATAAAAATCATTTGACAAAACTGTAATGTTTTCTGTCGTAATTTTGCTTCCTTCGACAAAGTTTTCGCCCACCCTTTTCCGGTCAGGAAATAAATCCATCCCTTTATATTATCTTTGAATGTCTGGCTGTTTCAACCTAATCACTTCATATCTATTACATTCTTTAAATTAATATTCTCTATAAAAAGAGCAAATAAATCTACGAATATATTGCTCGCATAATTAATTAAATATGTTCTTAATTACAATTTCATTGCAATTAACCCCCTTTTTGGAATGAACGTACGCCTTCCACCCTGCCAATATTCGATTGAAATACACAAATACAGCGATTCGGCTGGAGGTAACCACAAACAAAGGGGAAAATTGAAAATTACGCAAACGTGCATTAAAGGGCAAACTATGAAGAAGACTCCATGCACCGCACCGAAGTGGAATAAAAGGGGTAGAGGATAGAGTTGAGTTCGAAACAAATCCTGGATGTGAAAATTCTGCCAATACTCGTATAATATTAAGCCAAAAAAACTCATTGGAAATCCTTTTTCTTTTTTTCCCTTGTCCCTTTTGTTTCTTTTGTTTACGGTTTTGTTATTTTTTTTCATCAGTCACATCTGTTTATGGACACGTTTTGTTTTTCGTGACGTTCAACAATAAAATATTATTATAGACAGAGATAACCAGATAGAGAGGCAGACCGACGACCGGCAGACAACCGGGTAGACCATAGAGTCTAACGGACAGGCGGACAACAATAAAAAAAAATAAACACAAATTAAGGTTGCAAAACAGAAACAATTTGCGTAAATATACGGAAGTACACAATAGCAATGATAAGGGGTTAAGGTAAGGTGAAATAGGATGAGAGGAGGAAGATATAAGATGAGGAGGATGAGGAATAAACCCCATATCAAACTCTTTGAAGGAAACAAATTGCCGAACAGATAAACTTAATTTTGCTGTCGAAGGAAGTCGACTTGCAGACAGATAAAGTAGTGGAAAATACACTTCGAATTTGTCAACAGTTGGACCATTCGTCAGTAAAAACTTCGTTATTGCACATAGAACGATATTTATATGTCAAACAGGATTATAAGTCAATTTTATGTCGCAAATTTTATGTCCTTAACATTTCCAGCATATCCTGACAAAACTCCACCAAATATCTCAAACGAGCAAGCCAGGTGGTGAGTTGTTCATTGACATCTTAAGCTTCCGCAGTGCGAGCGATTTTTTTATCGTGTTTACTTTGTTTTGGTGGAATGCTCTACGGCCGTTAGTTTCTCGTTTAATTGGAATCTGCCAGCTCTTAAGTGCATAATGGTTAAATCACTTTCGTTGGTTGGGGTCTGATGATAATGAAGTAAAGTTCACCGAGCTGAAGTCAACCCTGCTGGCAACTAAGTCTTTCTGACTCCTCCTGAATGACTTCTAGACTATAAATGAGACAGTGTTGCCAAATATTTTCCGAAGAATCCCATCAAGTTTGAATATACTTATAACGGGTGATCCAAGTAGAGATACTTTTTTCAATAACGCCTTGTTGACAGATCACGTGTGAGTCGTGTCATGCTGTCATGTTATTTTTGTTTAGTATTGTTTGGCATTTCATAATGGAAAGAGGTACGCCTGAACAACGTTTACAAATCGTTCAACTTTATTACGAAAATTCACCTTCTGTGAGGAATGTGGTTCGTGCACTTTGTTCAACTTATGGTCAACATAATCGGCCTACTGAGCGTACTATTCGCAACACCATCACCCATCTTGAGACCCAGCCGTCATTATTGGATAATATTTGACCGAATATTCCACGTCCAGCACGCAGTGAAGAAAATGTAGCGGCCGTAGCTGATAGTGAATACCAAGACCGTGGAGAGTCGATTCCGCGCCATTCGCATCAACTCGGACTGACGTATGGAACGACTTGGAGCATTTTACGCCGAGATCTTAAATTGAAAGCGTGCAAAATACAGCTTGTGCCAGAACTGAAGCCGCCCGACGTTCCCAGGCGACATGGCTTTGCTCTATGGGCTCTTGAAAAGTTCCAAGAAGATTCGACGTTTTCGAGCCAAATTTTGTTCAGCGATGAGGCTCAATGGGTATGTAAACAAGCAAAATTGCCGCATTTGGGACGAAAAGCAACCAGAAGAGGGTCCAAGAGCTGCCACTTCATCCAGTAAAAACAACGGTTTGGTGTGGTTTGTGTGCCGGTGGAATCATCGGTCCATATTTCTTCAAAAATGATGCCGCTAAGAACGCAACCGTCTATGGCGACCGTTATCGTGCCATGATAACCGACTATTTGATGCCTGAAATTGAAGCTCGGGATCTCAGCGACATTTGGTTTCAACAAGACGACGCCACTTTCCACAAATCGCATCAATGAATGGATTTATTGAGAGAACACTTCGGTGAGCAGATAATTTTACGTTTTGGACAGGTGAGTTGGCCGCCTAGATCGAGTGATATCACACCGTTAGACTTTTTCCTGTGGGGATATATAAAGTCTAAAGTTAATGCGGACAAACCCGCTTGGATTCAGGCCTTGGAGCAAAACATCACGCGTGCCATTCGCCAGTTACCAGTCGAAATGCTCAAAAATTGGACTCAACGGATGGACCACCTGAGACGTACCCGCGGCCAACATCTGATAGCCATAATCTTCAAAAAATAAATGCCAAAGAATGTTCTTTCAAATGATAATGAATTTTAATTTTCAATTTAAATTTTCAATTTAAATTTTCTGTGTTTTTTCCTTTAAAAAAAGAAGGGAACCTCAAAATTAATCACCCAATATTATTGCATTAGATCCGTTACAAAAACATTGTTCTTAAAATATATCTAAATGAGGAAAAATTACAATTATACAGTATAATTGCCGTAATCATATTATCAACCATATTTATATTGTTGTTACTACCATATTTTCGTTATTAAATTTGGCAATAATACTATTGTAACATTTCGACAATATTAATATTGCGGCAATCATACTATTATCAAAATTAAATTCAGTAAACAATACTAGGTTGCGTCGAACATACTTTTATTGCGGAGAACATATTATTATTGCCGTGACCATATAGTAACCATGTTTTTTCTCTGCGTGTAAAGAGCGCTTAAACTGGGGGCTTAACTTTAACTGGAATCAAGAATTTCAAGTACAACTCATGCATGGATGGAATTTGATAAAAAAAATAGGCATATTTTATTGACGCCGCTGCTTAGATATTCGCTAATAGTGTACGAGTAAAGAAAGCTAAGCGATTTCAAGCGAACTTGGAAAATGGGTTCAAAAAGCATGGTTTGTTGACATTGCTTGCTAAGATATTCGCTATTAATGTGAAGAAATCTTTACGATTTAATGCGAACTTAGAAAATGAAATGAATTTTATTCAATTCGACATATTCAAATTTCTGTCAACTAAAGAGGCATGTTTTACGTTGGTTTCCTTACGCAGCTTGTGAAGAGAGCCAAACAACAATTTCAGAAGTCGTCTATAATAAATACTAACTATTTGGTAACTATGGTTGGTAACACCTTGAACCTAATATCTCCACCCCAACGGCTGCTAACTTTCCAGGAGGTCACAGTTTAAAATAGTTTCAATTACAATTATTTAATTTTTTACATTTTGAGAAATTTCTTTAAGAGTTAAGACTGAAACAAATGCCTTTAATTTCTCAACAGAATAAAACAATGGACCTTCAACACCGTGCCACACAATGAACCTCAGAGAAGAAAAAAACGAGAAATCTCTGTCTCCTCTTCCCTTCGGACAGAAAAGAAAAACAATAAAATTATTGGCAAAGTTTGTTTCGACTCTGTTCTACTTAAAGAACAACTTTTCATTCTCTTATCATCACACTAAAACTTTTGTCGGTTCATGTACCTAAACATTCTAAACAGTGGCAACGTGGAAGAGGTGATGGAATAAGGAATGGAGCGATGGTGTCGGTGTTGCTGAAGGAGGTGGTGGTGAAGGAGGCGGCGCATTGATGCGGTTATTGTTTTTCGCTAACCCAAGTACCGACCCGTCGACCACAAAGTGTTTAACAGTTCTGGAAAAGTGTCTCGAACAATTTCGTTTCCATTCGAAAGCCCTTTCAAAAGTGTAGGTTATGTTATGTTATGGGGCCATTGTAACATGAATTTATAATTTGTTGCTGCTTTCTGCTGCCGCCACAGCGTTGAAAGTATCCTTCGAGTGAACACATTCACACACACCAACGACAACTGTGTGGCTAAAGTAAAGTAAAAGTAATGGAAGTGCTGCAGGGAGTGGGGCTTTTTGGAAAGCGAAGAAAGACTATTTTATAGTATTACGAATATTTGAAAAGCAACCCAGAAAATTGGGGCATGTGGAAATGTTGCAGCACTTTCTACTCGGACAACTGATGAAATTCGAAGAATTGTTAACAAATGTCGCAGAGTGGATTGGTTAGGGCATGTTCCTAATGGATTGGTGAGAATGACCCATCCCTTTCAAAGGCCATGCTAAACAGGGTGGCTGATAAATGGCGCTACACTCATAGTGTTACGGTTGATAGAGACCGTTGCTTGAAGGTGCTGACACATTTGTTCTTTACAGAACTGAACTGAGAAGCACAACATGTAACAAGGTGGTCCACAGTGTTAGATAGGCAGCCTGTTATGAGATAATCGCAGAGAAAATTCTCTAGTTAATTGAATTGAAGAAACTCCACATTAAAATTGTCTTAAAAATCCCTTAAAAGATTTAAAACTAATTAAATAATTTATACACCAAAATTGCTTGCCCTTTTTCCATTTGTAAGGGTGTTCCAAGAAGAGCGCAATTTTTAAATTTTAAATAAAACACAGATATTTAAGAAAAAATCGTGAAACTTTATTATATCGTAAAAAAGACAGAATGAGGTTATGTATGGAACAATATATCGAGCAGGTGGCCGCCGCGGCTTTGCTGGCATGCACGCGATCTTTTAATGAAATTTTCAATGACCGTTTTGCATGAATGCTGCGGTATTTCATTAATGCAGCGTCCAATTTCGTCTTTTAAGGCTTGAGTCGTCGTCGGCTTATTCGCGTAAACCATCGACTTCAAAAAACCCCAAAGAAAAAAATCTAATGGTGTTAAATCGCACGATCTAGACGGCCAATTCTGATCTCCAAAACGCGAAATAACACGACCGGGAAATGACTGATGCAGCAATTGAATTGTTTCTCTGGCTGTATGACATGTGGCGCTGTCTTGTTGGAACCACATGCCCTCCACATTCATTTCTTCAATTCTAGGCAAGAAAAAACTGGTTATCATTTCACGATACCAAACACCATTGACTGTTTGCGCTTGACCTGCCTCATTTTCATAAAAAAAAAGGTCCAATGATTCCTCCAGCCAAAAAACCACACCACACAGTGACACGTTGAGGATGCATTTGCTTCTCGTGAATCACTCGAGGATTTTCCGCACCCCAAATGCGACAATTCTGCCTATTGACGAAGCCATCAAGATGAAAATGGGCCTCGTCACTGAAGATGATTTTATGGGCAAAATCAGCATTTTCATATTGTCTCTCCAATACCCAATTAACGAACTTCCTTCGCTGTCCATGGTCAGCTGGCTTCAGTTCCTGAGTCAATTGAATTTTGTATGCATGAAGATGCAAATCTTTCGTCAAAATTCGCTGCAAAGTGGATTTGGAGACACCAATTTGCTGAGCTCGGTGTCGAATTGAGGTGGATGGAGTTTGAGCGACATCATCACGTACAGCTGCGACATTTTCGGTCGATCGACCTGGTCGATGGCGCGTTGTTGTCTTTACATCACTAACAGGCCCAGTTTCGGCAAATTTATCCATTAATCTCTTTACAGTTGACTCTTTTGGAGCATTATTGTGACCCCAAATTGATCGCAATTTGCGAACTCTAGCCGCAAAACTTTCACCATTTTGGTAAAACAATTTCACAATGAGAATGCGTTGTTTATTCGTGTAGCGCTCCATTTTTACTAACCTCGTACCTTCTACTAACAAACAATAACAATTGTTCAAATGTCAAACAATGACACTTCGAATGTTGCCAGATTTAAAAATTGCGTTCTTCTTGGGACACCCTTTATATCTCCTCTGAGCTATTTATTCTTCCCTCTAATGAGCTCCTACAAAGTTGGCAAAATATTCCTTATTTGGCTTTGCATATTTTGAGAGAGGCTTTCTTCATATGTGACAGCGCATAGAGAAAGGGACCTAAGGGTAAAAAAATCAATGATGTGGACAACATCTGAGCATCGAATGAGACCGATCCCATGCCCCAAAAGTGTTCCTTCCCAGAGATATGCGCGTTTTATGAAAGTGAAGTCGACGATTCTAAGCGCAAATAGAAAGGGGCCTAATCTTTAAAATGGCTCTCCTGAACAAAACTTTTCATCAACTTTTAATTTTTTTTTGATGTGGAAAACATCTGAGCATCGAATGAGACCGATCCCATGCCCCAAATGTGTTCCCTCCCAGAGATATGCGCGTTTTATGAAAGTGATCGTACACCAAAGATACACGTATTTAAATCTTTAAAATGGCTCTACTGAACAAAACTGGTTTTTACCCTTAGGTCCCTTTCTATTTTGCGCGTCACATATGTAAAGGGCCGGTTTGAGGTTATCTGGTTTTTCTTAAAGCCCTAGGCAGGAAAAGGAAAAGCAAGTTAGTTTTTACGAGGGTTGCTATACATATTTATGGCCTAGTGTTGTCTGGCGCCATCTGACATTTCCATTGGAAAGTTTGACATTTTTTAGCTTAAACGTACTCAGAACTTTTTGACGTATGACCATCATTTGTGTGGTTTACAGTGACTTGAAAAAATCAATTTTGTAAAAAAAATGGTATTAACTCGTGAACATTTTCGTGCGACTATTTTTCACAACATTTGACGTGGATTATCACGACAAGAGTGCACCGATGAACTTAAATCTTTGTATGGCAATGAAGCACCATCCTATAGCACTGTGAAAAACTGGTTTAATTAATTTAATTGTGGCCGACGCTTGCTCGTGAAGGTCGTCCAAAAACTGCCGTTGTGCCAGAGAACATTGATGCCGTGCGTGAACTGATAATGCAAGATCGTCATGAGACATACCGTGAGATAGAGGCATCCTTGGGCATTTCTTCCACCAGCATACATTCGATATTGCATGAACACTTGGGCGTAAAAAAGGTTTATTCTCGTTGGATCCCGCACAATTTGACAATCACTCAAAAAAAAGGCTCGTGTCGATTGATGCAAAGAAATTTTGATAAAATACGATCGCGGTGTTTCAAAAGTCGTTCATAAGATCGTCACAGGTGAAGAATCATGGATCTACGCATATGAACCCGAAACAAAACAGCAATCGACCGTGTCTTCGTAGACGAGCCAAATCCAACGAAAGTTATTCGTGGAAGAAGCACTTTGAAGCATAAGATCGTCACAGGTGAAGAATCATGGATCTACGCATATGAACCCGAAACAAAACAGCAATCGACCGTGTCTTCGTAGACGAGCCAAATCCAACGAAAGTTATTCGTGGAAGAAGCGAATGGTCGCCTGTTTCTTCGGCAAAACTGGTCATGCGGCGACTGTTCCGCTGGAGCAACGTAGGACGGTCAATTTTGAGTGCTACAACACAATTTGTTTGGCTGAAGTCTTCGGAGAAATTCGAAAAACAAACAAGAGAAGACGAATCATTGGGCACCATGACAATGCGAGTTCTCACACATCGGCTCAAACCAGCGCCTTTTTGACCGGCCAAAACGTCGAATTGATGGGTCATCCGCCGTACAGCCCTGACTTGGCACTTAATGACTTCTTTTAAATCTCGCACATCAAGAAAAAAATGCGTGGTCAACGATTTACGTCGCCAGAAGATGCTGCTGAAGCATTTTTTGGAGGTGTCTCAATCGGAGTGGAAAAAGTGCTTCGACAATTGGTTTGAGCGCATGCAAAAGTGTATAAATCATGCTGGAGAATACTTTGAAAAACAATAAAACCATTTTTGATCATAAATATTCGCATTTTCATTATAAGGCCAGAAATATATAAAGCAGCCCTCGTATGATTAAAGATAAAATAATGTATACGCACAGATAACAGATTTGTTGCTACAACCGACAACCAAATGTTGGTGGTTACACATACCATCCATGTATTCTATCGCTACAATTGAATGTTGATTGGGTACACGGCAATTTTCTGTAGTGGGAATTGACAATATCGGCTGAAGAGACACAGAATCGGTAACCCTAACTAGTTATTTACAACAACATGCATTGGTTGTTGTTAGAGATAAGTAGCAATAATAACTATTTGAGTTCGGAAACGAGAATTTTTGGATTTAAAAATCCACATACCACACATGTTCAACTTTTTTTCGTGACTAAAATATTAGTCAGAGGCACATAACTGTTTGCTTACACAATTGAAGTTTTGAAGGTTCTCATAGGGAGGGTCATGACGAGGAAACAGATGATGGATGATTTTACTGGAAAAAAATTGGTCAATCGATTGGCCTCAAGCCATAATCGAGTTATTTTGTAGTGTAATGACACTAACTACCCTTTTTTGGTTATGATGAATTTTTGGTTATCACCATTATTAATTGGTTACTAGAACAAAATGTCTGTAATTATTTATAACTAAATACCATACAGTACGACGATCATATTTATCATCTTGTGGTATTTCGACCCAAATATCCATTACCATTATAGGCATTTGGTGATTGCAACCGAAATTCCTCTTTTGCAACCGAATCATTGTTGTTCCAACCGATTTCTAACAATTTTTTTCTCTGTGTGTACTTTTTCCCGAGGTACCTGGAGTCTCTTGAAGGGAAACGTCCCCTCCCCCCCTAGGCAGATTCGGCCCATTGGCAATTCATTCATTTACAAGAATTTCAGGATCCTAGGTTGATTCATTTGACGGCAAGAAGAGCTGACATGGCTAAAATGTCTTAAGGTGGTTAGCAGATGGGCTAGCGGACAGACAGGACTCGCTAAATCGAATCAGTTAGAGTTTGTGAATCTATTGCAACATTTAAAGGTGTAATTATCGCCTACAACGCCACGACAAACCACTCTCGATGTAGTTGTGCTTTAACAACGCCGAAATTTACTCAAATTTAAGAATATTTTCCATTGAATTTTTCCAAGTACCCAAAAAGTTTTATCTTTTATCCACAAGAAGAAAAAACGCTGTGCCCTGTAAGCCAGTAGATTAACTTTAATCTATGAACTGCAAAAGTCTCAAAATGACCCTTGTTCTTGGGCGCTTATTGCTGTTGCAGGCATTTGCATTTAAAGTTTTTGCATTTCAATACCTAAAGTTCTTAATGCTACATTTGCAAATTTGAATACTTACATTTTCTTGTTAAGTTTTAGTCTTTAGCAACATGTATAGTACAACTGCAACGACAGCAACAACAACGCTAGTAGTAGCAGCAGCAACAAACCTGTTCAACACGCCATCCATCCACTAGACTTTAATTAACTTGACTATCCTTGTAAACACTTGCTCGAGACTGTTGTTGGCTTTATCCTCCGCATCTTAATATCAATTTACGAAACTTTTATTCACAAATTTGTTGCAAACTCATCATCATCAGTCTGTGTCTTAACGCCGTGCCACACTTTCACATCGCTCGGTCTTGCGGATGTGAATGCACGTAAACCGGATGGATATGCGCGTATATATGTTGTGACGTTCCAGCAGAATGGGAGAGGTAAGGCGGCCGGATGAAGTATTTTCGGATAGACATATTTTTGTACATCGACAATGGCGTAGGTAGAGGCACGCATCTGTATAGTTGGTCGACTTGGTAGAAGTTTGATAAAGAGCTCAGGCGGCCAAGAAAACAAGCAGTGCTGTAAAAGAGACGTGAGTTTTGAAACAGTTTGCCACATAAGTTGATATCTTAGAAAACTACTTGAGTTTGAGATGAACAAGCAAAAAATATTTTTCCAAAATTATTGTGTAAATTTCTTCAACAGTATTCTCTATTAACAACTAAAATAAACGTTAACCTAATATCACATGGTATGCTGGGTAAGCAGATGACTCCTAGGAGAGGTAAAGTTTGAAGGAGTGAGTTTGAAAGCGAAAAGCAATAAATATTTTCCAAAATTATTTTGTGAAATTTCTTCAACAGTATTCTCTATTAAGAACTAAAATAAATGTTAAGCTAATGTCACATGGTATGCTGGGTAAGCAGATGACTTCTAGTGGAGGTAAAGTTTTAAGGAACATATGATCCTTGCAGATTAGTATCGCATTAAGTTCTAATTATTTTTTTTATTTAAATTATGGTGGATTTTAATTTATCACAGAGAACAAATTCGTTGCCACAACCGAATGTAGAGGATGCATCCACCTCGAGTATTTCATCAGTACAACGAAATGTTAGTTGGTGCTTTGAAATTGTAAGTAAGTGAAACTAAAGTATGGGTGAAACAGACATAAGAGACAAAAAAAGGTTAAAACACTTTAAGTAGTCTAAAACATTTACCGGCTCATAACGAGGAAAAAGTGATCGATGGGCTTAAGGTCAGTAATAACCCAAATTATTTATTTATAACGCCTATTTAAACTAAATACAAAAATTACCATTCAACAAGCCGTTATGTAGTTATGACCAATAATTGGTTGCAACGAGAAATTGTTGTCAAAAACTATTGGTTGCCACAAAAGTTAAATACTCTTTCCGCGTTTCATTGGTATGACCAAAACACTACACAAGAGAACAGATGTTTTGCCACAACAGAATTTGTTTTCAGCCGAATGTGATTGCACGAACTATACATGTATTCCATTGCTATAACCAAATGTTGATTGGGTAGACGACAATTTTCAGTAGTGGGAACTGACAGTATCGTTTGACGAGACAAAGTATTGGTAACCCTTACTTATTAAGATGACTATGGTACTGAATTGTTCATGTATTGGTTATTGTAATAGATTGTTGTTTATAGGTACTCCCAGAAGTCCATTGTCCAGTTAACAAACGGACATTTCTAAACTGGACCAACTGATGATTAAAATTTGCGTATTCGATTATCTGTCCAAAACTTTTTTTTATTTATTTTTATAATTAAAGATTAAAAATATTTATTATATTATTAAAATTATCAACAGGGTTTTTTAAAAACTGGTTTTTACTTTCGAATCTTATTAAGTTCAGGCGCAAGTGGAACCATTTACGCATCAAATTGGATGAAAAAAAATATTTTTGAATTAAAAAAGTTAAACAATTTTAAAATAAAGCTGGTAAAGTCGGACAGATGACAAACCAGCTACGATTCCGGCTTTGAAAATCAACATTACGCGTGTCATTTAAGCCATACTGGTCGAAATGCTCGAACGAGTCATCCAAAATTGGACCCTCAGAATAAAAAACCCTGAGGCGTAGTTGCGGCCAACATTTGAAGGTAATTATTTTTAAAAAATATATGCCATAAAATTTCGTTTCAAATTACCAATTCAGATTTCACACTTGATTTGAATTTTTATATTTTTTTTGTTCTGAAGAAATACTTCTGGAAGAATCACCCTATATTTAAGAGAGTCTGCTATTCGCCATATTTGAAAATTTCAGATTTCGCCAGAACATGAAACACGTTTTTTGTAAAGCATACAATTTTGATAGATTGATTACACACAGAGAAAAAATTATTTGGTAATCGGTTGGATCTTCCAAATTCTCTTACAAATGAGGAACTTCTGTTGCAATAACCAAATGTTCATAATCGTAATGGATATTCGGTTTGTAGTACCTCAAAATGATAAATAAAACGATGATCATCGTAGTGTACTCACAACTTATTGATCGGTCATAACAATGAAACGCAAAAAAGGTATTTAGGCGGTTGTGGCAACCAATAGTTTCGCAAACATTTTGTTGTTGTTATCAATTTTCTGTGATGATCACTAAAGCTTCATCATAAAGAAACACGGGTTGTTTAATGGTACTTTTTTTAAAAAAAAAAAAAAATAATTCTCTTTTTTCCTGATTTTAAGTCAATCAATTTACCAAATTTTTCCTAGTAAAAATAATCCATTATCTTTTCACTTTCTCCACGACATGACCCTCCCGATGAGTAAGTCAATTGTAAAAGCAAACAACAAATTTTAAAGTTTTTTTGAACAAGTATGGCATGTGGATTTTTAGATCCAAAAATTCTCATCTGAAGGTACTTGGTTTGTTGCACCGATACTACAGTTAGAATAACTGAACATTACAGACCAGCAACTAACATTCGGTTGTACAGATCGAATACTCGAGGTGCAAGAAATTTAAATCATTTGGTTGTGGCAACGAACCTGTTATCCGCGTGGCATAATGATACATTATTTTAGAAGAGTAAAGTGCTATTTTATACCTTTATATATCCGGCTATTTCAGAGTAATGTGACACAACAAACCTCAAATGAATTCCGAAAGTCTTGGCTACATGTGACAAAATAAAAATTATACTTTTATGTCGCTCATGTTTTGTAGGTTTTTTAAAAAACAAAATGGTTCGAAAAAAATTAAGTTTCTAATATAACAAGTAAAAACTTTACAAAGTTCGGACGGGCCGATTCTTTTGTACCGAGGGACTTTCAGTTCCTTAAAGAGAAACTTTTGTCCCTCTTGGCCGATTATGCCCATTTACTTTCCCAACCATTTTATGACTATCAGCCTGCAAAATTTCAGAGTCCTAGCTTTATTTGTTTGACAGATATAGCTCTCAAGCTAAACTCTCAACAGACACTTGGACGGATGGCCGTGGCTACATTGTCTATAAAAAAAAATATTATTACTTTTATATATTTATAAGTTTTCTGATAAATAGTTCTAGGTGTTTCAAACGGAATGACCAATTAAGTATACACTCTAAACTTAAGGGTGGGTGTACAAATATCGGTGTCCTTGGCCCAATCCTAAACAATGCGCAATTTTTTATCCTTCATATATGCAAACCAGTACCGCGAATACCACGATAAATAAATGAAAGGATCGGTAACTTATAATAACATCCTAAAGTGATTTTGTCCCAAGAAGAGCGCAATTTTTAAATGACTGATGCAGCAATTGAATTGTTTCTCTGGCTGTATGACATGTGGCGCCGTCTTGTTGGAACCACATGTCCTCCACATTCATTTCTTCAATTCTAGGCAAGAAAAAACTGGTTATCATTTCACGATACCAAACACCATTGACTGTTTCCGCTTGACCTGCCTCATTTTCATAAAAAAAGGTCCAATGATTCCTCCAGCCCAAAAACCACACCACACAGTGACACGTTGAGGATGCATTTGCTTCTCGTGAATCACTCGAGGATTTTCCGCACCCCAAATGCGACAATTCTGCCTATTGACGAAGCCATCAAGATGAAAATGGGCCTCGTCACTGAAGATGATTTTATCGGCAAAATCAGCATTTTCATGTTGTCTCTCCAATACCCAATTAACGAACTCCCTTCGCTGTCCATGGTCAGCTGGCTTCAGTTCCTGAGTCAATTGAATTTTGTATGCATGAAGATGCAAATCTTTCGTCAAAATTCGCTGCAAAGTGGATTTGGAGACACCAATTTGCTGAGCTCGGTGTCGAGTTGAGGTGGATGGAGTTTGAGCGACATCATCACGTACAGCTGCGACATTTTCGGTCGATCGACCTGGTCGATGGCGCGTTGTTGTCCTTACATCACTAACAGACCCAGTTTCGGCAAATTTATCCATTAATCTCTTTACAGTTGACGCTTTTGGAGCATTATTGTGACCCCAAATTGATCGCAATTTGCGAACTGTAGTCGCAAAACTTTCACCATTTTGGTAAAACAATTTCACAATGAGAATGCGTTGTTCATTCGTGTAGCGCTCCATTTTTACTAACCTCGTACCTTCTACTAACAAACAATAACAATTGTTCAAATGTCAAACAATGACACTTCGAATGTTGCCAGAGTTAAAAATTGCGTTCTTCTTGGGACACCCTTTATTAGTATAATAGACATGAAGTCTATATCCTTTTCTCGTTGGAAATACAAACACCAATTACAGTTTGCTGAAGGGCATAAATACTGTGTCTTTTCCTGGTGTGATGGGTAATATTGGTTGATCCAAGTCAGTGAGTATATAGTGCACAATTGACCGCTTTGCTAGAAATTCCCCGACTGTTTCTAAAGGGAATGTAAAGGGGAAAATATATAATTTTCTTTTAGCTGAGTTTTTCACGATCTCTTTGTTTTTCAAGTATAGATTTGCTTGTTTCCCGTATAATGAGAATACCCAAAGAAATAAACTACATCCACTGCAACGCTTTAAGATAAATTTTATTCAGATATGGCTATGATGTCTGATAATTGGCCTTTTTAATTTTTTTTTTAATTTTATGTAACATACATAGGTTATTTGATTATGAGGGTAACTCACAGCATCTCTAATCTCAATGTGCCCTTCCTAGGTGTTCATAATGCCAAAGGCCTTCCTTTGAATTCCCTAAGTTTTTCCCCAATGGTTTTATTCGTATACGTGATTCTATGCATCTGATATGCCATTTGATCAAGCGCAAAGAACTGGAGCTTACGTCCAATGCAAATCCCATGTTAAATTTTTAAGTTGCTTAAACCACATGACTGTCCTTTATACTCAAGACGAATTAAAGCCAAACCACACATCCTTTTGAAATATCTACACCCACAATGACAACGCTTTAAACCCGTATCTCTCAACGACACCTGCAAATTGAGAGGAAACATCATAATCTTTATCGCCATCAACAATATCCTCAAACCGTTTCGCCAACACACGACACATACCGGCATATTTCACGTTACGTGTTCAAAAGGCATTTCTAGCGACACTTATTTTCTCCTAATATTTCCCTATTGTACCTACTTCCACTTCCTTTTCGACTTGTTCATTTTCGTTTCATAGCAAATTCAATTTTTCGAGAAGATTTCAGAGTGTTAACCGGAAATATCAGACATACTCGTAAACCCACACAAACAGACGCTAACTAGCACACACACACACACAGCCGTACTCTCACGCCCATAAAAAGCACTACGAACGGATACTAAGACCCATATTCAACGCGTAATGTGTAGATTTCCCCCTTTCGCCGGTAAGATTCCAAGACCCGCGCAGCTCAGCGCTCCCGCTGTCACTAACGCAACCGCACTCCGTACACATTCGCATTTTTTGCACATCCGTTTACCGCATTCAGTATTCCTTGAATATTCCGGATATGAATTTATATAAATTATACTCGTACTGTTTCCAGAGATAGTGTTTGTGTGTGTGTTTGGGGGCGGGGAGGGCACTTTCTTTTTGCCTGACAGGAAACGGATGTCAGGTGGGGATACTTTCTTTTTGCTTTTTTTTCGTAGACGTTTTCGACTGCCTGGGAATTGTTTTTCAGGTTATGTTTATGCGCAAATGGATTGGAAACTTAAATTAAATTTAATAGACGATCTGGCAGCAATTTCGAGCAAAATTCTTGAAGCAAACAAACATAAAAATAACATAATTTCAAAAGGTTGTTATGGCAGCATTTAAGTGGATTGCTGCTACCGTATGACATCACGGAATAGAAGGAGAATGAAATTGAGGTTTCCACTTACCAAAGAAAAGTCGTTTTATCTAAATAACACTTCGGTTTATTATGCTTCTTTCTTATGAATTTTTACTATTTCGGTTCATTTGATTTCACTGTCCTGGCCTTTTTTTTTGAATTTACAATCATTTATGGCTGCACGCAGAGAAAAGATATGGTTCCTATGTGGTCACGGCAACAATAATATGTTCTCTGCAATAAAAGTATGGTCGTCGCAACCATAGTATTGTTTTTTAAATTTCAATTTGACAATAGTATGATTGCGGCAATATTATATATTGCTGAAATGTAACAATAGTATTGTTGCCAAATTTAAAAATGAAAATATGGTTGTAGCCACAATATAAATATGGTTGGTGGAAGAAAAGTATTGTTTTCATGGCTTTTATGTTAACAATAACACGATTACGGCAATCATACCGGCAAAATTGTACTTTTTTTAATTTGGCAATGTTATTTTTACGAATCTTACGCAATAATAGTAAAAATAATTAACTTTTTCCAAACAAACTACGAAATAACTCCTATTACTATAGAACTTACTTAATAAAATTCTCTATTGTTAAATGACAACTTTACCCAATCTTTACAAAAAAAAGTTGGCGATCATAGTATAATTGTGTGTAAGTCATACTAAGGTTGTGAGGATCATACTATGGTTGTACGTTAAACATACTATGGTAATGAGGACCATAATATGGTTGTGGGGATCATAGTATGGTTAAATGTGAATAATTATATGGTTGTGGGGATCATAGTATGGTTGTGTGTAAATAATTGTATTGTTGTGAGAACCATAATATTGTTATGGGGATCATAGTATGGTTGTGTGTGAACCATATTATTGTTGTGATGATCATAATATTGTTGTGCCCCAACCATATAACCAACAATAGTATGATAGTATGACCGGCACCACCATCAACATAGACAACTGGAATAATAAAAACGAAAAAAAATATTAAAATCTTTGTGACAGCTCCATTTGATACCATACTATTGTTGTGATGATCATAATATTGTTGTGCCACAACCATATAACCAACAATAGTATGATGCTCTTCGAATACTGTTACCCCAACCATACTTTTTTTCTGCGTGTGATAACGACTACGAGGGCGCTTCGGAAAGTTCTTAGCCTATCAATGAAAGAGAATAGTTAGTTTTTCAAAAATATTTTTATTTTCCAATATAATCTCCTGAAACTTCAATACACTTAGTCCAACGCTTATCTAGCAATTCTATACCTTAATTAAAATAGTTTTCCTCAAGGTCTTCAAAATAGTGGTTTACAACTGTAATTGCATCTTCATTTGAGGTAAAACGCTTGCCAGCAAGGAATTTGTTTAGATTTGGGAACAGGTAAAAGTCACTGGGAGCTAAATCAGGAGAATAAGGTGGGTGGTCAAGCAACTCGTACTTTAATTCGTTGATTTTAGCCATTGTTAAAACACTTTTGTGCGCTGGTGCGTTGTCTCGATGAAAAAATATTTTTTTGTGTTGTAAGCCAGGACGTTTTTCTCGAATTTGTACATTTAATTGATCTAAAAGGTTGCAATAGTACTCTGAATTTATTGTTTTACCCTTTTGCAGATAGTCAATCAATAAAATACCTTTGAAGACCGTTGCCATAACCTTACCAGCCAATTGAATTGTTTTTGCCTTCTTTGCGGCACCTCCTCCAGCTTCAGTCCATTGTTTGGATGGTTCTTTTGTCTCTGGAGTATAGTGGTGGATCCATGTCTCATCAACAGTTATGAAACGACACTTAAAATCCATTTTATTTCGCTGAAAACGATCCAAACAAGCTTGAGAAATGTTCATTCTTATGCGTTTTTGGTCGACTGTTAACAAGTGCGGCACTCATCTTACAGAAAGCTTTTTCATCTGTAATTCTTCATGCAAAATTAAATGGACTCGATCATTTGAGATGCCCATGATATTAGCTATTTCACGCACTTTTATTCGTCGATCATTAAATACCATATCATGCAATTTGGCTACAATTTCTGTTGTTGTTGCTGTTTTTGGACGTCCACTACGTGGTTCATCTTTAATGCTTGTACGACCACGTTTAAATTAGCAACCCAATTTTTTACTGTTGCATATGAAGGAGCACTTTCACCTAACACATTCACCATATCATTATGAATTTCTTGCCCCGAAAAACCTTTTTTATGTAAATATTTAATGACACCACGCATTTCTAATTTTTCCATTGTACAAAAATCGCGGATGCGTCTTTTGTGAACACCTGTTTCTATATGAAGGAGTTGCCAGATCGAAACAAAATTTAACATGTGTTCATAGCAGACATGGAAGTTTCCAAAACAAAACAAAAAGTTTTTTCTGTTTATACCGCGCTTTTTGTGCTAGGCTAAGAAGTTTCCGAATCGCCCTCGTAAAGGGTCAGTCACACTGAAGCTTTTTTTTCTTACACTGCGTATTTTTCAGTCTAAAAGCCATTGAAATAAACGTCCAAAAGCCACAAAAAATAGATGGCAGGGCTTTTCTAGCGAGCAATGCAGTACCATTAACATTTTGTAAATTTTCAACAATTTATTTTTCGGTGGCCTTCAGACAACCAGAAGTTAAGAAAAACGCAGCGTAACAAAAGAATGCTTGAGTGTGCCTGGGCTTTTACAGTTGGTGTTTAAACACTCCATTGTAGTTGTTGAGTTTCGAACTAAGTCTTTCTATACTGTAGCCCTTAAGACAGAGATGTGTTTGCGTCAGTTGTTGTTACTAAGAGAGTACCCTAATTTTTGAACACACTGACAAGTTTTATAATTTTTGAAAAATGGAAAATAAAGAGTTTCGTGTGGTAATTAAACACTTTAATATGAAAGGTTATACGCCACAATTAATCAAAGATGATTTGGATTCTGTTCATGGTGATAATGCACCACCATACTCCACCGTGAAATCCTGGGTTCAACAATTTAAAATGGGTCGTTCAAGTACGGAAGATGAACAACGCTCTGGAAGACCGAAAACTGCTACTACTGTTGAAAACATTAGAAAAATATTTAATGAAGTGACTAAAGATAGACGAATAAAGCTCAGAGAACTTGCTGATATTGTTAAAATACACGAAAAACAAGTTTGGAGTATTTTACATGATGAACTCCACATGAAAAAGCTATCCGCAAGATGGGTGCCGCGTTTGTTGACTTTGCCCCAAAAAATCGTCCGTTGGACCAAATTCGAGGAGCTTTTAGCGATTTATCAGCGTAATCCAATAGAGTTCTTGCGCCGATTCATAACTGTTGATGAAACATGGATCCATCACTACATCCCAGAATGCAAAGAACAGTCAAAACAATGGATAGAAGCTGGTAAAAGTGGTCCCAAGAAGGCGAAAACTGTCAGCAGAAAAAGTAATGGCCACAGTATTTTGGGATGCAAGGGGGAATAATATTTATTGATTATCTTGAGAAAGGAAAAACTATAAATAGTGAATATTATTGTGCATTATTGGATCGGTTAAGTGAAGAAATCAAGATAAAACGACCACATTTAGAGAAAAAAAGTTTATTTTCATCAAGATAATGCTCCTTCACACACTGCATTTTTAACTCAACAAAAACTGGCCGAATTACGATTTGAAATTGCTCCGCATCCTCCATATAGTCCAGATTTAGCTCCTTCTGATTATTTCTTGTTTCCAAATTTAAAAAAAATTCTCGGTGGCAAAAAATTTTCGTCCAATTGCGAGGTTATTGCTGAAACATGAGGCATATTTTGAAGGTCTTGAAAAATCTTTTTTTTCGGATGGAATTGAAAAACGTTTGATGAATGAAGTGTATTGAGTTGGAAGGAGATTATGTTGAAAAATAAATAATAATAATTCCAAAATAAATAAAATAAATTCTGAAGTTGCCTCTCTGAACAATAACGACAATACCGAACTGCTGCGTAAACAGGCAAAAACTTCGTGTGCTGGAGTGCCTAGGCGTGAAAATGTTCTGCACGTACAACGACTACGTGTAAAGGTCCATAAAGCTTTTTGTCGTTTGTAGCAAGAGTAAAGAATAGTTCATCATCTATCCCAACTCTTGTTAAAGACAACCAGGCGTTCACTGACCCGGTTGATAAAACTAACCTATTGGCTGAAATGTTTGCAGGATATTCTTCCTTGCCGGAAAGCAATCAACCACTCCCCGAGGTCAAACCGTATCTAGTTTCATGCCTCAGATATTTTTTTCGAACTCGTGAAGTCAAAAGGGTTCTTGCGAAACTCGATGTTGGTTAGTGCCCGGGCCCAATTGGTATCTCGGCACTTGTCGTATGTAAGTGCTCTTCGACGCTAGCCCGTCCATTAATATGTGACGCGCAAAATAGAAAGGGACCTAAGGTTAAAATCCAGTTTTGTTCAGGAGAGCCATTTTAAAGATTAGGTCCCTTTCTATTTGCGCTTAGAAACGTCGACTTCACTTTCATAAAACGCGCATATCTCTGGGAGGGAACACTTTTGGGGCATGGGATCGGTCTCATTCGATGCTTAGATGTTGTCCACATCAAAAAAAAACGTGAAAATTGATTTTTTTACCCTTAGGTCCCTTTTCTCTATGCGCTGTCACATATACTATTCAAATTGAGCAAAAAGGCGAGGCCTGAACTTTATCCAGTCTCCAACCCTGACCTTTGAAAGGCTATATCTCGTGAACTAATGCCAATATGACGATTGTGGTCACTTGACAAAATGTTCATATTGGACCGTAACCCATGTTTTTTGTTCACTGTAACACAATACTAATGTAAACTTATTTTCAAAGCCAATTTTGCGTAGCCCAAACTGTCTGTTTCATGATTGGGTATGCGGCAATTTAGTAGAGGAAACTAACACTATCAGTTAAAGCGGCAAAGTATCATAAATTTATTGGTTGTTGTTATAGATGGTTAGTTTTGTTATAAAAATAAGAACACACAGAAAACAGATTCGTTGCAACAAACGAATTCTTTGCCAACTGAATGATTGAGGTTGCATGCACCTTGAGTATTCAATCAGTACAACCGAATGTTAGTTGGTGCTCTGTCACGTTCAGTAATTGTAACTGTAGTATCGGTAAAAAATACGAAGAATATGAACATAAAGAAAAGAATTTTACGATCTAAAAGCACAATACGAAAAAAAATAAAAAAAAAAATAGGAAAGGGAAAAGCTTGTTTCCCTGTATACGAGTACTTGAAGTACTCTTAAACATAGGGAGGGTCATTTCCGGGAAAGACAGGAAATGATGATGGAGGATTTTCACTGACTTAATTAGATTAAACGATTTGCTTAAAGCATTAATGAAATGATTATTTTCGCTTTTGGTTATGATAAAAAGTTAAGATATCATCACCAATATTCGGTTACAACACCAAAAATGTTGGCAACACTATTAGTTGCCACAACAACCATTTATAGCAACTAAATGCATTTTGTGCGTTTCATTGGTATAACCGATCAACTAGTTGCATCCACAAAACGATGTTCATATTTATCATCTTATGGTATGTCGAACCGAACATTCATTACGATTGTAAACATTTGGTGATTGCAACCGAAATTCTTTTTTGCAACAGAATTTTAGTTGTTCCAACCGTTTTCCAACTAATTTAATGTAAAAAAATAAAATTAATTAATATTTTTCTCTGTGCACGCAGAGAAAAGATATGGTTACACTATGGTCACCGCAACAATACTATGTTCTCTACAATAAAAGCATGTTCGTCGCAACTATAGTATTGTTTTTTGAATTTCATTTTGACAATAGTATGATTGCGACAATATTGCTATTGTTGAAATGTAAAAATAGTATTATTGTCAAATTTAGAAATGAAAACATGATTGTAGTGACCATATAAACATGGTTGGTGTTACAAAAGTATTGTTGTTTAAAATTTACGTTAACAATAATTTGATTACGGCAATCATACAGTATGGTTGCGACTACGAACATAACAAAACAGGTTTTATAGAGCATACATGGATGTGTGTGCGTATGTTTTTTTGATATACAAAAAAAACGCATACACACGATACAGTGAATGGTTGTTGTCCATTAAAAAAACAATAACAATCGGAAGGTAGTTCAGGGATTTTTATTGTGTTTACTTTGTTCGGTGAAATACTCTAAAATCGACTGGTTCTCGTTTATTTAAAATCTGCCTGCACTTAAGTATATAGCCTTCGATCATGGGGTTTAATCACATTCTTTACTTGGTGTCAACGGACGGTGAAGTAGCATTCACCCCTGCTGGCAACTAAAAGTATTTTTGACCGTTGGAATATAAAGGGTGTCCTAAGAAGAGCGCAATTTTTAAATTTTAAATAAAACACAGATATTTAAGAAAAAATCGTGAAACTTTATTACATCGTAAAGTAGACAGAATGAGGTTATGTATGGAACAATATATCGTGCAGGTGGCCGCCGCGGCTTTGCTGGCATGCACGCGATCTTTTAATGAAATTTTCAATGACCGTTTTGCATGAATGCTGCGGTATTTCATTAATGCAGCGTCCAATTTCGTCTTTTAAGGCTTGAGTCGTCGTCGGCTTATTCGCGTAAACCATCGACTTCAAAAAACCCCAAAGAAAAAAATCTAATGGTGTTAAATCGCACGATCTAGACGGCCAATTCTGATCTCCAAAACGCGAAATAACACGACCGGGAAATGACTGATGCAGCAATTGAATTGTTTCTCTGGTTGTATGACATGTGGCGCCGTCTTGTTGGAACCACATGCCCTCCACATTCATTTCTTCAATTCTAGGCAAGAAAAAACTGGTTATCATTTCACGATACCAAACACCATTGACTGTTTGCGCTTGACCTGCCTCATTTTCATAAAAAAAAGGTCCAATGATTCCTCCAGCCCAAAAACCACACCACACAGTGACACGTTGAGGATGCATTTGCTTCTCGTGAATCACTCGAGGATTTTCCGCACCCCAAATGCGACAATTCTGCCTATTGACGAAGCCATCAAGATGAAAATGGGCCTCGTCACTGAAGATGATTTTATCGGCAAAATCAGCATTTTCATGTTGTCTCTCCAATACCCAATTAACGAACTCCCTTTCGTGTAGCGCTCCATTTTTACTAACCTCGTACCTTCTACTAACAAACAATAACAATTGTTCAAATGTCAAACAATGACACTTCGAATGTTGCCAGATTTAAAAATTGCGTTCTTCTAGGGACACCCTTTATATTTTTGTTTCTTGAATGAAATGTTTAATAAAAACATGGCCTCAAATCTCTATTTTTGAATAACAACAACAATTAATCCTAACAAATAGTTTTGGGGATCATAGTATGGTTGAGTGTGAATCATTCTATTATTGTCGGGATCATAGTATGGTTGCGTGTGAATCATACCATGGTTGTGAGGATCATACTATGGTTGTGAGGATCATAGTAAGGTTGTGGAGATCATAGTATGGTTGAGTGTTAATCATACTATGTTTGTGGGGATCATAGTATGGTAATGTGTGAATCATACTAATGTTGTGAGGATCATAATATTGTTGAGTCTCAACCATATATCCAACAATAGTATGACCCTCTTCGAATATTGTCACCCCAACCATACTTTTTTTCTGCGTGTGTGTAAAATTGGTGGATCTAGTTATGGGAAACACTTACGTGGTCGTCGAATGTATTCAGTGCGAATTTTGGAGCGGTGCCATCACTGACCCATTTGTCTTTAAGAGCTAGATACGCCACTTTTAATTCTAAAGCTAATTATGTCAAAAGAGAGTTTAAAGAAGGAATTATTTTCTTCTTTTAAATACAATATTCTGGAACCAGTATAACTTATTTTGGAACTATGTTTGAACGCACATCCTAGAGCTGGTTGACAAAACATCATTTGTTCCATGTGCCAATTATTGGAATGGCAAACATCTGCACGAACTCATTAAACACGGCACCGAAATGTGGTGTCAGGATTCACACATCTTGAAATTTAATTAAAAAACATGAACGCATCAGCACATACAATTTCTGTTCGATGTATGGGGCAATACGGACGAGATTAAACAGATCCAAATTTTTATGGGCAATGTACGAGAGTTGTACGTACTGAATTTATGCTGGGAGAGTGTGAAATGCTTCAAAACCATTCGAACCCATAGGTTCCGCCCATTATGAAATAAATGCACAGTGCATTGTGTAAATTATATACAGGGTGCAGCAAAGGTCGCGAAGGGAATTGAAAAATTAATAACTTTTCTTATGTAATTTTTTCCCCTTTTTCTTTTTACGACTTGTAAAATAAATCTGGGAGATTAATAATGGAAAGTTACAACGTTATCCAACGAGCCAAAATCATAGAATTTTATTTTGAACATCATCGATTAATATTTCAAACTCAACCGGCCTATCGTCGTCATTTTAATGTGCGGAATGCACCCTCCGAATCAATAATTCGACGCTTAGTGAAGCGATTTCGCGAACAAGGCTCAGTGAGGGCTCTTCCACGAAGCGGAACAACACGTTCTGTAATTAATGTAGAACATATTCAACTCGTTCAGAGAGTATTGAGGAGAATCCTGAAACATCAGCTCGAAGGCGTTCTGCTCAGCTGCAAAAGGTCTTTACGCAGAATATTAAGAAGAAATTTTCATCTTTTTTCATATAAGGTGCAGTAAGTGCAACACTTAAAGCCAGGAGATCCCCGAGAACCAATAATTTATGCACTTCGCTTCCAAGAATTGGCCAGAGAAGATAATAAATTCATTCATTATCTGATAATGAGCGATGAAGCCCATTTCCACTTAAATGGTTTTGTAAACAAACAGAACTGCAGAATATGAGAAACTGATGCTTCTTCAGCGACAATTACATCCAATTAAATGTACAGTACGTGTATGGTGCGAATTCACGTCCCAAAGAATTATTGGAACATTCTTTTTCGAAGATAACAATGGCAATGCTGTAACTGTTAATGGCGAGCGATACCGAGATATGCTTCACAATTTGTTAAGGCCAGCTCGTTCTAACAATCCCAAGATGTGGTTGCAACAAGATGGGGCCACTGCACATACTGCTCCCCCTAAGGGGGTTTTTGGCGAACGTTTAATTTCCAAAAATTCAGCATTCAATTGGCCTGCCCGTTCGTCGGATTTAACAGCACCTGATTATTTCCTTTGGGGATATTGACAAGAAAGGATGTACGAGGGCGACCGTAAAACTAACTGGCCTGGCACATTTTCTGTTTTACTAGCCATCTGTCAAAATTTCCGAAATATTTAATGATTATTTTCTTTGTTACAGGTGATTGAAGTAAACAAGTTTTATAATTTTTGAAAAATGGAAAATTAAGAGTTTCGTGCGGTAATTAAACACTTTTATATGAAAGGTTATACGCCACAATTAATCAAAGATGAATTGGGTTCTTTTCATGGTGATAATGCACCATCACACTCCACCGTGAAATCCTGGGTTCAACAATTTAAAATGGGTCGTTCAAGTACGGAAGATGAACAACGCTCTGGAAGACCGAAAACTGCTACTACTATTGAAAACATTAGAAAAATATTTAATGAAGTGACTAAAGATAGACCAATAAAGCTCAGAGAACTTGCTGATATTGTTAAAATACACGAAAAACAAGTTTGGAGTATTTTACATGATGAACTCCATATGAAAAAGCTATCCGCAAGATGGGTGCCGCGTTTGTTGACTTTGCCCCAAAAAATCGTCCGTTGGACCAATTCCGAGGAGCTTTTAGTGATTTATCAGCGTAATCCAATAGAGTTCTTGGGCCGATTCATAACTTTTGATGAAACATGGATCCATCACTACATCCCAGAGTGCAAAGAACAGTCAAAGCAATGGATAGAAGCTGGTAAAAGTGGTCCCAAGAAGGCAAAAACTGTTGTCAGCAGGAAAAGTAATGGCCACAGTATTTTGGGATGCAAGGGGTATAATATTTATTGATTATCTTGAGAAAGGAAAAACTATAAATAGTGAATATTATTGTGCATTATTGGATCGGTTGAGTGAAGAAATCAAGATAAATCGACCGCATTTAGAAAAAAAAGTTCTTTTTCATCAAGATAATGCTCCTTCACACACTGCATTTTTAACTCAACAAAAACTGGCCGAATTACGATTTGAACTTGCTCCGCATCCACCATATAGTCCAGATTTAGTTCCTTCTGATTATTTCTTGTTTCCAAATTTAAAAAAAAAATCTCGGTGGCAAAATATTTTCGTCCAATAGCGAGGTTATTGCTGAAACTGAGGCATATTTTGAAGGTCTTGAAAAATCTTATTTTACGGATGGAATTAAAAAACTTGAAAAACGTTTGATGAAGTGTATTGAGTTGGAAGGAGATTATGTTGAAAAATAAATAATAATAATTCCAAAAAAAAACGGTTCTTTTTATGTTAGGCCAGTTACTTTTGCGGTCGCCCTCGTATATCAATAAACCCATGAACAGCTGAAGGAGAATATTCGGTCCGAAATATGAGCGTTGCAGCCCGATACTCTAATTCGTGTCACGGAAAATGCTTCTTAGAGAGCTATGATCACTGTGAACACACCTTCAGTTGGGAGATGCGATTTGGTATGGTTAGTTATGAGTGCCGACTTTGGTGACGTCATGCCTATGTAGTGACGTATTTTTTTCGCTTTTAGTGTGACAATAGCTTTGCTATTGTTGCTACCAAACGAATTACCTCCGCTCATTGCACCAAGCGGTCTATCGTTAGATCACCAATGGTATTCGCATGAGAATGCCAGGGTCTTATGTACTGATTCACAGAAATGGGATTTTGTAGCTCCTAAACCGAGTGAACCAAAGCGAAAAAAATCGAAAAATAAGTCTGAGCCTGCCAGCAAGAAATAAAATCGAAGCACCGGATCACGAGAAAAAGAAAGCTGAAGTCGAAGCGCTGAAAAAAGAAAAAACTAAAATAGTCAAACGGAAGAATAAAGAAGTACCAGATCACGAAACACTGGAAAAAAGTCCAAACTCCAAAAAATTTGAAGACTAACGAAAAAAATAACAATTTAAAACCAAAATATCAAAAAAAAAAAAATTTTAATGTTTTTCTCATTTTTATCGATTTTTCCAAGTTCGTTTTGTACGTTTTGATGGGGTACGAGGGCGACCGCAAAAGTAACTGGCCTAACATAAAAAGAACCGTTTTTTGGAATTATTGTTATTTATTTTTCAACATAATCTCCTTCCAACTCAATACACTTCATCAAACGTTTTTTCAAGTTTTTTCATTCCATTCGAAAAATAAGATTTTCAAGACCTTCAAAATATGCCTCAGTTTCAGCAATAACCTCGCTATTGGACGAAAATTTTTTGCACCGAGAATTTTTTTTAAATTTGGAAACAAGAAATATTCAGAAGGAGCTAAATCTGGACTATATGGTGGATTCGGAGCAATTTCAAATCGTAATTCGGCCAGTTTTTGTTGAGTTAAAAATGCTGTGTGTCAAGGAGCATTATCTTGATGAAAAAGATTTTTTTTTTTCTAAATGCGGTCGTTTTATCTTGATATCTTCACTCAACCGATGCACAATAATATTCACTATTTATAGTTTTTCCTTTCTCAAGATAATCAATAAATATTATACCCCTTCCATCCCAAAATACTGTGGCCATTACTTTTCCTGCTGACTTAACAGTTTTCGCCTTCTTGGGACCACTTTTACCAGCTTCTATCCATTGTTTTGACTGTTCTTTGCATTCTGCGATGTAGTGATGGATCCATGTTTCATCAACAGGTATTAATCGGCGCAAGAACTCTATTGGATTACGCTGATAAATCGCTAAAAGCTCCTCGGAATCGGTCCAACGTACGATTTTTTGGTTCAAAGTCAACAAACGCGGCACCCATCTTGCGGATAGCTTTTTCATGTGGAGTTCATCATGTAAAATACTCCAAACTTGTTTTTCGTGTATTTTAACAATATCAGCAAGTTCTCTGAGCTTTATTCGTCTATCTTTAGTCACTTCATTAAATATTTTTCTAATGTTTTCAATAGTAGTAGCAGTTTTCGGTCTTCCAGAGCGTTGTTCATCTTCCGTACTTGAACGACCCATTTTAAATTTTTGAACCCAGGATTTCCCAGGGTGGAGTATGATGGTGCATTATCACCATGAACAGAATCCAATTCATCTTGGATTAATTGTGACGTATAACCGTTCATATAAAAGTGTTTAGTTACCGCACGAAACTCTTTATTTTCCATTTTTCAAAAATTATAAAACTTGTTTACTTCAATCACATGTAACAAAGAAAAGAATCATTAAATATTTCGGAAATTGTGACAGATGGCTTATAAAAGATTGATTTTAAAAAACAAAAAACAAAAGAAGTTGTTAGTAAAACAGAAAATGTGCCAGGCCAGTTAGTTTTGCGGTCGCCCTCGTAAATAAATTTTTATCAGAAATCTAACTCATTTTATCTTATTCTACACCCTTTTGAGGTACCAGAATCCTCTTAAGTCCATTTAAGTCCATTATATTTTATTATTTTGTAAGAAAAATAAATTTATATTGAAAATTAAATAAGTTATGATTGCTTAAACCCCTTCGTGACTTTTGCCGCACCCTGTACTTACTAATCGAGCTTAATGTCCCGGCTCCTAACGGTCAATGCATACTTAAAAAAACTTCTACGTAGTTTATATGTGAAGACGCCGGCATTAACGAGATGGAAAAAAATAGCTTTTAAATGCAGTAAGAGGAAAAATTAGATGGAAATCGGTTTAAACTTCAATGATTCGGTTGCAAAAGAGGAATTTCGGTTGCAATCACCAAATGTTTATAATCCTAATAGATATTGGGTTGGAAATAACACCAATTTATTTATATATTTTTTATTATTATTATTTAATTTTTTTTTATTTAAAATCGTGATTTTGCACAAAAAATTCAATTTTTTAAATAGTAAATGCCTCTAACGTCAAAACTATTGAACTGATTTTAAAACGTTGTATAAAAAAGTTTTAGAAAGCAATAGCATTTAGGAGTTATGGTCCAAAAAGCTGAGACTTCTTATAAAAAATCGTAAAAAAAATCCAAAAATTCTATCTTAAAAACTAATCAGAGGAACATTTTTTAGAATTCATTTTCGTGCTTAGGAGGCCAATATCTACAGGAAAAAAATATTTAGAACTCTGGACCAAAATGGCTGTAAACTAGTACTATTAAAGATGATCATAACCAACAGCGGGTTGTTTAATGAAGTTTTTTTTTACAAATAAAATAATTCGATTATTACTGTCTTTAAGCCACTTGATAACCCATTTTTTTCCAGTAAAAATCAGCCATCATCTTTTCCACTTTCCCCTCGTCCTGACCCTCCCTATAAGTACTTCAAGTACTTCAATTGTGCAGGCAAACAGTTTTTTGTCTCGTACTAAAATTTTAATTTATTTCGTTGACCAATTAAGACATGAGGATTTTCAGATTCAAAAATTCACTTCTGAAGGTTCGGATACTTGCTATGTTGCGCCGATACTACAGTTCTAATAACTGAAAATTACAGAGCACCAACTTACATTCGGTTGTACTGAAAGAATACTCGAGGTGCATGTAAACTCAATCATTTCGGTGGAAAGAAAATTCGGTTGTGGCAACGAATCTGTTCTCTGTGTGTATTTGAGATGTTTTCACCAGGTATTGAACCTGGATTACTTTAATCACAGAAGCGCAAAATAAAATGGTTTAAAATCAAATGCCAATAATTTACTGCCAACTCTTTCTATCTCTTTCGTTCCTGTGGCGAAAATATTAAATCAAATTAAATCAATAAAATGTGTTACTTTTGGTTCCTTATCAAGCGAACATGTTCAAAACCCCCTGTATCAATATGATTCCGCCCAAACCTGAAAACAACGCACCCGATAATTCATCGAAAGGTCATGGCTACGAATCAGTGTTGCTGGGCAATGTCTCATATGTTTTACCCTAAAATCTGTACAATGTCTTTTATGTTACGTATCGAAATGACTTCGAGTTGACCACAGATTGCAGACATTCAACTGCTGTTGCAACTTCAACTGAAGGCACCACTGACCGAAGACGACGTCCGGCCAAAGTTCATCACAAAGGTCACAGAGAAAAAGAGAAAAGGCTGCACAACTAGTTAAAGACAAAAAGAAATGAAAAGAAACAAAAAGAAAAGAAAACAATTTAAATCGTTTAGCACACCGAAAGCAATTGCCTGTCACACATACACTCAAAATCCTACACGCCATGCAACATTTGCAAGGAAACTTCTAACGACTCTCTATGTGAATGTGTGTGTGTGTAAGTGAGTGCATGTTGTATTGAGTGAAGAATGATTGCTAACAGTCCGAAGAGAGAATGACTTTATGTGTGTGTGATTCTGTGTATGTGTGCGCGTGTGTTGGTGTGAGTTTGAATAAATTGGTTTATTTGCGGAAACGGATATGCTGCACGAACGAAAATATACAAAATGTACACACACTCTCGCTCATACACATACAACATAAATGGCATTCGTACGTACTCTCATACACAAACCAATCCAAATGTATTCATACACTGTATATGCTACACCAAATACATAACAGTGTATGTATGAACATTCATATATGCTGATAAACAACACCGAGTGTAGAGTCCCCGGCCTATAAATGACGACCGATCACAAGAAGCGTTGTGATAGATTTCAGATTTGTCTACGAAATAAGATTAAACTGCACACAACAACTTAAAACAAGTGGATAAGTCTTAAACGCAGAGGGCCGATACCCTACACCACTCTGGTATACAGAAGACGTATTGCAGGGCTTTTACCTAAAGGGGCTTTATGAAAACATGGACCAACCTAGACCCATTTCACCTGGGGTTTTTTAAGGTCGCACATCACGCAGTAAGCCTAATTTCTGCTAGCTTGTTTAAAAATATTTTTGGTAGAGCGGGGCCTTAACTAAGGAGCCGTATGGGCGCTTTACAAAAACATTGACCGATGTAGTCCAAATTCAGCAGTGCTGGTAATAAATCTTTCGTATATCACTACATAAAATTTTATCAAGATCAGATGTCAAAGGTGGCCTGTGCGGTAGAAAATATCGGGTGATCAATCTAGAGTCGCTTTTTTTTAAATAAAAAATACTAAAACTCAATTTAATTGTGGAATCAATTGTTCATTCGAAAGGACATTTTATGTCATTTATTTTTTGAATATAATTTCCTTCAAGGTTGGCCGCAGCTGCGCCTCAGGGTGTCCATTCGGAAGGTCTAATTTTGCACGACTCGTTCGAGCATTTCGACCGGTATGGCGTTAATGATACGCGTAATGTTGTCTTCCAAAAACAGAATCGTAGCTGGGTTGTCATCATAGACTTTGGACTTCACGTAGCCTCAAAGCAAAAAGTCTAAAGGTGTGATATCACACGATCTAGGCGGCCAACTCAACAGTCCAAAACGTGAAATTAGCTTCGAAATGGCCTCCCAATAGATCAAAAGTCTGAGCAGCTGCTGTGCGGCAAGAAGCACCGTCCTGTTGAAACCAAATGTCGTCAAGATTACGGGCTTAAACTTCAGGTAGCAAAAAGTCCGATATCATGGCGCGATATCGAACACCTTTCTCGGTTACGTTCCGGTCATCATCATTTTTAAAAAAATATGGATCGATGATTCCACCAGCCCATAAACCGCACCAAACCGTGGTTGGTTTTCTCCGGGTATAATGGCACCACTTAAACATCTTCTGGTTGCTCTACAGCCCAAATGCGGCAATTTTGTTTATTGACGTTGCCGTTTAGCCAGAAATGGGCCTCATCACTAAACAAAATTTTGGTCAAAACTGTGGTCTTCTTCGAGCTTTTGAAAAGCCCAAACACTGAAGCGACGACGCGCAGGAAAATCGCTCAGGCCATTCGCACAGGAATGGCAAACAATACTGAAAATAAAAAAATTAAGTTTAACACATCTCACGCATACCTCTAGATTTATCACCCTAATTCCACCAGGGTAAATTATTTATCAATTGTAACTAGAGCATTTTTGTTCGTATATCACTACACAAAATTTTAGCAATATCGGATGTGAAATATGGCTTGTAGAGCGGCTGGACCTTAAAACTGCAGTGTCGTTTGTTTAGGGGATTAAAGGAAACCCGAAAAATATGGTCGGCTATTAGTCGCACGTAACGTAACATGCGAAATTTAATCACATTCGGATATAACTTGTGAATTTTGGAGCAAAAGATCCTTCATATGAACACGACTGGAATTCAGAATTGATCTGTGAAGTTGCAGGATCTTAAATATAGAGGGGCGTTTGCGAAGGCGACCGCAAAACTAACTGGCCTAACATAAGAAGAACCGTTTTTTTGGAATTATTACTATTTATTTTTCAACATAATCTCCTTCCAACTCAATACACTTCATCAAACGTTTTTCAAGTTTTTTAATTCCATCCGAAAAATAAGATTTTTCAAGACCTTCAAAATATGCCTCAGTTTCAGCAATAACCTCGCTATTGGACGCAAATTTTTTGCCACCGAGAAATTTTTTTAAATTTGGTAACAAGAAATAATCAGAAGGAGCTAAATCTGGACTATATGGTGGATGCGGAGCAATTTCAAATCGTAATTCGGCCAGTTTTTGTTGAGTTAAAAATGCCGTGTGTGAAGGAGCATTATCTTGATGAAAAAGAATTTTTTTTTTCTAAATGCGGTCGTTTTATCTTGATTTCTTCACTCAACCGATCCAATAATGCACAATAATATTCACTATTTATAGTTTTTCCTTTCTCAAGATAATCAATAAATATTATACCCCTTGCATCCCAAAATACTGTGGCCATTACTTTTCCTGCTGACTTAACAGTTTTCGCCTTCTTGGGACCACTTTTACCAGCTTCTACCCATTGTTTTGACTGTTCTTTGCATTCTGGGATGTAGTGATGGATCCATGTTTCATCGACAGTTATGAATCGGCGCAAGAACTCTATTGGATTACGCTGATAAATCGCTAAAAGCTCCTCGGAATTGGTCCAACGGACGATTTTTTGGGGTAAAGTCAACAAACGCGGCACCCATCTTGCGGATAACTTTTTCATGTGGGGTTCATCATTTAAAATACTCCAAACTTGTTTTTCGTGTATTTTAACAATATCAGCAAGTTCTCTGAGCTTTATTCGTCTATCTTTAGTCACTTCATTAAATATTTTTCTAATGTTTTCAATAGTAGTAGCAGTTTTCGGTCTTCCAGAGCGTTTCCGTACTTGAACGACCCGTTCCGTACTTGAACGACCCATTTTAAATTGTTGAACCCAGGATTTCACGGTGGAGTATGGTGGTGCATTATCACCATGAACAGAATCCAATTCATCTTTGATTAATTTTGGAGTATAACCTTTCATATAAACGTGTTTAATTACCGCACGAAACTCTTTATTTTTCATTTTTCAAAAATTATAAAACTTGTTTACTTCAATCACCTGTAACAAAGAAAATAATCATTAAATATTTCGGAAATTTTGACAGATGGCTTTTAAAAGATTGCTTTTAAAAAACAAAACAAAAAAAGTTGCTAGAAAATGTGCCAGGCCAGTTAGTTTTGCGGTCACCCTCGTACTCAAATTTTTTGAATTTTTGAAACGCTTCAAGCGTACTATTTGAAACTTGAGCACGATCGTATCTTATTGAGCGGCAGGGCCTTAAACCGAGCAGACCTTGGTATAGGGTTCACAGCCTTTAGAATGTAGGTAGCTAATTTTGATTCAAAGTGTCGAAAGAAGCACTCAAGTGCATATAATTTCTAAAGCGGTGCGTGAAGTATTTCACTCCTTATGATATTTTCAATATCTACTTATATACAACTTACATCAGGCCGAAGATGACATACAACTACCACAAATGATGCTCACTGCGCAGTTCGTGAAAATCTTCCAATATCCCTTTAGTACTAATTCCGTGACCGAATGCTGTAACGAATATCACAAGTGCCCCTATGAATGACTGTCATTGTCATGCTGTTGACGCTATTGCACTTTGTGTGTTAGCCTATCTGGGAGTTCAACAGCGTGTGTCAATCTGTATGTAATCACATATGACGTCCTATGACAGAGTGTCAGGGAAGTTTAAACGGACGTCCGCGTGTCTGTCCTTCGAAAATTTTAGATAATTTAGATACGCTTCTAGTCAAGGCGTGCGTGGCACTTGATAATGACTGTGGTTATTTCGATATGCCATCTTATGATTGCTGAAAGCAAACAAAAGGCATCTCTGCACACATGGAATTGAATTCAAATTTAATGTCTTTGTTCGTTCGTTCGTTCAGTGGCTTCATGAAACTGGATAAATGTAAAATGTGTTTAAAAAAATGGCAATTGTTTCGAAAGCGAATGGATTCTCAATAGCTTGGCTTAAAGCAGCAACATGCTTAACATTCTTGGCTTAAACGTACACAAAATTCAACTCTACCAAAATTTAAGTCGACTGACTTCTCGAAACACGTAAGTTGGCGGAGGGATCGACGGAGTAAGGAATTGACAGGAAGACTGATGACGTGGGGACAGCGAGAAACGGATAGAGGAAATGCAGAGGGACAATTGAGGAAGAACTGAGATAGGGACGGAGGGAGCGATAGAGGCAAAGACAAAGGGAGCTACAGAAGGTAAGACAGAAGGAGGAACGGATAGTGAGACAGAGGGAGACGAAGACGGAGAGTGGGACGAAGGGTGGGACGGAAGAGGGACAAACGACAGGACAGGGGGTAAGGGCGAAAGAAGGAAGGAGGGAGGGACGAAAGAAGGGGGACGAAGGGATGGGGCAGAAAAGAATGGAGTTAGGGATACAGATGTAGGGAGATACAAATAAAAAAGACTGTGGACAATGATTTATTGGTGAATATATGACCTCATCTGCTAAAACCAAGTGTCCCTATCAATAACAGGAATAGGAGCAGAAAAGAAAGGAGGGTGCTATACGGACAGAGGAAGATACATATGTGACGCGCAAAATAGAAAGGGACCTAAGGGTAAAAACCAGTTTTGTTCAGGAGAGCCATTTTAAAGATTTAAATACGTGTATCTTTGGTGTGCCATCACTTTTATAAAACGCGCATATCTCTGGGAGGGAACACTTTTGGGGCATGGGTTCGGTCTCATTCGATGCTCAGATATTGTCTACACAAATAAAAAAAAAAGTGAAAATTGATTTTTTTTACCCTTAGGTCCCTTTCTCTATGCGCTGTCAAATATGGAAATACAGATCGACAATATTTAATTGGCGAATGTATGTCCACATCTCATTAAGCCCGAGTCCCTATTAATAGCAGGGATATAAGCAGAACAGAATGAAGGATGGGATACAGACAGATGGAGCTACAAATAAAAAGACCAATCATGTTTTATTGGCGTATATATGCCCACATCTCCTTAAGCCAGAATCCCTATTTATAACCAGGATATAAGCAGAACAGAATGAAGGGTGGGATACAGTCAGAGGGAGATACAAATAGAAAGACAGATGGGCGCTGTTTTATGTATACCCACATCTTCTCAAGCCAATGTCCCTTTTCATAACATGTTGGCTTGCTGTGTAATCCCAACTCCAAATGGTCGATTTCCATATAATTATGGCTCGAATAAATCTTACGTTCACTTCAAAAATCTTGAATGATCAAGCGTTCATACGAACAGATGCATCCAAGCGTTTTTCGTCGTGTAGTATGACTTTGTGCTGATGTTTGTAATAACTTAAAAAAGATACACCTCATGCTTCTTACGAGGGTTGCTATATATATTCTGACATTTCCATTGAAAAGTTTGATATTTTTTGGCATAAACGTACTCAGAACTTTTTGACGTACGACCATCATTTGTGTTGTTTACAGTGACTTGAAAAAATCAATTTGGCAAAAAAATGAAATTAACTCGTGAACATTTTCGTGCGATCATTTTTCACAACTTTCGACGTGGATTATCACGACAAGACTGCATGGATGAACTTAAACCTTTGTACGGCGATGAAGCACCATCCTATAGCACTGTGAAAAACTGGTTTAATGAATTCAATCGTGGCCGACGCTCGCTCAAAAGCAAAGGTCGTGAAGGTCGTCCAAAAACGGCCGTTGTGCCAGAGAACATGGATGCCGTTGGTGAACTGATAATGCAAGATCGTCATGTGACATACCGTGAGATGGAGTCATCCGTGGGCATTTCTTCCACCAGCATACGTTCGATCTTGTTCTCGTTGGATCCCGCACAATTTGACAATCGCCCAAAAAATGGCTCGTGTCGACTAGTGCAAAGAAATTTTGAAAAAATACGATCGCGGTGCTTCAAAAAACGTTTATAAGATCGTCACAGGTGACGAATTATGGATTTTTGCATATAAGCCCGTAACAAAACAGCAATCGACGTGTGGGACTTCGATGACGAGCCAAATCCAACGAAAGTTGTTCGTGGATGTAGCACTTCGAAGCAAATGGTAGCCTGGAGGTAGCCTGGTAGTAGGAGGTCAATTCTGAGTGGTACACCACAATTTGTTTGCCTGAAGACTTCGGAAAAATTTAAAAAAACGAACAAGAGAAGACGAATCATTGTGCACCATGACAATGCGCGCTCTCACATATCGGCTTAAACCAGCGCCTTTTTGACCAACCAAAACGTCGAATTGATGGGCCATTTGCCGTAGAGCCCTGATTTGGCACCCAGTGACTTATTTTTATTTCCTAGCATCACGAAAAAAATGCGTGGTCAACGATTTTCGTCGCCAGAAGATGTTGTTGAAGCTTTCAAAAACCATGTTTTGGATGTGTCTCAATAGGAGTGGAAAAAGTGCTTCGACAATTGGTTTGAGCGCATGCAAAAGTGTATAAATCATGCTGGAGAATACATTTAAATACAATAAAACCATTTTTGATGATAAATATTCGCATTTACATTATAAGACCAGAAATATATGTAGCACCCCTCGTAGTAACCATATATTCTCTCAGTGTGTACTAAAAATTCCACTGCTCAATCTTGCATTCAGTTGAACTGATGCAATACCTGGAGTAAAAGTAACCATAATTATGGTTATATGATTATAATCATTTGATTGGCGAAAAAAGATTTGTTTTGACAAAAAATATTTTCTCTGTGTGAGGAAAGGTTCCTTCCGGTCTACTGCGCCGTTTAACATTCGATCTAGCTCAAATGAAACACAGTGAGTTATGTGCGACCAATAACTTTCCCTAGTGAAATTGAACCACATCCTTTACGAAATATATCCCTTCGAAATATATCGCTTCAACCACTGACAGACCCACGGAATCTACACGCAGAAAAAAAGTATGATTGGGGTAACAATATTCGAAGAGCATCATACTATTGTTGGTTATATGGTTATGGCACAACAATATTATGACCATCACAACAATAGTATGGTTCACACACAACCATACTATGATCCCCATAACAATATTATGGTCCTCACAACAATAGAATAATTCACACACAACCATACTATGATCCCTACAACCATATTATTATTCACATTCAACCATACAATGATCCCCACAACCATATTATGGTCCTCATTACCATAGTATGTTTAACGTACAACCATAGTATGACTTACACACAATCATACTATGATCCCCAATATTTTTTGTAAAGATTGGGTAAAGTTGTTATATAACAATAGAGAATTTTATTAAGTAAGTTATGTAGTAATAGGAGTGATTTATTGAACAGTAAAAAAATATTTATTAAAAATATTTCAGTTATACTAATTCGTAGTTTGTTTGGAAAAAAATTAATTATTTTTACTATTATTGCGTAAGATTCGTAAAAATAACATTGTCAAACTAAAAAAAAAAGTACAATTTTGTCGGCATGAATGTTATTGTTAACATAAAAGCCATGAAAACAATACCTTTGTTCCACCAACCATATTTATATTGTTGCTACAACCATATTTTCATTTTTAAATTTGGCAACAATACTATTGTTACATTTCAACAATATTATTATTTCCGCAATCATACTATTGTCAAATTGAAATTCAAAAAACAATACTATGGTTGCGACTACCATACTTTTATTGCAGAGAACACACTATTGTTGCCGTGACCATATAGGAACCATATCTTTTCTCTGCGTGTACTTAATTACAGTGTGGTGAATGGTATAGAGAAGGCGGCCCCGCTCGATTAAGCCTTTTTTACTTGTTTAATTTAAAACCATATAAACATTCCAATTTGCATATTCAGCATTTCCCTTTTTTAAATTGAAGCTTTAAATGACCCACTTTCCATCATTAAAAACAAATCCACAAAATAATAACACAAAAAATATGTTTTTCGGGCTAAATTAGTTTTGTTTGCTTCGTTTTCCCTGCGGGAAAACTGGTTTCAAGCGTTTGTGCAGCAGAGAACGCAAAGCGAAAAAAAAACACAGACACACAGTGGTAGTATTCCCACAGCCACTCGCCCATCCCAGCGCCAGCAGCCGGCCCACTAGCAAAGCACAGCGACTCACGGACAACAGCAACAAAAGTTGCCAATTTATGCAGAAGCCGCACAAGCCCAAACAATGCATGGAGCCGGGAAAACGCCAACTCATACCTACACACGCCGACACAAGTACATGGCGAACCCTCATTGGATATGTTGTTGTTGTTGTTGTTGTGCGAGTATTTTCCTGTATTTTATTTTTCTTATTCGTCGAGGAAAATTGGATAGAATTTTGTTTGCATGGCTGAGTTTCTTTGTGCGAAAAGTATTTTTGGTCAATTTAAGGACAAACGAAATCTAGGGGAACACGAAAATAAAAAGGAAACGCTAATAAATGCAGGTTATTGGTAGCACACTAGAGTCCTTCTCGGCTGCTTCTGCTTATGCAATAAATGTACGCTCTGCAGCCGCTTCTCTAGGGGGAATTTGCACAAATGAGTATGGTCACTTTGGTTTAGTACGGGTACTTTCACCGTCCCACCGTCTGTCTGTCCGTTCATGCGAGTATGTTCGGATGGACATTTCTACATTATGAAATATATTTTTGTAGTTGTAATTTTTTATTTGTTGTTGCTTTCAATTTGCGGTCTTGTTGCTGTTGATGTTCGTATGTACAACATCCGGTTTCACTTGCCATATCTCTGTGTACATAGCCGTTGTTTCCAATTTGAGTGTGCGAGTGTGTGCGTGTGTACTTTTCCAAAAATGGATTTGTGGTTTGTATTTGTACCGTTTTTTTGCATATGTGCAGGCGTGTGTGTACATGTGAATCCTCAAATTTTAAGTAATAGCCATCAAAGGGTGTTTTAAGTGTGACAGTAATTGGAACTTCATTGAAAAAAAGAGAAATGACCTTAAGCAATCTCATTAGAGGTAGACCACTGCAGCTGGCCTCAATTTAATCTACCGCTAGAGAGGATATTTCGCCAAGCTTTGTCTACACACAGAGAAAAATCAGTTGGAAATCGGCTTGAACTATACAAAAACTGAACTACAGAAAGAGTCACCAAATGATGAAAACCAAATATTTTGGAAACTAAAATGGGCACAGATGGTGACTAACATTCAACCATATCACCAAGTATAATACCCAGCAAACCAAACGTTCCGAATTCGGTCAGAATTCTGTACGACAATCGGCATAATGTTCCGAATTCGGTCAGAATTCTGTACGACAATCGGCATAATGTTCCGATTTCGGATCAGAATTCTTACCGAGTTCATAACGAATTCTAAACTACTTCTCTGAAATAAAAAATCATCAGACAAACCGAACAGAATTCGTAACGATTTCGGTAAGAATTCTCGATAGAGTTCAGATATTGTTCAGAATTGTCTGATATCCGACATTGTCGGCAAATTTAGTTTACTGGGCATCCACAATTAAACAATTAAATGGTTCCTCTTTTAAACAATTAACAATTAAATGGTTCCTTTTTTACTAAGCCAAGTAAAAAAAGGTTAAAATAACTCAATTGTGTCAATTATCCGACTTTAATGTAATCGCATCCATTTATGGATTTAAAATTTTCTTTCCTTTCATTGCAAGAAGAGAACCGATTTTATTGAAATCTCGTAATAGTCAACCGTTTGGAAGGTGCTAGAATGGGGCGTGGCATCCACTTTTTTTCTTATACGCGTACAAAGACGAAATAAGTATACGAGGGCGCTTCGGAAAGTTCTTAGCCTATCAATGAAAGAGAATAGTTAGTTTTTCAAAAATATTTTTATTTTTCAATATAATCTCCTGAAACTTCAATACACTTAGTCCAACGCTTATCTAGCAATTCTATCCCTTGATTAAAATAGTTTTCCTCAAGGTCTTCAAAATAGTGGTTTACAACTGTAATTGCATCTTCATTTCAGGTAAAACGCTTGCCAGCAAGGATTTTTTTAGATTTGGGAACAGGTAAAAGTCACTGGGAGCTAAATCAGGAGAATAAGGCGGGTGGTCAAGCAACTCGTACTTTAATTCGTTGAATTTAGCGATTGTTAAAACACTCTTGTGCGCTGGTGCGTTGTCTTGATGAAAAATTATTTTTTTGTGTTGTAAGCCAGGACGTTTTTCTCGAATTTGTACATTTAATTCATCTAAAAGGTTGCAATAGTACTCTGAATTTATTGTTTTACCCTTTTGCAGATAGTCAATCAATAAAATACCTTTGAAGTCCCAAAAAACCGTTGCCATAACCTTACCAGCCGATTGAATTGTTTTTGCCTTCTTTGGGGCACTTCCTCCAGCTTCAGTCCATTGTATGGATTGTTCTTTTGTCTCTGGAGTATAGTGGTGGATCCATGTCTCATCAACAGTTATGAAACGACGCTTAAAATCCATTTTATTTCGCTGAAAACGATCCAAACATGCTTGAGAAATGTTCATTCTTATGCGCTTTTGGTCGACTGTTAACAAGTGCGGCACCCATCTTGCAGAAAGCTTTTTCATCTGTAGTTCTTCATGCAAAATTAAATGGACTCGATCATTTGAGATGCCCATGATATTAGCTATTTCACGCACTTTTATTCGTCGATCATTTAATACCATATCATGCTCATTGGCTACAATTTCTGTTGTTGTTGCTGTTTTTGGTCGTCCACTACGTGGTTCATCTTCAATGCTTGTACGACCACGTTTAAATTCAGCAACCCAATTTTTTACTGTTGCATATGAAGGAGCACTTTCACCTAACACATTCACCATATCATTATGAATTTCTTGTCCCGATAAACCTTTTTTATGTAAATATTTAATGACACCATGCATTTCTAATTTTTCCATTGTAAAAATATTGCGGATGCGTCTTTTGTGAACACCTGTGTCTATATGAAGGAGTTGCCAGATCGAAACAAAATTTAACATGTGTTCATAGAAGAGATGGAAGTTTCCAAAACACTTAACTTTTCTGTTTATACCGCGCTTTTTGTGCTAGGCTAAGAAGTTTCCGAACCGCCCTCGTATTGCAGGCATTAAAATTCAAGAGAAATGCATGCCTTAGGAAAAAAGGAAAGTGGTTTTAATCCATGCTTGGATAGTACCGTGTGTGTGAGGCGTAAAAAGGGGCGTGGCTAAGGCTCCAAGTTAGTCGTGTTTGTTTTAAATTTTTGATTACTTATTTTTAACAGAATCGCATTAAAATAGTATTAAAATTGTTGTAAGTGAATAGTTGACCTTTGGTGTTGTTATTTTATAAACTTATTTTTCGGCTTGAGACCATTGTCAACAGTTGACAGCGATAATCAAATGGACGACATTGTTTTGTTAATTGACAACCCCTGAAGATGATTGACGAAGTCAATCGAAATATTGGGATAAAATAATTTTATAAAATAGTATTAAAATTATTCTGAGAATACCAAAAGTGGGCGGAGTGGTGCAATTGCACTGATGCCACCAGAATAGGGCATGCCAATCACTCTCTTCGTACACGTGTATAAAGCCTTTATAAACATTTAAGAGATCTCAAAATTTAAGCCAGTTTCACGCATTTGTAGTTTCTAACTAACTGAAACAGTGCTATTTGTGTGGGAGGTACCAGAAAGGGCGTGGTTAGGAATCAAATTATTTGTCACCAAGTTTAAATTATAATGGCACACGCAGAGAAAGAACATGGTTTCTATATGATCACGCAATAATAATATGTTCTCTGCCGTAAAAGTATGTTCGCCGCAACCATAAATATTGTGTATGGAATTTAATTTTAAAAATAGTATGATTGCCACATAACTAATATTGTTGAAATGTAACAAAAGTATTATTGCCTAATTTTAAAAAAGGAAAATATGGTTGCAGCAACAATATAAAAAAGGTTAGTGCGATTAAAGGCTTGTTTTTTTGGTTTTATGTTAACAATAAATGGACTACGGCAATCATATTGTATGATTGTAATTTTCTTCATTTGAATATACTTTTTTGAACAATGTTATTGTTACGGATCTAAAGCAATAATAGTACTTTTCATATGGAAATTTAAATTTATCAAACAACCTGTTTTTACTCAAATAATTTTAATAAAAACGCTTACGTAGTTTTAAACTAATTATTTCTACTGTTAAATAATTGAATAATTGAATTCAATGTATTTTTTAATAATTTTCATAATTCACATCTATTATTGAAAACTTAACCCAATTCTAATAAATAACATTGGGATCATATCATAATTGTGTGTGATCATACTATGGTTGTAGTAGGGATCATAACATGTATGCATGTGATACATACTATGGTTGTGAGGATCATAATATGGTTGTGAGGATCATAGTACAGTTATGTGTGAATCATCCTATTATTGTGAGGATCATAGTATGGTTGTGAGGATCATAGTATGGTTGTATTTGAATTCTACTATTGTTGTAAGGATCATAATATTGTTGTACCACAACCAGTTACCCAACACTAGTATGATGTTCTTCGAATATTGTTATTCCAACCATACTTTTTTTATACGCGTAGTCTTAGGTCTTGACTTTACGTTAACTTATACGAGGGCTGCTTTATATATTTCTAGCCTAATAATAAAAATGCGAATATTTATCATCAAAAATGGTTTTATTGTTTTTAAAGTACTCTCCAGCATGATTTATACACGTTTGCATGCGCTCAAACCAACTGCCGAAGAATTTTTTCCACTCCGATTGAGACACCTCCAAAACATGGTTTTTAACGTTTCAACAAAATCTTCTGGCGACGAAAATCGTTGACCACGCATTTTTTTTGATGTGCGGGAAAAAAAAGAAGTCATTGGGTGCCAAGTCAAGACTGTACGGCGTTTTTCGAATTTCTCCGAAGACTTCACACAATCAAATTGTGGTGTACCACTCAGAATTGACCGTCCTACGTTGCTCAAGCGGAAAAGTCGCCACATGACCAATTTTGCCGAAGAAACAGGCGACCATTTGCTTCGAAGTGCTTCTTCCATGAACAACTTTCATTGGATTTGGCTCGACTTCGAAGACCCCCACGGTCAATTGCTGTTTTGTTTCCGGCTCATACGCAAAGACCCATGATTCGTCACCTGTGACGATCTTATAAACGTCTTTTGGAGCACCGCGATCGTATTTTTTCAAAATTTCTTTGCAGTAATCGACACGAGCCTTTTTTTGACCGATTGTCAAATTGTGCGGGATCCAACGAGAACAAACCTTTTTTACGGCCAGCTGTTCATGCAATATCGAATGTATGCTGGTGGAAAAAATGACCAAGGATGCCTCTATCTCACGGTATGTCACATGACGATCTTGCATTATCAGTTCACTCACGGCATCCATGTTCTGTGACACAACGGCCGTTTTTGGACGACCTTCGTCTTTGAGCGAGCTTCGGCCACAATTGAATTCATTAAACCAGTTTTCACAGTGCTATAGGATGGTGCTTCATCGCCATACAAAGATTTAAGTTCTTCGATCCATGTCGAAAGTTGTGAAAAATGATCGCACGAAAATGTTCACGAGTTAAATCCATTTTTTTGCCAAATTAATTTTTTCAAGTCACTGTAAACAACACATGGTCGTAGGTCAAAACGTTCTGAGTACGTTTCTGCTAAATATCCAAACTTTCCAAATGAAATGTCAGATATATATAGCAACCTTCGTGTTTAGAAAACACTCCTGTAGGAAAGGAAGGCGGTGCCACGCCCCTTAAAAAAATTGCATTTGTGGCCAAAGAAATGAACCGATCGCCATTAAATTTGAACGGATTTAAATCAATAATTAATTTAAAAGGCCATATCTCGTGATCTCATACCGATTTGACGAAGTATTTGGTATAAATTAAGTACGAGGGCGACCGCAAAAGTAACTGGCCTAACATAAAAAGAACCGTTTTTTTGGAATTATTATTATTTATTTTTCAACATAATCTCCTTCCAACTCAATACACTTCATCAAACGTTTTTCAAGTTTTTTAATTCCATCCGAAAAATAAGATTTTTCAAGACCTTTAAAATATGCCTAAGTTTTAGCAATAACCTCGCTATTAGACGAACATTTTTTGCCACCGAGAATTTTTTTTAAATTTGGAAACAAGAAATAATCAAAAGGAGCTAAATCTGGACTATATGGTGGATGCGGAGCAATTTCAAATCGTAATTCGGCCAGTTTTGTTGAGTTAAAAATGCAGTGTGTGAAGGTGCATTATCTTGATGAAAAAGAACTTTTTTTTCTAAATGCGGTCGTTTTATCTTGATTTCTTCACTCAACCGACCCAATAATGCACAATAATATTCACTATTTATAGTTTTTCCTTTCTCAAGATAATCAATAAATATTATACCCCTTGCATCCCAAAATACTGTGGCCATTACTTTTCCTGCTGACTTAACAGTTTTCGCCTTCTTGGGACCACTTTTACCAGCTTCTATCCATTGTTTTGACTGTTCTTTGCATTCTGGGATGTAGTGATGGATCCATGTTTCATCAACAGTTATGAATCGGCGCAAGAACTATATTGGATTACGCTGATACATCGCCAAAAGCTCCTCGGAATTGCTCCAACGGACGATTTTTTGGGGCAAAGTCAACAAACGCGGCACCTTTTTCGCGGATAGCTTTTTCATGTGGAGTTCATAATGTAAAATACTCCAAACTTGTTTTTCGTGTATTTTATTCGTCTATCTTTAGTCACTTCATTAAATATTTTTCTAATGTTTTCAATAGTAGTAGCAGTTTTCGGTCTTCCAGAGCGTTGTTCATCTTCTGCACTTGAACGACCCATTTTAAATTGTTGAACCCAGGATTTCACGGTGGAGTATGATGGTGCATTGTCACCATGAACAGAATCCAATTCATCTTTGATTAATTTTGGAGTATAACCTTTCATATAAACGTGTTTAATTACCGCACGAAACTCTTTATTTTCCAATTTGTTTTAAAAATTGTTTACTTCAATCACCTGTAACAAAGAAAATAATCATTAAATATTTCGGAAATTTTGACAGATGGCTTATAAAAGATTGCTTTTAAAAAACAAAACAAAAAAGTTGCTAGTAAAACAGAAAATGTGCCAAGCCAGTTAGTTTTGCGGTCGCCCTCGTAGGTATGGAAAAAAGCACATCCTGATGGAAAAGAGGCGCCCTTGAAATAATTTTTATATTAGACCGGAATCCATGATTTTTCAAAGTGAACACGTTTTATATTGTGTGTTGGGGTATGTTGGGTTTTGGCTAAAAAGAGAGATTAACGAGACTTTGTTACCGGGTCGGTGAAATCGAACTTTAAAAAGAACAACGGCGAAAAATTATAGCCAACGACGAGCCTTCATAGGCGTGTATTTCGTGTCGCAGTTGTGCACGTATAAAAGTTAACTAAAGATTTGATCGTCAAACAAACGAGTTATTGGTGAAAATAGTTCGTAAGGACGTTATTTCGCAATATGGACCTGTCCGAAATCGATTTTAAGCCTCTATAGGCTTTTAAAATTAAAGTAGAAATTTTAGATGCCTTGGAAAATGAAAATTTCCCTTAACATCATTTAAAAGATAGGCCAATCAATTGGTAACCGAAATCGATTAAATGAGTCCTTGGGGCTTAGAAAAAAACGAAAACTTTGAATAGCAGAGCCCAATGTTTTATGTAAACTGCAGTTCCCTAAACACAGAGGACTGATTAGTTCCCACAACCGTTTTTTTTGGCCAACCAAATGATTGTTGTTCCATGTACTATCAAGTTCCCATTTTTGCAACCAAATGTTAGCTGATATAGTGAAATATTGTGTAAATGGAACTGAATATATCGGTGGAAGTGACTTAGAAGAAACCAGTGAATAATGAAACGATATTTGAATTTCAGTTTTTAAAGTAATCCTGTTTTCAGGATTTAAAGCTTAAATGAAAGACTTAAAAGTCTAATAAAAACAAATAGTTAAAGCAGAATACAAACTACTTTGTCAAATTATTATGTTGTCAGCAAATTAATATGTTGTCACTACCAATTGTTGGTTGCATAGAAGAGTTTGTTAGTTGCCACAACAGGCGGTTTTGGTAACCAACAGTTTTAACTACATTCGATTAATGTCACTGCATAGGAAGTTGTATGTACCAAAACCGCCTGTTGTGGCAACCAATAATGTCAACTACATTCGACTAATGTAATGTACTGCATAGTAAGTTGTATGTACCATAATAATTGCATATTAATCATCCTTTGGCACGTTCAACCGAATTTCTATCAATACTATTATCATTTAGTAATTCGAACTAAAAGTCTTATCGTCTAACCAAAATTTTGTAGCTCGAACCGATTTCCAATTTACAGTTTCACTGTGTTTAGTTAAACATTGAAGAATATACGTAGTTCCAGCATTGTCCACTTTACTCCTTGAAGTGTCACTCCACTTGATAGCACCCTTTTCACCACTGGAAATGTTATTCATATGCCGTGATTTTAGTTTGCATATCCTCCCCGTTGTTGACTGAACGAATCAGTGGGTGTGCGAGTGAGTGACTGACTTCGAGCCTGCCTCGTCCTCGGCCCGTTTAGCATGGCATGGTATGCATTTTAAATTACATCAGTTTTCAGCTGTTTACAACAATTTCAAATGTGCTGTTGTTCGCTGTTCCTCCGGAGTGTGTGGCCGGCCTGGCTATTGTTATTATTTTCGTACTCTCCTGCCGTCGCAGTTAGCAACCACCACCACAGCACAGCCACTGGTCACAAATCATATTTGCCGTGCTGTGTGAATAAATATGTAGCCACTCGAACCCTGTGTGTGTTCTCCAGCTCGTACATGGATGAAGTTTCCTATTTTTTTATTTGTTCAAATCCGGGCCGATGTGAGGCGAACGTCGAACGGTCGGGTCGAATGGACTAAATTCGCATTGTCAGTTTGGACGGAGTACTTTACGTGCTCCGAGTACCAGCTACGAGTTGGTCTATAAATTAACCCACTTCCCCTGTACATATGCATAGTTAGTATTGGCCAGCGGAAACGGGGGAAGTATTAGCCAACAGAGCATAAACTTTGGACACAATTTGGGTGATTTGGTTAATAATAAATCGTATGGCAAATGAAGTAAAGCGAATTTGCATGCGAATAGTTCAGGCATGCCATGCCATTCGCAAGTTCTGTTATTTTTGGTTTTTTTTTTGAAAATCGTACGTAGCAAATTAACTCAATTGTTATCGGGGCACAATGCAAGGCCATTAAAAAATCGATCTAATAAAAACAACAACAACAAAAAGGACTAGGTATACTCAAAACCCATAAAATAGCATCGGGGCACAATGCAAGGCCATTCAAAATATGGATCTAAGAAAAACAACAACAACAAAAAGGACTAGGCATACTCAAAACCCATAAAATAACACTTGCATATAAAAAAATTAAAAAACAATTGCAATCTGAGAATATCATCGGATATCAAAAGGGACAGTTGATGTTTTAAATGAGACAAAACTGGGAGAGTGAATTGGAAAATGTCATCAACCAAGCTATAACGTTAAGAAAATGAAATGGAATTTTACTGAATTTAGTTGAAATTGAAACCAATTAGGTTGATTTGGACCATTAGGGCAGTCCGAACCTGAATTTTAGGCAGATTTGGGATATACATTCTAATTTAATTTACCTTCAACTTGTGCAGATTTGAGAAATACACCTAATGCTGTTTTAACACAGTCTTTTTTAAACGATTTTGAAATAACACGGTCCACCGAAATAAACACATCCTGTTTACACGTTTTTTTTTTTTAAATAACACGAAAAGACTCATCATGTTCTTAGACAGAAAAAAATATTTTGAATTTAACTGTAGTTTTGATTCGTATGTGCACATTAGGGCGTACCTCAAAAAAAAGTTCGCCGTACACCTTCGAATATGAAGTATTATTGAAAGGTAGTTTCAAAAAAAAAAATTTTATTTTTTATGCCGAACGTAGGGGTCGCGCTTTTACATTTTTCTATAAACCTTCTGCATTTATAAACGGATTTTAAAGTGTGATACATCGATGTTTTTGTCTCGACGAGGCTGATTTTTTTGTCTTTGAAGTCATTGAGCTCAAAAACATCGATGTATCACACTTTAAAATCCGTTTATAAATGCAGAAGTTATATAGAAAAATGTAAAAGCACGACGGCACGTAACCTTGAATGGTGCTCGCCATTGCGCCATGATATCGATCTATATGATACCTGAAATTGAAGCCCGTAATCTTGACGACACTTGGTTTCAACAGGACGGTGCCACTTGCACAACAGCTGCTCAAACAATGGATCTATTGAGAGGCCATTTCGAAAAGCAGCTAATTTACGTTTTGGACAGGTGATTTGGCCGCCTAGATCGAGTCATATCACAACTTTAGACACTTTTCTTTGGGGTTTAATAAAGTCCACACGCAGAGAAAAAACATGGTTACTACATGGTCACGGTAATAATAATATGTTCTCCACAACAAAAGTATGTTCGTCGCAACCAAAGCATTGTTAACTGAATTTATTTTTGACAATAGTATAATTGCCGCAATATTAATATTGTTGAAATGTAACAATAGTATTATTGCCAAATTTAAAAATGAAAATATGGTTATAGCAACAAATAAATATGGTTAGTGCGACAAAAGTATTGTGTTTTGCGTTTTATGTTAACAATAATATGATTACGGCAATCATACTGTAATTTTTCTTCATTTAAATATGGTTTTTAGAACAAATGTTATTGGTACGGATCTAATGCAATAATAGTACTTTTTTTATCGAAATTAAAATTTTTTTAAACAAGCTGTTTTGGCTTTGTTTATCTGAAATTTTTTTAATAAAAACGCTTACGTTTATTTAAACTTATTTTTTCTACTGTGAACTAAATCACTCCTAATATTTTGAATTTAATGTATTTTTGAATAATTTTCATAATTCAAATCTATTGTTGACAACTTAAACCAATTTTGATAAATAATATTGGGGATCAAATCTATTGCCGACAACTCAAACAAATTCTATTAAATAATATCGGGGATCAAAGTTTAATTGTGTGTGCTCATACTGTGGTTGTTGGGATCATAACATGGTTGCGTGTGAATCATACTATGGTTGTGAGGACCATACTATGGTTGTATATGAAACATACTATGGTTGTGAGGATCATACTATGGTTGTGGAGATCATAGTAGGGTTGAGTGTGAATCATACTATGGTTCTGGGGATCATAGTATGGTTATGTGTGAATCATACTATTGTTGTGAGGGTCATAGTATGGTTGTATTTAAATCATACTAATGTTGTGAGGACCATAATATTGTTGCAGCACAACCATATACCCAACAATAGTATTATCCTCTTCGAATATTGATATCACAACCATACTTTTTTTCTGCGTGCAAAATCTATGCTGACAAACCAGCTACGATTCAGGTTTTTGAGGCCAATATTACGCGTATCATTAAAGCCATACCGGTCGAAATGCTCGAACGAGTCATCCAAAATTGTACCCTCAGAATGGAAACCCTGAGGCGTAGTTGCAGCCAACAGTTGAAGGAAATTATAGTCAAAAAATAAATGCCATAATATGTCCCTTCAAATTACCAAAAACGATTCCACACTTGATTTGAATTTTTATATATTTTTTTGTTCTGAAAAAATACCTCTAGATGGATCACCGTATTAAATTATATTTTGGATCATTTCAGACGCAGCATTTACCTCATTATCAAGAAAGCAAAATTTCCAATAAAAATGCTGCAAACAGTGGTTGAGCTTAGCCCAACGTGCATTTTCGTAGATAAAAAACTAACCGCTTTGGGCCGGGTATCGCAGCGACACGAAGAGCGGAATACAAAAATGATGCTGAAACAATGCAGTGATCAGAATTACCAAGAGGTTCCAAGAACCTTAACTTCGTACTTTTGAGGGTACGAGGTTAAGTAAAGGTCAAGAATGTTATGTTGGTGGCATTGGACACACGGAATATGTGCCGGTTCATTCACTATTGGTATTGGTACTCCGGAGTTGTGTGGTTCTTATGCGAAAGGCAAGCGGAATTTTGGACATTGAAATCCCCGGCAACGACAACTTCACTGTCCGGATAACTCTCCTAAACATTGGATATTGAATCGGAAAGGGCGTCAAATCCGTTAATGGAAGCCTCCCTTTCCGAGTTTGGACCTCTGTATATAAACCCAACATGTATAAGTAGTACGTGTGTTCCAATTCTGAACTTAGCCCAAAGGGAGTTAAATTCTGGATCTTGCACGCAGAAAAAATGAATGGTTGGGATAACAATATTCGAAGAGCATCATAATATTGTTGGTTATATGGTTGTGGCACAACAATATTATGATCATCACAACAATAGTATGGTTCACACACAACCATACTATGATCCCCATAACAATATTATGGTCCTCAGAGGAATATAATTATTCACACACAACCATACTACGATCCCCATAACCATATTTTTATTCACATTCAACCATACTATGATCCCCACAACCATATTATGATCCTCATAACTATAGTATGTTTTACGTTCAACTATAGTATGATCCTCACAACCATAGTATGACTCCCACACAATCATACTATGGTCCCCAAAATTTTTTGTAAAGATTGTGTTAAGTTGTTATTTAACAATAGAGAATTTTATTAAGTAAGCTATGTAATAATAGGAGTGATTTATTAAACAGTAAAAACATTATTATTTTAAAATATATCAGTTATATTAATTCGTAGTTTGTTTCGAAAAAAAATAAAAATAACATTGTCAAATTAAAACAAGTAAGTAAGTGCTATAGTCGGGCGTGGCCGACTCTATGATACCCGCACCACTATAAATGTGATTAAGTCTCCTGTTAATCGAAAGCACTCGTCGCTATTTCTATCTGTATCTATTACGCAAGCACTAAGCCTTTATACCCCATACCACTATGTGGTGAGGGTATAACAATTATAGTTGGTCCACATTTTCATACCTTGTTTTCGGACCCTGTGCCCTCCCACGGACGAGATAAATCATTTGGCTTGACATATTTAAAGTCCTGAGGCAATTCCCTGTCATTTGAGGGGTCACACTAAAATCCGGGTAAACCGAAACTTTTGGACCCTCCTAATGGACCCTGGGGCCCAAACAGGTCGAATTTTTTTCTGTATTTAAAATTGTAAGATAATTTCCTTTCATTTAAGGGGTCACACTTATATTTAAAATCATGGGTCCATTTTTTGGGTTCTGAAGGCCCCGTAGGTGCGAGAGGCGGGTCCAGCTATTTTTTTTACATTTTGTGGTCAGTTCTACATCGAATGGCATATTTTTTTAATTTGTTGACCAATACACGCGACATCAACTGGATTTGGACCCAATCCGGGAGTTCCTTTGTATGGGGGGTCTATCAGAAAGTGCTCCGATTTGGACCAAATTCAATAGCGTCCGTCCTTGTCCCAATATATTACCACATGCCAAGTTTCATCAAGATCGGTGCATAAATGCGACCTGTACTTTGATTACAAGAATAGATGGACATCTTTACATCCAGCCAGCCGACCAGCCAGCCAGCCAGCCAGCCGGCCAGCCAGCCAGCCGCCCAGCCAGCCAGACAGACATGGCTAGATCGACTCAAAATGTAATTCTGAGCAACTTTCTCTCTGGTCCCGGTATTCTAACTCGATTCCTTCGATGTGTTACAAACGCAAGCACTAAGCCATTATACCCCATACCACTATGTGGTGCGGGTATAAAAAAAATACACTTTTGCCGGTATGATCGCCGTAATCATGCTATTGTTAACATAAAACCCATGAAAACAATACTTTTGTTCCACCAACCATATTTATATTGTTGCCACAACCATATTTTCATTTTTTTAATTTTGCAACAATACTATTGTTACATTTCAACAATATAAATATTGCCGCAATTATACTATTGTCAAAATTAAATTAAAAAAACAATACAATGGTTGCGACGACCGTAATTTTATTGCAGAGAACATACTATTGTTGCCGTGACCATATAGTAACCATATATTTTCTCTGCGTGTGTGAATTCCATTTGCCGCCTCGATCATGTGATTTGATACCATTGGACTTCTTTCTTTGGGGATATTTTAAAGAAAAAGTGTACGTCAATAAGCCAAGAACAATTCAAGAGCTGAATCATGAGCTTACTCAGCACATTAATAAAATCGAACCTTCATTATGCCTCAAAGTCATTGAAAATATGGACCAGCGGTTAGAGGTATGACGCCAAAGGCATGGTAAGCATAAGGCTAATATTTTGTGTCCACACTTTTTTCGGAGTTGGTCTTTTTGACAGCTGTCACTTGATTTATGCTCAGTTTGGTTTGCCATTTCATAATGAAAAGAGTTACTCCGGAACAAGGTTTGCAAATCGTGGTGAATGGGCCCAAAACAAAAGGCCAACGATCCTGATTTTTACAAGAACATTTTGTTCAGCAATGAAGCTGACTTTTGATTGAATGGGTACGTTAAAACCAAAATTGTCGCATTTGGAGTAAAGAAAATCCACAAGCCATTGTTGAAACGTCGTGACATCCTCAAAAAATCACTGTTTGGTGTGCTCTATGGACAGAGGGAATCATTGGTCTATATTTCTTCAAAAATGAAGCCGACCAGAATGTTACAGTCAATGGGAAACGCTATAGAGCCATGATTAACGAATTTTTCGTGCCTCAATTGGAGAATGTTCATGTGGAAGACCTTTGGTTCCAACAAGACAGCGCTACATGCCATACAACAAAACAATTAATTTATTGAGGGAACTTCCAAAGTATTCGATTTCAACCAATGTTTTCTACGTTTTGCATAAAAGTGTATAAAAATCAAACATTTCGTATAATTAACAATCACAAAAAACTGTATCGATTTAATTAAATTAAATATTACCAAAGAAATGTCAAAAGTAATTTTGCATAATGCATGAATGTATTTTTAAAAAAAAAAAAAAACTATGACAACGACAAAACAAGCAAAGCCTACAAACTGAACCATAAAACACACTTCAGCATTTCTAATGAAGGCGAGGCGAGAAGAGGTCAACTTTCACTATGGCACACAAAAACACTAGCACACACACACACACGGGCAAAGGATCCCTTTGCGCTTCCTGTAAAATAATATGAGTACGTGTGTGTGTTTGTGTAGTTGTGGTAAAGTTCATAATCAGCCCCCACACACCTAAACAAGGACACACAACAAAGTTGAAAGTTTAATCCTTATCCACAACATCCGACATTCAGAAGCAGCAGCAACAGCAAAAAAGCAAATTATTAAGGAATCCAAGTCACAGAATAACAAATGCATTGTTTGCGTTTTACCAACAGCACAACTACAAACAAAGATATGCATCAGAGCACACTTGCACACATGCGAGTGCTCACAGATACTCATGTACATATACTGGCACACAATATCCTTTATCGTTCCCTAGAGACGAGTAGCGTTGCATGCGTGTGTGTGTGGTTGAGTGCATTGCACGTATGCCACTCTTTGTGTTAAATAAAAGTTAAAAAGCAATAGAGACAAACAAGAAACTATCAAATTTACATAAATATGAAAATGAAAAAGACTGCATTTTAAGTTTACAAGTTTAACGTCGTTGTAGACCGGATTTTGTTTTAAATAACAAAACTTTTTCAAACCGACATGCTACAGCTGCACGACTGGCTATAGCTAACTGGGGTAAACGGCAAACATATAGTCATACCGGTAGAGGTGAAAAATGTAAGCCATTGTGAGTATTTTGTAATTGTAGGGCTACTCGGAACCTAAGGAGGTCTGACTCAGGGTCTAGATAGCGAATAAAAACTGTGCACGCTGAGAACAAATACACAATCAATTTTTTGTCATCCAAATGTTTGTGGGTTTATGCACCTCTAGTATTCCATCAGTGCAACCGAATATTAGTTGGTGCTTTGTAATTTTTAGTTATTAGATCTGTAACGTCGGTACAACATACCAAGTTTCCGAACCTTTAGAAGAGAATTTTTGGATCTAAAAATGCACCTGGGTTCATGCACCTCGAGTATTCCATCAGTACAACCGAATATTAGTTGGTGCTTTGTAATTTTCAGTTATTAGATCTGTAGCGTCGGTATAACATACCAAGTTTCCAAACCTTCAGAAGAGAATTTTCGGCTCTAAAAATCCACATACTCGTACCACACTTTTTTTTTTTTTTTTTTTTTTTTTTTTATATATATTTATTTCATAGAAAAAGAATTACAGATACAATGATTTTAGCGTCTCCGCGCCTTAAAGGCTTTAATAGAGACTAATTGGCTAACATCTATCGATACTTATACATATACTTAGCTGAAACACAATTTCAGTAAATAGTACCTATATTATAATTATACAAGTGTTACAATTTTTTCAAGTAAATATGACTTTAATTTGGATTTAAAAATAGATATTCTAGCAATTTCTTTGATATCGTTAGGTAATTGATTAAATTCATGAGGTCCAGCATACTCAATCTTCTGCTTAGTTAATTCAAGCCTGCATCTTGATGGTATAAGGTTTGAGCAATTTCGTGTATTCAACTGAGATTGATCAAAGTGTTGATGAAACTGAAAAAACGAATTTCTAACCAGTTTTGTTGATTTATACATTAGCAGCATTATGCTATATTTAAAAATCCCTCTTATAGGAAGAACATTTTTTGCATAACTTCTATATAGTTCAACAGTGGAAAAATCTCTAGGTAGATCATAAACTATTTTTAAGGCTTTATTTTGGGATGATTGCAAAGATTTCAAAGCATTGCAAGATTTTGAGGCATATGCTGTAGGTATATAGACGAAATGGCAATGAATTAGGGAGTAATATAGTTGAAGTTTAATCTCAGTAGACAGTCTAGACTTAAATTTCCGTAGAATACCAGTGGCTGCCGAAATCTTCTTTTGTACCATTTCTATATGCATATCCCAGGAAAGGTTTGAGGTAATAATAACTCCAAGATATTTAACTGAGTGAGATTCATTAACAAGCTTACCATCGATAAAAACGGTCATATCAGGTTCCCTTTTTAATAAATACGGCCTGAATCTAACAAATTTGGTTTTATCAACATTGATACACAATTTATTTAGACGAGAATATTCAAACAAAATTGACGCATCGTACTCGACCTGCGCCTTAAGAGCTACTTGATGCTTATAATTATACAACAGGCATATATCATCAGCAAACATATAAAGTTTTCCAAAAAAGTTTATATTTTTCAAATCATTTATATAAATCAAAAATAGCAAGGGGCCAATAATACTTCCCTGAGGAACACCACACTCTACGGGCTTGATACTACTTTTAATGTTCCCAATTTTAACATACTGTCGCCTATTGCGCAAGTAACTTTCAATAAGTTTTATACTAGAGGATTGAATACCGAAAAACTCCAGTTTTTTTATAAGGATTGAATGATCAACTAGGTCGAAAGCTTTGCTCAAATCAAAAAATACTCCTGCAACTCCGGTATAACCTTTGTCAAGGCCATTGCATATCTCATTTACAACACTAACTACAGCTGCTTCAGTGCCATACCCTTTTCGAAATCCGTATTGCCTGGAAAATATTAAGTTATTGTTTTCTAAATAACTTACTAACTGATTAGTAACAATTTTTTCAAACACCTTATTTACGTTCGATAAAAGAGAAATTGGTCGATAAAAATTAACACTACGCACATCAGAACCTTTAGGTACAGGTATTATTTCGTGCATTTTTAAAATATCAGGATAATTAGAATTATCGACCATGGCATTAAATATTCTCGTCAACAGTATCGATATAAAAGACTGACGTACAGATAGCATCTTCGTCGTTATTCCATCATGTCCTGATCCCTTATTTTTAGGCATCATTTCCAATATGGAATCAACTGTAGCTGTATTAACTTTCTGAAAAACAAAGACTAATCTATTGTATGACAACGTCCGAAAGTTATTAAAGTGGTCGTCGTCATTAACAACAATATTATTTCGCAAGTTCTGAACGGTGTTATAAAAAAAGTTGCTGAGTGCAACGGCTTTCTCCTTATCAGATATTAATACTTCATCTTGCTCACCTCTTAATACGCTAGATTTTGCAGTGGCTCTTCCTAATTCCTTATTTAAAAATCTCCAAACCTTTCTTGGGTCAGTGCCACAGGATGTAATACTTATTTTATAATACGAATCCATCAAAACCTTCTTTGCATATTTGATTATTTTGGACACTCTTTCAATCTGGTTCATTAAGAATTCATCATTTTTTCTTCTTCTTCTTCTTTTCAATAACTTATTTTTAAAATTGATCAGATCTAGCAATCCTCTACTCATCCACGGTTTTAGTTCGTAATGAACATCTTTATGAACGGGGTTAAGCTCGGAACTATAAGTTATTGCATTTCTCAAACAATTAACTAGCCTATCACACTGTTCAGATTCATTATTAACACAAACATCGAGATCAAGATTCTTATCAACATATTTGCCAAATTTATTATAGTTTATCCTTAGAAAACTTTCATCACTAGTAAGACTTGATTTAACACTGGATTGCAAAATAGAGCATAAATAGTTATGATCAGTGAAGTTATTTTCAATGCAATGCACCACAATTTTTTCGCCGTTGCTTCCATATACCCCGTCAATGGATGAGCCACTAATTGGCCTAGTGACAAAATTGTGATGCGAACACATATCATATTCACCAAAAAGGTTGGTCAAGGAAATAGACTGAGAGTTTGTTATGCTTATATCAATATTGAAATCACCTACAAGTAGACAAGCCTCTGAACAAAACTTTTCCAGTATCATCTCGACTCGATCAAGAAACACTTGAACACTGCACTTTTGCGAACGATATAAGCTGATTAGCGTTAAAGGTTTATTATTTAATTTTACCTCTGGTAGGAGAAGACATATGCAGTCAATAAACAGCGAGCTTTCCTTCATTAAAATTTCGTACTTTAAATCTTTTGTTACATAGACAGAAGTTCCACCATAGCCATCGCTTCTACAACAGTGAACTGCTTCATAGCCAGGTAAATTATATAACTGAACGCAGGTCTCACTAAACCACGATTCTTGAATTGCTAGAATATTAGGTAATTTTGAAAATTTACTTATTTCATATTTAAATTTATTAAATTTTGATATTGAAGAAACACTCCTGGTATTTACTGACACAATTTTAAAACAATCAGTATAAAATTTATTTAAATATTCATTAAACAACTGTATATTACAGAAATATTGGTTACTCATAAAATTTTGTTGTTGATAATAACACATTTCAACATATTAATTTAAATTTGTTACAAACGCAGTTTCCTCTGCTTCATATTCATTTGAGCTATCATCAGGCATTATCAATCGGCTTCGCCTTGTTACAGCGCCAACAGTAGCTGAATTCAATAACAAGTTATCAACATCTTCCTTTGCTTTTATCCAAACAGCACGAGAATTTTCATTTTTTTTGGCGAAAACTTTATTGCCCTTGCAAAAAACGAATTTAAAACCAACAGCTTTCACAGACTTTGCATGATTGAAAATATCCAAGGTTTCTTTTGACAAATAATCGTTAATAAAAACATTTTTCATTTCAGGATTTTCCCTTAGTTTAACTTTTTTCTCCATAAACATTTTTTTGCTCTTTGCATTTGAAAACTTTACAACAATAGACTTGCTCTTATTTGGGTCCGGATTTCCACCAATAAAATATGCATCTTCAATCTGGTTCTCAGTTATGCATGACTCAATTTTGGTTGCAATGTCTAAAACTACTTTTGCAGCAGGTTCTACTGTTTTCACACCTCGTATAACACAGTCATTGTGAACTCTAGCATCACTTAAGAATTTAACTGATGATTTCAAATTCATAACTTCTTCTTTCAGCGTTTTGTTTTCTTTTTCTAGCTTTTCTATTTTCTTTTTGTTTATTTTGACACCTTTCAGTATCTCATCATACTGAGCCGACATGTATTTTATTGCCGTGTTTATTTCATCCAGCTGATTTACTTTTTCTTTAATTGTTGACAAATCAGTTTCAACAGAAGGCGCGCACATATGACAGTTAAAATCAAGAGAGTCATCATTAAGAAGTTTTTCAAATTCTCTTTTGTCCATCTTCGTACACTGTGGATGGTATGTTCTCTCACAACTATCGCACTGAACAGATCCCTCTCTCTCTAAAACTTCCATTTTACATTGGTCACAAATGATTTTCTTATTTTTTAAGCTGCGACGGTTTTTACTGCTCATCTTCGTTTGTATTTTACAATATAAAGACAACAGAAAAGGTATTTTCAACTTTTCGGTGTACAAAAACGACTGTTTTTATTTTTATTTTAAAATTTGCGTATGCAAAACACGGACACGAACTTTTTTACGTCTTATAACTTCAATGTTGCCAACTTCAACGTAAAAAGTCAAATCTTTGTCAGAGGCAAAAAACTGTGTGCTTACACAACTAAAGTTCTGGAAGTACTCATAGGGAGGGTCATGACGCTAAAGTTCTGGCGCTAAAGTTCTGGAAATACTCATAGGGGAGGGGGGGTCATGACGCGGAGAAAGATGTTGATTTTTTTCAAAAAATACCATTAAAGAACCTTATATTTGGTTATGAAGTTTAAGTTATCATTACTAATAATTGGTTACAACAACAACAAAATTCAATACTTTTGGTTGCCACAATCATCAGTTGAGGCAACTAAACAACATTTTCGCGTCTCATTGGTATGACCGATCAATAAGTTGTGGGTACAGTACGATGATCATATTTACCTTCTTAAGGTATTTCGAACCAAGTTTCTATTATGATTATAAACACTAGGTAATTGCAACCGAAATTGCTCTTATATAGGGTGATTCATCTAGAGGTATTTTTTCAGAACAAAAAAATAATATAAAAATTCAAATCAAGTGTGGAATCTTTACTGGTAATTTGAAATGACATTTTATGGCATTTATTTTTTGAAAATCTATTGATCATCTATTGATGGCTCTCGATGTGGAGTCTCTTTAGAGGTGGCAAGAATGAGTTGTATTTTCGTAGGCAATTGTGTGAAGAAAACTTAAAAAGTAAGGTTTACAACAGTAGTTCTCATTCGTTTGGGGAGAGCCTGGCCTTATAGAGTTCGGTTTTACTTTCAGCAATTGCAGCAAGGATTTCTGAAGAGGGTTGTCACGGACCCGAAATCATGATAAAAGTTGTGTGCAGCCACGAAAATCAATGTCACTTTGCCATTTTGTTAAAAACTTGTCTTCTATTTAAATGTGGAAGCAAGAGGTCTTGAGCCGGTTAATCCCTGTTCAATGTGAAAATCATTACCTTCAAATGTTGGCAACTGTGTTATGGAAATGAGCGTTCGGTGAGAAACGCGAAGATCCGTTGTTTTCGACAAAAAAAAATTGTTCAGTGATGAGCCCTATTTCTGGCTCAACGGTAAAGTCAATAAACAAAATTGCCGCATTTGGGCTGAAGAGCAACAAAAAGAGGGGGCGGGGGTTAAAAGGTGTCATTATACCCAGAGAAAACTACGGTTTATAAGCTGGTGGAATCATCGGTGTATATTTTTTCAAAAATGGTGATGGCCGGAACGTAACCGTGAATGGTGCTCGCCATTGCGCCATGATATCGATCTTTATACTACCTGGAATTGAAGCCCGTAATCTTGACGATACTTGGTTTCCACAGGACGGTGCCACTTGACATACAGCTGCTCAAACAATGGATCTATTGAGAGGTCATTTCGAAAAGCAGCTAATTTCACGTTTTGGACAGGTGAGTTGGCCGCCTAGATCGAGTGATATCACACGTTTTGACATTTTTCTTTGGGGTTACGTAAATTCCAAAGTCTATGCTTACAAACCAGCTACGATTCAGGTTTTGGAAGCCAACATTTCGAGTGTCATTGAAGCCATACCGGTCAAAATGCTCGAACGAGTCATCCAAAATTGGACCCTCAGAATGGAAACCCTGAGGCGTAGTTGCGGCCAACATTTGAAGGAAATTATATTCAAAATATAAATGCCATAAAATGTCCTCTCAAATTACCAATTGAGATTCCACACTTGACCTGAATTTTTTTTATTCTGTTTTTGTTTTGAAAAAATACCTCTAGATGGATCACCCTATACAACCGAACCATTGTAGTTCCAACTGCTTTCCAACTAATATTTTCTCTGTGTGCTCAATAACATTCTTGAACGTAAAGTATCTATGCCCCATTTGTATCGAAACTCAAGTAGTCGATACCGGAAGTTTCAATATCAGATAGTGTTTATATGCCAGATTTATCAAAAGATTTAATTAGAGGTGCCACTACCCAGCAGAGAAGAATGGGTAGCAAACTCTGTTTTAATAGCCGAAGAAATCTCAATTTTCACCGACGGCTCCTAAATCGAGTCGGGGGTATTTTCGGTAGCCTTAGATCTTTTAATTTCAAGAAGTTTACCGGTAGTTTTACTCTCTTTCAAGCAGAGATCCGTGCTATTCACTTAGCTGCTAGACAGATTCAGGAAAGAATGCATAACCTTCTTATATCCCAATCTTATGGCCTTAAATTACAGAAATAAAAAGTCAGGATGAGGGTCTGACTGTCTAATTGTCATCTCCAAAATTCAATCACAACATTCCTGGCAACGAGATAGCGGTCGAGTGTACGTTCCGAATAGAGTGTCCAAAACAGACACTCCGGTTTTTATGTTCAAACCTGACAGTCGGTTTCTCAAAAACAGCTAAAGCGGGTTTTTCGGATTTACTTGTGTTTCTGTTTTCTAATCAAAGAAAATTCAATATTTCACGTGCGGAATATGTAACTAGTTTTTGAGGTAGACCCACCTTTATGGGTACCGCTAAACTCAGAATTGCCTTTTGATGCGATTTAACAATATCTGCCTATTTCTCTCCATCCGCCTGCAGTGTATGGAAAGCTTGTTTTTAAACTAAAAATCGCAATTGTTGCCCGATCTTTATGAAATTTGGTGAAGGTAAGTTTTTTGGGCCAAAGACGGACGCTATTGAAATTGGTTTTAATTTGGAGATAGCTGTCACACACAGGGTCATTCAATATTATGTTTTTGACTCTAGAAACAATATAGTAAATATAATCTTCATGAAATTTGGTACAAGTACGTTTTTTGGATAAAGGTCGGAGGCTGTAGACTTTTACGAAAACCGGTTACAAATTAGATATACTTGTAGCTTCCACCCATATGTTCAATCGATTTTATGTCTTTAGCTGTTGATGACAGTTATTACTTAGTAGGGACATAAATACTGTTACAACATTGAACACACCCATTTCAATAGTAGAACTGAACATACCCCGTTAATGTCATATGGGTTTTGAAAGCTAACCTCAATAGCGTTAGTCCGTAACGGGATTTTAAAATTGTTTCAACTTCCATCATGGAGTGGTCAGATAATGAGAAACGTATCGCTGTAATAGCGCTTTTCAAGTGTGAAATGAAAAAAGCTATACTTTCAAAACGCTCCGGTCACTAGGGATTAGCCGCATGTTCGTCTACCGATGCATAAAACTGTTTGAGGAGACTGGATATGTAAGAGACTGCCACTGGTCGGGCCGCCCACGCTCTGTTCGAACACCGCATGTCATCAAAGCCGTTAAATCAAGAATTCACAGAAATCCGCTCCGAAAACAGATAATCATGGCCCGTGAGATGAATAGCACGTAAAAGTCCATGTGTCGAATCATTAAAAAAGACTTGGGACTTGGGGCTTCTAAACGACTTACCTGACATTTATTGACTGCAGCTTTAAAAAAAATAGGATTGAAAAATGCAAACGTCTTTTGGTGAATCACGCTGATAACTTGCACAGAAAAATTTTGTTCACCAATGAAAACATTTTTACCGTTCAGGAAAAATTTAACAAGCAAAATGATAGAGTGTATGCACGGTCATCTAAGAAAACATGTGAACTAATCCCAAGGGTGGAAAAGGGTCATCCCAGCTTCAGTCATGTTTTGTTGGGGTGTCTCTTACGATGGGGTCACTGACCTGCATTTCTGCGAACAAGGAGTCAAAACATTGGTCAAAGTTTACCAAGAAATCGTTTTGTGAACCTCTTAACAATTTCCTGTTCCAAAACCAGCCATGGAATTTCCAGCAGGATTTTGCGCCGGCCCATAAGGCTAAAACGTCCCAGGCCTGGCTTCGCAACAATTTACCAGCGTTCATTTCCTCTGAAGAATGGCCCTCAGGCAGTCCAGATTTGAACCCATTGGATTACAAATTGTGGACGGTTTTAGAGGACAAGGTTTGTCACAAAAGATACCCCAACATTGCATCTCTTAGGACTGCTTTGATTCGAGCTGTGGCCAATTTTTCAATGGACGAGGTTCGTGCAGCTATTGACGATTGGCCAGTGCGACTTAAGGCGTGTGTAAAGGCAAAAAGGCGGACATTCCAAATAGGTAGATTCCTTTTGCATACAATATACATCAATAAATATATTAAAAAATATTTGGTCCAAAAACATTCAATACTTTTTATTTTACACCATAAAACGTTTGTAACAGTATTTATATCCCTACTAAGTACATCCCTCTTTATAAAAATTTTGAACAGTTCTTTCGATCGATCAGTAAACAGATCAGATAAAAATGGATCATACCGATCTACGAGTACTTTTTTTAATATACGAGTAAGTAGGCACAGTTCAAAGATACATACAACTGTTCTAAAACATCCATATTAATAAAAATCAGTCCAATCTTAGACCGATTGTGTTATATGAGCTGATTTTTTGTTTAATATATAAGTAGTCCATGAGAAAATTATCTTGGAAACCAAAAATGACTTCCAATATAAATGGACAAATGGCTTTAAAATATCTTTAAAATTTTCTCACAAAGCCAAAAATAAAATTATATTTTCAGTTTAACTAAATTTTGGTGACGGACCCTAAGCCCGAAAATCGTATCCATTTAAACATGGGCCTATGGGTACCAAAAACAATGACATTTTCAGACAAATTCAAATATGACCTTACAGTTAAATCTGGGTAAATTAAAGGCCCGCTCAAAGGGTAAAAAACCCTGTTTTTAATTAACATTTCCGCATATCCGTAAGCGAAAAATATAATAATGTCGGCCATGTCAGACCTCTATCGCAGCAAATGATTCTTTTGCATTCTAGAGTCTGGAAATGGAGACAATTACTTTACTTCTCATTGGTGAAATATTTTCTAATCATTGGAAAAAGGATAAAGCAGGAATGTCAATAAATGCCTTTTTTACTTTTAAAAAAGGCAAAGGAAAAACGCCGAAATTCCGGTTTTCTAAAATCCCCGTTTTTTTGACACTCTAGTTCCACAGCAGTGGACGCGGACAAGGTCTCAGACGTGTTCAAGTCATTCCTTGAGCTATTTAGACATTATGACAAACACGAAGGCAGGGTCAAGATGGGAATCGATACATAGTTGTAAAACCACACGAACCTTAGCGCCAAGCATTAGCCGAAAGAGGACAAATGAGCTTCTGGCTTTTAACAAAACGTCTATCAGCACTCTCACAGGAGTCCGAAGCGGACACTCCGTTATAGCCGAGCGTATCGACATCCCAGACAAGACTACTGCAGGAGCTACCTTGGACTTTTTATGTGTCTGCAAAACGTTTTAAGAATCTGAACTTTTACAAAATATCTAAATTCATCGAAAAGATAGGCTGATTTGAAAAAGAACGCAAAACACACGAACAAATTTAGCTGACATTAGGCGTGTTTTATTTGACAAGCTAAAAATCCCCTAACTCTCTTTTTATGAGATAGTTTTTGTTTCCGCTTAATAAAGTGGTTCTTCGCATCTCCGCGTATTTATGCCGCTTAGAGCAATACGGTGTTGACAAGCGTCAAGTAGTTGTAGATGTCAGTAAAAAGCGTTGCCACATAAATTTTTGTAGAGATTTTTGATGTTTTCTGGGCAACCTGTGCCTTTTGACATAGCGCCAAAAACTGTAGCGCTCATTTAATTTTATAGTTACTAAAGAAAAAGCCTTGTATACTATGGCTGTGTGAAACATCTTATGATTGTGGGAAATACAATATGATTGTAAGGAACACAGTATGAATTCCCATTCCTGCTTATGATGTTATCTTGTCAGATATTTTTCCTATGCTTATAAATGAACTATTCGATAAAGGGCCCCTATCACTATCCAGACCGCACTTTAAAGGGCATACTGAATTCGTCGTCTATTTTTCCATACGAATATCTCCCGTATCGCTTCTCAATCTCTGAGAAAAGATTCAAAACAATAAACAGAGAAAAGTTAATAAATTAAAAACTCTTTTCTGACGTAATTTACAAGCAATTTGTCAAACATCCCTGGCATCCGTATTTTCACAGGACATAAAATAATACCTACTCCTGCTCGTTGTGTGAGAGTATCAAAAGATCCTTTGAACGACAGCCATTCAATGACATAGAGTTAAGTTTTTTGTTTTGTTTTTCGGTTTTGTGCTCTTTCAAAAACTTGTGATTCAACGTCGTCGAATTATTTTTGCAAGAAACTTAACAAAATATTTATTTTTTTTGTCTTTGGTTTTTTGTCGAAAGATGTCTGTCTGTCTGTGCTTCTTTCAGTCTTTGTATTTTTTGCAATATTTCAATAAGAGCAAAATGTACATTGTTATCATTCCCATTCTACATGCGAATAAGTTTTTCATCAACATGTTGTTAGATGGAGGTACTACCAGTTTTTCGAAACTTGCTGGGAATTGTAACCCAGTAAACAATTTGGTCTAATATCGAGAAATCAGAGATTTTAAAATGTTCCCACAAGATCATGTTTCATTGATTCCATTTATTGCAGATTCATTCGCATTCATTGCGGTTCATTAGGCCAGCAGACCCACTAGTCGCCAAAAGTCAATATCTATGACCTCTAGGACACCGGTTACCAAAATCGGGAGCGAATGTTCTAATTTGATCAGTTTTGGTTATTGTTCGCTCCTAAAGTACTAAGCGAAATTTGAAATAGATCAGATTTTAATAGTGGCCTTAAGAGCAGAAGGACCTTAAATGGGATGGAAGTGTCTGTAGGAAATGTAGGTTCTACAATTGGGATAGAAATTTGCATAAAACATAAAAGCATGGACTTATATACCCCAATTTTAATGGAGTTCGTCATTGGCCAAAACCTACACAACGTGGAATGATTCGAGTTTTAAGATTGATGCGTACAATAGGGCGGGTAAATTTGTGTGGATGAAAAAAAAAACGGGACAAAGCACAGCGGTCCAGGATCGATTTCACTGTGCGACAGCCACAATCGGTTTGGGATGAAACCACCGGGGAAAGTTATATCGGTCAAAAAAAGGTCATACGTGTCCCAGCGTTTCGTTGGGTCTCATCTAGGAATCAAGATATATCGATTTGAAGTTAGTAAGTATCGTATAGGGGAATTTGTCACGTTTTTGGCTCTTTTGTTTGACATAACTTGAGAACCACTCGTCCGATTTAGCTGAAATAAACTTTAAAAAACCAAGAATTACAATTCCCTTAATCTGTTCATATATTATTTTCCTTTACAAGTAATAGTTTCCAAGTTAAAAATAAGCGCATGAAGAAAAAATTTTTTTTTTTTTTTATTTTTTTTCTTAATACATTTATTTTCGTTTGTTTGCTCCCTTTTCTTTCTTGCGTGGTGGTTCGCCTACTTGTTCAGAGTCTGTATCGGATGAGGATCTGTCTTCATCCTCGGAGGAAACTCCCATTGTATGTTCTTCTTCTTCATCTTCATTGTCGGGATCGTACGTCATACATTTATTTATAATTGCGAAACTGTTGCTTAAGTAGGAAAACGGTTTAAGAACAGATTAGAGGAATTGTAATTCTTAATTTTTCAGCTAAATCGGACGAGTGGTTCTCGAGTTATGTCAAACAAAAGAGCCTAAAACGTGACAAATTCCCCTATACGATACTTACTAACTTCAAATCGATATATCTCGATTCCTAGATGAGACCCAGCGAAACGCTGGAACACGTATGACTTTTTTTTTACCAATATAACTTTCCCCGGTGGTTTCATTCCAAACCGATCACTGACCCTTACCATTTGTCGCAGAGTGTTTCCATCAGCCAAAATTCTATAACTTTTGAGCTAGTAAACGTTTTTTAGTTCTGTAAAAAGGTCAAATGTAGCCAAGGGTTCACGGATTATAACATATTTCTGGCCTAGACAGCACTAAGTGTTGCCTGGCGCCACCTGACATTTCCATTGGAAAGTTTGACATTTTTTAGCATAAACGTACTCAGAACGTTTTGAAGTACAGTGACTTGGAAAAGTCAATTTGGCAAAAAATGGAATTAACTCGTGAACATTTTCGTGCGATCATTTTTCACAACTTTCGACGTGGATTGTCACGACAAGAGTGCATCGATGAACTTAAACCTTTGTATGGCGATGATTCACCATTCTATAGCACTGTGAAAAACTGATTCAATGAATTCAATCGTGGCCGACGTTCGCTTAAAGACGAAGGTCGTGAAAGTCGTCTAAAAACGGCCGATGTGCCAGAGAACATTGATGCCATGAGTGAACTGATAATGCAAGATCGTCATGTGACAATAAAGGCAGAGGCATCCCTGGGCATTTCTTCCACTAGCATGCATTCCATATTGCATGAAAACCTGGCCGTAAACAAGGTTTGTTCTCGTTGGATCTTGCACAATTTGACAATCGCTCAAAAAAAGGCTCGTGTCGATTGGTGCAAAGAAAATTTGAAAAAAATGATCGCGGTGCTTCCAAAGACGTTATTAAGATCGTCAAAGGTGACGAATCATGGATCTACGCGTATGAGCCCCGAAACAAAACAGCAATCGACCGTGTGGGTCTTCGAAGACGAGCCAAATCCAACGAAAGTTGTTCGTGGAAGAAGCACTTCGAAGCAAATGGTCGCATGTTTCTTTGACAAACTGGTCATGTGGCGACTGTTCCGCTTGAGCAACGTAGGACGGCCAATTCTGAGTGGTACACCACAATTTGTTTGCCTGAAGTCTTTGGAGAAATTCAAAAAACGAACAAGAAAAGACGAATCATTGTGAGAATGCGAGCTCTCACACATCGGCACAAACCAGCGCCTTTTCGATTGGCAAAAACGTCGAATTGATTGGTCATCCGCCGTAAAGCCCAGACTTGGCACCCAATGACTTGTTTTTATTCCCGCACATTCCCGCTGGATCCCACACAACTTGACAATCGCTCAAAAAAAGGCTCGAGTCGATTGGTGCAAAGAAATTTTGACAAAAAAAACGATCGTGGTGCTTTAAAAGACGTTTATAAGATCGTCACAGGTGGCGAATCATGGATCTACGCGTATGAGCCCGAAACAAAACAGCAATTGACCGTGTGGGTCTTCGAAGACGAGCCAAATCCAACGAAAGTTGTTCGTGGAAGAAGCACTTCGAAGCAAATGGTCGCCTGTTTTTCGGCAAAACTGGTCATGTGGCGAATGTTCCGCTTGAGCAACTTAGAACGGCCAATTCTGAGTGTTACACCACAATTTGTTTGCCTGAAGTCTTCGGAGAAATTCGAAAAACGAACAAGAGAAGACGAATCATTGTGCACTATAACAATGCGAGCTCTCACACATCGGCTCAAACCAGCGCCTTTTTGATCCGCGTACTGCCCAGACTTGGCACCCAATGACTTCTTTTTATTCCCGCACATTAAGAAAAAATGCGTGGTCAACGATTTTCGTCGCCAGAAGATGCTGTTGAAGCGTTCAAAAACCATGTTTTGGCGGTGTCTCAATCGAAGTGGAAAAAAGCTTCGACAATTGTTTTGAGCACACGCAAAAGTGTATAAATCATGCTGGAGAATACTTTGAAAAACAATATAACCATTTCTGATGATAAATATTCGCATTATTAGGCCAGAAATATACATAGCAGCCCTCGTATTATCTGATTTTTCTTATAAATGATGTTCCTTTATCAAATATTTTTCATAATTAAACGAAGTCAAATGACAATGTCAAATGTTGTGAAAAACTTTCTTTTAAGCGAAGGTTTTTACATCCAGTACTTGCTGTCGTTTGATCATTTTAAAGATTTTGAATAAATTTTTGTATCTAATCACTGAGTGTATTCCTTAAATGTAGTCTTCTAGAGTTATCAGTTGAAGTAAATCAATGTCCCCATAATGTTATAATCACGAGGACCATTCATCTACGATCTACAATGATTTACTCTATGGGGCACTTACTACCGAATATTTCGCTAGGATACGCTGGCTTGACAGTCAGTATTTATTTGGTAATACTATATTGTCGTTACTTAACCAAGAATTTTTCCCAACATGAACATACGCTTTGTTAGCTTTATATTAAAAAAAAGCCCTAACTAATATTTTTTCAAAATTTGGTAATGGCAGCGTACCCAAAATTTCATAGTCAAGTTCAGAAAACATAAACTCGTAAAATGTCGCCAAAGTATTATCACTAAAATTAAAACGCATCTGCCCAAGGTCAAATTATTAGGCCCTTAGAGTTTCATGGATTTTACAATGGGCAATAAGGACCAAATGATACTAGAAATGTAATGCGTTTACAACTAAAGATATTTTTTAAAAGGTATATTTTTTAAATAATACTTTAAGTGATTTTGATCACCGAACAGAACCAATGTCGGTAATTTAAAGTCACACAAATCGTATAGAAAAAAGTAATTTTTATGCTAAATGTAAGCGTTAAGCCTTTTGTCGTTTAATCTCCAATGTACTTCGAACTGACGGATAAACTTTTTAATACATATACTATATATATCCGATATTTGAGGTTCTATAAACTCTATTTCGAGATTTTGTATTCGAAAGATATTTTGAGAATCAGTGCGGGTTGCTTTTAAGTCGAAATTCAGCAGCATTGTTTTTTAACGTTATCCTTAAAGTAAAGTGATTTTAGTGATCGTAAAATCAGTCAAGATGATCCTGCGAAGTACTATAGAGCGTATATGAATTATGAATTTTAGGAAAATAAAACGTAGTATCAATTTAGGAAAATTAAACGTAGTATCAATTTTAGGAAAACTAAACATAGTACGTAAGCAGTACGGTAGAACTTTTTGTTTTTTTCTCCAGCCAAATAAGATATTTATGAGTTAGAGCCTTTAGACATTATGGTAACGATATGTATGCATGCTTGTTGCCATGTTTATGTTTACAAACGCAGAAGAAAAGGACTACGATTTCCATTAAGTTGTATGTTGTTGCTTTTTATTGCAATGAGATACGAGAAAGCGTGCATAGCAACCATCCCAGTTGGACTTATCTATAAGACCTAAAAAGTGGATAGCATACGATTGACTTTAAATCGTTAAAGAAACGATTAAGACTAACGAGACTTGTTTGTTTAACAAACAGTATTATATGCTGTTTCCACTACGGTCGCGTCCACGTCCGCGTCCACGATTTATCGATAATTTTTAATGATGTTTCCATTGTGTTTTGCGTCCACGTTTGCGTTCAAACAGCTATTTGTGTTTATTTGTTTTTTTAGGGGTGCGAAAAATTTTAATATTTTTGTGTTGTGACATTATCATGGAGTTAAATGATATTATTTTGCTAACCGCAGTGGAAAATGAGGACCAAATGGTTTATTTTTCACTTCCGCGCCAGTCACTCCCAGCTTCTCCCCCCTCTCTTTGTGTATGTGGGTGTTTTTGCGAGCACCCCTCAGGCCATCAATATTTTCCTCCCAGAGGTCCAACAGATATAGTGTTGATACTGCTGTCCATTCCGTCTTTTTGAAATCTAAAATAATTGAAAAAATTAATATTATTTAAACAAAAGCAAAAATATTAACTTACCTCCTGTTTTTTGCATTTTGGATGTTTATATTTGTAACGATTAACAGCTGTTTACATAGGGATGTGCAATTTGCGATATTGCCATTGATAGGTATGGGTGGGTTTCGACTGCAAAAATAATCGAATTTATAGTAAACGCGACTTATCGATAAACGCGTCCAATATGAACGCGACTTTTTCCCATACCTAACTGCCTATGTTTTTTGTATAGGCTGTAACGCGCGTTCATTGATTTTTGGACGTGGACGCGACCGTAGTGGAAACAGCCTATTACATGGCACACCCTGCTGTATGAAAACATATGATTTTTTTGTGATATTTACTTAAGAAAAAGTTAAGCAGCAAGAGGTCTAATTGGCCAATTCGTATGGGCTTCATGTTCACGAGGCGGGAAATGTGAAAATTAAAATCAAATCGAACTAAGACTTTTAAAATGCAAAGCTGCAGCAATTAGATGATTGTAAATATTTAATTGATAATCTTAAAACCATTTAAAATTTTTTTGTCTGCTTTTGGCGAATTCGCCAATAAATTCTCTTGTTTTTTACTCTTTGATTTACTTAGTAGGGACATAAATATTGTTACACACGTTTTATGCTGTAAAATAAAAAGTACTGAATGTGTTTGGACCAAATATTTTTTAATATATTTATTGATGTACGAGGGCGACCGCAAAACTAACTGGCCTGGCACATTTTCTGTTTTACTAGCAACTTTTTTTTGTTGTTTTTTAAAAGCAATCTTTTATAAGCCATCTGTGAAAATTTCCGAAATATTTAATGATTATTTTCTTTGTTACAGGTGATTGAAGTAAACAAGTTTTATAATTTTTGAAAAATGGAAAATAAAGAGTTTCGTGCGGTAATTAAACACTTTTATATGAAAGGTTATACGCCACAATTAATCAAACATGAATTGGATTCTGTTCATGGTGATAATGTACCATCATACTCCACCCTGGGAAATCCTGGGTTCAACAATTTAAAATGGGTCGTTCAAGTACGGAAGATGAACAACGCTCTGGAAGACCGAAAACTGCTACTACTATTGAAAACATTAGAAAAATATTTAGTGACCTGACTAAAGATAGACGAACAAAGCTCAGAGAACTTGCTGATATTGTTTAAATACACGAAAAACAAGTTTGGAGTATTTTACATGATGAACTCCACATGAAAAAGCTATCCGCGAAAAAGGTGCCGCGTTTGTTGACTTTGCCCCCAAAAAATCGTGCGTTGGACCAATTCCGAGGAGCTTTTAGCGATTTATCAGCGTAATCCAATAGAGTTCTTGCGCCGATTCATAACTGTTGATGAAACAAGGATCCATCACTACATCCCAGAATGCAAAGAACAGTCAAAACAATGGATATAAGCTAGAAAAAGTGGTCCCAAGAAGGCGAAAACTGTTAAGTCAGCAGGAAAAGTAATGGCCACAGTATTTTGGGATGCAAGGGGTATAATATTTATTGATTATCTTGAGAAAGGAAAAACTATAAATAGTGAATATTATTGTGCATTATTGGATCGGTTGAGTAAAGAAATCATGATAAAACGACAACGCATTTAGAAAAAAAAGATCTTTTTCATCAAGATAATGCTCCTTCACACACTGCATTTTTAACTCAACAAAAACTGGCCGAATTACGATTTGAAATTGCTCCGCATCCACCATATAGTCCAGATTTAGCTCCATCTGATTATTTCTTGTTTCCAAATTAAAAAAAAAAAAATTCTCGGTGGCAAAAAATTTTCGTCCAATAGCGAGGTTATTGCTGAAACTGAGACATATTTTGAAGGTCTTGAAAAATCTAAATTTTCGGATGGAATTCAAAAACTTGAAAAACGTTTGATGAAGTGTATTGAGTTGGAAGGAGATTATGTTGAAAAATAAATAAAAATAATTTAAAAAAACGGTTCAAAAATAATATTTTTATTCGAAATTTCCGCCTTTTGCCTATACACACGCCTTAAGTCGCACTGGGCTATTGTCAATAGCTGCTCAAACCTCGTCCAATGGAAAATTGGCCACAGCTCTAACCAAAGCAGTCTTATGAGATCCAATGTTGGGGTATCTTTTGCGACAAACTTTGTCCTATATAACCGTCCACAATTTGTAATCCAATGGGTTGAAATCTGGACTGCCTGAGGGCCATTCTTCAGAGGAAATGAACGCTGGCAAATTGTTTCGAAGCCAGGCCTGGGACGTTTTAGCCTTATGGGCCGGCGCAGAATCCTGCTGGAAAGTCCATGGCTGGTTTTGGAGCAGGGAATTGTTAAGAGGCTTCACAACAGCTTCCAAAAAGGTTTCTTGGTAAACATTGGTAAAAAATTTTTCATCGGTGAACAACATTTTTCTGTGCAAGTTATTAGCGTGCTTCACCAAAAGACGTTTGCATTTTTCAATCCTATTTTGTTTAAAGCTGCAGTCAATAAATGTCCGGTACGTTGTTTGAAAGCCCCAAGTCCCAAGTCGTTTTTAATGATTCGACTCATGGACTTTTGCGTGATGTTCATCTTACGGGCCATGATTTTCTGTTTTCAAAGCGGATTTCTGTAAATTCTTGATTTTACGGCTTTGTTGACATGCGGTGTTCGAACAGAGCGTGGGCGGCCCGACCGGAGGCGGTCTTTTACATCACCACTCTCCTCAAACAGTTTTATGCATCGATAGAAGAACATGCGGCTTATCCCTAGTGGTCGCTTTTTTCATTTCACACTTGAAAAGCGCTATAACAGCGATACGGTTCTCATTATCTGACCACTCCATGATGAAAGTTGAAACAAATTTAAAATCCCGCTATTGAGGTTAGCTTTCAAACCCCATATGACATTAACGAGGTACGTTCAGTTCTACTAATAAGAACATTGGAAAACAATTAGAATACATACGTAAAAACACACAATTGTATCGCCGTTTTCTTATTTAACACAAGTGTCCCCGTGCTCTTTAATTTCTTGAAGCAAAAAATAATCTCTACCAAAAAAGCGTGGCCATTTTACATAGAAGTTTTAAATAGACAACAAACCATAGTATGATCCCCACAGCCATATTATAATGGTTGGTATGACTTTATGCGCAGAGCGCACTACTATTTTTAGGTTATGGTTGCGGCAACCATAATAAAAAAAATTAAATTAGCATATTATGGTCCTTAATAACTATAATATTTTTATTCAATAATCCTACGCGACAATATTATGATTATGAATACCACAACCTAAATATGATTCACAAACAACCATCTTATAATGGTTGATATGGTTTTATTCGAAGAGCGTCATACTATTGTTAAATATAGTGATGTGGCAACTATTTTGAAACTTCCTTTACTAACATATGGTCGTCAATAACCATACGATTTTCGCTATATAGGTTGGGCCATTTAAAATTTCAATCGGCTGTAAAAAAAATGTACGGATAATTTTTTCAAATTTCTGGTTTCATTGGAAATGTTGAACTTTGTCATTTAATAAAAGGTACACCACCCAATGTGTAGATTGTTTGACAGGAGGTATCCGTCACAACTGTGCAAGCTGCAGGTGGCATTCAGCTTCGTTAATTGGACCGCAGCGACCATGATGTTTCTCCGACTTATACATTCCATTACCTCACTAAATTTGTTACATAGGCCATTGCAATTAAATTGCAAAATTGATGCACTGTCAGGAGTGGCAGCAGCGATCTGTGGTGTAAGATGCTGTATATGTGACGCGCAAAATAGAAAGGGACCTAAGGGTAAAAACCAGTTTTGTTCAGGAGAGCCGTTTTAAAGATTAGGTCCCATTCTATTTGCGCTTAGAATCGTCGACTTCATTTTCATAAAACGCGCATATCGCTGGGAGGGAACACTTTTTGGGCATGGGATTGGTCTCATTCGATGCTCAGATGTTGTCCACATCGAAAAAAGTGTTTGTTTCGGGTCAATCCGGTACATAAAGCCGGCAGTCGCGGGATTGGCAGGAGGTAAAAATTTTGACCGAATCGTGATTTCAGATAAAGCTCTTTTTCATCTCGGAACGAATTTTTGTGTTTCCAAAAATTCAGGAGAATGACATAGACGATGTCAATTGACCTCCTCGGAGCTGTAATTTGAGTCCATTGGATTATTTTCTGTGGGGAGCCATTAGGGATAAGTGTTACGCAAGGAGTCCGCAGGCAAATGAAGCGTTGAAACATAAAATCAAAGTTGCCACTGAAGAGATTAAACCCGAAACAATCTAAATTGTGCTGAAAAATTGTGTTGATTGGATGAGGTACGAGGCCGAGCCAGTTGTGGTGAATAAAATTATGTTCCATTATTAAATGCGAAAGTTGAACCTTCCCAATAAATTCAGAATTCTGAATATATGTCAGTACTTATTTACAGCAGATTCAAATTTAAAATGTTTAATCGCCCACCCTATATAATTCATAGCGACAATATTGTAGTCACTCTTAACCACTCGATCGTAAACAACCATAACCATTTCAACATTTTTGCAAGAATATTATGATCCTACTTAAGCACACTATCCCATAAATCTTTTGTATGGGATCATTTTATGATCCCACACAACCATTTTAACCTCCTAACCTGCCCTAAGTATATGATTTCTCTCACACAAGAATTAAATAATTTTCACAACCATAATAGAATTCATACACATCCATAGTATGATTCACACAGCTAAATTAAAATTCTTACACAACCATACAATGATCCTAACAACTAAAATTAATTTAATACTAAATTGCCTTAACATCCCATTAATAAAAACAAACTAATTGTTATACTCCGTGACTGGGATCTCGAACCTGTGTAATGGCGGCTCTGAACTACTAATGCACTTTATAGAAGAGCTTTAACATGGCTATGTCGTTAGTCCCATTTTAAAGTTGGCAATTTTACTTGCGGCAATTCTTACGATTCCTTTTGAACTTGCATTTTGTGTTTACACAAGGCCATTTGGTTTCGGTAATTTTTGTTTTAATTTTTGCATTTTCTGATAATCTGTGATTTATTCGTTATGATATTTGTGTGAAAAAAACATATGGGAAACTAAATAAGTTATTTAATTAATCATTGAAAAAGGATTAACTGGCTCGAGACCTCATGTATCTATAAAGTTTAAACTTATAAATAGAAGACCAATATTTATCAAAATGGCAAAGTGGCATTGATTTTCGTAGCCGCACAGTGCTCTTATCGCGATTTCGGGTCCGTGGCGAACTTTATCAGAAAAGCTTCGCAGCAATTGTTGAAAGAAAAACCGAACTCTTTAAGACTAGAGTCTCACCTAACGAATGAGAACTACTGTTGTAGATCTCACTTTTCAAGTTTTCTTCACACAATTTAGTTTAGTGAATTATTTAATTAATTAATTTAAATTTAAACTTATACTTAAAGTTTTAAAAACAAAATGTCAAAATAATCCTCAGCCAACTTCACACTACGAAATACACAAAAGGAATTTCCAGTACGAGCAAGTTTTTCCCCTTTCCAATCTCTTTAGCTCTCTCTCCTACAAACTGAGAGTTGCGGCAAGTAAAACTGCCTAGTGTGAATGGAGACTGACATAGTCTTTTTCAAGCTCAACTACAAATGCACATTCAGAGCCAACATTAAACACGCTCGAATTCCCATTCAGCGAGTATAATAATTTATAATTATTACTAAAGTTATAAAAACAAAATGTTTATATAATCTTCAGCCAACTTCACACTACGAAAAACATAAAAAGAATTGCCAGTAAGGGCAAGTTTTTTCCTTTTCATTCTCCTTAATTCTCTCTTTCTCATTTAAACTAAGAGTTGCAGCCAGTAAAGTTGCCTAATGTGAATGGAACCGTCGTCTACTGATATCCTGTCGCTGAACTTGTCGTGTCATCCTTTCGACTACTTTGCCAACTGGGCTATTTTATGTTATTTTAGACTATAATAACGAAACATTCGACGAAATGACAAATAAATAACTCCAATAATATTCGAACGAATGAATGGCTGAAAAACTCAAGAGTCCCCCAATACCAAACACTGCAATCAACTACCGGCAAAGAAGCTTGGCAACAAGCAGCACGCAGGCAGGCAGGCAGCACTGGCGATGGCTCCAAAAGTTGGTCTTGTGTGTTCCACTTCAAAAGCTTATTGCATTTCTGTTTTGTTTTTTCAAGCAGTTTTGTTTTGAATTTAGGTGTCTTCTTCTTTTAGCCGGGGGTATGAAGAGGGTGGTATATTGTGGAACCAGATCCCAGTTGGGACTGCTCGTATGGTGTGTTTGTGCAGTACATTTCCGTGTCTTTTTTTGCATTCAGACAAACAGATAAACTAACGTTAGCGTCAACATCGAGACACATTTGCACATTTGATATGAGTGCCTTTCGTACTTCCCTCTCGCATTTATGACAATTATTTCCGTTCTGTAATAAAGTTTTTTTTGTTGTAGTTGTTGTCATAAACAATCTATTGACAGTCTGGGGAGTGGGATGTAAATTATAAAACGTATTTTATAGCACAATCGGCAAATTTAAGGTGGTGCTGAAGAGTACATAAATTGCATATGTGATATTTACCCACATAGTTTAGTATCGTAAGGATCGAAAGACAGGTCTGTCATCAGGGCTGAGTAGTAGGTGGCGTATACTTAATTCCGTACAATATGAAGCAGGGATGGCAATTCGAAAAGTTTGTACTGAAATTGTACCAAAGCTGTCACAAAGCCTTATGGCATCAAATGTCGCACCATTCAACTTTGACGACAATCTAACTTTGAAGATACTCATGCCAAAACAACGCTTGTATATCATACAAGCTTTTAGGTCCTACTCATAAAAGCATTGAATGTCCAACAAAGGGACCAGGATTTTTTGTAGCAGTATCCTAAAATCAGTCCCAATAATCATGGTTTTTGTGGGTATATCAGAAATAAAGAAACTTCACCACAAATCCAAATTTCCACTTTTTTTAGTTCTCTCTACTTTTATTATGTGCACGAGTAATGCCAGTAATCCCAGGTTCAACCCCTGATAAGTCCCCAATTACACGATTCAACTTTACTAGCGTCAATTTTTATGGTTCTTTTTTTGAACATGCCTCTTGTGTTTACACAAGGCAATTCGGTAAAGACAATTTTTCATTATTGACTTTTCTCAGATTCTGTGGTTCATTCGTTCTGAACTTTGTGTGAAAAAAAAACTAAAATAACCTGCAGCCAACTTCACACTACAAAAAACACAAAAGGAATTGACGGTATGCGCAAGTTTTTCCTTTTCATTCCCCTTGCCTCTCTCTCTCTCTCATACAAACTGAGAGTTGCGGCAAGTAAAGTTGCCTCTTGTGAATGGGGACTAAGAACATCTAACAATTTTTCAGCGGCAGGTTTCCACCTTCTAAATACCGACGACTTAGCAAGTAGGAGATTTATTTCTTAGCCATGTGAAAACTTCTCCATAAAATGCATTAGCCGCCCAAAGCGGGCATTAAACAGTAGGTCCCAGTCTGTGAGATAAAGAATTGAAACCTGCACAGTTCACGGTTTTGAGAGAAGTTTCCCATTGTTCCTTAGTGGGATGTTGCTGGACTTAAGTAAGTTCACAAAGCACAGAGACAGTCAGCTGGAAATTAGTCCGAACTATAAAAATTCCGCTGGACGAGAAGATTGTTGGTTGTTATTACTTAATAATAATCTTGATGGAAATTTTATTTTACATAGAAGAATTGATAGCTATATCTATCAACTATGCTACGAGTATTAATAATAATATTGGCCGTGTTTGATTGGCAACTCGCTTAGGAGATCGCTACCTCGATAAATACACCATTGTACATTTTGTTTATAAAAGGCTACGAATACAGTTGTTTAAATAGTTAAAACTTTTAGAAAAAATGTTATTTAAGAATAATCTTTAGCGAGTTTAAGCAAGCTTGGTTATTACTCGCTTATAGTTTTTCTTGAATAACTATTTGTAGCAACTCCAAATTTTTAAATCAAACTGTCTGTGATGCATCAAGTTAATCAGTTCTTGTATACAAAGAAATTTCAAAAACGTTTCGTAAAGTTATCGGCTCAGCGACCATTAACTCGTTTAGTAAGCGAGTGCCAATCAAACACGCCTATTATCACATCTTAAAATTATTATGGTTACATTAATAGCATAAATTTCAAATAATTGGATGTATCTTTTGCATCACTAAAGCTTGCTGGTACCTGCAATTGGTGATAAAAACAATTTTTTTTTAAAAATAACCGAAAAATATTTTAGGTTTTTAATGCATCGTTGGGGCGGCACCGCTGTAATGTCATTTATGCTTACTGGTCTACTTATAATTTTAACGTAATGAATACTACGAGTAGTAAAAAAGCTAAAGTCAGACGTGGCCTATATTAACCCTGCACATCTGGATGTGCTAAAAACGGGATTTTGGCTTGGACGGCTCAAAAATGTACCCAGATTTGAAAAATATTTTTGAACTTGTGACAAACTTTATGGAAACGGTGGTACCTATGAAGGTTGCTATACATATTTCAGGTCTAGGACACTAAGTGTTGTCTGGCGCCATCTGACACTTCCATTGGAAAGTTTGACATTTTTTAGCATAGACGTACTTGTCTTGTTTGAAAAATCAATTTGGCAAAAAAAAATGGAATTAACTCGTGAACATTTTCGTGCGATAATTTTTCACAACTTTCGACGTGGACTATCACAACAAGAGAGCATCGATGAACTTAAATCTTTGTATGGCGATGAAGCACCATCCTATAGCACTGTGAAAAACTGGTTTAATGTTGCAAGATCGTCATGTGACATAACGTGAGATAGAGGAGTCCTTGCGCACTTCTTCCATCAGCATACATTCGATATTGCATGAACACCTGGCCGTAAAAAAGGTTTGTTCTCGTTGGATCCCGCACAATTTGACAATCGCTCAAAAAAAGGCTCGTGTCGATTGGTGCAAATATATTTTGAAAAAATACGATCCGATGTGCTTCAAAAGACGTTTAAAAGATCGTCACAGGTGACGAATCGTGAATCTAAGTGTATGAGCCCGAAACAAAACAGCAATCAATCGTGTGGGTCTTCAAAGACGAGCCAAATCTAACGAAAGATGTTCGTGGAAGAAGCACTTCGAAGCAAATGGTCGCCTGTTTCTTCGGCAAAACTGGTCAGTTGGCGACATTTTCGCTTGAGCAACGTAGGGCGGTCAATTCTGAGTGGTACACCACAATTTGTTTGCCTGAAGTCTTCGAAGAAATTCGAAAAACGAACAAGAAAAGACGAATCATTGTGCACCATGACAATGCGAGCTCTCACACATCGGCTCAAACCAGCGCCTTTTTGACTGGCCAAAACATCGAATTGATGGGTCATCCGCCGTGCAGCCCTGACATGGCACCCAATGAAGAAAAAATGCGTGGTCAACGACTTTCGTCGCCAGAAGATGCTGTTGAAGTGTTCAAAAGCCATGTTTTGGAGGTGTCTCAATCGGAGTGGAAAAAGTTCTTCGACGATTGGTTTGACCGCATGCAAAAGTGTATAAATCATGCTGGAGAATACTTTGAAAAACAATGAAACTTTTTTGATGATAAATATTCGCACTTTCATTATAAGACCAGAAATATATATAGCAGCCCTCGCATAGATTTCAATATGCTAAAAATATTTTCATATATTAATATTTTTATGGTTATTTTAATGGTATAGGGTGGACCATTTAAAATTTTAAATTTGAATCGGCTGTAAAAAAAACTAATAATTTTTTTTAAATTTCTGGTTTTATTGGAAAGGTTGAACTTTGTCATTTAATAATGCAACATCTTCCGATGCGTTTTCGCTTCGCCCAATGGGCTGAAAATTGTTTGGCAGGATATGAATAATTTAACCGAAAAATCATGATTTCACAAGAAGCTCATTTTCATGTCGATCAATAAGCAAAATTACCGCATATAGGGTTCAGAGAACCCACACGTGACTATTGAGAAGCCAATGCATGCATAACGAGCCACTGTGTGATGTGGATTTTGGGCTGGCGACATCATTGGGACATTTTCTTTGAAAATGAGCAAAAAGCCACCGTAACCATCAACGGTGAGCGTCAACGCGGCACGCTCAAAGAATTTTTGTTTCCAAACTTCAAGAGAATGACATGGACGACATTTGGTTTCAACAAGACCACATGTCACACAACCAACGCAACCATTGATATTTTACGAACTGTTTTTGAAAATCGAACAATCAGCCTAAATTGTGATGTCATGGCCGCCTCGAAACTGTTATTTGAGCCCTTTGGATTATTTTCCGTGGGGAGCCATTAAGAATAAATGTTACGCAAAGCATCCGGAGACAATTGAAGCGTTAAACTATGAAATCGAAGTTGCCATTGACGGGATTCGACCCGAAACATTTGAAAAAAATGTCTGTACTTTTGTTACTGCCGATTCAAATTTAAAATGTTAAATCGCCCACCCTGTAGTTAGATCAGAAATAATGTTTTGTGAATTATTCTTTTTAAAAAATTTTGTTTCATCTTAAGACTTGTTCTAAATCACATTTTTAAATGAAAATGTGTCTGTCGCACTGCAAGCAATTGTACTTATATAGGGTATTTTTTAGAACAAAAATAAATAAAAATTTAACCAAGTGTGGAGTCTTTATTGGTAAATTGAAAGGACATTTTATGGCATTTATTTTCTGAATATAATTTCCTTCAAATGTTGGCCGTAACTACGCCTCAGGGTGTCCATTCTGAGGGTCCAATTTTTTGATGACTCGTTAGAGCATTTCGACCGGTATGGCTTTAATGACTCGCGTAATGTTGGCTTCCAAAACCTGAATAGTAGCTGGTTTGTCAGCATAAACTTTGAACTTTACGTGACCCCAAAGAAAAATGTATAAAGGTGTGATATCATTCGATCTAGGCGGCCAACTCACCTGTCCGAAACGTGAAATTAGCAGCTTTTCGAAATGACCTCTCAATAGTGTCATTGTTTGAGTAGCTGTATGGTCCTGTTGAAACCAAGTGTCAAGATTACGGGCTTTAATTTCATTTAGCATAAAGATCGATCGATATCATGGCGCGATATCGAGCACCATTCACGGTTACGTTCTGGCCATCATCATTTTTAAAAAAAATATAGACCCATGATTCCATCAGCCTAAAAACCGCACCAAACTATGGTTTTCTCTGGGTATAATGGCACCTCTTAAACATCTTCTTGTTGCTCTTCAGCCCAAATACGGCAATTTTGTTTATTGACTTTGCCGTTGAGCCAGAAATGGGCTTCATCACTAACCAAATTTTGGTCGAAAACAGCGGATCTTCCCTTTCTCACCGAACGCTCATTTCCATAATACAGTTGCCAACATTTGAAGGTAATTATTTTCAAAAAATAAAGGCCATAAAATGTTCTTTAAAATTACCAATAAAGATTCCGCACTTGATTTGAATTTTCATATTTTTTTGTTCCGAAAAAATACTTCTAGATAGATCACCCTATATTTTTTTATATAATTTCCCTAAAAACGTATGTTCATTTGCCTTCTTTCATATAAAATAATCTTCAAAATCAAACATAATTATTTATATTCGCAAAACCGAAGTTTTAAATAATCGCTTTTGCATTCAAAAAATGTAAATTCCCATATTCTTTTTCGCTTTCGTTACATCCCTAGTCTTGACCACACATTTTGAACGCAATGGATACATTTAGCCCTCACCATGAATTTAATTCTTATAATCTATGGGAAAATGTCACTTAATCATGGTAAATGTTTTGAATATAATTCTAGTAAGGATTTTACTTAAATTTACTTACATACTTAAGCAAGCTCCACATCCTCTAGGTGGTCCTGGACAACTCAATAAATGATTTATAAGCACTGCGGTCAAAGCTTTTTCCATTTTCCAATAGCAAGCACCGGAGTCTTGGTCTATCCTGTGTTTGTTTTCATTCGAACGACGTCGCTATGCCATCGCAAACGCAAATTTTTCATTTCTGTCAATGCAATATTGGAACGCAAACCATGATGACTTTGGCCTTGCCGAACTGAACACACCGTCCACTTATTATCTCCTACAGGCGTGCTCATTAGTACAGTGGATACTTAATTTCCCCAGCGTTGAACTTAATTTTTAATATCTAAGGAAAAATTTGGTTAATATCAGTAAATAGTATTAACTAATTCCAGTGTGTATTTTAATCATATCTCACAGTTTGTTTGACGCATGTATTCCCCTCCAACGCAGATGGGCCGTAGATTTTAAGAATTTTTCTCGAAGATTGTCGATGCACTTTAATCCGCATTTGATAGCACCCATGCTTCGGCGCCCTATATAAGCATAGGTTATATACGTGTATTGGTATTTGTAACCTTTAGTTTCGAAAGTGGGCTCTATTCTTAAGCTGCTTACCGAGCCCATAATAGCAGCATTTTTGGGTTTTAGGTGGATCCGATTTATACAAATTCTTCTGTTTTAACAGCCTGCCTTAACTCTCTCAACCTTGATTTCGTCCGACGCTCATGCACTCTTATTCATCGCCTACGTAGCTGGGCCGTAGATTTTAATTAGGATATCGTTCTCAAAGATTTCCCATACACTTACACCCGCTTTTGAGGCACAGGTAGTATCTGAGTATTGGTAATTGTAACCTTTTATTTTCGAAAGTAGGCTCTGTTCCTAAGCGGCTGACCGATTCCAAAGTAGCATCATTCCTCTGTTATAACTGCCGGCCGAAACTCTCTCATCTTGATTTCGTTACAGCACCTGTCTAGCAGTTGAAGCTTGAACCTTATATTGTCCGTGTTAATCACCAGATTCGTTTTAGACGACTCTAATTTACCGCTAATAGCTATGGCGTCGGCATCTGCGAGAAGAATGCGTCCCTCCTGCATCATTTTGAAATTCATTCCAAATAGAGCATCAGTACACGGTATAATTTTTATAATCTCTGAAAATGTAACTGCATGTATTACGATTTTCAAGCTGTAAAGAAAAATTTTAAAAAAAATTGTTAGTATAGATTTCACTCAAATTTATGAAACTTTAAGGAAAATTTGACATACAATTTCAAGTACAGGGTGGGCCTGTACTTGAAATTGTAATTTTAAATTTGAATCGGCTGTAAAAAAACGTACTGAATTTTTTTTCAAATTTCACGTTTTATTGAAAAGTTTCAACTTTGTCATTTACGTAATAATAGAACACAATTTCATTCATACGAGGGTTGCTATTTATATTTCGGGCCCGTCAATAAAAAAACTATAATTTATCATTGGAAATGGTTTTATTGTTTTTCAAAATATTTTCCTTTAAGGTCCAAATAAATACACTGTTGCATGCGCACAAACCAATTTGAGAAGCGCTTTTTCCACTCCGATTGAGGCTGGTTCAGGCGATTAAAAACGTTGCCCACGCATTTTTTTCTTGATTCTAGGGAATAAGAAGAAGTCATTGGGCGCCAAATCAGAGCTGTACGGTGGATGGCCCATCAATTCGACATCTTGAGTGGTCAAATATAGCTCATCGTTTTAGCTGATGTGTAAGAGCTCGCATTGTCGTGATGCAAAATGATCCGTATACTCTTATTCTCTTTCCTCATTTCTTCGATCACTGTTGGCAAACAGATGGTTGTATACCACTCAGAATTGACCTCCTACGTTCCACTAAAGACACTGTGGCAACATGGCCGGCTATACCGAAAAAAACGCAATCATTTGCTTCAATGTACTTCTTCCACGAAAAACTTTTGTTGGATTTGGCTCGTCTTGAAAGAACCATTGCTGTTTTGATTCAGGTTCATATGCATAGATCCATGATTCGTCACCTGTGACAATGTTATACCCTATCTTTGAGCTGCTACAGTTATACTTTTTCAATATCTCTTTGCACCAATTCATACGAGCCTTTTTTGAGCATTCGTCAAATTATGTGGGATCCAACGAGAACAAATTTTTTTCACGGCCAAATTAAATCGCAAAATCTTATTGATGCTTGTCATACTAATGCCCAAGGATGCCTCAATCTCACGGTATGTCACATGTCGGTCTTGCTTACTCAGTTCACACACAGCATCGATGGTTTCTGGCAAAGTGACCAAAGTTGGACGTCCTTTACGAAATTCATCCTGGAGCGAACGGCGTCCAATACTGAACTCTTGGTACCAGCGATTAACAGTGGTTTTTGATGGTGCTTCATCGCCAATAGTCGAAACAAGTTGTTTTAAAAGCTCTTGGCTCGATAGCCCACGCCAATAATCGAAAATCGCACGAAAATGTTCACGGGATAATTCCATTTTTTGACTGAGATGAATTTTTCAACACTCTGTAAACAAAACAATTCGCCCTCAAATGACAAAACGTTCTGAGTGAAGTTATGCTAAAAAAAATCAAAGTTTCCAATGAAAGTTCCAGTTTGTATCTGGGAACACTAGTACATATTGTCAGGACCCGAAATATAAATAGCAACCCTCGTATGACAACCACTACTGGCTCGACAGTACCTCATCCGATCAACCCAATTTCAAAGCTTCAATTGTCTCTGGAACATTTATCCTTAATGGCTCCCCGCAGAAAATAATCAAAAGGGCTTAAATCACAGCTCCGAGGCGGCCAATTGACATCCCAATTTCGGCTGATTATTCGATTTTTTAAAGCAGTGCGTAAAATATCGATGGTTGCGTTGGCTGTGTGCCATGTGGCCCGTCTTGTTGAAACCAAATTTCGTCCATGTCATTCCTTTAATTTTTGGAAACAAAAATTTAATAACGGGGGCTCCTTGCTCGTTTTCGAAGAAAAATGTACCAATTATGCCGCCAGCCCAAAATCCATATCACACAGTGGCTCGTTATGGATGCATTGGCTACTCAATAGTGTGGGTTCTCTGGACCCCATATGTGGCAATTTTGCTTATGAACATAGTCACCGAGATGAAAATGAGCTTCATCTGAAAACACAATTTTTCGGTAAAAATTTGTCATCTCCCGCCAAACAATCTTTAGCCCATTGGGTGAAGCGAAAACGCATCGGATGGCCATGAGGCTTTAGTTCTTGGATAAATTTAACTTTGTAAGTCTTCATACCAAGGTCTTTATGCAAAATTCTTCGCAAAGAAATGCGTTCTCACTTCCTGAAAACGATGACGTGTTGATGTTGATGGATGCTCTTGGATATTCTCAGCCACAGCAAAATAAGTGTTACCTGGCGCCATCTGACATTTCCATTGGAGAGTTTGACATTTTTTAGCATAAACGTTCTCAGAACGTTTTGACGTACGACCATCATTTGTGTTGTTAAGTGACTTGAATAAAATCAACTTGGCAAAAAAATGGAATTAACTCGTTAACATTTTCGTGCGATCATTTTTTACAACTTTCGACGTGGATTATCACGACAAGAGTGCATCGATGAACTTAAATCGTTGTATGGCAATGAAGCACCATCCTATAGCACTGTGAACAACTGGTTTAATGAATTCAATCATGGCCGACGCTCGATCAAAGACGAAGGTCGTAAAGTCGCCAGAGAACATTGATGCCGTGCGTGAAAATGATAATGCAAGATCGTCATGTGACATACCGTGAGATACCGTGAGATAGAGGCATCCTTGGGCATTTCTTCCACTAGCATACATTAGATATTGCATGACCACCTAGCCGTAAAGAAGGTTTATTCTCGTTGGATCCCGCACAACTTGACAATCGCTCAAAAAAAGGCTCTTGTCGATTGGTGCAAAGAAATTTTGAAAAAATACGATTGCGGTGCTTCAAAAGACGTTTATAAGATCGTCACAGGTGACGAATCATGCATATATTCGTATGAGCCCGAAACAAAACAGGAATCGACCGTGTGGGTCTTCGAAGACGAGCCAAATCCAACGAAAGTTGTTCCTGGAAGAAGCACTTCAAGGCAAATGGTCGCCTGTTTCTTGGGCAAAACTGGTCATATGGCGACTGTACCGCTTGAGCACCGTAGGACGTTCAGTTCTGAGTGGTACACCACCATTTTGTTTGCCTGAAGTTTTCGGAGAAATTCGAAAAACGAACAAGAGAAGACGAATCATTGTGCACCATGACAATGCGAGTTCTCACACATCGGCTAAGACCAGCGCATATTTGACCTGTACAGCCCTGACTTGGCACACAATGACTTCTTTTTATTCCCGCACATCAAAAAAAATGCGTGGTCAACGATTTTCGTCGCCAGAAGATGCTGTCGAAGCGTTCAATAACCATGTTTGGAGGTGTCTCAATCGGAGTGGAAAAAGTGCTTCGACAATTGGTTTGAGCGCATGCAAAAGTGTATAAATCATGCAGGAGAATATGTACTTTGAGAAACAATAAAAACCATTTTTGATGATAAATATTCGCATTTTCATTATTAGGCCAGAAATATATATAGCAGCGCTCAACAAGGAACAAGTTTAACTTAATTTGAGTTGAAACTGTCAACTTTAGTATTACGAGGGCAACTTCTTAGCCTAGCACAAAACGCGCGGTATAAACAGAAAAAAGTTAAGTGTTTTGGAAACTTCCATCTCTGCTATGAACACATGTTAAATTTTGTTTCGATCTGGCAACTCCTTCATATAGAAACAGGCGTTCACAAATGACGCATCCGCGATTTTTTTACAATGGAAAAATTAGAAATGCGTGGTGTCATTAAATATTTACATAAAAAAGGTTTATCGGGGCAAGAAATTCATAATGATATGGTGAATGTGTTAGGTGAAAGTGCTCCTTCATATGCAACACTAAAAAATTGGGTTGCTGAATTTAAACGTGGTCGTACAAGCATTTAAGATGAACCATGTAGTGGACGTCCAAAAACAGCAACAACAACAGAAATTGTAGCCAAAGTGCATGATATGGTATTAAATGATCGACGAATAAAAGTGCGTGAAATAGCTAATATCATGGGCATCTCAAATGATCGAGTCCATTTAATTTTGCATGAAGAACTACAGATGAAAAAGCTTTCTGCAAGATGGGTGCCGGACTTGTTAACAGTCGACCAAAAACGCATAAGAATGAACATTTCTCAAGCTTGTTTGGATCGTTTTCAGCGAAATAAAATGGATTTTAAGCGTCGTTTCATAACTGTTGATGAGACATGGATCCACCACTATACTCCAGAGACAAAAGAACAATCCAAACAATGGACTGAAGCTGAAGGAAGTGCCCTAAAGACTATTCAATCTGCTGGTAAGGTTATGGCAACGGTTTTTTGGGACTTCAAATGTATTTTATTGATTGACTATCTACAAAAGGGTAAAACAATAAATTCAGAGTACTATTGTAACCTTTTAGATCAATTAAATGTACAAATTCGAGAAAAACGTCCTGGCTTACAACACAAAAAAATAATTTTTCATCAAGACAACACACCAGCGCACAAGAGTGTTTTAACAATGGCTAAAATCAACGAATTAAAGTACGAGTTGCTTGACCACCCACCTTATTCTCCTGATTTAGCTCCCAGTGAATCTAAAAAAATCCTTGCTGGCAACCGTTTTACCTCAAATAAAGATGCAATTACAGTTGTAAACCACTATTTTGAAGACCTTGAGGAAAATTTTTTTAATCAAGGGATAGAATTGCTAGATAAGCGTTGCACTAAGTGTATTGAAGTTTCAGGAGATTATATTGAAAAATAAAAATATTTTTGAAAAACTAACTATTTTCTTTCATTGATAGGCTAAGAACTTTCCGAACCGCCCTCGTATACAGATCTTACTCAAGTTTAGGAACATTTTGTATGACTCTGACTCCGTACACAATTTAATTTCTACATTCTTTAAAACTCACTTATACTTCTTTTTTAAATTGTTAAACTTTCAAGAAAAATCGAACTGAATATTAGTTGAAAATTGTGAACTACATTTTAGTAAAGATTTTACTTAAACTTAAGAAAATGACTTTTTCTTGAATAAGTCATCTATGCACAAAAATTTCTCTACATTCAAGAAACATACTGGCTTCTAAAAAAACTTTTATAGTAAATCGAACTTAATTTAAGTAAAAAGATAAGGATATAAGAAGGTCAAGAAATACAACGAGTTTGTTTCTTATAAGCGTTTTTTCTAATAAACAATTATTAACAATTAAAATTAATTACACGACGTGTCGCAAAAATTTCTTATATGTGGTTTTTCCTTATAGAAGATGTTCTTATATCCGATACTAACTATGTATATATATTTAGGTACATGTTCCATACAAATTTAACAATATTTTTAATCCCCTAAGGTTACACCAAAATTATCTTTCCTTAAGAACGTAATTAAGATGGCTGCTACCTTGCAGCAAACCGTCTGCGGTTATTATTATTAAAATTCTCACGCCCATAATGTTACTTTTTCAATTTCGTTTAACCAACACGTTCCATTTCATCGGCACAAGTTTATTTTTTAACCCATTTTTCCACATTATGAAAAGTTAAACCGTTTTTTGTGTTGAAGAACCAAAAGAATTGGAATGGCCCCAATTTAACAGGTTTTTTTTCAACTTACATGATTTACTTTTTGTTTGAGTTTAGCCTGGTTTTCAGTCCGACCACAAATCATCTTAAAGGCTTAAACCACTTTCCTGGAACTGGCTATGCCATGGTGTGTGTGCAGCCGAGTGGGAGAATGTCGGTGTGTGCGTGCATGTGTATGTAAATCATATGGGCTGTTTATAAATGCTCTTTAGGAATCCTTTAAACTTTTGTTATATGGAATTCAAATGTTTCATAACACTTTAAATTCTAAATGAGCCGGCTAAAAGAAATGTGCTCGGGCTTGTCATCATCAGTGTCGTCGTCGTCTTCGTTTCGTCGTTGTTGTAGTTGGTGGTGCCGTTGCCATTGCTGCCGGTGTCAGTGTTCTTGGAGTGTATTAAAATGGAACAAAGTAATGGGCGTGGAAAGGAAAAAGTTTCGAAACATTTGCATAAAAACCATTGACATTCAAATGTTGTACGAACAACAACAGCAAAAAGAAATGGAGGAGTTTTGTAACTGTCATTTTTGTAGTTGTTCTCCTTCTCCATTCATCCACATCTTCAGTGTGTGCTCTTTGGTGGAAAACGCTCGTCTGTTCAGCGTACGGAAGAGTTACTTTTCAAAATGGGAATGAGTCCCACAGGGAATATTTTGAGTTTCGCTGGAAATGATCTCAAGAACATTTATTAATGGAGCAGGATTGCAGTAACTTCTCAAAATGACTCTAGAATGTGAGAATCAATCTCACCATACTGTGGTACAGGGTGTTATGACTTGAAATACCTAGTGTTGATGATTGTGAAACCTGAAAGGAAAGAAGAAAGTAGCATGCTAGTTTTCCGATCGATTGAGAATCCTTATCTAATATCATTGAGCGAGGTCCCTTCACACGTGGAACCGCGACTGCCAGTTCTATGTACCGAATTGACCCGAAGCAAACACTCTTCGGCCAGGGGCAGTCATCTCAAAAATATTTTTTTTTGTTCGTCCTTAACACGTTGTTGTTGTTGTAGCGGCAACAGTGTGCCGGGGTGACAGCCCTTGGCCGAAGAATTGCTGCTTCGGGTCGATCCGGTGCGTAGAACCGCCTGTCCTTCGCTTATCCTTCTGTCCTTCCTTCACACGTCTTTCCATCTGTCGTTAAAATCCAACTACAAATGGCAAATATTAACTAAACTAGACGAAACATTGCGCATTATTCAGATTTAGGTCAAGGATGAACACTATCGATTTATATCCGTCCATGTTTTGATATAATTTAGAGGACATATATTACCTTCGACTCTCATCAAATATCGCATAGAACAGCAGGAGCGGCCAGTTAACAACTCTGTTGAAGTTGGGTCAATGTTTTCGGATAACCCCCACACTAAGATACCTTCCGATTGAAGCTTCTGTTGGCCAAGAAACAAACATTTCTGAAATTTCGTGTGATACATTACGAGAGTTTAAACCTAGTCAAAATAGTACCTATCATATAGCCGCCATACAAAGGTCCATTTCGGGGACGTTTATGCGAAATTTTTCGTATATCAGTGTTCCTCGACCGAATTTTGTTGCCAACCGAAAGATTTAGGTTGTATGCAACTCGAGTATGTTAGTTGGTACTCTATAGTTTTCAGTTATTGGAACTGAACTATCGGTTGAACATACGATGTATCCGACTATGCAGAAAAGAATATTAAACAATTAGTGAAGTCAGTGATAATCGAATAGTTTTATTCTAATGAGGAGAGAATTTAGAATTTAGGAATTTTAAACAATTTTCATACGAGGCAAAACAACTGTTTGCTTTCACACTTGGGTACTCGAATACATGGGAGGGACATGTCGAGGAAAAAGTGGAAAATATAATGAAAGATTTGTACCGAAAAATTTGGATTTATCTATTAGAAAAGTCAATGATAATCGAATAGTTTTATTCTAATGAGAAGAAAATTTAGAATTTAGGAACATTTTCAAAACGTTATAAAGATTGGGTTAATATGCGGCTTCTAAAGCTAAATACTTAAAAACGGTAGGAGATATATCTAAATCTGAACCGATTTTCTTCAGTCTCAAAAGCGGCCGTCCTTGTTCCAAAAAAATTACTTCTGCGAAATTTCATCAACATCGGACTGCAATTGCGACAAGTAGTTTGATTGCATGCTTTAATTGAACAGAAGGAAGGAGGTCAGAAAACGTTTAACTTTTAGCTTGTGATTCTCAGTCGTGCGATTTACTGGCTTACGGGTACGGGTCTAGCTAATTTTTTATAGTTACAAACTATTGGCATGAAACATAATTGAATGTCCTCTTCAGAGTGGTGTAGAATTATTTCCCTTCGTTCCCATTCTCCTACCTAACATTTAGAAAATTTCTAAAGATTAATAATACCCACTATGGGATTCATTCCTTATTAGCTGTAGCGACATTTCAAAACTCATGTAACCATACATTTCGATTGTTTGCGAAAATGTTACCAGTCTTTGTTATCAGACTCTATTTCCTTCAGTTGTCATGTACGCCGATACGAGCGTCCGTAAATGCTCTGGCTGGCTATTGCCGAAGCTGTTATTGACTTTTTCGCTTAACAGATGTTACTGAAAAATGTAGGCACATGCAGAAGAGCAGCAGCGGATATCGCAAGGCCTTCTGGAAAGAGATTTTTTAAAATCACGTTTTAAAAAGGACAGAGAAGGGTTATCTGCGGATATCGCAAGGCCTTCTGGAAAGAGATGCCTTAAAATATCATAGTTTGAAAAGGACAGGGAAGTGTTTTCTGATCACACATAGCCCTTAAATCAGTAATCTTAATTAGATGTATGTACTTGCTGGCTTGTTAGAGCAAGACTAGACAGTGTGGCGATATTTGTTACCTGACAATCAAGTTTGGATTGAGATTGTCCGCAGGACACAACATGTGGTCTATGTTTGTGTTATATTATAGGTTGTGTTGAGTGCAAGATATCTGTCGATAATTTACTTACCCCAATAGAGTAATTGTCTCGTTCTCCGTCAGAAAAGTGTAGGTGACAAGGAACATGACTATGGTAATCTTGCTTAATTGCGTAGGGGGTGGGGGGGTCTCACAGAAGATATCCTCTTGTTAGGTTTGTTCCTGAAATTTCTTGCGGAAAATTTTAACCTATAACTTAAAGGGTGGCCAGTTAGTAACTATATTTTTTTATATTTCAAAAACTATCAAACTTACCAATAACATCCGGCTGTGAAAATATTCATATTCAGGTTTGGGTTGTCTTCATGGAACGTTTCTATTCCGATCTTGTAGAAATTACGAGATAACAAGTATTCAGGCCTATTTCCGTTATCGGCGTCCTCGTCCTGCGGGAAAATTTTTCCCCTCAATGGGACTGAAGGTATCTGGGAAAAAGTAAACTTTTTGAGTATTTGCTCAACGATGAAGGGTATATAAGTTTCGTCACAGTCGAACGATGTTTTTTTAACTTGATTTGCTTTTGAATTGAGGCTGTCAATAAACAACCTCTTAAGTTCACTTTTTGGCGCTGAAAATGATGGTCGCAGATCCGGATTTTGAACAAAAAAAAACCATTGGATTTTGGGCGAAAAATAAATGATCTTGCAATCAACGTGACCCATAATTGGCTCAGAGGTTGTAGTTAGTGTTTCGACTCAGCATAGCAAAATCCACAAAGATTGACTGTTTGGAGATGTTTATAGCATGGCGGGAAAATTGGACCCTCTTTCCCTTGAAATGACAAAGGAGAAACAGACACATTTAACAAACCTTTGAATCGGCCGAAATTACCTGCCTTTTTGTGGTCAAAGTTCGACAGCATCGATTAATCAGAGCTGAAAGGCTTGGGTTTTAGGCGAAAAATAAATCATCTTGCCATCAACGTGACCCATAATTGGCTCAGTGGTTGTCGTTTGTGTTTCAAACAAGCATTCCTACATCCACAAAGATTGACTGTTCCGAGATGTTTATGTCATAATGGGATCCTCACTCCTTTGAAAGCCATCTTTAACAGGCCTCTGTGTCGAACGAAATTACCAGACTTTCTGCGTTCAAAGTTCAGCAACATTGATTAATCCGAGATATGGTATCAGCTGGAAGGCTTGGGGTTAGGGCGAAAAATAAATCATCTTGCCATCAACGTGGCCCATAATTGGCTCAGCTGTTGTCGTTAGTGTTTCGACCCAACATATCAAAATCCACAAAGATTGACTATTTGGAGATGTTTATGTCATGTCGTCAAAATGGGTTCCTCATTCCTTTGAAATGACGAAGGTGAAACATCACTCTTAACGGGCTTCTGTGTCGAATGAAATTACTAGACTTTCTGTGGTCAAAGTTCAACAACATAGATTAATCCGAGCTGTGGTTTCAGCTGAATGGCTTGGGTTTTGGCCGAAAAAATAAATCATCTTGCCATCAACGTGGCCCTTTATTGGCTCAGTGGTTGTCGTAAAGTGTTTCTAACAAGCATCGCTACTTCCACAATGATTGACTGTTTGGAGATGTTTATGACATGGCGCCAAAATCGGACCCTCTTTCCCTTGAAATGGCGAAGAAGAAACAGCCACTTTTAACAGGCCTCTGTGTCAAGCGTAATTACCTGACTTTTTGTGGTCAAAGTTCGACTTCATCGACTAATCCGAGCTGTGGTTCCAACTAAAAGGCTTGGGTTTTAAGATCTTGGGCAAAAATACATCATCTTGCCATCAACGTGGCCCATAATTGGCTCAGAAGTTGTAGTTAGTGTTTCGAACAAGCCGTTTCCACAAATATTGACTGTTTGGAAATGTTTATGACATGGCGGCAACAGGCCTCTGTATCGCACGAAATCGAGCTGTGGCTCACTTTCATAGGTTGGCAGCAGCGATCATGCAACTTGACACGCCTCGATGAGTTTTTTCTAGGGCTACATCTTAGTCTACGCCAAGTTCTGGGTCTACGCTCACACACATTGGACCAGCTCGATGAAAATAGATTTGCTCATCGAAAATTGGATCGACCGCTTAAAGCACTGTCGATTTGGGCAGAAAGGTAGCTTTAAAATAGAGTCAGAATCGATTTGGCATCATACACCGTTGTTGTTTAGTTTCAAACTGTATTCCCATCGCTCTTATCTGGTCATCCACATAATACAAAAGGACTTAGTAGACGTTCCTTAAGATTTATGAATGACGGTGCTTTAATTACATGTGCAACATCCCGATATCCTGTGCGAAAGAAGACATGTTCCGTAAGAATTATGTGTGACGGTGCTTTCATTGCCTGTGTAACTTCCGGATCTCCTCTGTGAAAGAAGACAGTAAAGTCGCTATTGAGTTTAAAAAGGAGCGATCTAGGAAAGATTTATACTTACAGGCTTGTCGCAGATCACCTTTGAGGCTCTTTATTTAGGTGCTTCAGTAAAAGTTGTTCGTTTCGAAGTGGAGTTGATTCTTTCTATTTTGTTTTCCTTTTTTCAATAAGAAAAGGATGGTTGGATAGTTGAGGATGTACATATCATGCGGATCAAGCGATAGCTCACAACTGCCATTGAGAAATCAAATGTCTTCATTAGATTCCTGCTGTTCGCAGAAGTAACCACGGATTTTTAAGCTTCACAATTCGAATTCGTTTACACCTGGTACCACTACCAAACCCATACTTGTGGAGTGAAGATGCTTTCCCCATATGTGACAGCGCATAGAGGGTAAAAAACTCAATTTTCATTTTTTTTCTATTTTTGATGTAGACAACATCTGAGCATCAAATGAGACCGATCCCATGACCCAAAAGTGTTCCCCCCAGAGATATGCGCGTTTTATGAAAGTGAAGTCGACGATTCTAAGCGCAAATAGAAAGGGACCTAATCTTTAAAATGGCTCTCCTGAACAAAAATGGTTTTTAACCTTAAATCCCTTTCTATTTTGCGCGTCACATATAGCCATGTTCTTTTGAGGTAACAAGCTCAAATTTAGTTAGTTTGCAATATATGGCAACATTTAACAATATTGAGAGTAATATGGCAACATTACTTCTTTTTGACTATACCAAAGTGAATAGCAAGAGGGTTTATTGGCGAATTCATCAAAAGCAGGCAATACAAATCTATAAATTGTAATAAAATAATAAATTAAAAATAATAAATCAATTCATAGCTATACTTTACCTGTGATAAAATTTGTAAAATTTCCTTGAACTATCGTTTCAAATTGATTTATAGTTACACTTATCCCAACTCGTGCAGATCAACCAAATACGAGTTTGGACGATGATACGTCTTCTTGTTTGATTTATTTTTAGTATACTTAACAAAAAAATTATACCAAAGTGAATAGCAAGAGGGTTCATCAGCGAATTCATCAAAAGCAGGCAATAAAATCTATAAAATATAATAAAATAATAAATGAAAAATAAAAAATCAATTAATAGGTAATCTTTACCTTTATTACGCTTTGTAAAATGTCCTTGAACTATCCATTCAAGTTGATTTATAGTTTCAGTTAACCCATTAAGTGAAACTATGAATTGATCGATGATACCTCTTCTTCTTTGATAATTTGTTAGTATACTTAACAAAAAAATTATACCAAAGAGAACAGCAAGAGAATTCATTTGCGAATTCGTCAAATGCAGGCCATAAAAATCTATAAATTATAATAAAATAATTTATGAAAAATAAAAAATCAATAAATAGCTTCACACTACCTTTGTTTAAATTTGTAAAATTTCCTTGAACTATCAGTTCAAGTTAATTTATAGTTTCACTTATCCCATATCGTGCAGGTCAACCCAATACAAATTGGCCAATGATACCTCTTCTTCTTTGATTATTTTTTAGTATACTTAACAAATACCAAAGAGAACAGCAAGAAGGTTCATCAGCGAATTCGTCAAAAGCAAGCCATACGAATCTATAAAATATAATAAAATAATAAATGAAAAATAAAAATCAATTAATAGATAATCGTTACCTTAATTACGATTTGTAAAATGTACTTGAACTATCAGTTCAAGTTGATTTATAGTTTCAGTTAACCCATTAAGTGAAACTATGAATTGATCGATGATACCTCTTCTTCTTTGATTTTTTTAGTATACTTAACAAGAAATTACACAAAGGAGAACAGCAAGAGGGTTTATCTGCGAATTCATCAAAAGCAGGACATAAATCTATAAATTGTAATAAAATAATCAATAAAAAAATAAAAAATAAAATAATAGCTTCAATTTACCTTTGTTAAAATTTGTAAAATTTCCTTGAACTATCAGTTCAAATTGAGTTATAGTTTCACTTAATCCATAAAGTGAAACTATGAATTGGTCGATGATACCTCTTCTTCTTTGATTATTTTTTAGTATACTTAACAAAAAAATATTACCAAAGAAAACAGCAAAATGGTTTATTGGCGATTCGTCAAAAGCAGGCCATAAAAATCTTTAATTTGTAATAAAATTATTGAAAAAAAATATGTTAATAGCTACACTTTGCCTTTGTTAAAATTTATAAAATTTCCTTGAGCTATTACTTTTAGTTGATTTATAGTTTCACTTACCCCATCTCGTATAGGTGAACCCAAAACGAATTGGTCAATGATATCTCTTCTTGTTTGTTTATTTTTTAGTAGACATAACAGCAACATGTGTTTTTCAGCCGGGTGTGTCATGTTTGATTTTTTGTAGGCAATTAAAGTATGTTACTCTAACTCGATTCTTTAGTGACTTAAGGCCAAAGTCTTAAGGGGCCCTACTAGATTCCTTTTCCACCACTGGTAGGTAAGAGTTATTTGTGTACTTTTATTCATGTTCATATGTATGTTTACCTCTTTCCATGTGTCCATGTGTGTACAGGTGCACATGTACATATATTGGTGCGTAGTGTCGCTTTGCATTCTAATGTTATTGACTTTTTACAAAGTTTTCATAATATTTTTTCGCCTTTTCGCCAAAGTTTCACAGAGCTCTGAACTCGTAGGCTTCGAGTTTGTTGCCTCTTACACAGACAGGCATGCACTCATTGTCCTGAGTGTGTATGTGTGGGTGTAAGTTTTACTACATACGAAGTACACATGGATGTGAGAAAAGTCTAGGATGTTGTGGCTTCAAAAAAAGAAAATCATTTACACTCATTTTACACACTGACACACATATACGCCGCCATCACGTTTGTTGGGGAACCCAGCATACCAAAGCAGTGAGAAATTGCGGAAGCTTCCAAAACTTAACTTTTCGCTGTTCGTAAAGCCCATAGTAGCACTAGTTCGCTTATATGATTAATAAATTTCAAGGTGCGACGAGAGACAAACCTCAAAATATCAACTACAACCTGTAGCGTTGCGTTATGGGCAGCATCCTGTTCAATCAATTTAACACTGACGCAATAACATTTTGGCGGGAAAATGTGTTTATCCTCCTTTCTAACCTTTCGATATCTCTCATATGCAGCCCTTGTTACTACAACCAGTAGCGTTGCGTTGTGAGCAGCATTTTTACCCCAATTCTCGTTTTCTTTTTACCATCGACAACTTAACTTGTGGTGTTTGTTTTTTGATGCTTTCGTTTTTGCTACACCCGGCAGCGTTGTGTTATGGACAACAGTCTTTACTTCTGTAGCTTATTTACAGTCGCCGTTTTAAATAAACTCGCCGTCTTCCATAGGAGCGAAAGAACAATTCACTCTAAGATCCAACGACAGCCGGTCCTATGCACCGGATAGACCCGAAGCAGCAATTCTTCGGCCAAGGGCTGTCACCTCGGTACGGCGTGCCGCTACAACAACTCCAAGATCTCTTTTCCACTGTTTTTGCTGGGTATCCTCGTACATGTGTTCATTCACACTACTTTTGCTGCAAAAAAAAGAAGGAATTCAAACTTTAGCCAAAGGAAATAACTTATCAGTTTATATTTATCAACGACAAGAAGCTGGCATGAGTGTGAGTGCATGTAAGTGTATGGGTATGCGTTATTTTGCAATACTCGAACGTATTTTTTATTGGGGTTTTTTTACCCGCATACCAAGCAACACAGCAACAACTTTTGGTGACGACGTTTGGTGGCTGACGGACTGACGGACGTAACGGATACGTAACATTTTTCGCAAAAATGAACGAGTTCCCCCTTACACAGCCACACACACATTCAAACTCGTGCGCGAATTTTTACACATTTAACGACGCAGGCATGACACTTTAGCGGGAAAACTTGCAAGGCCTTCTCATAAGACAATGCCTCTTCTTAGATTCAATACACATTCGTTAATGCCTTTTAAACCTTGGCGTTTCAGAATGCCTTCTTTGCAAATGATAAGTGATCCTCCACACATTCTAATGTTGCTTTTCTTAGAAGGGTTACTAGTAGTCCTTGTTATAAACTCTCTACTTATTCTTTAGTTCATTCTTTGAGAAAACCTGCATAAAGTCTTTCATATATTCAATGAGAGAGATCCAAGAAACATTCCTGGCTCACTTCTTGTGAACGCCTTAATACCATGTCTGATGAGTGAAGGTAGTACGGAAAGTGTTCGCCGTAGCGATAGACTGTGAAGTTACAGGGTGGGTCATTTAAATTTTAAGTTTGAAATTTCTGGAAAGGTTGAACATTGTCATTTAATAATGGAACACAATAGTCGTGTTCTTTTCAGGTAACTAGCTTTGTTACCTAGTTAGTAACCAATATTGTATTCTGGCAACATTCATCAACATTTTTAACCAGATGGCTTTTTGCTTTTTTTTGTTTACAAACAAAAAAAGCAAATTCTGGAAAACGAATTTTGTTATTTCGTATAGTTTCTTGTTGTCTTGGTAGGCATTTCTTTCTTCGACGGGAACATTCTAATTCGTCATTTCTGGCTTTGTAGCAAGCCAACAGAATCAACGTATCGTCCCTGGACCACAATTTTCGTTTAGTCACTCTTAAATAATTTAGCTACATCGAAATTTCTCTAAATCTTAACAATAAACATTTTTACTTACCGTTTTTGCATCATTATAATTTATGGAAATGATATTATTCCGCTTTTTCCATTTTCTTATTCTTTCATTCTATTTATTTTCTTAGCAAAAAATATCAAAAAACATACGTTTTTGATTTTGTTATAGAAGCCGGGTGTGTCATAATATTTTTTTTGTTAAAAAAATAAGTCAGGTAACTCGATTCGTTACCGAGTAACAGCCAACTCGCTTGCTTACCGAGTAACTTCCATACAAATACTTATACTTAGTACTTTAGTAACCTCAAAAGAACACAGCTAATATAAGGTGATCCATCTAAAGGTATTTTTTCAGAACAAAAAAAAAAACATAAAAATTCAAATCAAAGGTGAAATCTTTATTGGTAATTTGAAAGGACATTTTATGGCATTCATTTTTTGAAAATAATTACCTTCAAGTGTTGACAACTGTATTATGGAAATGAGCGGGAAGATCCGCTGTTTTTGACCAAAATTTTGTTCAGTGATGAGGCCCAAACAAAATTGCCGCATTTGGGCTGAAGAGCAACAAGAAGAGTTGCCATTATACCTAGAGAAAATCACGGTTTGGTGCGGTTTATAAGCTGGTGGAATCATCGGTTCCTTTTATTTCCAAAATGATGATGGCCGGAACGTAACCGTGAATGGTGCTCGCTATCGCGCCATGATAGCTATCTTTATGCTACCTGAAATTGAAGCCCGTAATTTTGCCGACACTTGGTTTCAACAGGACGGTGCCACCTGCCACACAGCTGCTTGAACAATGGATCTATTGAGATGTCATTTCGAATAGCAGCTAATTTCACGTTTTGGACAGGTGAGTTGGCCGCCTAGACCAAATGATATCACACCTTTAGACATTTTTCTTTGGGGTTACGTAAAGTCCAAAGTCTATGCTGACAAACCAGTTACGATTCAAGTTTTAGAAGCCAACATTATGCGTGTCATTAAAGCCATGCTCGAACTAGTCATCCCAAAATGGACCCTCAGAATGGAAACACTGAAGCGTAGTTGCGGCCAACATTTTAAGGAAATTATATTCAAAAACTAAATACCAGAAAATTCCTTTCAAATTACCAATAAAGATTCCACACTTGATTTGAATTTTTATATTTTTTTTTGTTCTGAAAAAATACCTCTAGATGGATCACCCTATATAAATCATATGACTACCACAACTGGCTCAGCAGTACCTCATCCGATCAACCAAATTTGTCAGTACATTTTGATTGTTTTGGGTCGAATTTCTTCAATGGCAACTTGTATTTTTTTGTTTCCAGCCTTCAATTGTTTCGGATGCTGCCCGCAGAAAATAATCAAAAGGGGTCAAATCACAGCTCCGAGGCGGTCAATTGACATTACAATATCGGCTTATTATTCGAATTTCACAGTGTGTAAAATATCGATGGTTGCGTTGGCTGGCATGCCATTCTTTTGAGTTTTTAAAACAGAAATTCCTTAAGCTTGGCGCGATAATGCTCAACGTTGACGGTAACGGCGGCTCCTTACTCATTTTCAAAGAAAAATGGCCAATGATGACGCCAGCTCAAAATCCAAACCAAACAGTGACTCGTTGTAGATGCATTGGCTTCTAAAAAATCAGGTGTGGGTTCTCTGAACCCATATGCGGCAAATTTGCCTTCGAAATGAAAATGAGCTACATCATTTTTCGGTAAAATTCTTCATATCCTGCCAAACAAGCTTTAGCCCATTAGACGTAGCATAAGCGAATCGAATGGTCATGGGGCTTCAGTTCCTGGACCATTTAAACTTGTAAGCCTTCATACAGAGGTCTTCATGCAAAATTCTTCTCAAAGAAGTGCGAGAAATGTTAACTACCTGACAACGATGACGAGTTGATGTTGATAGAGGCTCTTGGACATTCTTAGCCACAGCAGCAATATTTTTGATTGAACCCACTGGACGAGAACAAACTCGGGTTGGTTTGTCAAATAAAGGTCTATTTTCATGAACTCTCTTTACAAATTGACGCACAAAATTAGGGCTGATCTCTCTTCGAACATTGTCCATATAAATTTCTTACAGTGTGCGTAAAAGACTCACTACTTTGAAAGTTAGTTTTTAATATTTTCCAACCGTGATCGAGCGTATAGCGTCCCATTATGCAAATGTCGAACATAAACCTTAAAATAAAAATAAAAATGAATGTTATTCAACCTTTCAAAGTCATAGAAATCGGTAGTTAAAATTTAAAATGGCCCACCATTTATATAAGTCATTTGACTTTGGCCCACAATTTTGTTCGGAAGGTCGTAGGTTCGAACTTCAGAGCAGGCAGATCAAAAATAAACGGAAAATTAAATAAAGTAAAATTAATTTCTCAGTTAGAAAAATTCTTTTTGGTATTTCAAAACGCGTTCTGGAAAACCTCTGGAAGGCCTTTCAATAGAAGGGATCGTGGAAAGCCTGGCTTTACAATCTAACCCTGTGTTAATTTCAAATGAGAGTAGAATGCAGCAAGCACTCCTCCGAGCATCCTAAGAAGGGCTCCTAGAAGGCCGTGATGGGTCCTTCCTTTTCCCGCTGGAACTACAACTACCGCATACCAACCAACATATAAACATACCTGAACAATTGTTTTCCATTAAAGCTAGAAATAGCAAAACTGTCGACACTTGATAAAGTTTCCATTCATACGCCAAACCGCCAACTAGTGCCATATTTGTTTGCCCCCATCCGCCCACCCGTCTTAGCTGTGACGATCATTCGTTCATTCACATGGCTTTGCTGCAACATTGAGTTCTCTGATTTCCCCCCGCCAGAATATGAAGGAAGACCTGGAAGCAGACAGGAAGAAACCAAAGTGGGTACATGGAATTTAAGTGCTTTCTCTGGATGAACAACTTTAAGAGCGAATAATTAAAATGGCTTGAAAATATAATCGCCCTTAAGAAAGGAATAACTCGTGCAGAATCCTTTTGGTGTAAAAGCGAAACTGAAACTATTCAAAAAGTCGTTCAACATGAATCCGCTGTTGAAATGTAAGAAAGGACAATTATAACTGGAAGTAAGTAAAATTGACGCAACAAGAGTAAGAAAATTTGACGGACCAGTCTAACAAACTGAGACAGGTGATCTTAAAGTTTGGGCGTTGAATCTAGTGACCATGGTACAATACTCGTAAACAAGATATAATCACTAGCCCAACAACAACAAAAATAGTTCGCTAGATTGTCAAAGTCACTTGAAAGAGAATGCCAAAAGTAAAATGTTTTAATGTTTGAAGATAATTGTGAATGTTGAATAAAGGATGTTTCCTTTAAAAACTTCAACAAACATCATTGTCAAATTACAAAAATTATTTAAAACTACGAGAAAAAATTTAAATCAGCTGCTAGCATAACTCTACTTTATTTATTGTATCATGCTAGTAGTGACATACATGTCTTGAAAGATCAGGTCAAATTAGTGAGATTTTTTGGGGGTTTTTATTGTCTGAAATTTTAAAAGTGCTAAATTTCCTGTTTGAAATTGAGAAAATAAAAATTGAAATTGCGATAAAACAAATTACAATAAAGAAACGTAAAATACAGTAAAGAAAATACAAATTGAAATTGAGCAACAAAAATTAAAATTGAGAAATGTAAATTAACATTGAGAAAAGACAAATTGAAAAACTTAAATTGAAATTGAGAAAATATATTTAAATTGAAATGGAGAAAATATATACTGTAAATGAAAAACACAATTTGAAATTGAGAAAGTAGAATTAGATATTAAGTAATGTAAATAGAGATTAAAAAAATAAACCAAAATTGAGAAACGCAAATTTAAATTGAGAAAAAACAAAGTAATATTAAAAAAAAATGGAAAATGTAAATAAAATTGAAAAAATAGAAATAAAAGTTCAGTAATGTAAATGTAGATTAAAAAAATCGAAATTATTAAATGAAAATTGATGTTGAAAAAAAAAAACAAATTGATATTATCCGTGTTCTTTTTTCAGGTTACTAAAGAAGCATTAGTACGGAAGTTACTCGGTTATCAAGCGATTTGGCTGTTACTCGTTAACGAAACGATTTAGTGTTACCTGACTTATTTTTTTAACAAAACTCGAAAAGTCAGCGTGAAATTGAAAAACGTATGTTGAAATTGAGAGAATATATTTAAATTGAAATCGAGAAAATAGATACTGAAATTAAAAAACATAATTTGAAATTGAGAAAATATAATTTGATGTTAAGTAATGTAAATGGAGACTAAAAAAATTAATCGAAATTGAGAAACGCTAATTTAAATTGAGAAAAATCAAAGTAATATTGGAAAAACAAATTGGAAAATGTAAATGAAATTGAAAAAATATAAATTGAGTAATGTAAATGGAGATTAAAAAAATCGAAATTTATGCCGTGTTTTTTTTCAGGTTGCTAAGCAAGCATTTGTACGGAAGTTACTCGGTAAGCAAGCGAGTTGGCTGTTACTCGTTAACAAAACGAGTTATAGCTACCTGACTTATTTTTTAACAAAAAAAATATTATGACACACCCGGCTTCTATAACAAAATCAAAAACATATGTTTTTTGTTGTTGATACAGAAAGAAAATGAAAAGAATGAAAGAAAAAGAAAATAGAAAAAGAGCGATAAAACCATTTCCAAAAATTACAATGATGCAAAAACGGTAAGTGAAAATGTTAAGATTTAGAGAAATTCCGATGAATTATTTTTTAAGTCACTAAACGAAAATTGTTGACCAGGGACCAGGCGTATATGCTGTTGGCTTGCTACAAAGCCAGGACGAATTTCAATGTACCCGGCGAAAAGAAATGCCTACCAACGAAATTAAATTTGTCAATACAATGTTAACAAACAATAAACTATACGAAATAATAAAATTCGTTTTCCACAATTTTCTTTACCATTTTTTTTGTTTGTAAACAAACTTTTGTTGGGCTTATGCTGCCATCTGATTCAAAATGTTGTTGAATGTTGCCAGAATATCATATTGCTAACTAACTAGCAATATTTAGACTTTTCAGAAAATCTTAATTGATATTGAGAAAATATTATTGAAACAACAAATTTGGTTAGCACACAATTTAACCCACTTTCTTTTACATATTTTACTCGTATTCTTCGTCAAAACAAAGCATTGTATGTGGTAATTATAGAGACACCTAATAATAATGCATAATTATCATTAAGGTCGAAGCATGTAACATAAATTGAATGTTCCCCTTCTCTTTTGGATTTATTATGAAAATAAGACGAAAGCACAGGATGCATCGGATAAGAGAATTGACAAAAAGATGAGACCAGTCGGAAAACTAATTAGAAGACAGGCAAATCGAAACCGTGTTTCACAAAACAACAGTTACTCATCTTTGGCTGGGAGCGTACAATCCTATATTGAATCCTATGAAATAAAAGGTAGCACCTTGTACAGACATATGATGAACAATCAAGACATGCAAGGAACTCACTTTATACGAGGGTGACCGCAAAAGTAAATGGCCTAACATAAAAAGAACCGTTTTTTTTGAATTTTTATTATTTATTTTTCAACATAATCTCCTTCTAACTCAATACACTTCATCAAACGTTTTTCAAGTTTTTTAATTCCATCCGAAAAATTAGATTTTTCAAGACCTTCAAAATATGCCTCAGTTTCAGCAATAACCTCGCTATTGGACGAAAATTTTTTGCCACCGAGAATTTTTTTTAAACTTGGACACAAGAAATAATCAGAAGGAGCTAAATCTGGACTATATGGTGGATGCAGAGCAATTTCAAATCGTAATTCGGCCAGTTTTTGTTGAGTTAAAAATGCAGTGTGTGAAGGAGCATTATCTTGATGAAAAAGTACTTTTTTTTCTTAATGCGGTCGTTTTATCTTGATTTCTTCACTCAACCGATCCAATAATGCACAATAATATTCACTATTTATAGTTTTTCCTTTCTCAAGATAATCAATAAATATTATACCCCTTGCATCCCAAAATACTGTGGCCATTACTTTTCCTGCTGCCTTAACAGTTTTCGCCTTCTTGGGACCACTTTTACCAGCTTCTATCCATTGTTTTGACTGTTCTTTGCATTCTGGGATGTAGTGATGGATCCATGTTTCATCAACAGTTATGAATCGGCGCAAGAACTCTATTGGACTACGCTGATAAATCGCTAAAAGCTCCTCGGAATTGGTCCAACGGACGAGTTTTTGGGGCAAAGTCAACAAACGCGGCAACTTTTTCGCGGATAGCTTTTTCATGTGGAACTTGACCAGAAAAGTTTGAACCAAAGATCCTTCAAATTGTAGATATACGTGTTAAAAGGAAATTTTATCATTGCTTACATTTTAATTTAGTTGGATGCGTTCTTAATTTTTATTAGTCATTTTTGAATTTCAATTCAATCAATTTGTCTCTTCTTTATATCGATTTTATAAATGTATTTTTTCAATTTCCATTTTTTTTTTCAATCTCATTTTACTTTTTTAACGTATTTCCTCAATTTCTGTTAGTGTTTTTTAATTTGTATTTTCTCAATTTCAATTTACATTTATTCTATTTTATCAATATCAATTTATCTTTTCTTAATTTTAATTTACGGTTTTTAATTTTAGTTTGTATTATCTGAATTTCAATTTGTGTTAATTTCTATTTTATCAATATCAATTTATAATTTCTCAATTTCAAGTTGTATTTTTAATTTTAATTAACGTTTTTCAACGTATTTTCTCAACTTGTCAAACATCAATTTGTCTTTTCTTAATATCGATTTTATAAATAAATATCTTTGTATTTTCTTAATTTTAATTTGTATTGTCTCAATTTCAATTTGTATTTTTTTCAATTTCATTTATAGTTTCTTATTTTTATTAAATTTTTTTAATTTGTAGTTTCTCTATTTCAGTTTACGTTTCAAAATTTTAATTAGTATTTTCTGAATTTCAATTTGAGTTAATTTCTATTTTAAAAACATCAATTTATTTTTGTTCAGTGTATTTTCTCAATTTCTATTAGGGTTTTTCAATTTGTATTTTTTTAATTTTCAATTTCAATTTGTTTTTTCCTAACTTCAAATACGAGTACTTTTTTGTCAATATAAATTTGAATTTTCTTAAATTTAATTTACATTTCTCAATTTCAATTAGAATTTTCTCAGTATCAATTTACATTTCTCAAATTTCAATTTGTATTTTTTCAATTTCACAGTTTTTCTATAACGTTTCTCAATAACATTTTGTTTTTCTCAACTTGAAAATGCGTTTATCAATTTCAATTGACAGTTCTTATCTACATTACAAATCCTTATCTACATTCGTAACGAAATTTGGACCGATATTTGTTTTTTCCTGGGTGACAAGTAATGTGGGTTCTTACGAGGGCTGCTATACACATATTTCTTTCCAAATAATGAACATGCGAGTATTTATCATCGAAAATGATATTATTGTTTTTTGAAGTATTATCCAGCATGATTTTACACTTTTGCATGCGCTCAAACCAATTGTCGAAGCACTTTTTCCACTCCAATTGAGATACCTCCAAAATATGGGTTTTGAACGCTTCACATCTTCTGGCGACGAAAGTCGTTGACCACGCATTTTTTTCTTGATGTGCGGGAATAAAAAGAAGTCATTGGATGTCAAATCAGGACTATACGGCGGATGACCCATCAGTTCGACGTTTTGGTCGGTCAAAAAGGAGCTGGTTTGAGCCGATGTGTATGAGCTCGCATTTTCATGGTGCACAATGATTCGTCTTCTCTTGTTCGTTTCTCGAATTTCTTCGAAGACTTCAGGCAAACAAATTGAGGTGTACCACTCAGAATTGACCGTCCTACGTTGCTCAAGCGGAACAGTCGCCACTTGACCAGTTTTGCCGTAGAAACAGGCGACCATTTGCTTCGAAGTGTTTCTTCCACGAACAACTTCCGTTGGATTTGGCTCGTCTTCGAAGACCCTTACGGTCGATTGCTCTTTTGTTTCGGGCTTATACGCATAAATCCATGATTCGTCACCTGTGACGATCTTATAAACGTCCTTTGAAGCACCGCCATTTTTTTTTTTTAAATTTCTTTGCACCAATCGACACGAGCCTTTTTTTGAGCGATTGTCAAATTGTACGGGATCCAACGAGAACAAACCTTTTTTACGGCCAGGTGTTCATGCAATATCGAATGTATGCTGGTGGAAGAAATGCCCAAGGATGCCTCTATCTCACGGCATCAATGTTCTCTGGCACAACGGCCGTTTTTGGACAACCTTCGCTTTGAGCGAGCGTCGGCCACCATTCATTTTATTAAACCAGTTTTTATAGGATAGCGTTTCATCGCCATACAAAGTCGAATGCTGTGAAAAGTGATTGCACTAAAAAAGTTCACGAATTAATTTCATTTTTTTTGCCAAATTGATTTTTTCAAGTCACGTAATGGAAATGTCAGATGGCACTAAGTGTTGCCTAAGCCAGAAATATATACTTATATAGCAACCCTCGTATAGTGATATGGTGTCGATCGGTAAAATTTTTTAGCAGGTCTAATAATCTTCCTCTTTGAAGGTTACAAACAAATGCATCAAGTCATAATGGCCCTCTACCACAAAGTGCTAGGGGTATACAAATTGTTAATCCTTTTTTAAGATTATCTCCAGCAGAGCAAATTACAAAAGGAAATAAATGCCTTTAATTTATCTCCCATGGTCGCTTTTGTTTTACATTAAGTCCACTGAGCTTTTGGACTATACGCGTCATAAACACATACGTATACACAAGTGTACGAGGACGCACGCACATCTCTACTTTGTCTGCCTATAGATATCCATAGTGCCGAATATCGACATTTTGCAACATTTTAATTTAATTTTAATTCATTACAGCTTCATTAAAATTGGGATGATATAATTAAATTAAATTATTCCTTCCGGCAATACAACAACCCAACAGACACATGACAATAATTTCGAATACGACCGCATGCGACTTTGTTGTCACATCAACAAATGGAAGATGGAAAAAACAATTGGCCAAATGAATAAAGGCAAATTATCAGCCACAGAGAAGGCCAAAATATACATAAACTTAAGCGGACAGCTCAAAGAAAAATGGAGGCAAGTAAATAAGACGGCTGGATGGTCGACTACTACCAGGTAACAATATTCATTGGATATAACGAAGTTGTACGAGGGTTGCTATTTATATTTCGAGTCCTGACAATACTAGTGTTCCCAGATGCAAACTGGAATTTCCATTGGAAACTTTGACATTTTTTAGCATAACTTCACTCAGAACGTTTTGTCATTTGATGGCGAATTGTTTTGTTTACAGTGTGTTGAACAATTCATCTCATTCAAAAAATGGAATTATCCCGTGAAAATTTTCGTGTGACAATTTTCCGCGTTGGTTATCGAGACAAGAGTGTTAAAATCAACTTGTTTCGACTTTTGGCGATGAAGCACGATCAAAAACCACTGTTAAGTTCATTCTCTGACGCCGTTCGCTCCAGGATGAATTTCGTGAAGGACGTCTAACTTAGGTCACTTTGCCAGAAACCATCGATGCTGGGCATGAACTAATTAAGCAAGACCGACATGTGACAAACCGTGAGATTGAGGCATCCTTGGGCATTAGTATGACAAGCATCAGTAAATATTTATTTGGACGTGAAAAATGGGAGATTTGCATTCGTCTAGTTCGTGTTGCCATCATGCATTGGACACGTGAGGAGAGGTCATTGTGTGTTGAAGCGTATTTTTCAAATGCACACTCGATCATTGCAGTGCAGCGTGCTATTCGTTTACGATTCGCTGTTTCCCCATGCGGACGTGTTCCTGGTGAAACACACCTCTCCAAACATGAAAGGTGAGAATTTCGTAATGATAAAAGGTGATAGTGATCATTTGAAATTTGAATTGGCTGTTTAAAAAAGGACTGATAACCTTTTCAAATTTCTGATTTTATTGGTCATAAAGACATTTGCAGTCATTAGGGATATTCAATAAACATGGGTACAGGTTAACATTATAGCCAGGTAATACAGTAAAACTCAAGTCGTGACAATGCAGATCATCGCAGAGTGCGTAAAATATCAATGGTTGCGTTGGCTGTGCGACATGTGGCTCCGTCTTGTTTAGACCAAATGTCGTCCATGTCATTCTCTGGAATTTATGGAAACAAAAATTCGTTGAGCATGGCGCGGTAACGGCCACCATTGACGGTAACAGCGGCTCCTTGCTCATTTTTGAAGAAAAATGGGCCAATGATGCCACCAGCCCAAAATCCACACCAAACAGTGACTCGTTGTGGACGCACTGGCTTCTCAATAGTCACGTGTGGGTTGCCTGAACCCCATATGCGGCAATTTTTCTTATTGACATAGCCACCGAAATGAAAATGAGCTTCATTTGAAAACAAAATTTTTCGGTCAAATTCTTAATCTCCTGCCAAGCAATTGTCAGCCCATTGGGCGAAGCAAAAGCGCATCGGATGGTGCTCCATTTTTAAATTACAAAGTTTCACCTTTCCAGAAAAAGAAAACCTGAATTTTGAACAAATTAATTTCACAACTTTCGACGTTGATTACCACGACAGGAGTGCATCGATGAACTTAAATCTTTGTATGGCGATGAAGCAGCATACTCTAGCACTGTGAAAAACTGGTTTAATGAATTCAATCGTGGCCGACGCTCGTTCAAAGACGAAGGTCGTGAAGGTTGTCCAAAAACGGCCATTGTGCCAGAGGACATTGATGCCGTGCGTGAACTGATAATGCAAGATCGTCATGTGACATACTGTAAGATACAGGCATCCTTGGGCAGTTCTACAACCAGCAAACATTCGATATTGCATTAACACCTGGCCGTAAAAAAGGCCTGTTCTCGTAGGATCCCGCACAACTTGACAATCCCTCAAAAAAAGACTCGTGTCGATTGGTGCAAAGAAATTTTGAAAAAATACGATCGCTGTGCTTCAAAAGACGTTTATAAGATCGTCACAGGTGACGAATCATGGATCAATGCGTATGAGCCCGAATCGAAACAGCAATCGACCGTGTGGGTCTTCGAAGAAGAACCAAATCCAACGAAAGTTGTTCGTGGAAGAACCACTGCGAAGCAAATGGTCGCCTGTTGTTTCTTCGGCAAAACTGGTCATGTGGCGACTGTTCCGCTTGAGCAACGCCGGACGGTCAAAATCTGAGTGGTACACCACAATTTGTTTGCCTGAAGTCTTCGGGGAAATTCGAAAAACGAACAAGAGAAGACGAATGGTTGTGCACCATGACAATGCAAGCTCTCACACATCGGCTCAAACCAGCGCCTTTTTGACCGGCCAAAAGGTCGAATTGATGGCTCATCTGCCGTACAGCCCTGACTTGACACCCAATGACTTCTTTTTATTACCGCACATCAAGAAAAAAATGCGTGGTCAACGATTTTTGTCGCCAGGTTTTTGAACGCTTCAACAGCGTTCAAAAACCAAACCAAGTGTATAAATCATCAAAACCATTTTTGATGATAAATATTCGCAGTTTCATTACACAGTACAACAGCCAATCTGGGGGTGAGAAATTCTAAGTCAGGGTGATGGTACTAGGTCAGTATATTAAAACCCTCAAAGGGTTTTGCGTTCGTATGTGCCAGTTTTAATAATTACATTTTCTTTAATCCATTAATATACTGTTTCTCTACCAAATCAACATTTTTGCAATTAGAAATAAATTTATGAAGAAAATTTTGGCAAAAAAAAATTTTTTTTTTTTTAAAACATATAAATCCCAAACGGAAAAACGTGTAGAGTCTTATAACTTTCACGTAAAGTCACATAACCTATAAACAAAATGCGACATAGATCATAGAAATCGATTAACGCGTTCTGCTTTTATTTACAATTAAGTGAAGGTATCCCATTTTGACAAGAATATTGATATATGTTTTTATTCAAAAAAGTGTCATTTATCGCCTTTTTTATAAATTTTCCCCAATAACTCCAGACTTCTGGCCATAAAAAATAATAAAAATAAACAAAAAAAAAAAAAAATTTTTTGCAAAATTTCTTCATAAATTTATTTCTAATTGCAAAAATGTTGATTTGGTAGAGAAACAGTATATTAATGGATTAAAGAAAATGTAATTATTAATTTTTCTCAATTTATTTCAGCAAAATCGAACTAGTCGTTCTCGAGTTATGTCAAACTACGTTTTTGCCAACATTTTACAACTAAGCGAAAAAACATCAAGATAAGGAAAAAATGTAAAAGGTCATAAAAACATACGAACGCAAAACCCTTTGAGGGTTTTAATATACTGATCTAGTACCATCACCCTGACTTGGAATTTCTCACCCCCCAGACAATAACCCCAAAAATGTTCCACAGTGTTATTAGACCTCAAATATATATAGCAGCCCTCGTATATGCGAAAAATATAAAAAAAACTAAAGATATAGTGGGTTCCTTGTGTCCATTTTTAATACCAGCCGTTCCTAGCATTTACACACACCTCTGCAAAGTGGCTTTCTACTGACCGACGAACATGTCTAGATAGTATACGATTTCTACGACGATATAGAATACTGCCGTCCTAAGAAAGAAAGTCACAAGCGCCAAAATTGCAAAATTGAGATAAGAGTAGTTTCGAAACCGTGTATGAGTATCTGATGTTTGTGTTTAACATAAGTGACCCATTTTCAGCTGTAAATGACTGAAAAATGTTAAGCAAAATGGTCACATCTACCACTGCTAGTGTGTTTCGTAGTCAAAATAGCTAAATTTCTCAAAACTAATAAAATGAAGATGTGACATTCTTTCTTAGGAGGGCAGAATATATGTTCATATATATGTACTTTGTATTGGAATATTGCCTCCAAATCAACTAAAAAAAAAGATTGGTACATATGAATCTAAAATAGTTCGTATTCAATTCACAGGGGCCAATATAGGCAAAATTAAAATAAATGTTAAAATAAACAACCATTACCATTATAAAATAGATCTTGTCGCATGTTCTTCAACTGGTTACATCAAGGCTTCATAGGTCTTCTTGGCTTTTGTATTACGACTGGACGTCCCTTATTGCATCCTTCCTTGAACTCACTGTCGAAGATTTGCTGTACCGGAACATTGTTATTCATTCGCACAACATAGAGCAGCCTTCGCAATTGCTCAGGAATAATGTACACGACTGTTATCAATATCATTCTCGGAGGCAGTCTGCCACCCATTGCGGCTGCGGCGCTTGCACACAACTATCGTCTGCTTGTGAACCGATAAGCCGTTTGAATTCTCATGGGTCAAGATTACCAAACACCATCCCCAATACGTGTCCCGCATGTGGCAATGTTCCCCATGACGTAGCTCACTTGTTCCAATGTGCTGCACAACCAGCCAACATTTTTGTGGACCAACCCATTCGATAAAGCTCTACATTTAGTTCTAGACATCGGTGAGACGAAGGAACAAAACCAAAAAATAAAAGATTTATTAATTAAAAGTAAAAACTAGTAACTAGGCTATATTAGACGTGTTTTGTTTGTGCTCGGTTATTGAACGAGTAAATGTTCGCTAAGGCAATAATTTAAAAAAAACTGCATAAATCTTTGTGAACGAGGGCTGCTATACACATTTCTGGCCTAATAATGGAAATGCGAATATTTATCATCGAAAATGGTTTTATTGTTTTTCAAAGTATTCTCCAGCATGATTTTAACACTTTTGCATGCGGTCAAACCAATTGTCGAAGCACTTTTTCCACTCCGATAGAGACACCTTCAAAACATGGGTTTGAACGCTTCAACGGGATCTTCTGGCGACGAAGATCGTTGACCATGCATTTCTTGATGTGCGGGAATAAAAAAGTCATTGGGTGCCAAGTCAGGGCTGTATGGCGGATGACCCATCAATTCGACGTTTTGGCTGGTCAATAAGACGCTGGTTTGAGCCGATGTGTGAAACCTCGCATTGTCATGGTGTACAATGATTCGTCTTCTCTTGTTCGTTTTTCGAATTTCTCCGAAGACTTCAGGCAAACAAATTGTGGTGTTCCACTCAGAATTGCCCGTCCTACGTTGCTCAAGCGGAATAGCCGCCACATGACCAGTTTTGCCGAAGAAACAGGCGACCATTTGCTTCGAAGTGCTTCTTCCGCGAACAACTTTCATTGCATTTGGCTCGTTTGCTGTTTTGTTTCGGGGTCATGCGCATAGATCCATGATTCGTCACCTGTGACGATCTTATAAACGTCTTTTGAAGCACCGCGATCGTATTTTTTCAAAATTTCTTAGCACCAATCGATTCGAGCCTTTTTTTGATCAATTGCCAAATTGTGCGAGATCCAACGAGAACAAACCTTTTTTACGGCCATGCAATATCGAATGTTTGCTGTTGAAAGAAATGCCCAAGGATACCTCTATATCACGGTATGTCACATGACGAACTTGCATTATCAGTTCACGCTCGGCATCAATGTTCTCTGGCACAACGGCCGTTTTTGGACGACCTTCGTCTTTGAACGAGCGTCGGCCACGGTTGAGTTTATTAAACCAGTTTTTCACAGTGCTATAGGATGGCGCTTTATCGCCATACAAAGATTTAAGTTCATCGATGCACTCTTGTCTTGATAATCCACGTCGAAAGTTGAGAAAAATGATCGCACGAAAATGTTCACGAGTTAATTCCATTTTTTTGCCAAATTGATTTTTTCACGTCACTGTAAACAACACAAATAATGGACGTACGTCAAAACGTTGTACGTTTACGATAAAAAAAATGCCAATTTTCCAATGGAAATGTCTGATGGCGATGGAGATAGGCCAGAAATATATATAGCATCCCTCGTATACAAAAAGTGAACAACTCTAAAACACTGAATTTGAAAGCTTGGAATTTATAGAAAAAAAGTTATTCGGGAAATACAATAAGCGAGTAATAACCGATTTTGGGCCATTCTTGAATATTTTTTTCCCTAAAATTTTTAAACTTTTAAAACAAACTGTTTATGTTCTAATTGTCAAAAATTATCTGTATATAAAACCATTTTTCTATTTTTGGATTAATGGTGGGAAGTTATCGCATTTTTGTTTAGCTTAATAACAGAGCGACAAACACAACACGGCTATTGTATGTATATAATATATATATTTGCTGGACCCGCTGTTCCAACAGCGACTCTACTGTCTGCATCTGCTCCGCCTCTTGGACATTGTTTCAGTAGACACAACTTGTGTGTTTTCTTATACTCCTTCAAAAATGTTTTTCCAAACTCCTCTCTGTAGTGTCCCAAATGTCCTTAATTTCCCCCATATCACATTAAGAATCGTCTCAAATCCATTAGCTGGTCACGATGTAGTTCTTATACTAAGTGTTCATTTATATATGTACATCTTATTATACGTAGAGCGACATTAAACAAGCAAGCAAGTTCATCTGAAATATCGAATCTCTGTTTGTTTTCATATTATCTAAATGAAAATAATAAAAATTGTTCAAATGAAATACAACCAATCTTTTGCCATGGTTACGTGTTAGGTATAAAACTTTTTTAATGTTTATCAATTTAATTCTTTTTGTTTTCTTCGTATTTCTTTCAAATCAGCAATCAATGAACTTCCAATAAAGCATTCCATGCATTCACATTCTGCGGGTGCAACAATATAGCCCTTTGTACGAGTTTCAATGAACGATTTTTGTCGAGAGGTTGTACAGCTTTGCTGGCAACCAAAAGGGTTTGAGAATCTTCAATAGAGTTGCTTCTGTAAAAGAGAAAAGGAAAAAATTGTAATACAAATGTCATGTTTTAAGAAATGTATAATTTGTCTGTTAAAACATAAAATACATTCCGAAATTAAGTTTAAGTTTTATATTCGTCAATGACCAAGATTTTCTTCAAGACCTGACCCTCATACACATCCATAATGGGCAATGCACACGGCGAGTACGAAATCAAGTTCCCCACGAAATCAGAACTTAATTAATTTAAACAAAATTTGGATGGACATGGCATTGTCAGAACCATAAGCCATCTTTATGGCCAATTTCAATATACGGGCAGCATATCCTGAACAATGAAAAGATTGCCTATTCAATTACTAAACCAACATGGTCCTGAACTGTGCAATACATCTCTGGCATACAGATTGTATTACGGGGAAATTTCCTTTCAAGTTCTTTTTGATTTCCTACATATAATTGGTGATCCAAGTAGAGATACTTTTTTGAATAGCCTTTTTTGACAGATCACGTGTGAGTCGTGTCATGCTGTCATGTTATTTTTGTTTAGTATTGTTTGGCATCTCATCATTGAAAGACTTACTCCCTGAACAACGTTTACAAATCGTTCAACTTTATTACGAAAATTCACGTTCTTTGAGGAATGTGGTTCGTGCACTTCGTTCAACTTATGGTGGACATAATCGGCCTACTGAGCGTACAATTCGCAACACCATCACCCATCATGAGACCCAGCATTCATAATTGGATATTATTGACCGAATAGACCACGTCCAGGAAGCAGTGAAGAAAATGTAGCGGCCGTAGCTGAGAAAGTACACCAAGACCGTGGAGAGTCGATTCGGCGCCGTTCGCAGCAATTCGGACTGACGTATGGAACGACTTGGCGCATTTTACGTCGAGATCTTAAATTGAAAGCGCTCCTGCAAGAACTGAAGCCGTCCGACGTTCCCAAGCGACATCGCTTCGCTCTATGGGCTCTTAAAAAGTTCCAAGAAGATCCGACGTTTTCGAGCCAAATTTTGTTCAGCGTTGATGCCCATTTTTGGCCCAATGGGTATGTAAACAAGCAAAATTGCCGCATTTGGGACGAAGAGCAACCAGAAGAGATTCAAGAACTGTCACTTCATCCAGAAAAATCAATGGTATGGTGTGGTTTGTGGGCCGGTGGAATCATCGGTCCATATTTCTTCAAAAATAATGCCGGTTAGAACGTAACCGCCAATGGCGACTGTTATCGTGCCATGATAACCGACTATTTGATGCAAATTAAAATTGAAGCGACATTTGGTTTCCACCAAACGGCGCCACTTCCCGCACATCGCATCAATCAATGGATTTATTGAGAGAACACTTCGGTGAGCAGATAATTTTATGTTTTTGGCCGGTCGAATGGCCACCAAGATCGTGTGATATCACACCGTTAGACTTTTTCCTGTGGGGATATGTAACGTCTAAAGTTTGTGTGGACAAACCCGCTTTGATTTAAAAAAACATCACGCGTGTCATTCGCCAGTTACCAGTCGAACTGCTCGAACGAGTCTTCGAAAATTGGACTCAACGGATGGACCATCTGAGACGTAGCGAGGCCAACATTTGATAGACATAATCTTCAAAAAATAAATGCCAAAGAATGTTCTTTCAAATGATAATAAACATTCCCCCATTCAATTTGAATTTTCTGTGTTTTTTTCTTTAAAAAAGTAGGGAACCTCGAAATGGATCACGCATTATTACGTGGGGAAATTTCTTTTCAAATTCTTTTTGAGTCCCTTTATGTGCTACGAACATCGTGCTTGTGTATTAGGTTCTGCTTTTAATATAATTTTATATTTCAGACATCGAATCTGAAAAATATTGTTCAGGCCCTTTTTTAAACAATTCAACATTCGAAACAGCTTAAGAAACATGGGCCATTTTCAAGTCAAATTTCAATATGTGTTGTTGTTGCGTCAACTGTGTGCCGGGGTGAAAGCCCTTGGCCAAAGAATTGGCTCCTCGGGTCAATCCGGTCTTTAGAACCGGCTGTCGAGGGCTTTGCGGGCTTGTAGTCACACTATCCTCTGCTGGGGGTTTTATCCCTTCATACAGTCACTCTGTCCACAATGCGATGCTGTTAGCAAAACTTACTTTTTCGTCCTACTGCCATGCACCAGCGTAATGGCACTCAATGCTATTTGACTGGTCGAACTCTGATACTGACGTTTATGGCCATAATTATCCAACAGGAAGTTGGCCAATACTTTACGCAGTTTTGCACAGTTTGGAAAAATATGAACACGAGTCAGCAGATAGGACAAGGCCTTGCATGGGTTTTTCTAAAACATAAACAAAATAGAAAAATAGATTAATTACAAGAAAACAACAAGATAGGAAGGAAACACATACATTGGCCAAATAGTATTGGGCGGTCAAATATGCTATGTCAGCCACATGCTCTTCGATGTTCTCACATTTTTTCAGCTCCGATAATATGGTCTCGGATAGTTGATTGTCGTTGTGTAAAATGCCCAAGGCGCAGGCAGAGAACAAGGCTTGGATGGGAGAACCTTTCAAAAGGATGCTGAAAAGAAGGGGGAAATATTAAATTATATAAACCAAATTTGGAAAGCAGTTTAATAATTTTGTAAAAACCATTCAGTTTCCACAATTTTAATTTATAGTAAAACATAGTCTTCTAATAGCTTAGATAGACTTAGTGCCGCGGATACCCAATTTCGATTGTCGATCTTGCAAGTTTAGCAGATTACGCTTTAGTGTTCCATTAAACTTTATCATAAACTTATTTAAATTGGAACGTCTCTGAAATCAGTGTATCAACTGACCTGAAACTACCATTTAAAAGAAAACTACAAATGTCTGAGGCAATTTAAAGATAACCTTTCACTCCTACTCCCCTCCTCGTCAGCTAAGGTTGCATGTGTGATAGATGAGCACACTAACTTTCGCTGCATTGCGGCCTAGAAAACTGCATTATGCCAAGTACAAACACGGTCAATTATCCGTCTGCGAATATATTCACATTAAGCGTATCTTTGACCCAATCGTCGGCACCTTTAGCAATGGAATGCGGGTGTTCGATTTTACGATTGCAACAGCAACAGCAATATTTTGAGAACTGTATAGGTTATACGGGATCTGCTTCGATATGCAGGTAAAGGACGCATCCCTTTTAAACTGGACGCGTCTTTTAAACTGGACGCGTCCAAGAACTTGGCCTGACAATCTTAAGATGCAGCAAGTCATGTGGTCACAGATTGCATACGAGGGAGTGGCCATCACTTCGCTCCGAATAAGAATCCACATCTCAGCTCCTCCATATCTCAGCTGAGTCAAAACCAGACACGCCTGAGTTAGCGTTTTCTCCTCTGGTGAAATATCTCAGCTCCTCCATATCTCAGCTGAGTCAAAACCAGACACGTCTGAGTTAGCGTTTTCTCCTCTGTTGAAATATCCGGGTGGATGTTCTTTACTGTTGCAAAAATTTGGTATAAGGTTAAGCTCGTAAGGTTGATGTTGGAACAACAATATTTTGAGAATAGTAAGGAATCTGCTTAAATATCCAGGTGAATCGTCCAAAGAGAAAAGAAAAGGCAAGGTAAGAGAGCTTAGCCGGACAATTTTTGGATGCACTAAGTCATGTGGTCCCTGATGTGATCCCAATAAGGGACATAAGAGGGTGACGGTAAGCCATAACTTCGCACCCAATACGAATTGTGGCGGTTGCATCCTCCATATCTCAAATGATTCAAAACCAGACACGTCTTAGCTAGTTTTTTCTCCCCTGGTGAAATATCCGGGTGGATGTTGCCGAAGCATTACAGTCAGGCTGTAGCTGGACGTTGCCGCGGCGACTTCATTAGCGTGAAGGTCGTTCAGACCTGCTTAGAAGTTGATATGATATAGAGGCTCTAATTGTAACGCTGGAGCTATCTCTAGGTCATGAAGTTCAAACCTAATCTGCCTGGGTGGAGGCATCCTGTTCATAAAATGGCGGTTGGTATGACAGGCAGATAATGCAAGAAATTGTGGCTACGCACGGTAACGAGCTTCGCCTCCTCTTGTTGGTGGTCGGAATGTTGCAAAAGGGACTGCCTCACCTTTAAAGTGAAAAGTGTAGCTAATGATTAGGAGGGAAGGTGGAAGTTTATTGTTTATTAGGTAAGTTCGGCAGCCGCCCAAAGAATATCTCACTAAGATTCATAAGTAGGCTCTGCTATTATACTCTGAATTCATCGCTGAGCATCGTCAACTTGTTGGACACAGCCCCTTTATCATTTAACCAGTCTGTTTGCTTAAAAAAGTTGTGGATTCTGCCCACATTATCTTTGAAGGGAGAGCTCTTGTCGGTATGTTTCCGTGGGCCAAAACGAATTTTGTTTTAATTCCACATATGCTGACCAGTGGCAAAGTCGTTGTTGTTGTAGCGGCATATAGTGCCGGGATGACAGCCTTTGGCCGAAGAATTCCTTCTTCTGGTCGATCCGGTACATAGAGCCGGCTATCGTTGGATCGGGCAAAGTCGTTGTTATTTTGTCTCTTCCACGCTCTCATCGTTGCAACTCCTACATAAGTCGTTATATGGTGGTGGCAATATCCAAGTGGGCTAATGACCCATTTTGTCGGAAATTAGGTTTTTTTTCTAAGGTGGACCCATAGAGTGTCCCGTGTGATTGTCCCTTACCTACGATAACAAATTACACTATAACTTCTGTAGGAAGCTGTCCTGAGCCACGTCATAACGTCTAATAAACTCAGCAGAACTACCATTAGGCAGGAGAATACCTCTGCCAGATACGAGTATTCCTGAAAGTACTTGTCCAGGTAACTTCGCATTCTGTCTCTATCTCCTACTCATCCTAACACAGACGGCAGCATTCGACCACTTCCACCTGTCGTTTTCTACATAGTCATCTCTGCTTAGTTTGGCAGTTAACCAACACTGGTATAAAAAGAAGGCTCGTGCTGGGTTCGGAGAATATCTTATAGACAAAGCCATCTCTCGAAATATGAACATGACACTTTTTTTAATATTCTGCAGGTGCTTTTATATTGCGCCAAAACATGGGTTGTAGCTAAAGCGATCTTATTTGTATTGAGTGTTTTAGGAGATAAATCATTCGAATTAATACGTCGAAGAAACTGTGAACTATATGAACTGTATGCCCACGTATATGGAGTTAAGCGCATCAAAATAAATCCATTGAGCTACATACGACATGTCGGTCAAATAGCTATCAACAAGTAGAGCTCAAGACAGCGACAAACAACCTCACTAACCTATAACATCATTAACTGCCAGTCAAATATACAGAATAGGATGTCTTCAACTCAAAACACTTACAGTGCATTAACATTTTTTGATAAAGTACTTTTAAATAAATATTAACCCATTTGAGATTTGTTTATATTTTTAAACTCACCATTGATACAAAATCGTTTTAGTATCCGCTTCACCCTGGAACGCATAGACCATTGAAGCCATGGCAACTAAAATTCTCGACGCCTTGTCATCTTCAACGCCCGCTACGCTCTTAAGCACGGAGTTGTAAACTGAATATGATTCTTGATGTTGTCCAGCCTTGTAATAGGCTAAAGCTAAACCAATGAGCGGCTTAAAAGAAGCATGAGCAACTTTGTTAAAGGCCACTATAGCCTCGGTCGGTTCATTTAAACGCAGATAGCTATATCCCAGATTAGTAAACATAAGATCACGTTCATCGCCTTTGGCCCTTTCCGCTGCCTTAGTATACGCTTTAACCGCTGGTCTATAGTTGCTCTGACGATCGCAAAGAAAGCCCAGGAAGGACCATGCACACGAGGGTGTTTCATTTTCTTCATTTATCGTATACCAATTGATGGCATCAAAGGCCACGATATCCGAATACATTGACTCAATGGCATGTTTGTAATAAGGCGATTTACATTTTTCGTTATCCGACAAAATCTTGCAAACCCAGTGGGCGTAGCCCAAGTTGGATTCTGGATGATATTCAAATTGCTGACAATGACGGAACAGATCGACAGCTTCGTACTCTTCGAGTATGTATTCGGCAATCATGGCTTGACCGATCCAGGCATTTGGATAAATAGGCGCCGCTTGCTGGGCCCGTTGGAAGGCTTGATTGGCCATTTTGATTTCCTTGAGTTGTAGATATAACACACCTAAATTAGTCCAGGTAACGTGCGATTTGCGTTCTATCGTCAAAGCCAGAACAAAACAATGCTGGGCCAGGGGTAAATTATTGATAACTGAAAAGGGAAAACCATACTCAAGCTAGTCTTCGTTTTTAAATTAAATTAAGGCTCGCTCACCTGTATGCAAATTAATGACACCCAACATATTCCAGTTTTGCCATCTATTTGGCTCTTCCTTAATGGCCATTTGACAGGCCTTGGTGGCCATTTCCAAATGAGATTCGGCCTCGTCGCTCAAATATTCGGCACAGTAATAGCAGCATAAAGCCAATTCATACCAAAGATAAGTATTTTGTTTTATTTTCAAAGCACAAGTATAAAATCTGAAACATACAAATTGGCCAATAACAACACATTTCCAATTCTCGTTGGGCGGTTAATTTACCTCGTTGCTAAAATAAGCAAATCTTTGCGTGTAAGAAATGCTATATCCGTTTCACGTTTAGCCAGCTTGCCGCTAACATCCAAGTTGGCCAATGACTCGGGCATTTGGGCAGTAAACAAGAAGACATGCGCTGTCAAGCGCCACAACCAGCACATGGACAAATTTTCAGGATTTAAAAAACATCTGCAAGAAGAATTAACAATCAATAAATCATTTTAATTATTTTGAGAATCCAACTATTTCCCACCTCTGTAACATATTTACCGCCATTTGGCAATGATCCTTTGCACGTCCGTAACGATGTTCTTTCTTCAGATTGGTGGCCAAGCCAATATGCGCTTCTGCCAATCCTTTGAGAGCTGGCAAATAATTTTCATGATCTTGAAGCAAATTATTGAAATCTTCTATGGCTTCCGAGTACTGACGTGTGGCTGTCTTTATTATTGCTGTTTGTAATTGGGCATAAACATTATCGGGTTCCATTTCTACAACTTTTTGAAATACTCGTATGGCCGAATTGTATGAACCTCTTACGGCATAAGCTTCGCCCAAAGACTCCCAATAAAGCATACATGTAACGTCGTGTTTTATAGCGTTACGAAAGCATTGTATAGCCTAAAATGGATAAATATTGTATATATTAAAAACTGTATACCAATAATCATAAGGAGGACTCAATCATAAACTGACCAATAAATAAATTCCACAAATTAATATTTTTGTGTGATTGCAAATGATTGGCGAATTGAGTTTTTGTGGAATTCTTCAGCTTTTCTGGATAAGCTCCATTTTTTTTGAAAGAGACAAGAGAATGTGCCTCTCCTTCGCTTGGTGAAGCTTTAAATGCTAGGAATTACTGCGCAATCGCAAAGGGCTTAGAGCTCGCGAACGTCTCGGAAAGCTTGCTTACTCACTATTCCGTGAGGTAGCACGAGTCAGAAGTACTTTTTGAACAACCGGCCAAATAGTTTTCGTTTTAAATTGATTTACGGGCGATCTGGTGACACTGATTAAGTAAGGACAAGATGGCTTAAGATATCTCCAAGGCATTTGACTGGGTGTGGCAGCTCACGTTGAAATTTAAGGGTTTACGAGTAATTCTTGTAAATCGGTTGTTGTTGTTGTAGCGGCAACTGCGTGCCGGGGTGACAGCCCTTGGCCGAATAATTGATCTTCGGGTCAATCCGGTCCGCAGAACTGGCTGTCAGGGGATTGTTGTAAATCGGTCTCTTCACCTCCGTAGAACTGGCTGTCCGCAGAACTGGCTGTCAGGGGATTGTTGTTAATCGGTCTCTTCACCTGTAGTTAGATTACCCACTTTTTTCCTGACAGAGCAGTGTGAGATGTAGGGGAACCATTCCCAGATATTTAGGTAATATTTTAAAATATGCGAGTCATATCGTTTAAATATTAGCTTTAGTGTTTTCCAAACTGGGTACTGATATTGACTTCTTAACCTGCCGAATAAATAAGATATTGGCAGGCAGATTTGTAACCCCTGGTAAAATTTAAACTGGTTAAGAGTTGCAAAAAGTCACTAAGCTCCTTTGCAGAACGGTTTGTTGGACTCCGTTTACGTACAAAGGTTTTAACTTCTCCCAGGAGAAGTAAGAGCTTTTGGTCGTTTGTAAGAAGAGTGAAGGATAGTTCTATCCCAACTCTTGTTAAAGACGACCAGGCATTTACGGACCCCGTTGATAAAACTAACCAATTGGCTGAAATGTTTGCAGGAAATTCATCCTTGCCGGAAAGCAATCAACCACTCCCGAGGTAGAAAACGTTTCTAGTTCCATGCCTTAGATATTTTTCGAACTCGTGGAGATAAAGGGTTCTTGCAAAACTCCTCGATGTTAGTAAGTCCTCAGGCCTGGATGGTATCTCGGCACTTGTCCCATTTAAGTGCTCTTCAACGCTAGCTCGTCTATTAGGGGATGCTCCCCATACATGCGGTACATTGCGTTGGCGAGTGGAAAGTAAAGGATCGGAGGGGGAAAGAGGAGGTAATGATTATTGACGCTTGTCTTGAACTTCAGGATGTCGCAATTAGTGGGAAATATATTTGCCGGAAGTCGATTCCACATACGGACTGTACGAACGAAAAACGAATTTAATCTGTATAGTGCGGGGTCAACTGGTCAATCGATTACAAATGGGTGTGAATTCTGCCGAACATTCTCACGTCAGGAATAAGGCGACAGATGTCTGATGAACACACACCATGAAAGTAACGATAGAACATCGTCACGCAACCCACATTCCGAAGATGTTCAAGGGAAACAATAGAGTTGGATACCCTACTGTCATATTCATTCATATTCATGCGACCGTAGGCCGAGTCTTCAAGATATTGAAGACAAAAGGCGAATTATGGATGAGACACTTGGCCGGGATTTACTGGCCATTTCCGAATGGGGTCGAGTGAATAAAGTGGATTTAAATGCGCGTAGTGCTGCTTGTTGTCTCACAAGCGATTCATTGACCCAACTGAGTCGTTATTATCTATCGATGGTATGGATATCAAAAAATCGGAAGCTCTTGATGTTCTGGGCATGAAAATACAATGTGACGCTCGTTGGGCGAGGCATGTGTTCGAAGTGCCGAAAGAAGCACTTAAGTGTATAGGGTTCTTAAAGCGGCGCAAAAAATATGTCACTCCTTCTGATCTTTTCCATATCTATACAACCTACATCAGGCCAAAGATGGAATACAACTCCCATCTATGGGCAGGTGCTCCAAAATCATCCTTCCAGCTACTTGATCGTGTTCAGAGGAGAGCGATGGTGCTGATAGTTGACAGTAGGGTATCCAGCTATCTTGTCTTCCTGGAGCACCGTCCGAGTGTGGGATGTGTAGCGCTGTTATATCGCTACTTTCGTGGTTTGTGTTCTTCAGATATGCATGTGAGAATGTACGACAAGGATACGCGACTTTCTAGGAATTCACATCCATTTATTATCGATTGGCCACTTGACCTCACTATACACAACAGATCGAATGCGTTTTTTGCACGTACTTCCCACCAATAACGACATCCAGAAATTCAAGAAAAATGTCAATAAACATTACTCCCACTATTCCCACTCTGCTTCCTTAATTTCCACCCACCAACGCAATGCATCGCACGTATAGTTGGTCAATTATTCCAGACTCCCAGTAACGTTGAAGAAAATGAAGTGGCAGATAAACCGTGACGTCTAAGAACGCTGCAGAAATCTCTGCAAAACTGCCTACCTATGCCTTAATGCACAGTTAGAATCATGGATTTATCCCAAGGTAAGTAAGGATGCTACGGCTCAGTAGCCTAAACTAGGCAGGAACAGAAGCAAAAACCTGGAAAATAACAAGGGTGATCGTAGATGTGCTAAAGGGACGTTATAGTGATAGAGAGATGACTAGGAAATGAGAGATGGAAGTTACTTTTTTGACGTTCACGACTACAGATTGACTTAGGACGCTTCGCTAAATAACAACCTGGTGGCGAAATCTGAATGGGGTCAACGGAATAGGATTGAATTTTGGACACCTAATACTCACTGCTGACTGCTATCACACAAGTATTTAACAGGCACCTCTGCGTTGTCAGTGTCTATGTATGGGATATATTAAGAACAATTGAAGGATCTTCAGAACACATATATCATAAGACTAAAGAAGTATTCAAAAGCATCGTCTGTTTGAAGCAGTGTACAAAATATCCCCTTGATTCAACCTTCTTAACATCTACGCGAGTGTTACCGCCCAAAGATGAAATACTACTCTCTTATTTGGATCAGGGATACAAAATCGTTCTTCAAATTGCTTGATCGTATCCAACAAAAAAAGAGTATTAGTGCAGATTGGCACTCTTCGTCGAGATGTGGAATGCATTTTGCTTTTATATCGAAATATTTGTAGAAGATGCACTTTTGAGATATTTAATGTCATTCCCCTAACTACAATATTTAATAGCACCAAGTGAAATTCCAGATGTGTCCATCCGTTATTTTGCTTGTCCTTCAGCCGGACAGGTTGAATGTAAAATGAACTTTCTGCAGCTTTCTTTCCAACGACATACTATTTATTCCGGTTCAAGTTGAATGTGAACAAATTCTACTACTTTCTCGTCCTTTCCTTTACCATTCATCCCAACGCCAACATTAATAGCTAACATTTGAAATACTCTGGTTTTGTATCTAACGGCTTTAACATGCATTTAAAAAAACGAATTATTAGTAAGTATCCGAAATATAGAGGCCATCACAAAACAGTCATTTTAATGCGCCTTTTAAGTTATTAAAAACGCATTCAAATATGCCTTCTTCTAGCAGCCATACGAGGAGTGCTACTTATATACATATATTTCTGGCCTGATAATAAAAATGCGATTATTTATCATCAAAAATGATTTTATTAATTTTCAAAGTATTCTCTAGCATGATTTATACACTTTTGCATGCGCTCAAACCAATTGTCAAAGCACTTTTTCCACTCCCATTGAGACACCCCCAAAACTTGTTTTTTGAACGCTTCAACAGCATCTTCTGGCGACGAAAATCGTTGACCACGCATTTTTTTCTTGATGTGCGGGAATAAAAAGAAGTCATTGGGTGCCAAGTCAGGGCTGTACGGCGGATGACCCATCAATTCAACGTTTTGGCCGATCAAAAAGGCGCTGGTTTGAGCCGATGTGTGAAAGCTCGCATTGTCATGGTGCACAATGATTCGTCTTCTCTTGTTCGTTTTTCGAATTTCTCCGAAGACTTCAGTCAAACAAATTGTGGTGTACCACTCAGAATTGGCCGTCCTAGGTTGCTCAAGCGGAACATTCGCCACATGACCAGTTTTGCCGAAGAAACAGGCGACCATTTGTTTCGAAGTGGCTCGTTTTCGAAGACCCACACGGTCGATTGCTGTTTTGTTTCGGGCTCATACGCATTCGTCACCTCTGACGATCTTACGTCTTTTGAAGCACCGCGATCGTATTTTTTAAAAATTCAAAATTCTTTGCACCAATCGACACGTACCTTTTTTTGAGCGATTGTCAAATTGTGCGGGATCCAACGAGAACAAACCTTTTCTACGGCCAGGTGTTCATGCAATATCGAATGTATGCCGGTAGAAGAAATACCCAAGGATGCCTCTATCTCACGGTATGTCACATGACGATCTTGCATTATCAGTTCACGCATGGCATCAATGTTCTCTGGCACAACGGTCGTATTTGGGCGACCTTCGTCTTTGAGCGAGCGTCGGCCACGATTGTATTCATTAAACCAGGTTTTCATCGCCATACAAAGATTTATGTTCATCGATGCACTCTTGTCGTGATAATCCACGTTGAAAGTTGTAAAAAATGATCGCACGACAATGTTCACGAGTTAATTCCATTTTTTTTGCCAAATTGGTTTTTTCAGGTCACTGTAAACAACACAATTGATGATCGTACGTCAAAACGTTCTAAGTACGTTTATGCTAAAAAAAATGTCAAACTTTCCAATGGAAATGTCAGATGGCGCCAGGCAACACTTAGGCCAGAAATATATATAGCAACCCTCGTATATATCAACCAATTTTTTTGCTCATTGTACCATCATTTTGATAGATTTTTGCCTGGCATTTCAATGATTAGATTTTTATACTTTTTTTGCAATATTACCCTGGCTTAGCATGTATAATAAACATAAACATACCTCATCGCAATTGTTGACTTTCAGATAGTGTAAGCCTAGCTTGTAGTGGATGCGTTTAAACTTTGACAATGTTTTAACACGTTTCAAAGTATTTAAAAGTAGAGCGACATTTAAATCCTAAAAAAAAAGAAATCTTTAAATTTGCTGTTTCTCTTTTAGAAATTTTGTAAAGAACAAACCTCTTCTGCCAATTGTTGATAGATAGCCGAAAGATTCTCCACAGCTTCCTCGTTCAAAGGATTTAATGCAACGCATTTCTCAAAACATTTACGCGCACGTACCAAATCGTTAGTGGCCAGATAGATAATGCCCAAATGGTAGAAACATTCTGAGCTATAGGGCCGCAGACGTGTGGCTTTTAAAATGCATGTTAAAGCCATGCTATAGTCCTGCAGTTGATAGTAGTATTTGCCTCTTAAAACTAGAGCGGGGAATGTTTCCAAATCCTCCCAAGAGGAGCCCAGGAGTTGAAGTGCCTCAGAGGGCGAATCGTAACTGAAAATAACATTAAAGCTTAGTTTATGGAATATAATTGAACTATTTCATACTTACTACAAAAATTCAGCTTTGCATAGATCTCCCATTTGTAGACGATTTAAACTTCTTGCATCACTCAACTTAAAGTAACATCTGAAAATACGTCATTAGAATTATATATTGCATTATATAGGCAATCGTAATCTACCTAGCTAAAGCTCTAACAATCTCTTCAGATTTCTCTTGAGCCTTTAGAATGTTGACAGCTTCATTTAATTTCTCCTGATCTTCGCCATATGATGCACATATGGCATATTCAACACTAGTTTTATCATTCAATTGTTGCCACATGGCATCAGCCAGACCATAAGCTTCCAGACGCATTTCCGTGTTAGCCAAAAGTTGTACGGCAATCGGGTAATTGGGTTGTACAACCTGAACTTTGTAAAGTGAGTCCCTTGCCGCCACATACTGTTCGGCTTTGTATTGATCTATGGCTTTAATGAGAAAAGCTAGACCTGACTGAGGATTTAACAATGACAGCTTTAAAGCGTATACATCTATTGGTAGCTTTAACAACTCCAAACAAGAGCTGTTTGGGAGATCATAGTTTTCACAATAGATTTTACAAATCCATTCGTAGGCGTAAATATCTTCCGGATACTGCTCAATTAAGTTGCAGGCATATTCCAAACATTTCGACTGATCGTGTTTATATAAAACCTTAAGATAACGTTTGTAAGCCGGTAAGTAAACATCGACAGTCGTATCGCAAATAATCGCCTCTAAGGTGGATTTATACTGGAAGAGACAAAAGAAATTAACAATAATAAAAGAAAACATCAGCATATTGGCCTACTAACCAATTCTTTATCTTCTTCTTCTATGGGCAAATTATTTTGTACTATTATTCTGCCAATGTATTTCAAAAGTACTTCCTTTTCATTCTCATTTTCTGGTAGTGAAATGAGGCGTTTGAATATGTCGCAGCATTCCTGGGCAAATTTTGCATTTGACGTCACATTGTAGAGCTTTTCATAATAGAACAAATGTTTTTCTCTAAAAGAAAATAAAACAAAGTCGAATTTATAAAAGGGTAAGGTACAAATTATAATTGGACTATAGTAATGTATGTTATTTTATTTAATCTAGATGGACAGCATAAATAAAAAAGTCTATAAATAAAAACATGGAATTGGATAAATCCATCTTCAAACGTGGCCGTACTCAACCTTAAAAGATCACTGGCCATAGAGATTTAAAATCCACGCGGTTCGATCTTATGCGCGCATACTTCAGTGGGTTATGCCAATAATCCGATGATCTTGCTATTACTGTCTTTCCGCCGGAGCATCGGTCTGCCCCTACTGCGTGAGCCCTCCAATTCGCCGTCATACAACTTCAGTGCCGCAGCACTGAATGACCCATCCAGGTCTAACGTTGGAGTTTGATGCGCCCGACTACGTTAATGTCCGCATACAACTCACTGCCGTCGCCGTATCCAATATCCATTTATATAGGGGCACGGGCTGTATGAGCGTGTTGTACGTGTTATTCTGGTTCGCCAGTAGAGGGCTTTATAGTTCACCTGTTTATAAAGCCCAAATAAAGGGTGGTTCATTTTTAAGGGCCGATGTTGAATGTGAACCACACCTAAACGTCAAGTTTTTTCTGCATTTCATTGGATATTTCTAAATTTCAGACTAACTCAATTTGAACCATGGAAAGATACACAAGATACACGAAATTGCAACTGCCTGCATTTGTTTTTCCTCGAGGATGTGGTCTTAACATTGTTTAAGTAGATGCAACCAGCAGCTTTGTTTTTCCCTCGTTCACCACCAATCCCAACTCTGTCGACTACTTCTCTATTCTAGCAAAAGAAGCAGGCACTAATCGTACATGAGGTCGTTGTCATATGCATACGCGAGGAGCATGCTCTAAGATTGGCATTATTGTGTCCCTATGTTCAACGTCGTATCATATGCTGCCTTTTCTAAAATTCTTTGCAACTTATAGACTGATTATTATCTAGTCTGAGGCATCTTTGCGTATCGTATGGTTAGGAGAGGTCCTTCCCTTTTTTAACTGCAGATTTTGTGTCAGTCAAAAATATTTTGAAGGGATACGAAACTCAAACATGATTTCAAACAGCTTCGATTTTAATGGGATGTCGAAGACGGATTTATAATCGACAAAGAGATATGTAATCACATGTTTTTCTCGGGACTTTTCCAAGATTTGGCGCAATGTAAAGATCTGATTAGTTGTAGATTTACTAGGCCTATAGCCACACTGATACCGGCCAATAATGTGGTTGACGTGAGGCTTCATTCATTCGTATAGTACGCTCGAGAGAACCTTGTAAGCAACTTGTACTAAAATTTATTCCACGGTAGTTTGCGAAACCCGTGCGGGGCCTTTATATGAACAGGACACAGTACACTGAGAATCCATGAACAGCTCAGCCGGTAAACCATCGACACCTGTAGCCTTATTATTTTTAAAGTGCTCAATTGCTGTCTTGACTTCTCCTAAGCTGGGTAACTGGCATTCATCAATGATTGGTACTGGGTTTTAAAAGCGTTCTCTCCATAAACGTAGTGCAATTGCCGTATCCGCCACCAGATTTTCATTTCTATCTCTGCCGGAGTTCATACCATTACTTTATTTGTCCCTCAGTAGTGTGCTTGACTTTTCGATAGAAGTTGCAGACATCATTTCTATTGCCTACATATCAATTTCCTCACACACTCGCAGTTCCATTTCTCGTTTCTTTTGTCGGAAAATGCACTTCTCTTATCTTCTAACCGCCCGATATCTCTCCTATGCTACTCTTGTTGCAACACCCTGCAGCATTGCGTTATGGGGAGCATTCCTTGCTTCAGTAGTTTTTTCCACTCTCTGTCGTTCCTTAGGTTCCGTGGGAGCGGTGTTTGGTATCCTACATTTTCTTTGGCTGCTGTCGACAAGGAGTGGGAATTGTTTCCACTGCTCACTAATATCATTGGGCGGAGGAATGTTATTTTGTAGCAGTTGGGATAGATAGAACAATACACAGAGACAGCTTTGCGACGTCCAGCTGTCTCTACGTATTGTTATGCACGGCTTTCGCTACACTTAGTCTGGTACGTACCTTCGCTGCTACTAGGTAATGATCCGAATCTATGTTGGCTCCTTGAATCGCCCTATCATCTAATAAATAAAATAATAGTGATGTGTTGTTGTAACAACAATATATTTGGTTTTGTCCTGTTCGTCTATGAGGATTTGCTTCGATATCCATGGAAAGGGTCCATCCATTGAACTGGATGCGCCCAAAGAGACCTGGGGTTCAGCTGAGTGGGCTCTGATGGCAGGTGGGACAAACGTCCGGAACGTTAGCAATAATTTGCGCCCAATACGAATTGACGCGGCCGCACTATCTAGATCTCAACATAGGCAGAAAAACGCGCGTCTGGCGAGGTAGCGACTTCTCCCCTGGTAAAATCTCCTGGGGATGTTCCCCAAGCGCTACATTGACGCTATAACTGGATACTGCTGCTGTGACTTCAACAGCGTAAATGTCGATTAAACCTGCCTGATAGCTTCGGTGATCTAAAGGCTCTCTCTTGTGCCGCAGGACCTGCCTGAGCGGAGGCAACCTGTCCACAAGGTGGTAGTTGGGATGACTACTGCGAATGCACCCAAGCAAATACTGCTTAGGCAACAAGAAATTGTGTCTGCGAAAGGACCTTCGTCTCTCTGGGCGGAATTCGGACAAGTGTGAATTTTCTTCTACAGCGTCGTAGTCACATACGCCGACCCCACCGTCGAATGTGAGTGTAGTGATAATCTGGATAGCTTAATGTAACATGCTGCGTTGAAATAAATAAACCTCATACCCTTTATGGAGGTTTCATTTTCCGAAGGTCGTCCCAGGGACGTGCTAATTTTCGGCAAAAAAAAAACATTCCAGATTCTGAACAAACTTTTCAAATAGGTTTTCGACAGCGGAAAAAACCATTATTAAAAAGTTCTTCTCTAGCTATGTAAAATAAAACTTTTCCGTGTTACAAGTGTTCCATTCTGGGAAGATTTTAATATTGGCTACGGTAATAGTCTTTATGTAAGGCGGACTTTCGCTGACTTCGAGATATTTCGGTTTAATGAAATAAAGTTCTTCCCGGTGTCTGGGTTTAACCGAACATAGGGAATATGCACCTCTAAAACTAAACAACCGATATAAGTCATACTCTCCGGAACACATTCATCCGAACACGTTCAAATGACAGTTAGACATTCGTTCCTACTTACGGCATTAGTTGTATCAGTTGCTCGTAGATTTTTGGCAACTCTTCACTGGCGGCACAATTGGAAAGCCCCTGAAGAGCAAGAGTCGGTGGTTGTGGTGATGAATATTCGATAGCTTTACGCAAATATTTGGCAGCTTCCTGTTTATTGGAACTTTGATAGGCAGCGCCCATCAAAATATGTCCCATGTAATTGGTGGGTTCAGTCTTCAAAAGCTCCTAAATATGCACATATTGAAACAAGAATTAGTCGACGAAATCACAACCGGAGGAGAATTGTACAATTTCTTCAACTTACTTCACATTTTTTAATCGCCTCTGGATATTTTTCTGTTTTTATAGCTTCGCGTATCTCTTTTAGCAAAGTTTTCACTTCTTTTAAATCCATTTATAGTTTTTAATATTAATTCAGACTTTTTTTAATATTTAAGCAGGAATAATAATAACAAAGAGTCAATCAGCTGTGATGAGGGGAGTTCACACGAGAGAATTTATTCACCTCTTGGAAGGAAGGTGTAAATGCAGTTTGTGGCCGATGGTAAATTAGCGATTGCGGCGTTGCTTCTTTCTTCTGTTTTTTTATGGCTGAACTCAATGCGATTTAAATTTAAAAAAAATGCAAACTAGCAATCGAAGACGATATACCCTCTAAGAAAACCGGCACGAAAACGAAACGTTGGCGAAGTCATTTTTTCATACAAGACTACGAAAACGAACCGATTTTGCGATACGTAAATGCACCGTAAACGTTAATTTCGGAATAAGAGAATTAGAAAATAAAAAGTAGTAGTTTGAATGTATTGGTAGTACGCCAAGGCTAAGCTAAAGTAGTACTTTTACGTAACACTAAAGCGGTCCGTTTTCGTAATACCAGAGTGTTGCGTTTACGTAACACTGAAGCGGTACGTTTTTGTATCTGCAAAACGTTCTGTTTCCGTACTGAATTTCTTTCTCTATCGAAATAATATAAGCTTTTTTATACTGAAGAATTAATGTTGCATATATTGTGAATGATTATGAATTCTTTGGCTATTACAAAATATAGATATGTAGATTAGGGATACAACTTTTTAACAATTTTTTAAAATATCAAAATTGGCATAGCACAGTCCAATAGAGCATAAAAAACTATAAGGGAACGTATATTTATTTTTTCGCTAAGGTCAAAAAAGTTCACGCACCAACCGCGATGAAGTTTTGATTTTTTTAATTTTCTTTTTGGTTAAGAAAACTTAATAATATGTTTATTTAAAATAAAAAAAAACTTAAGTATGAAATTGCATTAATATTTACAGATGGTAAGAGATTTTTCCAGCAAACCAAAACGCATCTTTAACCTTTTTTAACGAAAAAAAAAAAGTTGTTCAGGATATTTATCCTTTTTGTAAATCTCCTCGAACTCTAAATCTTAAATTTTTATCTTTCAATAACTAACTCAAAATTTTTCATATTTTTATTATACGAGTACATATATATGTAACTTTCAGTAATTTAAAAAATAATAAAAATAAAAAAAAAAATTAAAAAAAATAAACAAAATCATAAATTTTTAAATAATTTTTTTTACAGCTGTTTAGAAAAACCAATTGGTGCGTGAACTTTTTCCAGAAAAATTACAAAAGATTATGATTTTCGTGGTTACTAGGACATGGTTGACCTCATGGTACTATGCCAAAAAATTGGTTGTATCCCTAATGTAGATATAAATATACTACAAACGTTTTATAAATACCTATTATATTAACACTTACTAAAGCTGATTTTGTTTAACACCAATCAGATCATCACACTTCAAACATCAACTAAAACAATTAAAGTGTTCTGTCAACATGGCTACCCGAATAAGAAAAAACAGTTAATGCTGTTACCATTTAGAAAAAACAGTTCGTTTTCGTATCGCAAAAACGGCACGTAAACGGATTGTTTTAGGTACTTTTCGGTTTAAATACGTTCTTTTCCATTACGCAAAATCACTTCCATTTCGTACCGTAAAAAACGGCACGTTTACGAAGAGTTTTACGCAGAATTAATTTCGTCGTATTTTTATATGAAAAACTATGCAAGTGTTAGTGATATGGCGGTCCGTATGCAGTTCGTTTTCGCACCGCAAAATGCGTTACGTTTATTTTTCTTGGAGGGTATTGACAAGATGGGCGATATGCTTCTTCTTTGAGAAACAGAAAAATCTTTTTGGGGGAACTGTTTTTCGCATTTACAGTGTACTTGTTTAGTGTGTTCTGTGTTTTTTTGTGTTTAAATTTTTGCTTTTTGAGTTCTTGTGATTGTGATCAAACGAAAGCGGATAAATAAACCCCCTCCAAGAAAAATAAACGTAACGCATTTTGCGGAGCGAAAACGAACTGTATACGGACCGCCATATCACTAACACTTGCATAGTTTTTCATATAAAAATACGACGAAATTAATTCTGCGTAAAACTCTTCGTAAACGTGCCGTTTTTTACGGTACGAAATGGAAGTGATTTTGCGTAATGGAAACGAACGTATTTAAACCAAAAAGTACCTAAAACAATCCGTTTACGTGCCGTTTTTGCGATACGAAAACGAACTGTTTTTTCTTAATGGTAACGGCATTAACTGTTTTTTCTTATTCGGGCAGCCATGTTGACAGAACACTTTAATTGTTTTAGTTGATGTTTGAAGTTTGATGATCTGATTGTTGTTAAACAAAATCAGCTTTTGTAAGTGTTAATATAATAGGTATTTATAAAACGTTTGTAGTATATTTATATCTACATATCTATATTTTGTAATAGCCAAAGAATTCATAATCATTCACAATATATGCAACATTAATTCTTCAGTATAAAAATGCTTATATTATTTCGATAGAGAAAGAAATTCAGTACGGAAACAGAACGTTTTGCAGATACAAAAACGTACCGCTTCAGTGTTACGTAAACGCAACACTCTGGTATTACGAAAACGGACCGCTTTAGTGTTACGTAAAAGTACTACTTTAGCTTAGCCTTGGCGTACTACCAATACATTCAAACTACTACTTTTTTTTCTAATTCTCTTATTCCGAAATCGGTTCGTTTTCGTAGTCTTGTATGAAAAAATGACTTCGCCAACGTTTCGTTTTCGTGCCGGTTTTCTTAGAGGGCCGAGTGCGTTACTGAGTGCTGTTTTTCGACATTATTGCAAAGAACCACATCCCGCCTTTACCATTTATCGTTGCTACCAATTGAGTGTTCGCGAAAAATCTTTTTTAATGTGACTTAAAACTTACCTGCTAAAAATGACTGATGTGTTTAATGTCCCTACGCAGTTTTCTTTTGAAGTGATGTCTAATGTCATATGAAACACAATTTATTGTTGGTGTGTGTTAACAATAACCGAATGAAAATTTTTTTTCAGTGGTTCGTTCTTATAAGAAATTTACGTGTATGTAGACAAGCGAACAAATAAATGTGCAATAATAAATTAACATTTGAAAACAGAGAACCCCGTACTAACCTTTACATTTAAAATTGTAATCCTAATTTCCAGTGTGTTTCCAAGATTTGTTGAATCACAATCAAGAGATAATCTGAATTTTATTACCAATGCAAAAAACGAGCACTACTGCACACGATGAAACACAGTCACAAAATGAGAATTAAACGACATAAAAATTCTCATCTTACTCCATTTGTGTCATATAAAGAGAGGGAGATGAATATATTTTCAATGCGAACTTAATCTTATTTAAATATTAAACTATTAACTCTATTGTTCTAATTGATTTATGTTTTAATTCAAAAAATGCCGACTACTGGTACATGCCAAACCGTTAACCAAATCGCTGTTAAAAAAATAAACAAAAATTGCAAAAGTTCAATTTATAAGGCGTGTAACAATAGAAAGAAAAATATAAATATAATACGCCCTTCATAATAATGACGGATAATCTGGAAAAAATAATGAATAGGGGAGCTCGCGGCCTTGAAAATGATTTGCTATTCTAATTGATACTAGCTTTTGCGCGGGCTTAAAGACTTTCAGATATGGAAGGCGTTATTTAGGGGGTCTGAACTTTAAGGATTCTATTTATCACCGTCACAGAAATTTAGTTTAAATTCTTTAAATCTAAAAAGTTTTAAAATTTATCTCGATGAGGCCACCTTCTGCCTTGACTGATGGCAGGCATAATAAACGTCCGGAACGTTAGCTACAATTCGCGCCAAAAACGATTTGAGGCGGCTGCACCATCCAGATCTAAGCTGAGCCAGAACCACGCTCGCCTGCCGAGGTAGCGTCGCCTCTGGTAAAATCTCCGGGGGGTGTTCTTCTAGCAATACAGCTTCTGGACTTCTCTCTCTCTCTAGATTATAAAAACTGTACTGGGCCGAGGCATCCTGTCCATGAGATGGTGGATGGGATGACTACTGCATGAAACCCAAGCAGAAACTGCTTAGACAACAAGAAATTGTGTCTGCGCACGGTAAGGACCTTCTTCTCCTCGTGTATGTATAAGTAGATGGCGCTCAGAAGACACCCTGGTGATATGCTCCGGGCGGCTTTTTGGCAGGTGTTAATAGTCTTTCACTGCGTCGCACTCAGGTTCTCCGACCACATCAGCGCTGCTTAGTTCGCTACAATCAATCTATGGCTTTGTAAGTGGTCAACAAAATTTCTATGTCGGCTCCCCAAGTATTGCCCACTAGTGACTTGAGAACATAAACAGAGTATCGAAAAAGGCTGTTCATTGTGGGGTAGATTAATAGTCGGGATGTTGACGTCATCGACTTTCATTTTCATATTCCTCACAGTCAAAAAGCGTCGAACAATAAGCGTTCGTTTACAAAAAAAAAGTCCAGTAAATGAGAGCCAGAGAGAGAAAATTTTGACAGTTCGATGTTATAGAGTTTGCGCAAATTTTGGTTGGAGAAATTTTAGCCAACCAAAATTTGCAAGATCAGCTGTTTTATGTAAACAAATAAAAGTAAAAATAAATTTACAACAGAATAGGTAAGTAAAAATTGGAATATTATTTTTTTAATATATATGTTAATCACTGAACTTAGAAAGTAAAAAAAGTTTTCTTTTGTCCATTTTTTTTTATTAAAAAATCTTAACACTTTAAAATTCAAAATAAAATAAAATGTAATGCAAACAGTTAAAAAATCAGCTGTTTCATTGCAAATTTGTTCTGGAAGCTGTTCGTTTACTTTTCTTTCAAATTTTAATAAAGAAAGTAAAATTAGCTCAAAAGTAGAATCTTGCAAATTTTTACTGGGAAAGTAAACGAACACACTTTATTTTAGTAGTTTTTCACACAAAAATTAGAACGAATAAATCACAGAATGTCAGAAAGGGCAATAATGAAAACAAAAATTGCTGTAACCGAATTGCATTGTGTAAACACAAGAGGCAAGTTCAAAAGTCAATCATAAAAATTGATGCAAATAAAGATGCCTCGCGTAAATAAGGATTAAGATTTTTAACATACATAGTTTTAGTAGCATATTTTATATAAAATAAAAATTAATAATATCAAAAAGTATTTTTCTCCTATGATTTGTGAACCAATTTTGCAAAAAATTACGGTTCAATTAGGTAATATTTTTTTTTAACCGAACCATTGAATTCGACCTAAACTAAACGACTGCATCCGGGTGTTGTGGGAATAAGGTATGTAGTACGTAAAAAAAAGTTGTACGCATCAGAAAAGACGCTTAAGACCCTACACATGTTTTACCAAATACGTTTCCTTACTTTTTAAGTGGCTCAAAGCCAGGTATGTCACTCGCCTGATTCGTTTTATGAATTTTAAAATGGGTTACCAATAATTTGTACAGTGTGAATTTCCAAATAAATGGAAATAATTAAATTAAATATACATTTACTTTAGCTCCATGTGGCCACCTTTTGCCTTCCTTGACAGTGGCCATTAAACCGTTACAAAATGAAGAGCATTGGCCTTTTCCCTACAAGGGCTTTCTTCAGCGCGTCCATACCGTGGTTGTTGTAACAACAATATTCGTCTATGGGGTACCTGTTTCGATTTACAGGTGAAGAAAACGTGCCATTTGAACTGAATTCGTCCAAAGAGACCTGGGGATCAGCTGAGTGGGCTTGGCGGGGCAATTGAAGAGGTGCAGCACGTCATGTGGTCCCTGATGGCAGGCGGAACAAACGTCCGGAACGTAAGCATCAATTCGCTACCAATACGAACTGAGACGGCTGCACCATCCAGATCTCAACTGAGCCAGTTGGTAGTTGGGATGGTAAATGACAACCGCAACTCGGCAGTCTAAACAGTGTGGCTGATGATTTGGAGGCGGATATTTTCATATTCCTCGCAGTGCAGAAGCGTGAAACAACTTGTTTTTTGTTTGTCCATCCATACCGAATATTTTGTAGTGCTCATTAGATTTGCATCTGACGAATTATGTGGACGAAATCAAGTGCGGATCATAGTTTTTGAGTCATTCTTATTTTACACGAGCTTTATGAGCAGTGCCCTGTCTTGTTGGAACGTCCATGGTCTGCGAGATCAAAATGTTTGCCTGCCCACGCCTTAAAAACAGCATTCGAAACATTTTTCGGACTATTACCAGTTTATAGTGTTTCTTGTAACCTTTTTTGTATACACAGAAATTTCTAGTATTTTTTAAAAGTTTAAAAGTTATCGACTTAGCGACCACTTACTCCAATAATAACAGAGCGCCAGAAAAACACCCAATGTTTGAAAAATCGCCACGTTCGTGTAAGCGTAACAACTCCTTTGCTTTTTCGTTATTTTGTTGAAAAAGGTGTGGCTTTTGAAACTTGAAAGGCTTTATCTAGAGCTCAGTTTAGAATATGCGTCAGATGCTTCGCGGGAATATTTTCATCTCTTTTGCTATTTAATTGTTACTTATAAGTGGCTTTCGATAAAGTCGAGCCTTCACTTTCCGAACCATTTGATGTGATGTTGCAGTTTTTTTTTCGTTGTTGTTGTAGCGGCAACTGCGTGCCGGGGTGACAGCCCTTGGCTAAAGAATTCCTCTTTGGGTCAATCCGCTCTATAGAACCGGCTATTGTCTTCCACCAATGCGAACGATTAGGGTGCGATTAGAACGATTTAGGGTGCGATACTTAAACATTTTTTCACTTTAAGATGGCTTAGATCAGAAACACTAGCTGGTTGCAATAAAACACAATCAAACTTCTACGTTTGAATTTAACATAGCTGGCACTATCGGTTTGCCAGTATTGCCGGCGTGAAGTTGGTAACACCTCAATCGCCTAGCCCTGCCTAAGTCATTGAACACGCGTAAGATAGATGGTTGGCAAGTGCCAGTCTGGGACCTACCATAAATTGTTTAATATTTTTTAGTTTCTTTAATTTAAAATTTGTTTACTTCGGTCCTTAGTATTTTACTTAGGTTCGGCCGATAAAAAGTAAATATGTATAATTATTTTTGAATTTTTTCTTTTATGATACCTTTTTAGTAGCACTTGAAGGTTCTACACATTTTTTTCAAATTCTAGGCGTCATTTTCACTTATTTACATTAAGTGTGTTTTATTGGTACTCGCTTCCTAAACAAGTAAGAGGTCGCTAAGGCGATAACTTCAAAAATTAAAGAGAATTTTTAAAATTTCTTTGTTTACAAGAACTGATTGGCTTTATGAGAATTTTTAATTAGTTTGATCTAATAATTTGTATAAAAAAAGTTATTCAAGAAATACGAGGGCAGCTATATATATATTTCTGGCCTAATAATAAAAATGCGAATATTTATTACAAAAATGGTTTTATTGTTTTTCAAAGTATTCTCCTGCATGATTTATACACTTTTGCATGCGCTCAAACCAATTGTCGAAGCACTTTTTCCACTCCGATTGAGACACCTGCAAAACATGGTTTTTGAACGCTTCAACAACATTTTCTGGCGACGAAAATCGTTGACCACTTATTTTTTCTTGACGTGCGAGAATAAAAAGAAGTCATTGGGTGCCAAGTCAGGGCTGTACGGCGGATGAGCCATCAATTTGGCTGGTCAAAAAGGCACTGGTTTGAACCGATGTGTAAGAGCTCGCATTGTCTGGTGCACAATGATTCTTCTTCTCTTGTTCGTTTTTCGAATTTCTCCGAAGACTTCAGCCAAACAAATTGTGGTGTACCACTCAGAATTGACCGTCCTACGTTGCTCAAGCGAAACAGTCGCCACATAACCAGTTTTGCCGAAGAAACAGGCGACCATTTGCTTCGAAGTGCTTCTTCCACGAACAACATTCGTTGGATTTGGCTCGTCTTCGAAGACCTACACGGTCGATTGCTGTTTTGCTTCGGGCTCATACGCATAGATCCATGATTCGTCACCTGTGACAATCTTATAAACGTCTTTTGAAGCAGCGCGATCGTATTTTTTCAAAATTCCTTTGCACCAATCGACACGAGCCTTGTTTTGAGCGATTGTCGAATTGTGTGGGATCCAACGAAAAAAAAAACCTTTTTTACGGCCAGGTGTTTATGCAAATATCCAATGTATACTGGTGGAAGAAATGCCCAAGGGTGCCTCTATCTCACGGTATGTCACATGACGATCTTGCATTATCAGTTCACGCATGGCATCAATGTTCTCTGGCACAACGGCCGTTATTGGACGACCTTTGTCTTTGAGCGAGCGCCGGCCACGATTGAATTCATTAAACCAGTTGTTCATAGTGCTATAGGATGATGCTTCATCGCCTTACAAAGATTTAAGTTCATCGATGCACTCTTGTCGTGATAATCCACGTTGAAAGTTGTAAAAAATGTTCGCACGAAAATGTTCACGAGTTAATTCCATTTTTTTTGCCAAATTATTTTTTTCAAGTCACTGTAAACAACACAAATTATGATCGTACGTCAAAACGTTCTAAGTACGGTTATGGTAAAAAATGTCAAACTATCCAATGGCAATGTCAGATGGCGCCAGGCAACACTTAGTTTGCCTAGGCCAGAAATATATTTAACTCGCTGAAGGTTATTCTTGAATTACTTTCTTCCCAATAATGTTTTTTATTTAAAACATACGGGGTTTAACGCTGAATTTGTATAGTTTATAATTTTCTGTTTAAAAAATCATTTTTCAATTCTTATACAATGTTCTGAAGTGATCGCTTTAGCGATCTCCTTAGCGAGTTAATAATTGAACACTGCTATTATATACCTATTCTGTTAATGAAACCTATAAAGTACCCGAGGTTACCAGTCCAGCTTTGTGCTACGGACCACTAACAATTTCCCACAAACAAAAAATTCCTAGTTAACACTTTCCGTTTGCTCTGACTCTACACCAAGTTACCTTACCATTGAAAATACCAAGTTGTTGTCGGTGCGAATTTTTCTTACTGATCGTGTATTTAATTATATGAAGATAAATTAAATTAAGGATACTTCAAGGTTTTCAGCTAACATACTATGTATGTGTATGTAAGTATGCAATTTGTAATATTTAATTTAATGTTTTTTAAACCATTTAACGTTAACGTTTTTCAAAAATATCAGTGTTGGACTGTGCTTGTTTCACTTCAAGTGAATAAAATGCCATTTATCGACTGAAATGAGAAACAAAGAAACAAAATCAATTTCAGTTTGGCATAGGGAAACATCAAGCAGCAAAATATTTAATTAAAATTAATGAAATGCATCAATATTTGTTGTATATTTAGGTGGTGTGTGTATCAAATGCGCAACTACTTGTACTTTATTTAGAAATTTGTATGTATTTACAAAAGACTTAGTGGGTTAAACAGTTAAGAAAGGAGGCCAATAAACAATTTAATTTTGATTTTTTTTTTCGTTGAAAATTGTGTTAATGTTAAGCAGTAGCATGCAAACTATTTGAGCCAATATATAGAACAGCAATTGTTGTGCAAGTCTACAGTTTGCAATAGATGTTAGAATGGAGAAAGTAAATCTTACCTATGTCTGTTACATCTTCAACATCACCGCCCTCGGTAGCTTCGGTGATGATCTTTTCAGCCTCTTCGGTATTGCTAAGGAATGGTGAATCGGAAACTGTGGTATTTAAACTAAAAAACAAACAAAAATATAAATTTATATTAAAACATGCCATTAAAATCTCCATCTCTTATCTAAATTACCGTGAAATGGAACCGCCTTCCAGTTGGTTGCTAATCAAACCCTGCCAGAATTTGTGAGTTTCCGATACCACATTAATGGCAAAGGCAGCATTTTTGGCATCGCCATTGAAGGCAAATTGATTTTCGGGCTTGCCATCGGGAATCTTGTAGATTTTAAACCATTCCACCGTAGCTCTTAGCAGGCCGGGGAAATATTTGTCCACATCGGTGACATCGTTCATTTTCTCCGCCAACGGATCCTTGATATCGATGGCAATTACTTTCCAATCGGTTTCACCCTCATCGATCAAAGCAATGGTTCCCAAAACTTTGACCTGCACCACTTCACCGCGTTTGGCTACACGATAGCCGATTTCCAAAACATCAATGGGATCATTGTCACCCTTGCAACCAGTGCTGGGTTCAATGTGATCGGGATTTTCCCAGGTCTGGGGGAAAGCTCCATAGTTCCAAATGTAGCCCTTGTGTGGGAAACAGTTGGCCACAAAGCGCAATTTACCCTTTTTAACATCTTGTTTGATGGGATTCAACGGATTCTTCAAGCTAATCTATATGGACAATGTAAAACGAAAGAAAAAGGCACGCAATAGAACAATTGAATTTGTTTTTCCACAAAGAAATAGATAGTGCGGGTGGGTAGGTTGGTTAAGGTGGCAACTAATATTACCTCCATTTTAGCGTTTGTCCAGCGTGGCACTTCAACCACCATATTGTAAACAGTCTTCTCGTCATTGGCATACAAGGGGATATCGTGCAAGGGTGAGATTCCTTTACCACAGTCAGTTTCTGCAAAGAAAACAAAAACAGGCGTTGAGTGTCCTTAGTATTTCTTTTCTTTTTTAAGGGGTTTTTGAAGAGTTGGGGGCGCTAGCTAGACAGACATCATTTATGTTTTCAAAATGTCTCATAAACAAAATTAATTGATTTGGCAGTAATTAAACATGTAGAACATAATTTAACCTACATCCAACCATTTGACCAGCTAGCTAGTTGTATTGCGTGCAGTGAAACCTCCTTAATTCCGGCAATATTTTCTGAGTTTAAAAGAATTGCATAGGATTATGGAAAGCTTCAAGGCGAATGCAAGGCGTTTAGATTTAGGTCACAATAATTATGTACCCGAGTGACCTGAGAAAAGAAGATTGCTTCGTTTTAAAGGGATCGTGGAAATATATTGGCTCAAGCCTGGCTACATTTGTGAGCTGGGCCAGTTTGAAAAAAACCTCTTCTAGTCAAATGAATGACCAATTTAAAAAAAAAAACTCTAGAATTTGGATTTTGCAACAGAATAATGTCGAAAAATGTTTTTTTGTACGTATTTTTAAGACGATTTTCTCAAGTTTTATTTTAGTTTTAAATTATTGAGACTATTTTTTTAAAACATTATCAGATATTTACTAAATCTATAAACAATGATTTACTAAGGACTATAATGTATTATTCAAATTAAAAATAACGATCTAAAAACGGCACCGTGCCTTTGGTATATAATTTAATAGTAAATAATAAGTTAATCAAATAGAAGACTGAACGCCCTTGCTCCAGGGGCTTTGCTGAATGAAGGAGTTCATTATCCTGGAAATTAGCTTAAAAATAAACTTAAATCTAAATTAAAAATTTAAGATACAAAATAAAAATTAAATTAAATTATAAAAAAAAGAAAAAGATCAGAAAGTAATATAAAAAAGATTTAAACAATAGCATGCCCAAGTCTTTTATAATATTTGAATGAATCAATGCTAACCAGAGAATGGCAGCAAGCCACCGCAACTACAAGTGCACCGGATAGACACCGGGTGTTTTTGACACCAGGGTGTTTTTAAACACACTAAATAAGGTGCGAACACTCACTCAGCAAACATTTGTGAGTGTTTAGACACACACGCATAAATCTGGCGCAGTTTATTTTTTGCATGTGTCATGTGTTACGGTACACAAAAAGTCTTGCACAACCCATTGTGTGCATTTTTCAATGGCTTCTTTTTTGTCACTTTCTGAAACTTGTTTAGGTTTTTTTAATATTACGCAACATTTATGGCGTGACAAATTTGATGTTTGATTAGCAATAAATTTGAGCACTTTTCGGCATGTGCTACAGAAAATCCACCCATCTACAACAGTTGCATCTTCTCTTAAAATTTTACACAATATGTTCCAAATAAGACTTTTTTCCTTATGTCTTTGGGCAACAGTGTAGTTTCCAGCATCAATTTCACTTTTGATTGCGTTACTTGTTTCTGCCATTATTCCGTTCACTCCTACTTCACCAAATAACAACTGATCAATAACAATATGTGCATAAACACCCTGGTGTTTTTAAAACACCGGAGTAATACATGTGTGCTTTGCCCTAGAATCGTTGTGTCAGCGAAAAACACCAGGGTGTCTGCCCAAACATAAAAAACTCAATTTTTTGAATTGTGTGCGATCTACAGCCCTCTTGCAATACACACATAATTTTGTGTGTGCGATTTTCTTACTTTACTTTTGGGTGATGAGTAGCACCGGCACTTTTATTTTAATGGGTGTGAATAGAGTGCCAAAAAGTGACACTCTTGCAGTTCTCTGATGCTAACCCCTATGTGCACCCTGAAGAGCCTCTATTTAAAAATCAGATCGGATGGAATCTGAAAAATCAAAAACTGGCGCCGTTTTATTAAGAAACCCAAGAAACGCTGGTTTAAGCCGATGTGTGAGAGCTCGCATTGTCATAGTGCACAATGATTCGTCTTCTCTTGTTCGTTTTTCGAATTTCTCCGAAGACTTTAGGCAAACAAATTGTGGTGTACCACTCAGAATTGGCTGTCCTACGTTACTCAAGCGGAACAGTCGCCACATGACCAGTTTTGCCGAAGAAACAGGCGACCATTTGCTTCAAAGTGCTTCTCCCACGAACATCTTTCGTTGGATTTGTTTCGTCTTCGAAGACCCACACGGTCGATTGCTGTTTTGTTTCGGGCTCATACGCATATAACCATGATTCGTCACCTGTGACGATCTTATAAACGTCTTTTGAAGCACCGCGATGGTATTTTTCAAAATTTCTTTGCACCAATCAACACGAGCCTAATTTTGAGCGTTTGTCAAATTGTGCGGGATCCACCGAGAACAAAATATTTTTACGGCCAGGTGTTCATGCAATCGAATGTACGCTGGTGAAAGAAATGCCCAAGGATGCCTCTATCTTACGGTACGTCACATGACAATCTTGCAATATCAGTTCACGCACGGCATCAATGTTCTCTGGCACAACGGTCTTCTTTAGACGACCTTCGTCTTTGAGCGAGCGTCGGTCACGATTGAATTCATTAAACCAGTTTTTCACAGTGCTATGGATGGTGCCTGTCGTGATAATCCAAAAATGATCGCACGAAAATGTTCACCAGTTGATTCCATTTTTTTTTGCCAAATTGATTTTTTCAAGTCACTGTAAACAACACAAATGATGGTCGTACGTCAAAACTTTTTGAGTCGTTTATGCCAAAAAATGTCAAACTTTCCAATGGAAATGTCAGATGGCGCCAGGCAACACTAAGTGTTGCGTAGGATAGAAATATATATAGCAACCCTCGTAGTACTTCGTTATTGGATATTTATTTTGTGCGTTTTTAGATTACTCCTAGTCGTTTTCTTTGCATCCATTTACGAATTCCCAATCATTTCAGAATTGTCCATGTCCTCTCTACAGTCTTCATACAAAGAGAACAAAATGCAAGTAAAATATAAAGTTTTGCACTTAACTTTATATTTTGAAAAGAATTTTGCAATTTTAAATGAATTTTAAGACATTCCAATTTAACGTTTTAATTCTAACGCTCAATTGTATTGTTTTAGTAATTAGACAGTTTGCCACAATACTAGCAATTACAGAAAACAATTAATTAGAATACACCCCTAATGGTAGCTATGATTGCCACCAATGAATGTGTGCATTGTGCGACAACGGCCGTGACTTAAACAAAAATCAGAAGAAATTTGCAAATCTGTCAGCTCGAATTGCTAATAATAATTTACGGGATCGCGACCGTATTGAATGAAATTATTTTTAACAAAAAGTCGACATTATAAAGCCAACCTGCACTATGGATTCGGTATTGAAATGGTATTTTCCCCATTATCATACTTTGTATGGCCCCTATGACTATAACAACCGTTTAGGCTAGACGGGTTAATGAGCCCACCCCAGTATTTATTTTAATTCATATTTCAAGTCTCAACAAAAAATGTTTACATTTGAGTACAATGTCCACATTAACAATTCGTTGCTTTTCTCAACCCTACAGTCGGAGTTCAACGAAATTTTCTTATATTTGAGTCACCTATATTGATAGGTAGAATTTTAAATAACCCACTTTGGATGTGTTATGTACGTCCCCGCTAACGATCCCCAGTTGAGCCTTAGTTCGTCCACGAAAAACGCGCAAATTTTCAAGGTCTAGCTTCTTTAGTTTGAACTGTTACGTGCTTTGAACTAGCACACGGGTGGAAAGACAAATATCACCTCAAATTTTACGACAATCAGAAATATATACTTTTTATAGGACGACTGTAATATACACGCCACACATAAACATTTTCTTTCCTACTACATTGATTCATATTCTATTTTTATTATTAAATATCTCTTTCTTACTGGTGGTATTTTTGAACGTAGTTTAAACAGTAATTATTTGTATCTAGAAAAATGCATGTGTATACAAATTATATACTCATTGGTAGAATAAATTGGGGGAACTTCCCGACTGTAATCATGGTGCAATACGCCACCATTTTTGCGAAACGACTATCAACCGAAAGGAGAATTTGTGGTTTTTGATTAAATACCAATTCCATATTTGTAAATATCCACATTTTTTTTGATTTGTATTAATTTGATTTGGTATTGCTAAATAAATTATTAACTGTGCTATGCTTCTAATATGCTAGTTTGTATGTTTCCTTGTTGTAGAGGTTTCAGTGACTAAGTCTCACCGAAAACCCAGGTATTAATAGGGACATAAATACTGTTACTCACGTTTTATGCTGTAAAATAAAAAGTACTGAATGTTTTTGGACCAAATATTTTTTTTATATATTTTGATGTATATGTGACAGCGCATATAGAAAGGGACCTAAGGGTAAAAAAAATCAATTTTCACTTTTTTTTGATGTGGACAACATCTGAGCATCGAATGAGACCGATCCCATGCCCCAAAAGTGTTCCCTCTCAGAGATATGCGCGTTTTATGAAAGTGATGGTACACCAAAAATACACGTATTTAAATCTTTAAAATGGCTCTCCTGAACAAAACTGGTTTTTACCCTTAGGTCCCTTTCTATTTTGCACGTCACATATTGTATCCAAAAAGAATCTACTTTTTCGAAATGTCCGCCTTTTGCCTTTACACACGCCTGAAGTCGCACTGGCCAATCATTAATAGCTGCACGAACCTCGTCCATTGGAAAATTGGCCACAGCTCGTACCAAAGCAGTCTGAAGAGATCCAATGTTGAGGTATCTTATGTGACAAACCTTGTCCTCTGAAACCGTCCACAATTTGTAATCCAATGGGTTCAAATCTGGACTGCCAGAGGGTCATTCTTCAGAGGAAATGAACGCTGGAAATTCATTCGTAGCCAGGCCTGGGACGTTTTAGCCGTATGGGCCGGCGCATACTCCTGCTGGAAAGCCCATGGCTGGTTTTGGAACAGGGAATTGTTAAGAGGTTTCACAACAGCTTCCAACACGGTTTCTTGGTAAACGTTGGCCGATGTTTTGACTCCTTGTTCGCAGAAATGCAGGTCAGTGACCCCATCGTAAGAGACACCCAACCAAACCATGACTGAAGCTGGGTGATGACCCTTTTCCACCCTTGGGATCAGTTCAGATGCTTCTTTAGATGACCGCGCATACACTATATCATTTTGCTTGTTAACTTTTTCCTGAACGGTAAAAGTTTTTTCATCGGTGAACAAAATTTTTCTGTGCAAGTTATCAGCGTGATTCACCAAAAGACCTTTGCATTATTCAATCCTATTTTTTTTAAAGCTGCAAACAATAAATTCCCGGTACGTCGTTTGAAAGCCCCAAGTCCCAAGTCTTTTTTAATGACTCGACTCATAGACTTTTCCGTGATATTCATCTCACAGGCCATGATTTTCTGTTATCGGAGCGGATTTCTGTGAATTCTTGATTTAACGGCTTTGATGACATGCGGTGTTCGAACAGAGCGTGGGCGGCCCGGCCCACGGTGGCCCTCATTTATATCTCCAGTCTCCTCAAACAGTTTTATGCATCGGCAGACGAACATGCAGCTAATCCCTAGTGGCCGGAGCATTTTGAAAATATCGTTTTATTTCATTTCACATTTAAAAAGCGCTATTACAGCGATACGGTTCTCATTATCTGACCACTCCATGATGAAAGTTGAAACAATTTTAAAATCCTGTTACAGACTAACGATATTGAGGTTAGCATTCAAAACCCATATGACATTAACGGGGTATGTTCAGTTCTACTAATGAAATGGGTGTGTTCAATGTTGTAACAGTATTTATGTCCCTACTAAGTATATACAATGTGGTTTGCAAATTTTATTTATAGGTTCTTCGACGTCAATAGTTGTATTCTAATTTATTCTGCACTTATCTATTAGGGCAGTCATATTGTTTTTAAGAATGTTTATAAATTTTTAATTTAGTGTCTTCATGAAATTCTGTCACTTACATATATCTAAAACTCTTTTTATAAAGTTTGTTGCCGTGTTTATTATCATCACTCGTCTTGGGTGTTTAGAACCAAAGTTAAGTAATCTTTCTGAAGCCGTTGGCTTTTGGCAAAAAAATTGTTTCAATGCTGGGCCCCGTCGGTAGACTATTATGCCTAAATATGCTAATTTCTTGTCATGTTCTACTTCCATTGTAAATTGGATTTGTCGGTTAAAAGATTTAAGTATCTCTTGATCATTTTGAATTTAATTTTTTTTTAAATACCAAAAATATCATCCTGCTAGAACTGGAGATCCCATCGGCATACCCTTTCGTTGTTCGTATACTCGTATCTTCTCGTCATATTAAAAATACAAAAATTAATATAAATAATAAATAATTAATTAATACAAAAAGTTACTAATTCTATAAATAAGTCCTTCGTTAATTTACAAATTTTTCGTCCCTTTTTTTGATTGTCTTAAATGCTAGATTTATTGGAATACTAGGAAACAGAGAAACAACGTCAAATGAATTTAAAAGCTCGTCGTTATCAATATATATAAGTATATGTCATGAATTTTGGTCTTGAAGTGTCTAGAATCCTGAACGTTATAATTATTCCTTTAAGTTTTTTAGAAATATTGGAAAAATTGAAATAAAGAATAAAAAACAAGTAAGTTTTTTTTATTGAATGGCCTCAAGCCAAAATTAATAATAAAAGATTAGTTAATGTAAAATTATAGAAATGAAAATCATTTCCCAGGGAAATTAAAAATAAAATCAATTATTTGTTGTAAGTTGATTGTAGCACTAGGATTTATGAAAAGCTAAAATTTTTGAATTATACTTATATGTCATGAATTCCGGTCGGAAGTGTCTAGAATCCCGAACATTATATTTAGTCCTTTGTTAAGTTATTAAGAAATATTGGGAAAAATTTAAATAACATATAGAAAAAGTTTAAGTAAGTTTTTTATTACATGGCCTCAAGCCAAAAATGTAAAATTATAGAAATGAAAATCATTTCCCCGGGAAATTTAAAATAAAATCAATTATTTAAAGTTGATTGTAGCACTAGGATTTATGAAAAACTAAAATTTTGAAATATAATTCACAAAAACTGTAGTTCTGAGTTAAGTTTAGAAGAGTTATTAAGGCCAGTATTTTTATTTATTCGAATGAGAAAGCGAACACTGAAACATTTTTTGCCAAAATTGTTTTTTGCAAAACCGAGTATTTCAAAACTAGTTTTTGCGAATGAGAACTTTCAAGATCTGGAAAGTTGATTAGAAGTGTTAGTTTAGGTTTACCTGTACAAGGGTTGCTATTTATATTTCGGGTCCTGACAATACGAGTGTTCTTAGATGCAAACTGGAACTTTCATTGGAAGCTTTGTCATTTTTTTAGCATAACTTCACTCAGAACGTTTTGTCATTTGAGGGCGAATTGTTTTGTTTACAGAGTGTTAAAAAATTCATCTCATTCAAAAAATGGAGTTATCCCGTGAACATTTTCGTTCGATGATTTTTTACGATTTTCAGCGTGGGTTATCGACACAAGAGTATTTAAATCAACATGTATCGACTTTTGGCGATGAAGCTCCTTCAAAAACCACTGTTAATCGCTGGTAGCAAGAGTTCAGTCTAGGACGCCGTTTGTTCCAGGATGAATTGCGTGAAGGTCGTCCAACTTCGGTCACTTTGCCAAAAACCATCGTGAACTGATTAGAAAAGACCGACATGTGACATACCGTGAGATTGAGGCATCCTTGGCCTTTAGTATGACAAGCATCAATAAGATATTGCATGTTCATTTGGCCGTGAAAAAAATTTGTTCTCGTTGGATCCCACATAATTTGACGAATGCTCAAAAAAGGCTCGTATGGATTGGTGCGAAGAGATGTTGAAAAAGTATAACTGCGGTAGCTCAAAGGCAAAGAGTATATCATTGACACGGTAGACGAATCATGGATCTCTGCATATGAACCCGAAACAAAACCGCAATCGACCGTATGGGTCTTTCAAGACAAAGCCAAATCTAACAAAAGTAGTTCGTAAAAGAAGTAGTTCGTGGAAGAAGTACATCGAAGGAAACGATTGCCTTTTTTTCGGTATAACCGGCCATGTGCCACAGTTCCTTGAGGGGAAAGTAGGACGGTCAATTCTAAATGGTATACAACCATCTTTTTGCCAACAGTGTTCGAAGAAATGAGGAAAGATAATAATAGAAGACGGATCATTTTGCATCACGACAATGCGAGCTCTCACACATCAGCTATTTGACCACTCAAGATGTCGAATTGATGGGCCATCCACCGTACATCCCTAATTTGGCACCCAATGACTTCTTCTTATTCACGAGCATCAAGAAAAAAATGCATGGTCAACGTTTTTCATCGCCCGAAGCAGCTGTTGAAGCGTTCAAAAATCATTATTTTACGTCTCAATCGGAGTGGAAAAAGTGCTTCGAAAATTGCTTTGTGCGCATGCAAAAGTAAAGGAGAATATTTTGAAAAACAATAAAACCATTTCGAATGATTAGTTATTGTGATTTTATTGCCGTACTCGAAATATAAATAGCAACCCTCGTAGCAGACAAATTGAAAACGAAAAAAGGCAACAGCTATTTTGGGGCAATAGTGTCATTATTGAATTCAATAAAACACCTGTGGTGAAAATTCAACACATCAAGAAACTTGTTAAGCTTGAGAAGATAGTGAACCTAAGGACAGTACAATTTTGAATTTTTGAATTAGTTTCTATTGGAATTGGTGTAAAATAGAAACAAAAGCCCTTTATATCGGCTTTGGGTATTAAATGATATGTGACCTGTAAATATCGTAGAATTGGAAGTTATCTTACTTTTATATTTATGATAAGCTAACACTTCCAACTACCATTAAATAGAACAATAAAATAAATTACTTTATATAAACAACATAAAATACAAAAAATAAGTAATAACAAATAAACAGCGGAGGCCCAATATTCCCCCCAATTGAATAAAATCCAAAATGAAGAGCAACAGACGACAAGGGAGACTTTCAATACAAAGGTAGGTTTTCCCAAATAATTCCAACATGGTTTTGCTAAAACAACGAGGGGGCAGGCTATTAATTTCTAATTCACATCAGGGAATACGGAGGAGCAAAGTCTGCAGCAATAAAAAAAAGCAGCGCTACCATAAACCTTTGCTTATCAGTTGGCACAATCGTCATCGTTTACACACAAAAAAATAATTGCATAAGCTTGTGCTGGCAGGACGGACGGACGGAGGGGTTGCACACACGGGCCTTTTCCAGTTAATGCGGAACAAAAGATAACAAATCGCAAATCGCCGCCAACCACTTCAGCTTTTAGCAATAATTAAACATAATGTTACGGTCAATGTCATTTCAATTGCCCTGCCAATAAAGCAAACGATCTGGACGATATTTTCCGTTCTTACTTACTGTAGTAAATGCTGTAGTTGGTGGAATTTGGTGCTCCCTTTTCAATAATCTCGTAGTTCGACATGTTTTTCTTGTATCTCAGCTGGTTTTCTGCTAACTTTTGGATTTGTGTTGTGGTGGCAATTAGACGATTCTGTGGCCGATGTTGGAGCTTTGATGACGAGCACAGAATAGAAGAAGCCGGTTCCAAAAACACGTTGTGAGCAGTCGAAGGAATTTTTCTTGTGAATAAAAAACGCAGCATTTTTTTTGTGTTTAGTTGCGCACACTTTACAACACTGTTAATAAGACTTCAAAGCCGAAAGTGTTAGAACTAGAACGCGCTGCCGTTCCCACAAAGAGCTGATAACACTTAAGCACTGTGGTGTTTTCAGATTTATGAAATTAACTTTTCCACACCGACTATAAGAGTAGAAACACAACATTGAGGCTGCGGTGGCGGTTGTCAAATTTAAGGCCCAATTAGTCTTGACGGTTGATTCTGCAACCTGCAGAAATCTATCGTCGTCAACCGTCAAACTGTTGTTATCTCCCTCTAACACATGCAAAATGCAACCCTCAACTGAAATAGCTGATTGTCTACCGTCAACCGTCCACCGTCAACCGTCAAGACTAAAGGCCCATTTAGTCTCGACGGTTGACGGTAGATTCTGCAACCTGCAGAAGTCTACCGTCGTCAACCGTCAAACTGTAGTTATCTCCCTCTAACACATGCAAAATGCAACCCTCAACTGAAATAGCTGATTGCCTACCGTCAACCGTCGAGACTAAATGGGCCTTAAATGGACCTTAAAGGCCCATTTAGTCTCGACGGTTGACGGTAGATTCTGCAACCTGCAGAAGTCTACCGTCGTCAACCGTCAAACTGTAGTTATCTCCCTCTAACACATGCAAAATGCAACCCTCAACTGAAATAGCTGATTGCCTACCGTCAACCGTCCACCGTCAACCGTCGAGACTAAATGGGCCTTAAGTCTTGACGGTGGACGGTAGGCAATCAGCTATTTCAGTTAGGGGTTGCATTTTGCATGTGTTAGAGGGAGATAACTACAGTTTGACGGTTTACGACGGTAGACTTCTGCAGGTTGCAGAATCAACCGTCCACCGTCAAGACTAAAGGCCTATTTAGTCTCGACGGTTGACGGCTGACGGTAGATTCTGCAACCTGCAGAAGTCTACCGTCGTCAACCGTCAAACTGTAGTTATCTCCCTCTAACACATGCAAAATGCAACCCTCAACTGAAATAGCTGATTGTCTACCGTCAACCGTCCACCGTCAACCGTCGAGACTAAATGGGCCTGTAGACTTCTGCAGGTTGCAGAATCTACCGTCAGCCGTCAACCGTCGAGACTAAATAGGCCTTTAGTCTTGACGGTGGACGGTTGATTCTGAATGGGCCTTACCGTCGTCAACCGTCAAACTGTAGTTATCTCCCTCTAACACATGCAAAATGCAACCCTCAACTGAAATAGCTGATTGTCTACCGTCAACCGTCCACCGTCAACCGTCAAGACTAAAGGCCCATTTAGTCTCGACGGTTGACGGTTGACGGTAGATTCTGCAACCTGCAGAAGTCTACCGTCGTCAACCGTCAAACTGTAGTTATCTCCCTCTAACACATGCAAAATGCAACCCTCAACTGAAATAGCTGATTGCCTACCGTCAACCGTCGAGACTAAATGGGCCTTAAATGGACCTTAAAGGCCCATTTAGTCTCGACGGTTGACGGTAGATTCTGCAACCTGCAGAAGTCTACCGTCGTCAACCGTCAAACTGTAGTTATCTCCCTCTAACACATGCAAAATGCAACCCTCAACTGAAATAGCTGATTGCCTACCGTCAACCGTCCACCGTCAACCGTCGAGACTAAATGGGCCTTAAGTCTTGACGGTGGACGGTAGGCAATCAGCTATTTCAGTTAGGGGTTGCATTTTGCATGTGTTAGAGGGAGATAACTACAGTTTGACGGTTTACGACGGTAGACTTCTGCAGGTTGCAGAATCAACCGTCCACCGTCAAGACTAAAGGCCTATTTAGTCTCGACGGTTGACGGCTGACGGTAGATTCTGCAACCTGCAGAAGTCTACCGTCGTCAACCGTCAAACTGTAGTTATCTCCCTCTAACACATGCAAAATGCAACCCTCAACTGAAATAGCTGATTGCCTACCGTCAACCGTCAACCGTCCACCGTCAACCGTCGAGACTAAATGGGCCTTAATTGGACCTTTATATAGAAAATTGAGAGGCAAAACCGCACTGAATTAAATCTATTTCTATTTTCTCTGCGGTTTTTCTTGCGTTCTCAACTTTTGGTACTGACTCTCTAAGTGCTGCGATTTTTTCATATTTTTTGTAAAAAAAAACACGTATTGGCTAATAGTTTTTGTACAAATATGTGCAGTAAGAAGAAGAAATCATAAATTTTAAAAGTATTTGCAGGAAAGCAAAATTAATTAACAATGGACCAAAATAAGAAAATTGTAATAAAAGTAAAACAATATGATTGTTCATGCAATTTACAATTGAAAATTTCAAAATAATTCTTGTTTAGTTTGCAAATATATTTATTGTATTTTTTTCAAAATAGCTCAAGGCTAAATAATAAATAAAAACAGCTGAGAAATGACAACAAAAACCGTAGCCGCACCCGTCGTCATTTAATTTACATTTTCTAGCCACACCGGTTTCCGTCGCCGCAGTGTTCTGTTTAGTTAGTTTTTTAATTTAGTTAGTTTTTTCTTGACTTCCGGTATTTTAAGACTACCGGAAGTCAAGAAAAAGTCATAATAGTGATAAAAGACCGAATAAATATAAATAAAAAATAATTTTTTTAATTTTTTTAATATTTTTTCTGCTTTTAGTTCAAGCTAAAATTCAGTTTTAGGAGTACACAACCTTTTTAGTGAATTATACATTCGATGAATCGCCGTTCAGTGTAAACGACCCCTTTTATTACTCAGATGACGCCGCTACGATGGATAGGAATCGGCTTAGTTATCTGTTCTTTATTCGTATCAAACAGGGATGCAAGTATTAGTGCAATTGTACTTTTTGCTACAATGTTAAGAAGTACGCATATAAAGTATATCTCATTCTCGATTTCTTTTATAAGTTATTATGTGTGTGAAAACGACAGCGAGAGTGGCAGAACGAATGAGAAGCCCAAATAACTTAGATATGGGACCTGCTTAAAGTGACCAACGCACTTGAACATAATTTCAAATTAAGTTCATTTCGTTTGTCAATTTTCATACACATTTCATATTTTCATACATTAATATGAAAATAGCAATTTTAGTAAAATAAGGGTATAAAGATGTTTACATTTTTTGAAAATAAATTTGATATTTCAAACTGGTTTATACAATTTTAACGAATTTTTACATATACTTTGCTTAAGCTTGGAGGTGGACGCAGATATATATAGAATCATAGTTATTTGCAATATAATTACTAATTACCAATATGGCTAAAATAATTCAAAAGGTAAGGTAATGCCTTGTTGCCAATGTTTTTTGCGCGAAATATTAAAATTATAGAAATGGATAAAACGGTTATAATTTTATCAGTTGTTGATAAAAGACCATTTTCATTCATAAGAAGCAGAATTGTTATAGAGTAAGACCCAATTCTACTTGAACTGAAATCCACACTCATCTGATTTCTTTTTTAAAAGTTACAATTTTTATAGAAATTCCAGCCGAAATCCGATCAAAATAAAGTCCAGTGGATTTCAGCTTAGATCGTCATATTAAGTAAAATTGTGCCCATATAAACATACGTAAGAAATTTATGGGTCATCGGACCATTGTGTTTATAAGAAACCCCATTTTTGAGAGCCATTTTGAGGACGATAATTGTGTCTGACATGAACGAATTTAGTACTAGGCTTTAAGACGTAGTAAATAGAATCTCGGTTTACTTTAAGTGTGTTCGTTTACTTGTAAATTTGTACACATTTGTGCAAATTTTTACTGGATCGTGTTAGTTTACACAAAAAGTTTAGTAAATGAGAGCCAGAGAGAGAACATTTTGACAGTTCGATGTTAGAGTTTGCAAATTTTGATTGGAGAAATTTTAGCCAACCAAAATATGCAAGATAAAAAAGATGTTTTAAATCAGCTGTTGCATGTAAACAAATAAAAGTAAAAACATATTTTCAACAGAATAAGTAAAAAGTGGAATATTATTTTATTTAATATATATTTTAATCACTGAAATTAGAAAGAAAAAAAGTGTTCTTTTGCCAACTTTTTTATTACAAATCTTAACACTTTTTCAAAATAAAATGAAATGTAATGCAAACTGTAAACAAAATCAGCTGTTTTAATGCAAATTTTTACTGGAAGCTGTTCGTTTACTTTTCTTGCAAATTTTAATAAAGAGAGTAAAATTGGCCTTACGCTCTCAAAAGTAGAAACTTGCAAATTTTACTGGGAAAGTATACAAACACACTTATTTGCTTTAAAACAAAAATACATCATTTTGATACCGTAAGTAAACCGAAAGTAAACAAACACACTTATTTGCTTTAAAACAAAATACATCATTTTGATACCGTCAGCATCGCAAAAGTACATTTTCACCAAAAAAAAGTACGAAAATGAAAAACTTATTTTGCATCCCTGATACCAAAACGTAAAGCGAATGAATGTGAGAGATTTTAAAAAGAACATATTAGAGTTTTCAAGTGAAATAAAGAATTTCGCATAGAAGTGCAATAAGACAAGGTGGCAGACAATAGATAATCCACAAAAAAACAACCATAAGTTTTTAAAAAAATCGGCCAACTATTATTATCTTTGACAGACATAAACGTAGTAGTAGTTTGTCAGATTCTTGTGTGACAAGTGACAAAAAGTTCACGTCATAAATAGAAAAGAAAAATATTGTACACGTTTGTTACGAACGGCAGAAAACGGACAGAAAGAAGTTTCCAAGACACTAGCGTTGGACTTAAAATGAGTGCTGAAAAGAAATCCGCAAAAAAATCTCAAGTTCCCACTAAGGCAATGGAACGACCATTGCTTACAACTTCGTCGTCGTCTGCTTCCACTTACGATGAAAATTGCTGTGTGGTCTGCTTTAAAACGGTGGACATATTTTCCATTGGGGAGTGCGATCATCCTGTTTGTTATGAGTGTTCCACGCGAATGCGAGTCTTGTGTGAACAGAACGAATGTCCAATCTGTCGTCAAGTCTTATCGAAGGTAATCATGATTTATGGACAACCGCAACGTGTAAAACTAATTCTAATAAGATTATTTGGAAATAATTGAAAAATTTCTAGGTTATATTCACTTTTGATAAACTGTCATACCGTGAATTGGAGTCTAAAAATCGTTCGGAGTTTTATAGTAAAAAGTATAAAATCTGTTTCTACACCAGTGACATACAGCAGAAATTCTTCGAGTTACTCGATCATCCATGTCCCAGGTAAGTGCCTCACGGCAAACCGTTTCTCTTTGTTGCAATATTTTTCATTGCATTCTCCTCTCTGTCTCTGCTTACAGATGTAATTGCCCCCCTTATCGTACTTTTCAAGGTCTTCGCAATCACGTTCGCAAAGAACATGACCACTTCTATTGTGACTTGTGCGTTGAGAACCTAAAAATATTCACATTCGAGCGGCGATGTTATACGCAGGCCGAGCTGGGCATACATCGGACGAAGGGTGATCCAGACAACCGGTCACATCGTGGCCATCCTCTGTGTGAGTACTGCAACAAACGCTATTTGGATCGGGATGAGCTTTTCCGTCACTTAAGGCGAGAGCATTATTATTGCCACTTTTGTGATGCTGATGGCTGTAACGAATTCTATCGAGATTATTCGGCTCTGGCGGAACATTTTCGGCAAGGACACTTTTTGTGTGAAGAAGGCAAGTGTGCCACCGAAGAGTTTACGGGGGCTTTTCGATCGGAAATTGATTTTAAAGCTCACGTGGCAAATGTTCACGGAAAAGGCATGAACAAGCAGCAGGCCAAACAGACGCGTACGCTGCAGCTGGAGATTACGTTGGGACCAAGAGGTCGGTCGGGGCAGACGGAACAGGGAGTGGCCAATATGAGATCCAGAGGAGGAGGGTGAGTACAATGCATTAGGCGTATATCGCAACAAAAAAGGGACTAGGGTATCTGAGTTTTTATGGATATAACAGGGGAAGAGGTAAAAAAGGGCACCCTTGAGCATTATAATCCGCTACCCAGCAACTATGAAAGACCGAATGCCACTCAAATTACCCCCGTTTTCAACTTCGTAATGATATGCTCGATTTAGAGCATTTTTCTTAAAATCTTTTAAAATTTTTGCTGTAGCGTTCGAATTTCTGCAACAATGTTGGCCTTAAGTTGAAGGATTGTATCGGGTTTGTTCACATATAAGAGGGCGGTTCGGAAAGTTCTTAGCCTATCAATGAAAGAGAATAGTTAGTTTTTCAAAAATATTTTTATTTTTCAATATAATATCCTGAAACTTTAATACACTTAGTCCAACGCTTATCTAGCAATTCTGTAACTGTAATTGCATCTTTATTTGAGGTAAAACGCTTGCCAGCAAGGATTTTTTTAGATTAGGGAACAGGTAAAAGTCACTGGGAGCTAAATCAGGAGAATAAGGTCGGTGGTCAAGCAACTCGTACTTTAATTAGTTGATTTTGGCCATTGTTAAAACACTCTTGTGCGCTGGTGCGTTGTCTTGATGAAAAATTATTTTTTTTGTGTTGTAAGCCAGGACGTTTTTTTCGAATTTGTACATTTAATTGATCTACAAGGTTGCAATAGTACTCTGAATTTATTGTTTTACCCTTTTGCAGATAGTCAATCAATAAAATACCTTTGAAGTCCCAAAAAACCGTTGCCATAACCTTACCAGCCGATTGAATTGTTTTTGCCTTCTTTGGGGCACTTCCTCCAACTTCAGTCTATTGTTTGGATTGTTCTTTTGTCTCTGGAGTATAATGGTGGATCCATGTCTCATCAACAGTTATGAAACGACGCTTAAAATCCATTTTATTTCGCTGAAAACGATCCAAACAAGCTTGAGAAATGTTCATTCTTATGCGTTTGTGGTCGACTGTTAACAAGTCCGGCACCCATCTTGCAGAAAGCTTTTTCATCTGTAGTTCTTCATGCAAAATTAAATGGACTCGATCATTTGAGATGCCCATGATATTAGCTATTTCACGCACTTTTATTCGTCGATCATTTAATACCATATCATGCACTTTGGCTACAATTTCTGTTGTTGTTGCTGTTTTTGGACGTCCACTACGTGGTTCATCTTCAATGCTTGTACGACCACGTTTAAATTCGGCAACCCAATTTTTTACTGTTGCATATGAAGGAGCATTTTCACCTAACACATTCACCATATCATTATGAATTTCTTGTCCCGATAAACCTTTTTTTATGTAAATATTTAATGACACCTCGCATTTCTAATTTTTCCATTGTAAAAAAATCGCGGATGCGTCTTTTGTGAACCCCTGTTTCTATATGAAGGAGTTGCCAGATCGGAACAAAATTTAACATGTGTTCATAGCAGAGATGGAAGTTTCCAAACACTTAACTTTTTTCTGTTTATACCGCGCTTTTTGTGCTAGGCTAAGAAGTTTCCAAACCGCCCTCGTACTCGCTCCTTGAAATAACCCCTAAGAAAATAGTCGGGTGCTGAAAAATCTCGCGATCGCGCTAATAAATAATTTCCGAACTTCTGGATATTATTCCCTCTCCAAAAATTTGACTTAAAAGTGTCATTGTGTCTCGGGCAGTGTGGGCAGTGGCTCCGGCTTGCTAAACCACATCTCAGGTCTGTTTTCAAGAGCAGAACGTAAACAATATTCTATTATAAACCGATACCATTTACGGTTACAGCACTTCCATCTTCATTCTCGAAGAAGTAAGGCCCAATGATATTTGCAGATGTGATCCCACACCATACTGTACACCTAATGGGGTGCAATTGGCGTTGATGAATGGCTCTTGATTTTCAGTACCGCAGAGCCTACAGTTCTGCTTATACCCAAGCGATTCAAATGAATAAAATATCATAAAATAATTGATCGCTGATTTTAATAACAAAATTATATTATTCTGGTTTGTGAAAATCTCCCTTATTTATTCTCCAAGTGTTTTTATATAATCTGAAAAAATAACGAAAAAATTATTAAATTTTTAAACCCCATGGCTTACCCTGTATAACCTACCTTTAAATCGACATTTTGTGCACATAAGTCTCTTTCTAACGCCTCGCAATAGGTTAATGGATAGGTGTTCCTTTACGCTTCTTAATAATTTCCATATTGTGCCGTTCCATTAAGAACTGAGAGAGATTTAGCGATATTTTTTCAAGATTGAGAAATATCTTCAAAACAAATATAGAAAAATACGGATCATTGCCAGAAATATGTTGAAGCTATAGTAAAAAGTCTATCTATGGTGAACATTACTGTTAAAAAAGCTTAAAGGCATCTGCCAAGATCTTACCACCAAACGAAGGTTTGCTATTTATTCGGGTTCTGGCTATACCATTGTTGCCAGCTGCAAACTGGAACTTTCACTGGAAATTTTGACATTTTTAAACCATAACTTCACCCAAAATATTCTTTTAGTTGAGCGCTAATTGTTTTGTTTGCAGTGTGTTAAAAAGTTCATCTCCGTCCAAAAGTGGAATTAGCCCGAAAACATTTTCGTGCGATGATTTTTTACGATTTTCGGCGTGTATTATCGGGAAAAAAGTGTCTAAGCCAACTTATTTTGACTTTTGGTGATGAAGCACCATCAGAAACCACTGGTACCATGAGCCAGTCTCGCACGCCGTTCCCTCCGGGATGAATTTCGTGAAGGTCTTCCAACTTTGGTCGGCAAAACGAAACCATCGATGCTGTGCGTGAACTGATAAAACAAGATCGACTGAGACATTCTTGGGATTTACTAAATCAATTGGTCATTTGGCCGTGAAAATGATTTGTTCTCGTTAAATTCCACGTAATTTGAGGATTGCTAAAAAAGCTCGTGTCGATTGGAGCAAAGAAATGTTAAAAATACAAATACGGTGGCTCCAATGCAGTGTATGACATCGTTACAGCTCACGAATTATGGATCTATGCATTTGAGACCGAATAAAAACAGTAATCGTCTTTCAAGACGAGCCAAATCTAACAAAAGGTGTCCTTGCTGTGGCCACAGTACCATTAGTGGAACATAGGACGGCCAACACTAAGTGGATCACAACCACCTGTTTGCCAACAGCAAACAAATTTGCCATTATTTAAAAAAATATGAAATAACCAAAAGAGCAGACGGGTCATTTTGCAACTCGACACAATGGGCTATTTGAGCCCTAAAGATGTCGAATTGATGGGTCATCAGCCTTGATTTGACCCCCACTGACTTATTTCCTCACACCAAGAAAAAACAAAAAAACAGCTGTTGAAGCATTCAAAAACCACGTTTTCGAGGTGTGTTGATCAGAGCGGAAAATTCTCTAAAATTAGTGTGATGGCATTAAAAAGTGTATCGATCTTCACAGAATATTTTGAACAACAATAAAACCATTTTCAATGATAATTATTGTATATTTTATTGCTAGACCCGAAGTATAGGGTGATCAATCTAGTATTTTTTTCAAAATAAGAAGTACAAAAATTAAAATCAAGTGGGAAATTTTAATTGTTTATTCGAAAAGACATTTATTTTTTGAATCTAATTTCCTTCAAATGCTGGAGTGTCCATTCTGAGGGTCCAATTTTGTATGACTCGTTCGAGCATTTCGGCCGGTATGGCGAAATGGCAAACAATACTGAAACGGAAACAAAATAAAGTTTAACACACCTCACGCGTAATCTGTGAAAAAATACCTCTAGATTGATAACCCGTTACAAATTTGAAAAATATGGACCGATGATTGCACCAGCCCACCAAACCGTAGTTTCGCGGTGTAAATCTTTCCGTTATGAATTGGCGAACAATACTGAAAAGAAAAAAATAAAGTTTAACACAACTCACGCATAATCTGTGTTAAAAAAAACTTTTGAAAAACAAACCTCGAGATTGATCACCATATATAACTAGCAACCCTTGTACTGGTTATATTTTCTTACTATTTTAATGCTTTGAAATTGTTTAACGGATCATTAAAATACATTATTGGATAGGCGTTCTGATAAGCTTTCCAATGGTGCGATCATGGCGCAATAATACTGGTAGTTTCATTAGCTACAGCAAGTACAACAATGCAAGTACAATATGCAATTTGTTTCTATAGTGTACAACGAAGTTTTCAAAGTTGCTGGTGAAAATGTTTAGAGAAATTTTAAAATCAAATGCCATTTCAAAAGCTTACAAACACAATGGAAAAGAGTAATTGTCAACTATACCTGTATTATTCCGCCATACTCGTATAGCGATATTTGTTGTCAAGCTTATTACTAATACAATAAATTGATACTTTCACATTACGCTCAAACTCATTGTTATAGATTTACTGATTTGATCAAACGGAAAATATTTGTATCAGTCCAATTACCGAATTCAAACCAACAATGATTTAAGGGCCCGTAACTCGATAAGTATGAGTCGCTCAAAAAAATGTACCTTTAATAACGATCCCTACAACTGTAGTACAATGAAGTTGTTTCCAAGCATTAACGTTTTGGTCATTTTCGACCAAAGTTGGTCGGGAAAATTTAGAATAATCGAGTAATTTTGTATAGAAATTTGCACCCCTCTTTTACGATCCACGATAGAATGAAACACATACGTATATCCAGGGTGGGCCAAAAGTTTCCATTGGGTTAAAAACTTTAATAACTTTTTCGTTTAATATTTTTTTTCTCCCATTGTATAATATACAAAATAGGACTTTTTTACACTAATTATGAAAAATAATGTTTCTTAAATGACCCCCGTTTTCAGCTTTGCAATGATGGGCCAGTTTTACAGCATTTTCCATAACATCAATTAAAATTGGTGGCTGTAGCGTTCGAATTTCTGCAAAAATGTTGCCCTTGAGTTGAAGGATTGTCTCGGGCTTGTTCACATATACCCGATCCTTCAAATAACGCCAAAGAAAGTAGCCGGGTGCTGACAAATCTGGCGATCGCGCTGGCCAAAAAATTCCCGAATTTCTGGAAACTATTCGCTCCAAAAATTTGACTTAAAAGTTTTTGTAAAAGTGTTAAAAGTGTGCCTCGGGCAGTGTGGGCAGTGAGTCCGTCCTGCTGAAACCACATCTCAGGTCTGTTTTCAAGAGCAGGACGTAAACAATTTTCTATCATAAACCGATACCGCTCTCCATTTACGACAGTACTTCCATCTTCATTCTCCATACTGTACACCTAATGGGGTTGCAATTGGCGTTGATAAATGGCTCTTAGATTTTCAGAACCTACAGTTCTGCTTATTAACAAAGCCATTCAAATAAAAATGAGCTTAATCACTCATGCGTTTACGTTAAAATAATTGATCGCTGATTTAACTACTATTCTGGTTCTTTGTTCAGTTGTGAATCTCTCCATTATTTATTCTCCATGTTTTATTAATAAAATCTGAAAAAAAGTATAAACGAAAAAGTTATTAAATTTTTAAACCCCATTGTAACTAAGTTTATCATTTTCAAAAAATGCTGATCTGAACCCTTTTAAGAGTTTACTTTATTAAGCCGGTTTTTTTAACAAGCGAAAAAATCGGTTTAAAATGCCTTTAAGGCGGATAATTTGAAATTCTTTTCATAAAATACATCAAACTTTAGTAACAGGAAATGGAAAAATAGTTATTTAAGGAAAAGCTTTATGCGAACTTAATTGAATCCGCTGAGCAAAGTTTTCTTTGAATTGAAAATCCTCAAAAATTCCTTTTTTTGACTCGTATATCCAAAACTTTTTCATTTAGGTTTTTTCCACATGGTTTGATGTTATCGCTTTAGCGGGGGCCTAAGCATTTTTTTTGTTTGTCAAATAAAATAGGCCTCTTTTATTGATCTTGAAGTCTCAAACCGAAGTTGGAGAGCAAGTCGCTAGTTTTAAAAAAAAACCTGATACTTGTAGGTCAGCAATAAAGTTACAAAGTACATTTTGGGTTGATATTATAAAAGAATTTTAACTTTGTTGGAAAGACAAAGTCATGTACATTTCAGAAGCCAAAAATGGGCCTCTATGACATGGACATAGGGACACTTTAAAGCAAAGGCACTTCTAAGTTCTAAGTTTCTAAGTGCATGCATAGAATCTGTCTACGTCAAACATGGACATTTCAATCGCACCATAAATGAACATTGTTATTAGATCCTTGGTCCCAAGAAGCTTAAAAATGGCCTCTCCGACATGGACATGGGCACTTCAAAGCAAAGAATCTGTCTACGTCAAACATGGGCATTTCAATCGCACCATAAATGGACATTGTCATTAGATCCTTGCGTCAAGAAGCCTAAGAAAAGACATATAGGCACTTAAAAGCAAAGAAATTATGCGTTTCTCTTAAAAATTGGCTAAATATAGTATTGGATGATTAATTGTCTTTTGATTTGCATATTTATAATTTTGTTGCCCATACGAATCTGTCTCTTCGTCCAAAATTGACACTTTCGCTGCCTAATATTTTGTATTGTTTTGAACTATATTCTGAAGCAAAAAATGAATTATCAAACAAATGAATTTAAGTTTTAATAGAGTAATTCGTTATTTATATTCTCATAGATGATTTGTTTCTTTCTGGAGTTCATGTTTTCTAGGTCACTTCTGCTGTTTTACTAAACATAATTAATTTAAACTCCAATTTTTCTGGTAAACTCTTATATTCTGTTGTTCTTCGGGTGCAAACCAATTGATTATTCCCAGAGCTGATCGGTATATGAATAACTCATTTCGGGTTTGAATAGTCAGATTGTTCAGGCTGTAGCCAGATTGTGTCTGAAAGTGTTTTAAATGTCCAATAAAACATATCGAAAAAAACTTCTTAAACATTTTTTTATCAATTGCGATGACAGAAGCGACCTTTTTTACATAGTTTTTTTTTTAATTTTATATTAAAATTTGTACAGCAAAAGTACAAGTATATTTTTAGTTTTCTTTTCTAATTGTGATTGTTCTCTTATATTTATTTTTAAATTTAGGTAATAAAAAATTAATTTAATGTTAATTTTTTATTACCTACTAATCAGTATGAAACATTAAATATTTTTTTTATTGCATTTTATTAATATTGCCTGTGAGGTTAAAATTAAAAGTAAACCCCGGAAAACGGTTTTAAATAATAAAACTCCTTAAATTTAAAATTGTTAGTCTGTTGCAATGGGTTTGGATATAAAACTGACTGGCCATCTTCCTTACATATGTGACAGATTGCTTCTTAACAAATATTAGTACTAGGAAATTGTGAGCTATCTAAATATTGTTAGTTGAATTCTCCAAATATAGGGTGTTTTTTAGAAGTGTGGTTTTCAATCTGGCCACACTTTTTTCGGAGATGGCCTTTTAGACAGCTGCCACTCGATTTATGCTAGGTTTGGTACAAATCATGGTGAATGGGCCTAAAACAAGATGGCCAACGATCCTGATTTTTACACGAAATTTTGTTCAGTGATGAAGCTCACTTTTGGTTGATAGGGTATGTTAATAACCAAAATTGTCACATTTCGAGTAATGAAAATCTACAAGCCATTGTTGAGACGCCGTTACATCCTCAAAAGTCACTTTTTGGTGACTTTTTCATTCAAAAATGAAGCCGGTAATAATGTTACAGTCAGTGGGAAACGCTGATGATTAATGACTTTTTGAGCCTGAATTGGATGATGTTTATGTGGAAGACCTTTGGTTCCAACAAGATTTCATGCCATACAGCAAACAAAACAAACAAACAAGCAAGGAATCTTTTGGTGATGGGGTTATGTGAAGTCGCTTGACTACGCAGAGAATACTCGGCGCGTTATTGCTGACATACGTCCCCAAATGCTGCAAAAAGTGGTCGAATATTGGGCTTCCCGGCTGGAATTTTTTCGAGCTAGCCGCGGCGGCCCCTTGCCTAAAATCATTTTTAAAAAAATGGCAAAACCTTCATACATAATTAAGCTAAGTTCTTGACCATAACATTAAATTATATACGTTTTATTTCTTCATGAAAACCACACGTTTGAACAAAACACCCTTTTTAATTTGTATATGTGTGTGTATGTATGTATATGAAACGTGTATCCTACTTTCATCAGTATTTAATCTAATGGATAAAGACACCACAATCTCCTTTATTTGCAGTAACTTGACTTTTCGACTATTTCTTGTTTTTTTGCGTCACTTTATTGGACACACGTCCTAACCTATTCAAATATTATCTTCATCTTATCTATAAATTATTTATTATCTATTGATAAGATCAGTTAAATGGGTAATTTTGCTCTCTATTTTAAATGCATTTTGAAAATGCTTTCTATAAATTTCTTTAAATATGCTTAGTTCATAGTCAGATTTGAGACAATGTTTCTTTTAAACATTTTGTTCAAAGATAAAACAAAAATTTATTCAAAAGGCAGTCGTAAAGACTTTTAGTTGCTAGCAGGGGTGACTGCAGTTTCGGTGAACGCTACTTCACCTGACTCAGACCCAAAGCAACGAAGTGCAACCCGGTTTCAATTCAATGGGAAACTGCCGGCAATAGAGTATTCCATCGAACAAAGAAAACAATAATACAATAAAAACACCTCGCACTGCCTTCTATAAATTAACCATAACAACTTTAGTAGACCAACGATACATGCCAAAAAACATTTTTTTGAATAGTACGCAGAGTAGTGCGAATATAAGTTTCTTTTTAAAATCTCAAAAAATGAACAAATTTTTTTTCCAAAGTCCGCACCAACCCGTCACTCTCTGAGAATGCAGTGACTTCTCGAAGATACCGAGCGAGATTTCCGATCTTCAGGTGCGTCAGTTGTGCTTGTTAACATAGCCGCAGTAATGAAAATGTGCTTCGGCGGAAAAAATGACTTTTCGAGCAGAACTGTGGTAAGAAATGCAAATAATGCGAAATTTGTGTGCTAAAAATAAAGGCTGGTGGGTTAGGTGTTGAGATCCATGGTGAGTCAATGTTCCAAGACTGAGTCACATACTCTTGGCTACGGCACCTAGGTCGACCACCTGTTTTATAAAAAGTATCGATTGCATTTATGAAATAAAAATTTGGGAACATTTCTTTAAATTTACTATATTTTTCAGTAAAACCTACTACATATGATTAGCTTACGTTAGAAGGACCTCTACCATCTACTTAATAACCCATAAAGGCTACTTTGTGACAAAATTTCCTCTGCACGGCAGACTGTTTATAAAACATAACAGATGTGCCACGCAAGATGAAAAACATTCCAGATCTTCAAGAAAGGCGGCAGTATTCGATAACACCCACCTGCCATTTACTAGACATCTCTCGTCGGGACATCTACGAGCTTCCTAACTTTACTCATGTTATTTTTCAGCAGGGATTTTGTTCTGTTACTAGTGCAGACCACGAAGACCGAACGTCCTTCCATGTGTCGGTCCTACAGGGTGGGGGTGGCTGATGAATATTGCTTCATTAAGAAACTCAAATAACTTTTTTTCTCATTGAATTTATTAAATATAGTTTCATTAGTTTTAAAAATAATGGAATGAAATGCCCACCCCACTCGTTGTTGCATGTGCGGCAACTCTTACCACAAAGTTGTTCATTACTGCTTGAAGAGTTGAGACAGGAATAGCCGCAATTGTTTCTCGAATGGATTGCTTTAGTTCATTCAAATTTGTTGGTTTTGTAGACTTCCTGTTTGCAATAACCCCACAAGAAAAAGTCAGGTTCGGTAAGGTCAGGCAACCTGGGGGCCAACGGAATGTGAAGTTTCTGGATATCAGCTTATTGGGAAATTTTCGTCGTAATTCTGTCAACAGTCCGGGCTATGTGAGATGGTGCAACTCCATCGTGTTGAAACCACACAGATTTGAAAGAAATTCTCATTCGGCGTAATTCTGGATAGAAAAACTCTTTCAACATGAAAAACTTTCTCCCAGTAACCGTAACGATGTGACCGTTTTCTTCTAAGAAGTAGGGTCCGGCAATGCAGCGTGGAAAAACTGCATACCACACTGTGACACGAAGTGGATGCAATTCCTTCTCATGGAGGATCTCTGGGTTGGAAGCACTCCACATTCGACAGTTTTATTTGTTTATGTTGCCGTTTAAATTGAAATGGGCCTCGTCACATATGAAAAGAAAGTTCAACATGTATCCGTCCTCTTTCACCATTTGAAGCATCTTCTGGTGAAATTCCAAGCGGATAGGGAAGTCTACTGCGTTCAGTTTGTTGGCCATTTGAATTTTATATAGGAATAAGTCCAAATCTTTGACTGCAATGACTGTCTTCATCTTCCCATTTGAGCAGATAAGCTTCTTGTCGAAACTCTTGGATTGTTTTGTATGGCAGTAGCTACAGCAGCGATTGTTTCCTCCGTCCGAACTGAAGGGTTCCGATGGTTGTTGTTGTTGTAACAACAATATATTTATTATGAAGTCTTGTTCGTCTATGGGGGATCAAACGCGCCATTTGAACTGGATGCGTCCACAGAGACCTGGGGGTCAGCTGAGTGGGCTTGGCCGGACAATTGAAAAGGTGCAGTACATCATGTGGTCCCTGATGGCAGGCGGACAGATGCCCGGAACGTTAGCATCAATTCGTGCCCAGTAAGAATAGAGGCGGCTGCACCATCCAGATCTCAGCTGCGCCAGAACCACGCGCGTCTGCCGAGGTAGTACCTTCTCCTCAGGTGAAATCTCCGGGGGATGTTCCCCTAGCACTACATTCACACGGTAGCTGGATACTGCTGCTGCGACATCATCGGCGTGAATGTTGTTCAGACCTGCCTGATAGTTTCGATGATCTAAAGGTTCTCTCTTATACCGCTGGACCTCTCTCTCTAGATCATGAAGGTCGTACCTGATCTGCCTATGTGGAGGCATCCTGTTCAAGAGATGGTGGTTAGGATGACTGCTGCGAAAACACCCTAGCAGGTATTGCTTAGACAACAGGAAATTGTGTCTGCGCACGGTAAGGACCTTCGTCTCCTCATGTAGATGGTCCTCAGAAGACATAAAAAGACACCCTGTTGATGTTCTAAGTGTGGCATTCTGGCAAGTCTGAATTTTCTTCCACTGCGTCGTACTCACGTTTGCCGACCATACAGGTGCTGCGTAGTTTGCTACAGACCGACCTATCGCTTTGTAAGAGGTCAACAAGGTTTCTTTGTCGGCTCCCCAAGTACTGTCGGCAAGTGATTTGAGGACCTTGTTCCTACTTTTGAGTTTATCGCAGATAGCTGTAGCATGTGCAGAGGATCTAAAAAGGCTGTCCAATGTGACCCCAAGGATTTTGGGGTAGTTGGTGGTCGGGATGTTGACGTCATCGACTTTCACATTGAGTGACAACCGCACCTCTGCGGTCCATGCAGTAAACAGTGTGGCTAATGATTTGGAGGCGGATATTTCCATATTCCTCGCAGTGAAAAAACGTGCTAAGTCAGTGAGGTAACAGTTGATATTCTCGCAAATGTCATCCACTTTAGGTCCTGACACCAGAATTGGAAATCGTCAGCGTACGACACAATTTCTACGCCGTCTGGTGGTGCAGGAAGTTTACAGAGGTAGAGGTTAAACAGAGCCGGGGATAAAACTCCACCCTGGGTAACTCCTTGTTTAACTCTACGGAGCTTCGACTTTCTGTCTCTAAATTCTACATATGACTGGCTCCGATGTAAGGTCTTCTGTTGACTGTCCAATGCTGCGCAAAATTGTTAACAAGTCTCATTATGGTCCCTCTGCTCGTAGGATTGCCGCTAAACGTGCGCCTATACTCGCATTGAACCGAAACTACGGACTCAAGTGCGTGATAGCGGCCGACAATCCAAATTCTTGTTTCAGTGTTTTTGTTAAATCAGCCACCCTGTAGTTCATGCTAGGTTAACCTTGGTATTATTTCGAAAACGCATTGTAGGGATTTTTGCAGTATAACCAATAACCAAAAAAATAATTAAAAACCTATTTAAATAGTTATGAGACTATTCATAACTTTCAATAAGACTAAAAATCAACTATTCTAAAACTTAAGCCCACCTTTGTGTAAAACTTAAAATGAACTTTATTAATTAAAGAACTATTTCTCATTGTTAGCAACAACGAGGTAGAGCCTGAAGTTGAAGAACCCACCTATCAGCAACCAAGTCAAATGCAATCACGACAAAATATCAATCCAGGCAGCGAACAGGAATTCCCATCGCTGGCCGGTGCTCCTAGCGGACCAAGTTTGTCCTTAACAAGGCCACCGCCTCCCACGATTATGAATCGTAGTCGTGCCTCTGGTCTGGCACGAACAAAAGAAAACTTCCCCGCCTTAGGTGGTGGTAGCAGCACTAGCAACGTCGTTGGATCTGGCATCGGTGGTGGCGGAGTTACTACTACAACAAAGTCTCAACATCAACCTATTTCAGCAATGCTGAAGAAGCAACAACCACCAGCGACAACAGGAGCCATACCGCGAACATCAACACCATCGGCGACCGGCAGTGGAATGGTTATACATGTCTCCAACCGACCGACAAACAATGCGAACCCTGGAACACCTAAAAAACCCAGTGTCATGGACTTTCCAGCATTACCATCTGGCAAAACGAAGAAAAGCAAAGCGGCAGCTTTGAATGAAGACTTAATTTCCTCGGGCGTATCATTGCCTGTATCCACGGTGTCTGCCAAGCATCGCACCCTGGTGGACGATTATGTTTCCGTTGCCAATCCTGCCAATTTTCAAAAAATACAAATGGTACAAAAAGAAGAACTCGAGGCCAAGGCACGCAAAGATGCCGAGGCTCGAAGTGCTCCTAAATTAACCACGCTGGATTTTCCATCATTGGGCGGACCAAGTGTAACAAGACCCTCGGTTCCCACGACTACGTGGGTCAAACCGGTAGTCAATGAGAAACGACAAAAGGAGTTGGAAAATCGTAAAAATAAAATTGCTCCGGCCCCGGTGCTACCGAAAGCAAATACTAGTTCCATTACGCCCAAGCCGGCACCTGTGATAACAAATGGCAACGCCCAGAGCAATGCTACGAACAATGCGAGCAATAAGAAGGATAAGAAAGCTAAGGATAAGAAGGCCAAAGAGCCTAATAATAACAGCCACAACAACAACGAAAATAAAGCATCGAATAACAACTTAACGAATGGCAACAACAACAATCAGAAGTCGCCATCGCCGCCTTCGCCGGGTTCTCCGCAAACACCCAAGACCACACCCGAGTATCACTCAAATGTCACCGTGAACTCGGTGGCAAAATCACCAAACAATCTGACATTTACAAGCTCGTTGGGCGATAGTTACAGCATTTTACCAGCACACACTTTTACGCCACCAACCGACGCAATGCTGCGGAATCAGGTATGTACCTCTGACTATCAAGTCTATAACTTAATATACTCGTATAGATCACACGGAGTGTAATTTTAACCAAAATAGCCTGTGTGTGCTTTATTTTTACTCTTTAGTCAGATAACCGTAATGACTCATACAATCTCGTTTTGATTTAGTCTAAAGGTTTTTTGTTTTAATAAAGTTTTATGCAAATCTCAAAATTAATGATTCCACACCGGAAATGAAGTAGCATTTATTTGAATTATCCAAAACTGTGTCCGAAAACGGGTTAACCTAACCTGGTTAATCATTTTCGATTAAACGTGAAAACAGAGGATTTTATGTCGGCTAACCCGTGTTAGTTATACACTTAATTTTCTTAGCTTATTACTACTAAAAGTGCCTAAATATACATACATAAAAATTTGAAAGTAAGCGCTAGAAATATTGTTTGTATCCAATAACAAAATATATATTTTTACTTTTTACTATTCGAAAGATAACATAAATACAGGGTGTCCGTCGGGAAGGTATACTACTTTGTTTGTTTATAATTTTTGATTAAATGATAGAGATTGGATCTTGTATTGAGAAAAGTTGTATTTAACGTCGGCAATTATGTATGGAATAAATTATGCATGGAAAATCAGATAAATGTCCGCCTTTGTTAGCCACACAAATGCGAGCCCTTTTGAGCACATTTTTCATTACATTCTCACACATTTCACGCGGTATTTCATTAATTTCATCACGAATATTTTGTTTGAGTTGCTCAAGCTTTTCTGGTTTGTTTGCATAAACCTTGACTTCTTTTTGTGGGAATATCTGACAAATTCCCACAACAAGAAGTCCGGAGCAGTCAAATAAGGCGACCGTGGAGGCCAATCAACATCAACATTTCTTGAAATAACTTGTTGTGGAAAGAGGTCTCGCAATAATTCCATTGTAATCCTGGCTGTTTACGATGTGGCACTCTCTTGTTGATACCACATGTTAATCAAGCCCAAAGCAAACAGTTCTGGTGTTAACAAGTTTTCAATCATCACGATATCGCTCCCCATTGACAGTTGCCGTGACGCCGTTTTCATAGAAGTAAGGTCCATTGATTCCTCCTGAACAAATTGCACACCAGACTGTCTCTTTTAATGGGTGCAAAGGTGACTGATGAATAATTTGAGTGTTTTCCCATGCCCAGAACCGACCATTCAAATGAAAATGTATGTGCCTCGTCACTCATTATGATTTTTTCATGAAAATCAGTGTTGTCATTGGCGAGCTGTAACATCCTGTTGGCATATGTACGGCGGCGTTAATGGTATTGTGAAAGAAGCTCTTGTGTCAACTGAATCTTACGAGTAAATGGAAACAAATGCAAATCTTTGTGCAAAATTGTAGCCAAAGTTGATTTTTGAAGACCAAGCTTCTTAGCATGGCGTCGAATTGAGGTTGATGGATTGTTGTATACACTTTCTTAAGCAGCAGTAATGTTTTCAGCCGATCTTGCAGTATGTTGTGGTCCATGCTTCGGCCTATCAGCTACAGACTCTCTTTCTTCGAAATCATTCACTACACGATAAATAGCGCGTTTTGTTGGCACGTTGATTCCCCCAAAAATTTCACGTAACTTTCTCATCGTCACAGTAATCGATGATTGATTTTGTTAAAATATTTTAACGATTTAACACGTTGGTTTATCGAATATCGGTTTTTGGTTTAGAACAGACTTACAAACTTCTGCCAATTCAACGATGCAATTTTGAAAATTGTGTAGCTTTAAGCCAAGGACGAACACTACTGACAATGTTCTACAGGGTGGGGCAGAAGTTACCATGTTGTTAAAAACTTTAATAACTTTTTCGTTTATATTTTTTTTTATTTTTTTCGCAGATTATATAATATACAAAATGGAAATTTTTGTTCACTAAGTATGAAAATAATGTCACTTAAATGACCACCGTTTTCAGCTTCGTAATTATAGGCTCGTTTTAGAGCTTTTCCATAACATCTTTCAAAATTTGTGGCTCTAGCGTTCGAATTTCTGCAACAATGTTGGCCTTGAGATGAAGGATTGTATCGGGCTTGTTCACATATACTCGCTCCTTTAAATAACCCCATAGAAAATAGTCGAGTGCTGGCGATCACGCTGGCCAAATAATTTCCGAATTTCTGAAATTATTCTCCAAAAATTCGAATTAAAAGTGCAATTGTGTCTCGGACATTGTGGGCAGCAGCTCCGTGTTGCTGAAATCACATCTCAGGTCTGTTTTCAAGAGCAGGACGTAAACAATATTCTGTCATAAACCGATACCGCTCTCCATTTACGGTTACAGCACTTCCATCTTCATTCTCGAAAAAGCAAAGCCCAATGATATTTGCAGATGTGATCACACCATACTGTACACCTAACGGGGTGCAATTGGCGTTGATGAACGGCTATTGGATTTTCAGAACCCCAGAACCTACAGTTCTGCTTATTAATAAAGCCATTCAAATGAAAATGAGCTTCATCACTCATGCGTTTGCGTTAAAATATTTGATCGCTGATTTAAATAATAAAATTCTATTATTCTGGTTCTTTGTTCAGTTGTGAATCTCTCCATTACTTATTCTCCAAGTGTTATTTATAAAATCTAAAAAAATATATGTGACAACGCATAGGAGTAAAAAAATCAATTTTCACTTTTTTTTTATGTGGACAACATCTGAGCATCGAATGAGACCGATCCCATGCCCCAAAAGTGTTCCCTCCAAGAGATATGCGCGTTTTATGAAAGTGATGGTAAAATGGCTCTCCTGAACAAAACTGGTTTTTACCCTTGGGTCCCTTTCTATTTGAGCGTCACATATGTAAACCCCATGGTAACTTTTGGCCCACCCTGTAATAACCAATACCGGCTTTTCGAATTTTTTCAATTGAAACGATAACTGACAATAATTTCCTTTTTAGATTGAACACCAAACGACAAATAACGAGTATGGATAGTCTTAAATAGGGCAAGACCGATTTCATGATCCCCTTGCCACTTAACAAAAATAATATGTCGGAATTGTTGGTTTTCCCTATCTCTCATTTAGCACAATAATGTCACAAATGACACAAACCAAAAGTCGTGTCAAAATCGAGGGGTATGATATAAAAGTTTCGTTGAAACTTGATAAAACTTGTCACTGTTAGGTCGATTAGACCCAAAATCGAAAGGTACATTTTTAATGGGGGCTATACGAGTATCATGTTATCTTAATTCGGGAGGCATATCTATATCAAGATTTTGACCGATGTGGTTAATTTTATGGAATGTTAATCATATTTGCAAGATAACGCAACAAACTAAATTTGAAAAGATTGAAATCTGATGAAAATTGCCGCTGTAAGTTCGATTAGACCCTTAACCGGGAGGTACTTTTGCATGGGAGTTTTGCCAATGTCAATACAAACCGCCGTCATGAACAAAAAAAAAATCATATGCAAAGTTTTGTCAAAATCGGTTCATATTTGCGACGCACTCTTTGATAACAAGAAAAGATGGTCAGACGTACATGCCTCAATCGACTCAGAAAATGATTCTGGAATATATCAGTCTATGTTTTCATAAAAGCCTCCCTATTTAAGTTCAAGTTTTATTTTCACTGATTTGGTTCCGTTGCAAAGTCGTGGTGGATTGATATTTCAAAGAAGAATGACATGTGTACTAAACTAGAATACAAATATTATTCATTTAACTTTATCTAGAGTAGAAATAATAGAATAAAAAAGTATTCTGTTTGTTTATTGAAACCTTAAAAAAGAATAGAACAATGAATGTATTTAATTTAAGGCTGCACGATACACTACATTTTTTTGTTTTCAGATCTGAAGCATAAATAAATAGTGAGGACGGTTTCCCAACTCGGGAACACCACATATAGCTGGCCGTGTAAAAAGCATGATATTTCCAGGTTTATGTCGCACATTTCCAGCGACTGCCCTTTAATACACAGTCTGGTTACGTTGGATACTCATGCAAGATTCATATTTAGAAGAAGAATGATAGGTGCACTGGACCGACATACCAATTATTCAAATACCGTTAACAGGGGCAGAAATAATGATTGATTGATGATTTTTAATTTGTGATTTGTATGGGAGGTACCACGCCCACTGCGCCGATTTCATGCAAACTACACATAAACCATCTACAGACCATTCCCAACGAACCCTAAAGTTTGTACCAATTGTCAGCCTTCTAGATCGAAAAACAGTTTTGTCACGCCACCGCCCACAGTCCAATCCCGCGACTGCCGGTTCTATGTACCGGATTGACCCGAAACTTTTCGGCCAGGGGCAGTCACCACAACAATATATGTTTTTTGTTCGTCCATTTTTTCGTCGTGGGAGCAGCACTTCCCGGAATGCCTGCTCCGAATACTACTGGTCCGAGCCGGGATCGAACAAAACTCCGGACCTTGAATCTGCTCGGTTTGTCAGAACCGAATACACCATCGTGCTACGTCTGTAAGGTGTAATCGTTGCATGGAGTGGGTGCACTTCAGGAGCTGTTCAGGTCTGAACCACATCAGGGAGTATAGCGAAGCAGACTTTGTTGCCTCATGATGTATCAACGAAGTTAGCAGTGGGTCTCTGGATTTGGTGTTATCATCGTCGTCTGCATTTTCGTCGTCGTCGTCATCATCATCTAACTACGAGACTCCCGCAGACGAGACTCTCGCAACAGCATCAACACATACAGCATCTTACACCACAGATTGCTGTTGCCACTCCTGACAGTGCATCAATCTTGCAATTTAATTGTAATGGCCTACGCAACAAAATCAGTGAGGTCATAGAATTTATGAATCGGAGAAACATCATGGTCGCCGCGATCCCAGAAACTAAGCTGAATGCCACCTGCAGCCTGCACAGTTGTGACGGATACAACGTGCTACGTAAGGATCGCACCAGAAGTGGAGGGGGGGGGGGGGGACTTGCTTTCCTGTTACACCATTCTGTGCAGTACAGACCTATTTCGCCTGAGCTTGACTCTAGAGACCCATACATGGAATGTATGGGGGTAGCAGTCAAGTCTGGAACTGCCGAAATAGAGCTGTACAACGTATACATATCGCCGGTTGGTAGCTGTGCCCCGCGTTATCTGCCAGACATTAGCAATTTGCTACAAGGCAATAACCGCTTGGTCCTAGGAGACTTTAATGCTGACCACGAACTGTGGCATTCTCTCCTAGACAACGACCAGAGGGGCATAGCTTTGGAAGAGCAAATTGATAGCTCTACGTTCTGCACAGTGAATGAGGACGCCCCCACGCGGATTATGGGCGATTGCCATAGCTCGCCAGACATCACTTTGGCATCGCCTGGCCTGATCAACGACGTCACCTGGCAACCCGTCATCTCACTAGGATCGGACCACCTTCCCATAATTCTCTCCATAAATAGACCACCCGATTTCATAACCTCTGAACGCCGTACGTTTCTCAATCAAAAAAAGGCTGATTGGGAGGCCTTCAGAGAAGCCACCAACCGCAGCTTTAATAATCTAGCTATTCCGTCGGACGTTCGGGTAGCCGAGAAAACGTTCCGGGCCATCATTAACGCAGCAGCCGCTCGCCATATCCCTGCTGGTCGAATACCTGAAGTACGACCAAACTTCCCAGCAGAGGCAGCGGGACTCGCAGACGAGCGTGATGACATTCGTCGCTCCAACCCTACTGACCCTAGAATTAGGGATCGCAACTCCGAGATCAGTAGCAGTGCAACTTGAGTTCCGGAATTGGTAAGTTGTGGACAACGGTCAAATCACTCTCTAACCCTGTAAGGAAGGATGATCGGACAGCTGTCACGTTCGGTGATAGAACAGTGACAGATCCGAAGCGGTGCGCGTGTTATTTTAACCGGCTTTTTATTGAGCACCCAGAGAGTGATAAGGCGAAAAGGAGAGTATTGCGTCGTATCCGCGCTCTCCGAGTCGAAGTGGCACCACCACAATTTACCGTTGGCGAAGTTGCCCATGTCATCCGCAGCGCAAAGTCATCAAAGGCGCTGGGTCCGGACGGAATCTCAATGCTGATGTTAAAGCACTTGGATACTCCGGGAGTAGAGTACATGACCAAAGTGCTCAATCTGTCGCTAGCCACTCACGAAGTTCCCGATGCCTGGAAAATGGGCAGAGTGGTCCCGCTACTAAAGCCATGCAAAGACGCAAGTAAAGGAGATTCGTACAGGCCGATCTCCTTGCTTTCTCCAGTAGCAAAGACGCTTGAAGCACTGCTCCTCCCCAGCCTGATCGAACACTTTCCTAGTGCTGATCATCAGCATGGATTCCGCAAGCAGCACAGCACAACAACTGCTTTACACGCCATCACCACACGTATAAGTCGCGGCCTTAACCAGAACAAGCCTAACGACAGGACGGTCCTCGTGGCTCTTGACCTCACAAAAGCCTTCGACACGGTCAATCATGCCACTCTGTTCGAGGACATTGAAGAAACGTCCCTTCCGCCCAGTTTGAAACGTTGGGTCGTAAACTATATGTGTGGGCGACAGTCATATGTAGAATTTAGTGACAGAAAGTCGAAGCCCCGTAGAGTTAAACAAGGAGTTCCCCAGGGTGGAGTTTTATCCCCGGCTCTGTTTAACCTCTACCTCTCTAAAATTCCTGCACCACCAGACGGCGTTGAAATTGTGTCGTACGCTGACGATTGCACAATTCTGGCGTCAGGACCTAAAGTGGATGACATTTGCGAGAAAATCAACTATTACCTCACTGACAGCACGTTTCTTCACTGCGAAGAATATGAAAATATCCGCCTCCAAATCATCAGCCACACTGTTTACTGCTTGGACCGCAGAGGTGCGGTTGTCACTCAATGTGAAAGTCGATGACGTCAACATCCCGACCACCAACTACCCCAAAATCCTTGGGGTCACATTGGACAGCCTTTTTAGATCCTCTGCACATGCTACAGCTATCTGCGATAAACTCAAAAGTAGGAACAAGGTCCTCAAGTCACTTGCCGGCAGTACTTGGGGAGCCGACAAAGAAACCTTGTTGACCTCTTACAAAGCGATAGGTCGGTCTGTAGCAAACTACGCAGCACCTGTATGGTCGGCGAACGTGAGTACGACGCAGTGGAAGAAAATTCAGACATGCCAGAATGCCGCCCTTAGAACATCAACAGGGTGTCTTCTTATGTCCTCTGAGGACCATCTACATGAGGAGACGAAGGTCCTTACCGTGCGCAGACACAATTTCCTGTTGTCTAAGCAATACCTGCTAGGGTGTTTTCGCAGCAGTCATCCTAACCACCATCTCTTGAACAGGATGCCTCCACCCAGGCAGATCAGGTACGATCTTCATGATCTAGAGAGAGAGGTCCAGCGGTATAAAAGAGAACCTTTAGATCATCGAAACTATCAGGCAGGTTTGAACAACATTCACGCCGATGATGTCGCAGCAGCAGTATCCAGCTACCGTGTGAATGCAGTGCTAGGGGAACATCCCCCGGAGATTTCACTCGAGGAGAAGGTACTACCTCGGCAGACGCGCGTGGTTCTGGCGCAGCTGAGATCCGGATGGTGCAGCCGCCTCAATTCTTACTGGGCACGAATTGATGCTAACGTTCCGGACATCTGTCCCGCCTGCCATCAGGGACCACATGATGTACTGCACCTCTTCAATTGTCCGGCCAAGCCCACTCAGCTGACCCCCAGGTCTCTGTGGACGCATCCAGTTCAAATGGCGCGTTTCCTTCACCTGGATATCGAAGCAGATCCCCCATAGACGAACAAGACTTCAAAATAAATATATTGTTGTTACAACAACAACAACAGTCCAAAATTTCGAATTTATGAACAAACCCACAGATAGAAGTATCCAGTTTGCCCCAGTCGTTTTAAAGTTTTAAGCGGTGTAACAACAACATTTCATTTTTATATATATAAATAAATTCGCAATCATCTACAAAATGGCAGAAGCCTTAGTTGTTTAATTTGACCGCTTTCCTGCTTTCAACAGACACATAGTCGGAGATGGCTGGATCATCTTAGAATTTTACGACAAACAATAACATATGTGACAGCGCATAGAGAAAGGGACCTAAGGGTAAAAAAATCAATTTTCATTTTTTTTTCTTTTTTTGATGTGGACAACATCTGAGCATCGAATGCCCCAAAAGTGTTCCCTCCCAGAGATATGCGCGTTTTATGAAAGTGAAGTCGGCGATTCTAAGCGCAAATAGAAAGGGGACTAATCTTTAAAATGGCTCTCCTGAACAAAACTGGTTTTTAACCTTAGTTTAACTGGTTTTTAACCTTTATAGGGTCTCCATTCTTCATTGGTGAATGTTATTAAAATATATTATATGATGTATTAATGTCAGATAAGGCTGTCCCACATTCGTTTTATCTCTTCTTACCTTACTTCCTAAAAGATATTCGGAATTACACGAACAAATCTTTGTGTCAATAAAGCCCGAATCTGATATTGGCCGTTTTCTATTGACAACTCGCTTAGGAGGTCGCTGACCACGGCACAAAAATATAAAAATGATTATGTTGTTAGAAAACTATACGAGTAGACAATTTGTTTTAAACCCCGTTTGTTTTAAATAATTAAAATTTTTGGGAAGAAATTTATTTAAGAATAACCTTTAGAGAGTTTAAGCGAGATCGGTTATTACTCGCTTACAGTATTTCTTATTAAACTTTATTTCTACAAATTAATAATTCTCAAATCAAACGGTTTATGTTTGGAAAACCGATCAGTTCCTGTATACAAAGAATTTTTTAAAATTCCTCGTAATGTTTTGATGTTATCGCCTTAGCGACCACTGACTCATTTAATAAGCGAGTACCACTAGAACAAGCCTATTGTCTATTTTGGCCTTAATGGAAATATGGGCACTCCAATTCAAGCAAATTCCATTGCAGTTTCAAATGCGTTTTTATAAAAAAAATCTATTAAAGTTAAGGATAGCAGCCATTTATTAATGATTCTTGAGTTCTTTGGATTATAAGAATCCCAGACGAACTTATCTTCATTTATTTTTAATATTTTCCAATTTTGTATGATCAATATTGTCAAATATTCGTAATCTACAAAATTATAATTTTCTTTCCAGCCCTATATAAAAAAACGATATAAACTTCTAAAACTAATATTATTTTTAATTCAAACCTTTTCTTCTTTTTTTAGAGATTGATCTTATACTTTAGAGACATCCTATCACTGGAAGCTTTAGATGAATTTCGTTATATTTCTCAAATGTATCGAGATAGTATAGTCAAGGCTGAGTCCTATTATGAACATTGCCAAGCTGCCTTAAAGGATAAATTCGATGGAGTTTTCCCCGAGCTCCTTGTACTGTTGCCCGACATAAGTAAACAGCAGGTACGATTTAGAATTATTTACAGCCCGATCCTAAAAATTATTTTTCCTGGTAATAAAATCCTCCTATTCTAAACAAACGGGGAGAAGAGTAAGAGAGAGAGAAATAGTTTATATTTTTGAAGTCAGCTGTTTGGTTTTGCTATCACTGCAAATTATTTGTATGAAGTTGCCAACGTACAAAGTGAATATAACAAAACAATATAAAATACAATATAAAAATGAACAGTGTTGCGTTTGTGATAGAAAACTTCTGCTCCATATTGGGGCATCCACCAGTCCCTCTGGAAAATTTGATGTTTTGTGCCGTCGTACATTTTTCATTAGATCGCCCATGCCTAAAAAAGGTTTTGCATTTTCGTCATTTGTGCATTGTAAAGGGTAGTCCAAACATAATGAATGATGTTTACTGCGAGTCACACTTAACGTCAAGTTTGTAGGTGGTGCACGAAAAAAAAAATGAAAAATATCTTGACACAACTCCCTTGCAATTTTTTAGCGTCATTTTTTCCCAAAATTTGTGTCACATTCTCCCTTTTTTTTGATACGAGTATTCAGAATACCTCCTTTTTTCGGTGAATTTGTTCCCTTTTTCGAAGTGCGCAATTTTTTTAGCGTCATTTTTCCCAAAATGTGTGTCACATTCTCCCTTTTTTTGATACGAGTATTCAGAATACCTCCTTTTTTCGGTAAAATTGTTCCCTTTTTAGAAGTTCGTTTAGAATAAGGGAATAGGGAAAAGTGGAAAAAAAAACTCCCGGGGAGATTCTATTTAGAATAGGGGAATAGGGAAAAAAATCCCGGGGAATAGTCATTTAAAGTCGGGCTGTCAATATTCTTAAGAACTTTAAAACTTTCGTATATAAACATCAATTATTTTAATCATTTTTCTAATTTCAGTCCCTATATTTGGTACACCAGCAGCGTTTGAATACGCTACCACCGGATCAACGTAAAGCACTGCCAACTATGAATGTTTGCTCCACTTGTAAGCAGGTTTTGTTGCCAGTCGACATGGCAGATCATCTTAAAATGCATGAAATTGTACACAATTTTCCAGAACTGAGCGGTAATCGAAAGTCCATTACAAAGGCTTAGACAGGCGAACGGGTGATTTTCGTCCAATGATCTTAGTATGTTGGCAGATCAGCTTTTTGTTTCTTTGAACGAAGAAAATCGCTTTAATATGTTTTTACAACTCGATTAGTTTTCGGTATACATTTAATCTTTTTTATGTAAGAATATCTTCATAATTTTAACTTAAATGAACGATTTGATTTTTATTTAAATGTATTTTTTTTTTAAATACGTCTCGTAATTAACAACAATATAAAGTATGTAAAATTATACTTTTATAATTAAACGCGCCCATCCATTATTATTCTTCCTCTTCGATCAACGCTTTAGTAGTAAATATCACTATCTCTAAAGTTCCAAAAGAAAAATATGTTTGTTTAAAACACATCATTTTGTTTAAAAAACAAAATTCAACAATTAATTATCATGACCGAGTTCACACGAAGACTAATTTATAACAAATTTGCTTACTTACATCCATACAATAATTCAACAATTTTATTCCTGTGTATACTCTTTTATAATTTTACTACTATCCTTAGTTGAATAAATAGCTTTTTAATTTGTTATTAAAGTGAAATAGCGCTATAAACACAGCAAACAGTACATTGCAACCAATGGTGATTTCAATTTGTTTAAAACAAAATAAAAAACAAACAACAAAGCAAAATATTGTCTACGTTAAAAAAAAAACACATTAAAACTATAATTTGTATGAAAAAAGAGTGTTAGTTTTTTATATAAATATATAATGTGAATGTAAAACAAAGAAATGTTATTTGATAATAAAGTAAAGAGATAACAAATCGAAAAAAGCAACCTTTAAAGAAGGTTATAATACAGTCCTGCAAAGATAATGCAATCAATAAATGTGAAACTTATTTCATATTTTTATATTCTAATTGAGTTACGTTTCAGTTAACAGAATGAACGTGAACAACGGTTTAAGCAATATTTATCAATTCTATATAAGCGGCGGTTTCCCCTTGCGTGTAACAAGTAAGAGGTTACTCTATAAAGCATCTTTACAAAAAAAAATATAATACATATACCCGTCGTTCGAATGTGGAACACATGGAACTCACATCAAAATGTTAGGGTGACGGTAGAGTGCGCGCTCAAAGTCGAGCTGAGCTGAATGCTGATTAAATTCTTGAAACGGTGTCCATACAAATTAGAACAAATCAGCGTCAGGATGACAGAGTGAAAGCCGAGCCAAGCCGAAAGCTGATTGAATGGAAGAAAACAGTTTTAAAGTTGTTTTTCGAGCTGATTGTGGCTGATATTTGATTGCGTGTGTAAAGATTTAAGTTGCTTGTAATTTGTAAACGATTTTGGCGTTTTGATACTGTTGAAATAATATTGAACAAAATTATTCAAATTTTATTTGGTTGAAATAATATTGAACAAAATAATTCACATTTGATTCATCATATTTATAATAAATTGATTAATCAGAAACTTCGATTATTAGAGTAATTAATCAATCACATTATTGATTAACCCAAGTTTTGACTAATCGATTACGATGTTGTTTTGTGTTTATTTTATAATTTGTATAAACACAAATGAATAACAAGACTACATAATAAACATTCATAAATACAAAACACATAGCAAAAATAGCGCTGATTTAAGCATTCACTCTGTCATTCCCTCATTTTCTTTAAGCATGAAATAAATCCCTTAAAATCTAGTGCTCACTAGCATTTGTACAGGGTGGGCGATTTAAAATTGTACATTGGAATCTTTTGTAAAAAAAGTACCGATTTTTTTTTTTAAATATCTGGTTTTATTACAAAGGTTGAACTATGTCATTAAATAATTTAACATAATAACATTCATATGATTACCACAATTGGCCCGACAGTACTTCATCCGTTAACCCAATTTTTCCGGACATTTTCGATTGTTTCGGGTCGAATCTCTTCAATGACAACTTCGATTTCATGTTTTAACGCTTCGATTTCCCTGGGTGCTTTGCGTAACATTTTCCTTTATGGCTCCCCACAAAAAATAATCCAATGGGCTCAAATCACAGCTCCAAGTCGGCCAATTGACTTTACAATTTCGGCTGATTATTCGATTTTCAAAAACTGCGTAAACTAACGATGGTTGCGTTGGATGTATGAAATGTGATGGCCCCGTCTTGTTGAAGCCAAATGTCGTCCATGTCATTTCTGGAATTTTTGGAAATATTGAGCATGGCGCGGTAACGCTCACCGTTGACGGTAACGGCAGCTCCTTGCTTATTTTCGAATAAAAATTGCCCAATGATGACGCCAGTCCAAGATCCACACCAAACAGTGACTCGTGGATGCATTGGCTTCTTAATAGTCACGTATGAGTTCTCTAAACACCTTATGCGGCAATTTTGCTTATTGACATAGCCACCGAGATGAAAATATGCTTCGTCTGAAAACACGATTTTTCGGTAAAATTCTTCATCTCCTGCTAAACAATCTTCAGTCTATTGGGCAAAGCGATAACGCATTGGATGGTGTTCAATTATTAAATGACAAAGTTCAACCTTTACAATAAAACCAGAAATTTGAAAAGATTATCAGTACTCTTTTTACAGCCGACTCAAATTGGAAATGTTAAATCGCCCAAAGACCAATTCCACTATAAAAACTGCGTGGAGATGACCGCATTCTGAGCCAAATGAAAATTTAAAAAAAAAACACATTTCTATGTATGTTTGTTTTCCTTTATTTAACGAATTTTACAAAATTTCGGTGACAGTGATCCAAAGCAGAAGACTTTTTTTCAATCCCATGACAGCCGGCTCTGTGGACCAGATTGACCCGAAGAGCAATTCTTCGGCCAAGGGCTGTTACCCCGGCACACAGTTGCCGCTACAACAACAACCAAGGGCTTTTAAGTCCTGAGTTCCTAGAGAAGGCTTGTCCACTTAAAGCTATGAAGTATCAATTAGAAAACTCTGGCCCGTAGCGCACTCAATGATTATTTTTCCCCGAAATACCCATCTATTTAAGGTCTCGGCGCTTTTGCCTAAATGATCTCACGTTTATTTAGGGTACACAAGACACAGTATAGACGTCGTTACGACCAGGCCGAACCTTTTATAGCCTCCACCTTGAATTGACCCTTTTTTTTGGTCATTTGTGTTCAAAAGTCCGTCCCCTATTTTTATTAAAATTAAAAATATTTCCATATTTGAATTTGTAATAAACGCGGATTTAATTTAAGTAAATATAAGCCCATATTAACCGGTGTGCCTTCTTTAAACAATAAGGTCCGTTTTTTTGGGCCCCTTGGATCCTTAAGTCCGAACCCAATCCTAGTTAAAACAAATGCTTTTTTTGATGCGTAGCAATTAGCTTTCATTTGAGTACCCATATATCCTTTTTGACTATTGATGGTTCATTTTGACTATACGGGCTCTTTTTTGAACAGCATATATTCCTGTTTTAAGATATTTCAGTATGTAATAGAAACCGAACGATTTAAGTCGAATTCGATTTGGTATTTCAATTTTGAATAAATCATGTACCGGATTTTAAATGATTGGAGTTCTTATGCAATAAATCAGTATGGAAGTGTAAAAAGAATCATTTGAAGTTCCAAATCGACTGCAAACGATTTCGATCGATTTCCATAACATACCAGATTAAGTGTGTTTTAACTAACTGTCCTGTATTTAAATCAATAAAATTGATGGGGTGTTCGATCGATATTTTGAGGTGTTTCCAACGATACTTAAAATTAAGTATACACTCCTTCCTTCGGTGGAGTGTATAAATAACAGAAAACTAGCGACCGAATTCCTTCTCCTCTACGAAAAAAATCGGATTGAAAGGATGTTTGCGGAGCAGCGTTGCCGTATTGATCATTTCCGTCCAAATTTGGGCGGATAGATTTTAAACTTAGTAGGATCAATTCAATAAGTGTTTTCCTCTACAGGCATAAAGAAAGATCAAAAAAAAACTTCTGGGTCCTGAATCGGAACCACAAACAATAAAAAATATAATGCTATGCAGCTGATTACCAATTTTTTCTAGTAGTTACATATATAAATTTGAAATTTGGCAAAGATAATTGTTGAAGTTTTGAGCACTCACAAAAATTTACCATTTTAAAAATTTGGTAGCCAACAACGGATTTTTAGTTGTCAAAAGTTTGGCTACCGCTCCTTTCTAAATTTTGACAGAGAAAAATATAATGACTATGCTACAATAAACAAGGTATAGGCCAAAGACAAATAAATAGGTCGCTTCACTGTCATATATAAACGAGGTATAGTCACTAGCCGAACAACAAATAAACAACACGCTATACTGGCAAAGTCACTTGGAAAAAAATCCAATAATAAATTTTTGTGAATCATGGATGAGGTAATGATGTACTTATATAAGTAATGTTTGGTAAAGAAATTTAGCTTTACAGACTTCAAGCATTGTTTTTGTCAAATTTTTACGAGAAAAAATTTTAAATCACCTTCTATATTGTACTATTTTTAGTTTACAAACGTTTTTACTTATTTGTGTCGTTTTGTCTGGGCTAATTAGTTATTGTCAAATTTTAAATTTGAATACATAAATTACTACAAGAAAAAATATAAATAAGGCTAGAAGAAGGAAACATATTTTTTTATTTTAAAATAAATTATTTTAATCATATTATTTAAAATGCCTCCGAAAATGTTTTCACAACATTTATTATATTTTTTCTTTTTGCAAAAGTTTCTTGACCAAACAATTATAAATAAATGAGTTTTCGTTGCAGATGGCGGAAAAATGTCTCCACTGCTTGTGGTTAATATCAGTGTAACAGCTTTTAATTCCGCCACCTTCTCGTTTCAGCTGTGTATCACGAACGAAAATTCCTTAACGGAATTTCCGAAATGAAAATTTCATTTTCTATGCTACTAATATTTCTTATTGTTAGCAAAAAAAATTCGTGTGAGGCACTAGACTTAAAATAGTTTAATCCACATACATCCTGTGACATAAAACTCAGATAAAACGCTAGACTCGAACATGGAACTGACAAATTCCTTGTTTAAACGTCTCTGTTTTTGTGCTAACTCAAACTTTGATATTTATTTAAGTCTATGGAAATACAATCCTTACAGACTAGCTTAATTTAAAAATATATTATATCTCAAATATCATTAAAATTGTGCAAAGAATATGAAAAATCTAAATCTTAACATTAACTTATTCTGTTAAATTCCCTTAAAGTTCTCACAACAGGCTCGTGTAAGGAATAATTTGTTTTATGAAGAGGAATATAAAAATATTCATTATGCCTTAAACGTCTATCAGGTGTATTAAACCCAACAAGAATAAACAGTTCAGAGCAAACTATAAAGTCAGAAATAAGTTTGTATAGAACACTTGCACGACGATTTACTAATGTTTCAAAATGCATTAGCCCACATCTGTCTTCAAATGACAAAAAAAAGGGCTAAAAAAAGCACCACATATATGGCAAATTTTATAAAACTTTTTTGTAATCTCTCAATACGATTACAATGAAATGCATAATACGGAGCCCAAACCATATTCAAGCTTTGATCTAACGAATGTAACAGACAATAAATTTCGTGTATGTGGATTTGTCAAATCTATTTCTTGTTATAAAAGCCAGAACTGAAAAGGTTTTTGGTATAATGTAATCAACATGCAAATTTAAATTTAATTTAGAGTCAAAAACGACACCTCAAGCCTAGTATTCACCTAAAACGAACTTTTCGCTAAGAAGTTTGCATGTATCTCTACACGGAAGAATTGTAGTGTAGAGCAGTGTAGCAGCCGTTTTAAATAAATCATTTCATACTCATTTAAATGCCCTCAAAAGCGATTACAAATAATTTGATACTTTTTTTTGTTTTTTTTTTGCAAATATAAATTCCTTGGCCAAACAATGATCAGAGCATTAATTTTCGTTCGCAGATGGTGAAAAATGTCTACACTGCTCTTATAATTCCTGTAACAGTTGCAAATTCGACCATCTTTTCGTTTCAGCTGAGTACTACCAAACGATAGAGCTAAACTGAATTTACCAATAAATTTTGTTTGCTTTGCTACATGTCTTTCCTAAGGGAGCGAAAATTTCGTTTTATGTGAATACTAGGCCTCAATATCGAATAATGCAAAATGTTTGAAGTTGCTGTTATTATATACTAATTTGTTTATTACATAAACACTTTATTTAACACGCATTGCAACTTCTAACCCTGCTAAAATAAATTAAACATAAACAGCTGATTTTAAAGTCTGTTTATTCGATACAACTTTCTTTTTGTATTAGCCGTTGACTGTACTGACACGAATTTATCCAGGCCAGTATTTATCACTTTCTGAGACCAACCAACGACAATTAATTGTAGAAAATTAGTGATTTGCTTCATCTTTGAGAATATGAAAAACACAACAATCATTTTCGTAGAGCTGTTTTTTGCATTTATGGTGTTCGAATTTGTGTTTCCATCTGGGTTTTTTTTAGTTATTTTTTGTGCGTTACTGAGAATGGTTTTCAACATTATGGCAAAGAAGAAGCATATCTCCTCTTGTACAGTTTATCGTCTTTGACAACAACCTTAACTGCAGGTCTATTTTAATTTCGATTAGAAAACAATCGAATTCTCATTAATTTCTACTACGGCACTCGCATTTGCGAACGAAATCCACAGGATTTTAGTCTTTTTTTCAAATTTTGTATGTCAATTTTCATTCGAATTGTAATAGATGAAATCTGCTGAATGTGGAATTAAATGAGTGAATTCCAGCATACAAGTTAAAAAAACAGTTTACTAATCGGTTTTTGTTATCGAAAATTGTCGTCAACCCACCACTAGTCAGTGTGGTTATACACCACCGCTTTGTTGGCTTGGATTATTTTGACAGCAGTCAGTCAGTGTGTTCATCCACCATCTTGTAATTTTTTTTTCATTAATAACTTTTCGCAGCTCTTGTGTGTACAAAAAAAAACAAAACACAGAAGCAATTTTATTTGAGTTGGATCGTGAATTTGTTATAATCCTGAAAAATTTAACGCGATGGCTTACTTGGATCAAGAATTTCTGCAGCTGGAGTTGAAGAAGAGACGCATTTGCCGTTTTTGTCTGACGCAGACCCAATCAAAGCTGACAAATATTTATATGCGAGATACACGCATCAAAACTTCGGCCCCGTTGCCCATTCAAATAATGGCCATTGCTTCGATTGAGGTAAGTGGGAGGGATGGGAAGAGGTACATACGGGTATCGTCTTGAATACAATTCATTAGGGTACTGAATCAATGTTTCTATGCGTTTTTTGTACCTTTAGCGCATTCTCCCGCCAATTAGATGGTGTGTTTATTGACTAAAATGATGGAAAACTTTGGTAACTACCAAGCATAAGAGTGATAAATTCCGCCAGCAGCCGGAACGTTAAAAACCTAAATTTCTTCAATTTCATAGGGGATATATTATTTGTTTCCAACGCACTTTGGAGCATGGAAAGGCAGTTGTGCGTGAACATGTTTTAAAAGGGCAGGCGTCGTAAAAACATGCATGACTCACACCCGGACAGGGACTAAGAAATCCATCCTTAAAATGTATTTCCTGAATTGCCTGACTTTATAAAGACTGTTTTACTTTGTTGCATTCTAAGGTATTCCATATATAATTGCAATGGTTAAACCGACTATTTTTGTTAAACAGCATCGTTGACGTTTTTGCCGCGTGCTTTCAAAAGGTATGGTTTACAAGGATTTCTAACGATGTATAACCTTGAAAAGTTGACACGCGGTACATCGATGAAATCGATGAAAGTCCTTTGTACATAACAAAAAAAATAGCTGCACTTGAGCCACGACACACCCAGTTTCAAACTCAGCAGATCTACTATCTTGCAGGAGCATAAGTTATGCTGCAGAGCTCTTTCAGATCTTCAAGAAAATGCTTACCACGTTAACTTTGCCGTCTGTTTTGGAGGGACGGGCATCTTCATAAATGGTACTCCGCTGCCTCAATCTTCTCATCCTCACACAGGCGGCAGTGTTCGACCACCTTCACCTGCTGTTTTCTGGTAATCTCTCCATAAGGACAATTCCCTGTCAGGACACTCACGAGTACTCTGACATCACTTGCCATTTTCAAGTGGGGTTAGTTTCTGATCTTGTCTAGTAAAGGCCACCTAACCCATAGCAACCTTACATTTGTCAGTCCTAGTGCATGCTAGGTTAACCTTGATATGAATTCATGCTTCAAACAGCCCGTTGAGAAGTGTCTGCATCTGCAGCATGCTTAGATGAGCCAAAACGTTCCAGTTCTTCTCCCATCTCATTTCCTTTAACATGACAATGTCCGGGAACCCAACAAAGGGTAACAGTCCGGCGTACTCTCTAGTTTACTGGCTACATTTGCTTTTAGGAACCAAGAAGTAAAACTGATCGCTTGAGAACAGTAAGACTTTCAAACCGACCGCTTTACAACAGCTTGAGTCTAAACTGCTCAATTTAGAATAATTCGAGTCTCTTAGTAATCGGTATAGGGCACTTTGATAACAAACTAATTGCTTTTGAAGACTAGCATCACTAATAATACGAAGAATAATTAAAGTTGTAGAGAATAACTGTGCAAAAATTTCAATTAACGTCACTTTATAAATTTCAGATCTTCAGCAACGATGGAATGCCTAGCTTTGTCTGTTCAGATTGTACAGCCATTTTTGAGTTCAGCTATCAATTTAAACAAATGTGCAAAAAATCCGACAACCTATTGCGACAGTATCCACTTACCGGGCAATGGCCGAGCGAATTGGACAAACCCGTATTACCGCAACCGCTTCAGGCACAGCAGCACCAGCTTCAGACCATATCGCAAAATGTATTAAATAAACAACGCACGCAAACTACGCAGATTCGATTGCAGCAGACAAAACCTATTGCAGGTCAAGAATCTTCGCCCCAAACGAAGAAAATCTTAAATTCAACTCCGGCTCCAGACCCAGTACCACCGCAACCCATACGAACAAAACTTGAAAAGATTGATGAAGATTCGACATCGAGTTTTTTGACAAAAATTGAAAACAACGACGAACTGTCCATAGACGATATACATCAGTTGGTGGCATCAGAAGATATCAGCATCGCTGATACAGAATTTGTTGATTTAAATAATTTGCCCGTTGTTGTGGTCGATTCGGGAAATAAATCCAAGCCGAAATTGTTGAATAAGTCTTCTGTGCGCATTCTGAATAAGGAGGCCAGTGTCGATAAAGAGCCACGTTTGAGTTTGCCCAAAATAAAAAAAGATCAAGATGGCAAAATGGAAATAGTTGCAGAAATTTTGGACTACGATGAACCTTATGAAAACGAGTCGGATCCCAAAAATGCGGAAATTATCGAAACAAATGTGTATCCTTGCCCTCATTGCGAGCGATCGTTCCCTCTGCTGCAGTTAAGAGACATACATTTGAAAAATCACACCAGGGACAGAAAGTTTCAGTGCGAGGAATGCGATAAATGCTTCTTCTCCAAGTATGATTTGCAAAGACATTCATTCACACATAATGGCGAAAAACCATTCAAATGTTCGGCCTGTGATAAGGCCTTCTCGCGTTCGAGTCTGCTGCAGAGACACGAGAAATCTCACACCGACATACCGAAATACATATGCGTTACTTGTGAAAGACCCTTTATTTCGAAAGATGCCATGGAAAAACATGCCGAGCGTCATAAAATAAATCGCCCTTTCCAGTGTAAACTGTGCAACAAAGTGTTTGCCTTCAAACAAGGCCTGGAGCGTCATGAGGTCATACATTCGCGGCAACAACCGTATCCCTGTCAATATTGCAACCAGAGTTTCTCCACTACCACTAAATTGGCCCGGCATTTGACCGCTCATGCCGGAGAGAGACCATATCCCTGTAAATTTTGTAAAAAGTCGTATCTACTATCCCATCATTTGACACGTCACTTGAGATCGCACAAAAATGTTTTCGACAATTCCACCGTCATATCCTTTATGTGTAGCATATGTAACGCTAGTTTCGAGACTCGCGATGCCTTGGTGCACCATTCCACTACACATGCCAATGCTCAAAATCTGTCGTGTCCTTTGTGCAAGGAAACATTTGAGAGTATTGACGCTCTTACTAACCACATTAGCGATCATTCGGACGGTGAGGCTTATGCGTGTGAATTTTGTGATTTAATCTTTATGACCGGTGACAAATTGCAAATGCATACCGATTCCGATCATGCCCAGGAAATGGAAGCCTACCATGAGGATGATCGAGTTCAAGCCGATCTGAAGAAGCAACAGGCGAATAAAGATCAGAACTCATCAGATGCCAGCGATGAAAATTTGCAAAGTACTGTTGATGAAATGTTGCTTGACGAGCTGACGGAACAAAAGGAGGACTTCATTGCGCCAGTTGCAATCAAGAAAGGTAAGTTGATTGTATGGCTATGCCGGAACAGGTCCTGGGCAATTATTGTACTTTATGTTGGTAACATCTTTTCTTACAGAAATAGATAATTATTTTTTATTAATTTAATATTTAATATCTGCCATTTTGTGGAAAACCCTTTTGACAAGGTTTAGCAACCGTCTTTAGTGACAAGCGATGTTGTAATATGTTGTGCAAGTGGTTTTAAAGGCTGGATATAGGCATCCATAGTTTTATAGCGGCTGTTCACTTGGAAATGTTGGAGACATTACAAGAGGTACAAATTGAACATTTCATGTTAGGCTTGAATTCTGACACGCGGGTACAACCACTCGGTGATCCGTACATTGTCTCTTGTGATTGTACTTTATCTGGGATGCATTCAACTTTACGTTCTGCTTGAAGCCGCCATTGTGCCACGACAGATCGTTCATGGTATTTAGCAGCTTTACCATTTTGCAGGTAGATAACTAAAAATATTAAAGAAAGAAAGCTAGAATACCAAAGTGTCTCGTTCCTCTTCATCCTTACACAAGTATTCGACTATTTCTACCTATAATTTTTTAGTGATTGCCGTAAATGACAAAGATAACAATTTTTGCAGAATACAGCATCCTTGGGCTAGCCTGTACGTGTCAGTATATCTGCATCTTTGTTTCCATCAACCTAACAGAGTCTAATAGAACTGTTTATAAAGGCACTTTTTTGGAATTTTTAAAACTTGTAACCAGCTTAGATTTCACCAGGTGTTACTTTTATTTCTGACTGTCGGCTGGTAAACCTGTTCTATCTATAGCTAGCACCTCAGCTTGCTAAACACTTCAACTGTTGTCCAATGGATATTCCTCACTTATGTAGAAATCCTTTCTATAAAAATCTGATCCAGTCAATAAAAGTGCTTCAAACTGAGTTTAACTTTATTTTTATATCCTCCACCGAAGGACGGAGTGCATTTAAATTTATCCTTCCGTTTGCAACTCCTTAAAATATTCATCGGAGATCATACAAATGTATTATTGATCGTTTTAATATTCGCCCGCCCGCTTGCCTGTTGAAAGTAACCGGTCAAATTGTTAGGCTCGGACTCTGAAATTGTGCATGATGATGACTTATGGTCACAAGCTGTTTGGAATTGTAAATGGGCGAAATCGGGAGGAAAATTAAGGCACAATTAAGGAATTAATGTTCATCGGTATAAAGTACTCTTTGCGGAGTATTTGATTTACAAATCTTAATTTTTTTAGTGGATAAACAATTGTTTAAATGGGGACTGGTAGTTGTGGGCCAAAAAAAACAACACGTTTATGTGGCCCGAAGGGCATTGTGTCGGTTATGGGACGATATATAAGATAAATAAGTAAAGAGCAAGTAATGTTCATGAATATTTGCCTTGAATCTGTTCATATCATACGTGACAGGAAAACCTCTGCGGGATGTCATTTCCTCATACGGACACAGTGATAAGGCCTTCTCCCTTTCAAGCCTGCTGCAGAGAAACGATAAATTTAACACCGATGTACCGAAACTCATATGCATTACTGGTGAATGACCCTTTATTTCGAAAGAAGCCAAAGAAAAACTTGCCGGACGAATTAAAATACATCGCCCTTTCAACATACGCACAATACGGCTACAGAACAAATTATCTCTGTAATGTGTATTGTCATCAGTAGGCCAATCAATAACGAATCGATGCGAACTTCTAGATAAGCAGGTGTTACCGCTAAACACTGAGCTCCGGGACGAAGGCACATATCTTAAAAGGGCGCATCCCGTTAAATAAGTTAGTTTTACGCAACTAAGATTCCGCCGATAATCGAAAGAAACAACGAAGTTGCCTATCCCAAACAAGCCAAAAAAGAGATATTTTTTATAAAAAGGTTCTATCCGCTATATTTGTGAAATATGTCAATATGTAAATCAACTCATACAGATTGTCCAAATGAATTTTTCATTTTTTTCCCAATGCAGAATTGGAGCAACATGCTGGTTAAATATATTTTGTTTATTATATTATTTCCATTAAATGGTATTATGTACGAGGGCGACCGTAAAAGAAACTGGCCTAACATAAAAAGAACCGATTTTTTTTTGGAATTATTATAATTTATTTTTCAACATAATCTCCTTCCAACTCAATACACTTCATCAAACGTTTTTCAAGTTTTTTAATTCCATCCGAAAAATAAGATTTTTCAAGACCTTCAAAATATGACTCAGTTTCAGCAATAACCTCGCTATTGGACGAAAATTTTTTGCCACCGAGAATTTTTTTTTAAATTTGGAAACAAGAAATAATCAGAAGGAGCTAAATCTGGACTATATGGTGGATGCGGAGTAATTTCAAATCGTAATTCGGCCAGTTTTTGTTGAGTTAAAAATGCAGTGTGTGAAGGAGCATTATCTTGATGAAAAAGAACTTTTGTTTTTTCTAAATGCGGTCGTTTTATCTTGATTTCTTCACTCAACCGATCCAATAATGCACAATAATATTCACTATTTATAGTTTTTCCTTTCTTAAGATAATCAAAAAATATTATATCCCTTGCATCCCAAAATACTGTGGCCATTACTTTTCCTGCTGACTTAACAGTTTTCGCATTCTTGGGACCACTTTTACCAGCTTCTATCCATTGTTTTGACTGTTCTTTGCATTCTGGGATGTAGTGATGGATCCATGTTTCATCAACAGTTATGAATCGGCGCAAGAACTCTATTGGATTTCGCTGATAAATCGCTAAAAGCTCCTCGGAATTGGTCCAACGGACGATTTTTTGGGGCAAAGTCAACAAACGCGGCACCTTTTTCGCGGATAGCATTTTCATGTGGAGTTCATCATGTAAAATACTCCAAACTTGTTTTTCGTGTATTTTAACAATATCAGCAAGTTCTCTGAGCTTTATTCGTCTATCTTTAGTCACTTCATTAAATATTTTTCTAATGTTTTCAATAGTAGTAGCAGTTTTCGGTCTTCCAGAGCGTTGTTCATCTTCCGTACTTGAACGACCCATTTTAAATTGTTGAACCCAGGATTTCACGGTGGAGTATGAGTGTGCATTATCACCATGAACAGAATCCAATTCATCTTTGATTAATTGTGGCGTATAACCTTTCATATAAAAGTGTTTAGTTACCGCACGAAACTCTTTATTTTCCATTTTTCAAAAATTATAAAACTTGTTTACTTCAATCACCTGTAACAAAGAAAATAATCATTAAATATTTCGGAAATTTTGACAGATGGCTTATAAAAGATTGCTTTAAAAAAAAGTTGCTAATAAAACAGAAAATGTGCCAGGCCAGTTAGTTTTGCGGTCGCCCTCGTATGTCTAATACATCCGAAAGCCCTATCTCCTGCCAATAAGCTTGAAATCGCCACAAGGCTCGAATTCGCCAATGACATCTCTTGCAGTTTATTTCCTTGTAGTTTATTTTCTTTTTAACAAGCCGTAGCGCCCTCCCTTGTAACCGGCCGAGAAAATCCAAAGTGTAACTCCCACATCTAGCGGTGAATGTAGTTGACGTAGAGGGACAAGTAAAGTATTTCTTGCACTGTTTTAAAAAGCCATACTCTCCATTGCCCAAGCACTTGAATGCTTGCTTCTTTCAACACTTTAAAAAAGTGTTTGTTCGAGCGAACATTACGCTGAATTTCCATGCTCAAACATGAAGAGTGTCTGACTACTCTACAACAATACTTTTAATCGATATCGCCGACGACGCCCGCGGATCGTTCATGGCTTAACAAGCCGCATATTGACAAAACCCCGCCTATAAGACCATTGCAAGGTCACCGTTGAGTCATATTTGCCAGTAATATTTTGCATCATTGCCCCTGTATCTGTGAAGCCCGGTCTACGGTCGTGAGTGACATACGCTGCTGTCGTCAGCGAACGAATAAATAGGATTGCTATCAGACCCAGGAGGTCGAAAAAAATTAGAGTTAAAAAATATAAGAAAAAGGGAGATAAGATGAGCATGCTCATCGGATGATAACTCGTCTATAATAACACGTATAGAGCAATCCTAAAGTTCACTTAATATGAATCGAGTGAAATCAGTAGCGCCAAGCAAAATGCAGTGATTAGAATGCGCCGCGCCAAATCCTATCAAACGCCTTGAAAATGTCCTGAGTCACAAGCATACCTTTACCAAGTCGCTGACTCCATGGCTCCAAAATAAACGGCATCAGGTACAGGAGACCTGATCGGTTACTGAAGCCATAATGTTGTTAATTGAGACAACCATTTGACTTAAGAAATGAACAAGATGGTGGTTCACCATACACTCCATCGGCTTTGAGAATGCAGTGCAAACTTCAGAGTTACTGGCATCACCTTTTTTTGGAACCGGTGGTGCATTTGCAATTTCCAAACACGAGAGGAAGACTCCCGCAAGGTTGAAAAGATTGCGCAACGGATGACCTTGCGCAATGGCGACGAACACTTATTGAAAAAAAGGTCTGAAATTCCATCCGATCAAAGACCTGAGCACATTTTCTATCATGGGATAAATTCTTTGCGGAAATGCTAGCCAATATATTAGCATTGCCCATCGGTAAACAACTGGTCATCCTTAATGAGAGTTGAAATCAAAGAATGTTTCTCTCGTATTTTTTTTAATGGCCAGAAGCTTTTGCTCCCCTGGGAGACAAGTGAACTTTGAAACGTAGACGTTGATCGAGCTGAAGATGTCCGTTCGCATCTATGTGTCCTGGCACATAAAGACCTTGCATGGGTGCGTAAAATATTGTTTGTGGCGATTTAGTCCTATGGTTTGTCAGTTTCTGAAAGCTTCATCTCTAAATTTTAATGTGAATTCTAAGCGTTTTGATGTTTGTAGATGTCTTGAGGTTATTTCCATTGCGATCATTGATGTCTTCCTGAACATTGTCTTTTAAGTAGAGCCTCAGCCGTCTTTATTTTCGAGTTTTCTCCAACTCTCCGTCAAAACTCCTAAAGATAGAAAGTTTTAAAATGCAAATGGTTCCTTAATGTTTCGACAACTCCTAAAACGTTTCAATCTAAAATATCTCAAAAACATCGTTTTTCTGCAATGATGTTTCGTTTAATACCGAAACAGACGAACTCGTCACGTACCTCTTAAGTTTATTATAAATTTAGTTCTTAAATTGGTTGGGTTCTTTTCAGTGTTGAAAGTAATAAAACATCACTACATTTTTATACTTGCAGAAACAGTAACGCCAAAAATAATAAACCAAATTATAATTCAGAGTGCTTCTGGTGCTGGCACTGACGGAGATGCCGATGGCAACAGCCTGCTTATGCCATTGAAACAACGCAAAGTCGAGACTACCATAAAGAAAGTTATAGCTCAACCGCAGACAGCTAAACCTACTCAACCATCGCCGCAATTACGGCGTAAGATACCATCAACTCCCCCGATAAGAGAGAAAAATCAGCCATCAATTGCAGCTTCGCTGCTGAAAATGCCAAGAGGTGTTACGCTCAAGAAAACAACAACGGACACAAGCCCAAGTGCAAAGCCGTCAATTCCCAATAAATCACCCAAAACCGTTGGCCTTCCAAGTGTTGCCGAATTGACCACCACGACAAGCGGTAACCAAAATGTTGTCAAAATGAAAATTGGCGATAAAAATGTCAAAGTACAAAGGATGCGAGTCACAAAGGCTCAAGCTGAAGCTATGGCCAAGGAGGGCCGTATAAAAATGAAAGATGGTCAAATGATTTTAAACCGAGACCATATATAATTTTAATGATTTTTTTTAAACATTTTCTTTAAGTTTGCTCTTAATGGCATACATGTGTACGTGTATGTCTTATCTATTTTAAATTTTATTGTAAAATTGATGTTTTTTTACAGTTCGAGAGAAATTTATATTTATTTTAATCACAATTTACGTTTACTTTGTTGTCCGATGAAACGTTTAAAAATAAACATCCAACGTGTGAAGAAAAAAAATTCTTCAGTTGAATTTGTATGACTATTTTGTTTTTACCTATGATGTTTTGCCTTGCGACTACTAATAATGGGTGATCCAAGTAGAGATACTTTTTTCAGTAGTCTTTTTCACGTGTGAGTTGTGTCATGCTGTCATGTTATTTTTGTTTGGCATTTCATCATGGAAACACTTACGCCTGAACAACGTTTACAAATCGTTCAACTTTATAACGAAAAATTCACGTTCTGTGAGGAATGTGTTTCGTGCACCTCGTTTAACTTGTGGTCAACATGATCGGCCTACTGAGCGTACTTTTCGCAACACCAGCACCCATCTTGAGACCCAGCATTCATTATTGGATAATATTCGACCGAATAGATCGGCCGTAGCTGAGAGTGTACACCACGACCGTGGAGAGTCGATTCGGCGCCGTTCGCAGCAACTCGAACTGACGTATGAACGACTTGGCGCATTTTACGTCGAGATCTTAAATTGAAAGCGTACAAAATACAGCTTGCGCAAGAACAGAAGCCGCCCAACGTTCCCAGGCGACATCTTTTCGCTCTATGGGCTCTTGAAAAGTTCCAAGATGATCCGACGTTTTCGAGTCAAACTTTGTTCAGCGATGAGGCACATTTCTGGCTCAATGGGTATGTAAACAAGCAATATTGCCGCATTTGGGACGAAGAGCAACCAGAAGAGGTTCAATAGCTGCCACTTCATCCAGAAAAAACAACGGTTTGGTGTGGTTTGTGGGCCGGTGGCATCATCGGTCCATATTTCTTCAAAAATGATGCCGCTGAGAACGTAACCGTCAATGGCGACCGTTATCGTGCCACGGATAACCGACTATTTAATGCCTGAAATCTAAGCTCGTGATCTCGGCGACATTTTCTTTCAACAAGACGACGCCACTTCCCACACATCGCAACAATCAATGGATTTATTAGGAGAACACTTCGGTGAGCAGATAGTTTCACGTTTTGGGCCGATCGATGGGCCACCAAGATCGTGTTATTTCACACCGTTAGACTTTTTCCTGTGGGGATATGTAAAGTCTCATGTTTATGAGGACAAACCCGCTTCGATTCAGGCCTTGGAGCAAAACATCACGCGTGTCATTCGCCAGTTACCAGTCGATATGATCGAACGAGCCATCGAAAATTGGACTCAACGAATGGACCATCTGAGACGTAGCCGCGGCCAATATTTGATAGAAATAATCTTCAAAAAATTAATGCCAAAGAGTGTTCTTTCAAATAACAATAAACATTCCCCATTTAATTTGAATTTTCTGTGTTGTTTTCTTAAAAAAAAGTGTGGCACCTCGAAATGGATCACGCGTTATATGGCCACGAACGCAATTCCGTGGTCTTTGATTATCCTACTTTATTCCTACAACATGCCATTAAGGAACAAGGCGAAACTTCTTGCAAATCAGTAAACTGTACTTGATATAATTCTCTTCAACGCCGGCTTCGAACGGCTAATGCATATTATATAGACGTTTTTACCTGGCTTAGAGATATAAACTCTTACTCGTCAAGTCGACGGAATTTACGAGGTGGAAAAACGACGCAGACAAATTGTTAGACATTCTTACCCTGAACCTGGGTTTACATGTATGATAGTCGTGTCCACTCACCATCACAGTACGGTGGCCCATCCACTTTTAAAAATTCGAAGTTAGTGCTGGGTTTTTATCATTCTCTCAGGTGTTTAGTTCGTAAATTAAACAAATTAAGTTCGGTTAGACCGAAGCTTATATGCCCTCACCAACCTTTTGTGCCGGGGCCGCTTTTCCATCGAAGTTGTCCGCTTTTCTATCGGCGTCTGTTTCTCTACATACCAACATCATATCATCGACTATTGTCAAATCGGTATTAGTTTAAAGTTTGGGGTTATAAAGGCGGTGCCACTCCCTTTTGCTAAAGTTTAACATAAAATAGTCTTTAGTTTTTGGTACTCATTGATTTAATTGTATAAGTACCCTCACCCTTCTGGGAAAGAGAGTACTCGTATATGTCATAAAAGCGTCGACCATACATATGTTTTGACCAAATCCGTTTTTTAACCTCTTAAGTCGTTTAAAACAACGTCCGTCTTGGCGGCTGACGATTACTCTCGAATGGAGCTTATAATAGTTTTTCAATTTAAGATTGTCGTAGTATTTTTCCGAAACTGCCTATGGGATTCAAAATGGGCCATATTGCCACACTCCTACTGGTTACCCTTCACAAATGTATCATTACGCCTACTTTTGGTATTCTTGTAATATCTTCAATACTACGAGGGCTGTTATATATATTTTTGGCCTAGGCAACACTAAGTGTTGGCTGGCGCCATCTGACATTTCCAATGGAAAGTTTGACATTTTTTAGCATAAACGTGCTCAGAACGTTTTGACGTAGGACCATCATTAGTGTTGTTTACAGTGACTTGAAAAAATCAATTTGGCAAAAAATGGAATTAACTCGTGAACATTTTCGTGCGATTATTTTTCACAACATTCGACGTGGATTATCACGACAAGAGTGCATCGATAAACTTAAATCTTTGTGTGGCGATGAAGCATTATCCTACAGCACTGTGAAAAACTGGTTTAATGAATTCAATCGTGGCCGACGCTCGCTCAAAGACGAAGGTCGTGAAGGTCGTCCAAAAACGGCCGTTGTGCCAGAGAACATTAATGCCGTGCGTGAACTGATAATGCAAGATCGTCATGTGACATACCGTGAGATAGAGGCATCCTTGGGCATTGCTTCCACCAGCATACATTCGATATTGCATGAACACCTGGCCGTAAAAAAGGTTTGTTCTCGTTGGATGTCGCACAATTTGACAATCGCTCAAAAAATGGATCGTGTCGATTGGTGCAAAGAAATTTTGAAAAAATACGATCGCGGTGCTTCAAAAGACGTTTATAAGATCGTCACAGGTGACGAATCATGGATCTATGAGCCCAAAACAAAACAGCAATTGACCGTGTGGGTCTTCGAAGACGAGCCAAATCCAACGAAAGTTGTTCGGGAAAGAAACACTTCGAAGCAAATGGTCGCCGGTTTCTTCGGTAAAACTGGTCATGTGGCGACTGTTCCGCTTGAGCAACGTAGGACGGCCAATTCTGAGTGGTACACCACAATTTGTTTGTTTGACGTCTTCGGAGAAATTCGAAAAACGAACAAGAGAAGACGAATCATTGTGCACCATGACAATGCGAGATCTCACACATCGCCTTTTTGACCGACCAAAACGTCGAATTGATGGGTCATCCGCCGAACAGCTCTGACTTGGCACCCAATGACTTCACTTTATTCCAGCACATCAAAAAAAACGCGTGTTCGACGATTTCGTCGCCAGAAGATGCTGTTGAAGCGTTCAAAAACCATGTTCTGGGGGTGTCTCCATCGGAGTGAAAAAAGTGCATCGACAATTGGTTTGAGCGCATGCAGAAGTGCATAAATCATGCTGGAGAATACTTTGAAAAACAACAAAACCATTTTTGGTAATAAATATTCGCATTATCATTATTAGGCCAGAAATATATATAGCAGCCGCCGTATAATAAGTAACTAGTGGAAACTTAACTTAGAGTCAAAAATGATTGATGGAGATAATATAGCTCAACATCAACGATATGCCACATTTTACGATCCGACTTCAAAGGAAGGAAGGAACTGTACAATTAAATCCATTTTTGCGATATTTAATTTTCGTGAACAGTTTTTTTCCATTTCTGAAGTACCCTCTCTATGGGTTTATAAACTTGGGGGTGACTCTTGCAACTTTTTTGAACCCTGGAATCGACCTGCCCTACTCTACATTTTTTATTGTACCATGCTGCTACCTTTAAACTAATGTACCTTTCCGCACTTTAAGATTTTGAACTCAACCATCTTCTTCATGCTTTGATCGAAATTAAGGTCTTATTTATAAGTATACTCGTATAGTGTTTGCCACTTTTTAGTTGTCACGGCGATGGGATTTGAAAGTCCTTATTATCCGACTTATTTTTTTTAGCAAACTTGATTTGTATTTCACACATATTGTAAGCTTTAGTCCAATCTTTCTTGAAATATGCAAAATAAACTTTAATTTTGCTTAACAGTTCAGCTTCAAATCCAACCCCATGACTTAAAACAGAGTTACAAAATTTGTGGAAATGAAAAGCTTTAAAAAATAATACCGACAAGGCCAAACGATTAAAAAATAATACCGACAAGGCCAAACGATTAATGACTGGTGTTTTCGTAAAGAGTGATCCATCTAGAGGTATTTTTTCAGAACAAAAAAAATATAAATATTCAAATCAAGTGTGGAATCTTTATTGGTAATTAGAAAAGACATTTTTTGGCATTTATTTTTAATATAATTTCCTTCAAATGTTGACTGCAACTACGCCTCAGGGTTTCCATTCTGAGGGTCCAATTTTGGATGACTCGTTCGAGCATTTCGACCGGTATGGCTTTAATGACACGCTTAATGTTGGCTTCCAAAACCTGAATCGAAGCTGGTTTGTCAGCATAGACTTTGGACTTTACGTAGTCTCTACAAAAAAAGTCAAAACGTGTGATATCACGATCTAGGCGGCCAACTCTCCGGTCTAAAACGTGAAATTACTTGCTCTTTGAAATTACCTCTCAATAGATACATTGTTTGAGCAGCTGTATGGCAAGTGGCACAGTCATGTTGAAATCAAATTTCGTCAAGACTACGGGCTTCAATTTGAGGTAGCAAAAAGTTCAATATTATGGCGCGAGAGCAGGCACCATTCACGGTTACGTTACGGCCATCATCTTTTTTGGAAAATATCGACCGAGGATTTTACTAGGCCATAAACTGCACCAAACCGTGGCTTTCTCTGGGTATAATGACATCTCTTGGACTTCTTCTGGTTGCTCTTCAGCTTAAATGTGGCAATTTTGTTCATTGACGTTGCTGTTGAGGCAGAAATGGGCCTCGTCACTGAACAAAATTTTGGCCGAAGCCAGTTTCTTACCGATCGCTCTTTTCCAATATACAGTTGCACTATTAGGAGACGTTGTTGCGGTGTAAGTCTTTCCATGATGAAATGTCTAACAGTACTGAAAGCAAATAAAAAAAATAAAGTTTAATGTAACTCTCGCGTAATCTGTGAAAAAATCCTATTTAAAAAAATAATTCTAGATGGATCACCCTATATATAGTGTTAGTCACTATCCAAAGTCACTACGATGAGATTTTGAAGTCCTTATTATCCGTTTTTTTTTAATTTGAGCAAAATTGATTTATTTTTCAAACATATCGTATGCTTTAAGCCAATCTTACTTGAAATATGCAAAATAAACTTAAATTTTGCTTAACAGTTCAGCTTCAAATCCAACCCCATGACTTAAAACAGAGTTACAAAATTTGTGGAAATGAAAATATTACGAGGGCGACCGCAAAAGTAACTGGCCTAACATAAAAAGGCCCGTTTTTTTGGAATTATTATTATTTATTTTTCAACATAATCTCCTTCCAACTCAATACACTTCATCAAACGTTTTTCAAGTTTTTTAATTCCATCCGAAAAATAAGATTTTTCAAGACCTTCAAAATATGCCTCAGTTTCAGCAATAACCTCGCTATTGAACGAACATTTTTAGCCACCGAGAATTTTTTTTTTAAATTTGTAAACAAGAAATAATCAGAAGGAGCTTAATCTGGACTATATGATGGATGCGGAGAAATTTCAAATAGTAATTTGGCCAGTTTTTGTTAAGTTAAAAATGCAGTGTGTGAAGGAGCATTATCTTGATGAAAAAGAACTTTTTTTTCTATATGCGTTGTCGTTTTATCTTGATTTCTTCACTCAACCGATCCAATAATGCACATTAATATTCACTATTTATAGTTTTTCCTTTCTCAAGATAATCAATAAATATTATACGCCTTGCATCCCAAAATACTGTGGCCATTACTTTTCCTGCTGACTTAACAGTTTTCGCCTTCTTGGGACCACTTTTACCAGCTTCTATCCATTGTTTTGACTGTTCTTTGCATTCTGGGATGTAGTGATGGATCCATAATTCATCAACAGTTATAAATCGGCGCAAGAACTCTATTGGATTACGCTGATAAATCGCTAAAAGCTCTTCGGAATTGGTCCAACCGACGATTTTTTGGGGCAAAGTCAACAAACGCGGCAGCGTTCTTGCAAATAGCTTTTTCATGTGGAGTGTAAAATGTAAAATACTCCAAACTTGTTTTTCGTGTATTTCAACAATATCAGCAAGTTCTCTGAGCTTTATTCTTCTATCTTTAGTCACTTCATTAAATATTTTTCTAATTTTTTCAATAGAAGTAGCAGTTTTCGGTCTTACAGAGCGTTGTTCATCTTCCGTACTTGAACGACCCATTTTAAATTGTTGAACCCAGGATTTCCCAGGGTGGAGTATGATGGTGCATTATCACCATGAACAGAATCCAATTCATCTTTGATTAATTGTGGCGTATAACCTTTCATATAAAAGTGTTTAATTATCGCACGAAACTCTTTCTTTTCCATTTTTTAAAAATTATAAAACTTGTTTACTTCAATCACCTGTAACAAAGAAAATAATCATTAAATATTTCGGAAATTTTGACAGATGGCTTATAAAAGATTGCTTTAAAAAAAAAAAAAGTTGCTAGTAAAACAGAAAATGTGGCAGGCCAGTTAGTTTTGCGGTCGCCCTCGTATAGACAAGGCCGAACGATTAATGACCAGTGTTTTGTGTTGTAAACAGCAATTCTATACAAATTTATTGTGATTTTTTTTTTGTTCACTTGCATGTTTAATAATTGCACAACAAATTACAGATTATTGAAAACGTGATAGTTTTCTAAAATTGTACCCCCTCCCACCAGCACACAATCAGCATTTATCGGATCTACGTTGTGAAAGCTAAGAAAACTACAGCAGCAACGACGATTTTGTTTGAATTCATATTCATATGTATTTCTGTATATGAGAATTTGTTTTCTTACAAAAAACTTAAAATTTAACAAATGGCAACCATTTTCTTGTGGAAGGCAAATTAGGAAATGTTTTAAAATTAATAATTGACTTATCTTATAGCAAAAGGTTTCGTATAAACATTAATGTTTCGAAAAAAGACTATAAATAAAACAGAGACCACTATTCATAAGTGAATGTCCATACATGGAGACAAAAAAGGGGGGTCGGCAAGATTTCAAAGAAACTGAATTTCAGTTTAAATTTTTAGTAAATTTTACAATAGTAAGAAGTCAGTAATGGAATCTAGATAGAATTCTAAATACAAATTTGTATTATTGTTCAGCAAATGCATGATTGTTGTGAGTATGTATGTTTGGTAAGTAGTATATATGTATTGTATATAGAAGTTTATATTAATATTTTGTTAAAAATTTCGTTCTAATGAAAAAATATCTATAACAAATTTCGTTGTTAATATATTCAATCTCAAAATAGAAGTTTGTTCTTTTCTTAAAGGTTTGGTGTAAATTTGTACCCAACATTGTGACACTTTTGTTAAATTACACTTTGTTAAAAAAAAATTGATGTATGTTTGTGTGTATAAGAGAATTGAGAATTTGTTTAAGTCGTTTTAGTTTTATCGGTAAAACGTAGAATACGCGTCAGCATTGAAGTTATGCAAGGTATTTGCTTCTGCTGGTCCATGATGGGGCGCGAGGGTACACACGATTCAAAATCCATAGCCACGCGCTGATTGACAAACGTCAACAGTGTAAGTATATCGTATTTCTTGCCATTATTACTTAATTCTTCCACCAACGATTGTATGTACCACGAGCCATTTGAAGTATTGCGCCAAGAATAGAAACCTGCAAGTAAAAGAAGAGAAAAATAAAGTTTTAAACTTGCAAATTATTCGTAGTACTTACCTGGTATAGTTGAATAAGAAATAAGGAAATCGGCGTGCACCGGTATGCGATAAGTCATTTCGGAAGATGTTTCACCATCTGTTTCAGTCTTTTGTAGTTTAATGCCTGGATCTAAACGGTCGCCGCGGCAAGCTTGTATAAAGAACAACTTTGGTTTGCCAGCCAAAGTCGGGCACTCGTGGGCAGTGAAGTAATGACAAATGGTTTCCAATTTGAACATAACATCTTTGGCATATAAGTAACCATGTTCACCATGGGTGAGTATTGCAATTGCGATACAATCGTGATCGCTGTGATCTTGTGAAGCAGCTACAAAAAAAGAAAAAATATAAATAAAAATTAAAAATAATAAAGGTTTATATAAGCTACTACCGGGTGATCAGTCTAGAGGTATTTTATTCAAAACAAAAAAAAGCAAAAATTCAAATTAAGTTTGGAATTTTTGTTGTTCCTTCGAAAGGACATTTTATGGCAATAACTTTTTAAATCCATCTAGAGGTATTTTTTTAGAACAAAAAAATAAAATATAAAAATTCAAATCAATTTTAGAATCTTTGTTGTTCATTCGAAAGGGCATTTTATGCTATTTATTTTTTAAATATAATTTACTTCAAATGTTAACCGCGACTAAGTCTCAGCGTGTCCATTTGGAAGGTCCAATTTTGGATGACTTGTTCGAGCATTTCGACCGGTATGGCTTTAATGACACGCGTAATGTAAGCTTCCAAAACCTGAACCTGACTTTACGTAACCCTAAAGAAAAATGTCTAAAGGTGTGATATCACTCGATCTAGGCGGCCAACTCACTTGTCCAAAACGTGACATTAGATAGATCAGTAGATCCATTGTTTGAGCAGCTGTATGGCAAGTAGCACCGTGCTGTTGAGACCAAATAACGTCAAGATTACGGGCTTAAATTTCAGGTAGCAAAAAGTCCGATATCAAGGCACGATAGCGAGCACCATTCACGGTTACGTTCCGGCCATCATCATTTTAGAAAAAATATGAACCGATGATTCCACCAGCCCATTAACTGCACCAAACCATGGTTTTCTCTGGGTATAATGACAGCCCTTGAACCTCTTCTGGTTGCTCTTCAGCATAAATGCAGATATTTTATTTATTGACGTTGCCGTTAAGCCAGAAAGGGGCCTCATCACTGAAAAAAACCGTTGTTCGAAAACAGCGGATCTTCTCGTTTCTCATTTCCATAATTCAGTTGCACAATTTGGAGACGTTGTTGCGGTGTTGGTCTTTCTAAGATAAAATGGCAAACAATACTAAAAAGGAAAATATAAAAATAAAGTTTAACGCAACTCACGCGTTAACTCTGAAAAAACCCCTATGGAAAAAATTACCTCTAGATGAATCACCCTATACAATTTAAGAGGGCATAATTACAAATAATAAAGAAGAAATTTGCTGCTAAAAAGTGACCAATGTATATTCACGAGTGTGTCTAAAAACCAGGGGTTTCAGACCCTCAGTATTTTGAATTTTTTTCAAAACCGACTGTAGGGTTTTTTAGAAGCAAAAAACGGCATTCCGGTTTAGTCTTTTCCCTAAGAATGAAAATATTTTCTCAATCAGAAGTTATTGGGCCCCTGAACGGGCTCGAAATTTGCCCATTTTTAAAAATAAAGTTAAATTTGAATTTGTGTATATCTCTAGTATTCCTAAGACAATTTTAAAAAAGGGTCAGATTTTGGGACATAGTCTCTGCCATCTGTCCATGTGCAAGGTGGCGCAAATTAAGTACCCTATCGGAAGATGTTATAAATTCTGCAAATGGCATCGTACTTCAATGATATTTGACCTTTGTGATCTAGAAAGCTGTAGATTACAAACAGACAAGCAATGGAGCGCTACATTTCGCAAGAGTGTGGAATAGTGGTGTCGATTGCTTAAGCAACATTCGAATGGTGTTGTTGACTTAAGCGGTTTTGTCAATAAACCAAATATTCGTTTCTGGTGCACTGAAAATCCGCGAGGGATTTTCACACTACGTCCTTTGAAAGCAACCGTGTGATGCGGCATTTACGCGGGAGAAGTGATTGGGCCATACAGGTCTTGTGGTACTCGTATATGTACTTAATGGCATAGTGACAGAGCCAGCGGCACTTGTGCTCACAAGATATAGTAGGTTATTCCCTCTAGGTTAAATTCAGGATTGAAACACACACATTACATTTTGACGTGTATATAGAAGCCCAAATTGGAAATAGAAGGAGGTTTCCCTTAACTGCGCCATTCCGATTTAATAAAGTACGTTTTGGAGAGACATCCGGACAGTGAAATTATCGTTGCTGAGGATTTCAGTGCCCATTATTCCTCCTGGATTTCCAATTGGGATCAAACAACTCCGGAGCGCCAAAACGCCTAGCTCCTAGTGAGGTAGCAGCTGTTGTTCTCGCGTATGTCATCTACTTAAGGTCATGACGCCAAATTTGTGCAATCGTCAGCGTACGACACAATTTCAACGCCGTCTGGTGGTGCAGAAAGTTTAGAGAGGTAGAGGTTAAACAGAGCCGGGGATATCACTCCACCCTGGGGAACTCCCTGTTTAACTCTACGGGGCTTCGACTTTCTGTCTCTTAATTCTACATATGACTGGCGCCCACACATATAGTTTACGACCCAACGTTTCAAACTGGGCGGAAGGGACGTTTCTTCAATGTCCTCGAACAGAGTGGCATGATTGACCGTGGCTTGTTCTGGTTAAGGTCGCGACTTATACTTTACGTGTGGTGATGGTGTGTAAAGCAGTTGTTGTGCTGTGCTGCTTGCGGAATCCATGCTAATGATCAGCACAAGGAAAGTGTTCGATCAGGCTGGGGAGGAGCAGTGCTTCAAGCGTCTTTGCTACTGGAGAAAGCAAGGAAATCGGCCTGTACGAATCTCCTTTACTTGCATCTTTGCCGGGCTTCAGTAGCGGAACTACTTTGCCCATTTTCCAGGCATCGGCAACTAAGTGAGTGGCTAGCGACAGATTGAGCACTTTGGTCATGTACTTTACTCCCGGGGTATCCAAGTGTTTTAACATCAGCATTGAGATTCCGTCCGGACCCAGCGCCTTTGATGACTTTGCGCTGCGGATCACATGGGTAACTTCACCAACGGTAAATTGTGGTGGTGCCTCTTCGACACGGAGAGCGCGATGCAATACTCTCCTTTTCGCCTTATCACTCTCTGGGTGCTCAATAAAAAGCCGGTTAAAATAACACGCGCAATGCTTCGGATCTGTCACTGTTCTATCGCCGAAAGTGACAGCTGTCCGATCATCCTTCTTTCCAGGGTTAAAGAGCGATTTGACTGTTGTCCACAACCTATCAATTCCGAAACTCAAGTTGCACTGTTTTAAGTGGTCTAGCCATTCGTTGACCAACCTACTGATATCAGAGTTGAGATCCCTAATTCTAGGGTCAGTAGGGTTGGAGCGACGAATGTAATCACGCTCGTCTGCGAGCGCTCATCATTGACGGAAACGGCGGCTCCTTGCTCATTTTCGAAGAAAAAAAGCACAATGATGCCGCCAGCCCAAAATCCACACCAAACAGTAACTCGTTGTGGACGCGTTGGCTTCTCAATAGTCACGTGTGGGTTTTCTGAACCCCATATGAGGCAATTTGACTTATTGACATAGCCGCCGAGACGAAAATGAGCTTCATCTGAAAACACGATTTTTCAGTAAAATTCTTCATCTCCTGCCAGGAATCTTGAGCCCATTTTGCGAAGCGAAAACGCATCGGATGGTGTTCCAAAATTCAACCCTTCCAATAAAACCAAAAATTTTAAAAAATTATCAATTCGTTTTGTTACAGCCGTTTTAAATTTAAAATCTTAAATCGCACACCCTATACAAGGCTGCGTTATTTAATCACCCTATCGGAAGATGCTAAAAAATTTTCAAGTTTTTGACAGCTGCAGAATACAAACAGACAAGCAATGGAGGACTATATTTCGCAAGAGCGTGGAATAATGGTGTCGATTTTTTTAACAACGTTTGGTCGATGTTGTGGCGCAGAATTATTTGCTATATATATTTCTGGCCTAGGCCTCACTAAGTGTTGCCTTACGCCATCTGACATTTCCATTGGAAAGATTGACATTTTTTAGCTGAAACGTACTCAGAACGTTTTGACGTACGACCATCATTTGTGTTGTTTACAGTGATTGAAAAAATCAATTTAGCAAAAAAATGGAATTAACTCGTGAACATTTTTTGGGATCATTTTTCACAAGCCAAAATGAAGCCTCATCACTGAACAATATTTTGGCCGAAAACATCAGATCTTCTTCGAGAAGAGTCCAAACTAACTAAATCGGCAACGGTGTAAATCTTTCCATGATAAAATTACAAACAATACTGAAAAGAAAAACAAATAAAGTTTTACAAAACTCACGTGTAATCTGTGTAAAAAAAACCCTATTGAAAAAAATACCTTAAGATGGATCACCCGTTATTACTTTCACCTTACTCGGTAAGCAAGTTTTCTTGAAATGAACACTCCCAAAACTGTGCCACATTTCCAAAAACGAATGCTACTTTTTTCGAAGAAATCCGCTTTTTGGAAGGTTATGAGCGTTCAAATGAAACGACCTGCTTAGTGATCGGCGTTCTAGTTGGAGCAATGTAGTTATTTTGTCCACCAGTTCGGTGAAAGTAAGGTCACGGCAATGTTGTTCGATTTATATCAAGGTTTCTTAGAGATCGCACTATAGGAGTTGTTGAGCGTAGGGTTCTGTTCTTTCTTCTATTTTTCAGATTTTCATTGACGATATTTTGGGTCAGACCGTGAGAATCTAGTCTAGCCATTCACGAATGACAACAACATTTGTCATTTATACTCAATTACCCAAAGGCCAAAAAACAAAGTAACTCTTATATTGGCCATTTTCGAATGCGGTCGAACCAATAGGATAGATTTTAATGCGCGTAAGACGCAATGCTGCTTATTGTCTCACTAGCGATTCACTAGCCTAGCAGTGTCGTCCACTTCTATAGGACGTTGGCCGATCTGATGCTCTGATGTCCTGGCATACAAATACAATGTCACGCTCGTTGGGCGAAACATCTATTCGAAAAATCTCGGAAGTGTTTAGGCTTTCTGAGTCGGTGCAAAAAATATTTCAGCCCTTCTAATCCTTGTAATATCTATAAAACTTACTTTAGGCCGAAAAAGGAATAGAAAATCATTCTTGGAGTATTTAAAAAAGAGCGTTGGTGCTAAAAGGTGAGAGCAGGGTAGCCTGCTGTATTGTTACCGTCGAGCATTGTCGGTGGCATGTGTCGCTGTTCTATCGTACCACCTGGAATTCTAAAATGGTTTGCATTCCTGGTGTACATTTACCATCACACCAAGGCGGCCCCACGTTAAGAACTATTGCAAATCCGAATTTTCAGAGAATGTTTCATAAAATAGTTCAAGTTTTCTTGTTCTTCGGTCCTCATGAAAATTTCTCGGAATTATATCGATCGGAATATATTTATTCTTTATTTTTAACCTTTTCCAATTTTAATACGTAAATGCTGAGATTTTATAAACAAAATTTGGTTTCAATATAACTACACATTGTTGCCCAAGATTAGATAATAATTTCATGAGATATCTAAACGCACATTTCATTCTTTTGCAACGTACCAGGTCTACCGGGTAATTTCCCTAAATATATTAAATTCGATTGTGCAGAATACAACGATTACCACTAAATAGATTGATATGAATTTCATCAGTGATATAAAATGACACATTTTCTTTGTTTCTGATTGTGGATTTCAATCTATTTTTAATTCGATTTCCCATTGAAGTTTCTTTGTTCAATTAAATGTTCTTCAAAATCATGTTTCTAGTTAGACATTCTGTCGCCGTGTCGACGAGTATGTTTACTCACCCTTATCGATATGTTGAAGTAATTCGCGTAATTTACAATCTTTGTGAGTTGTCACCTCAAAGTCCAGATTTTTGAGGGTTTTCTTTAGTTTCTCGCAATCTATATTTGTGCCTTTGCGTGACTCCAATGAGGGTATATCGTAGAATTCGTGATTAAAAATCAGTGCCAGACCCCGGTGTTTATGGTTCATATTATAGTCCATGGCATTGCGTTCGGTAGGCATGCGCGCCGACACTGTGGTCTCTATGCTAAAAATTAAATGAAGAGAAGAATAAAAGAAAAGGTTAAAGTAGATGGAATTTTAAAAATGATCTTTGTTAAAATAGCTTCTAACTATATCTGGATTTCTCGAAAACTGAACGATGTATTCGAGATAGAACGATATATTTTGTCTTACACCTCTGATGATTTTTACTATAGTACCCCAGTTAAGTGACCCGGTCTTTTACGATTTTTCAAGATTTTTGCTATATATATATTTATGACCTAATAATGAAAATGCGAATATTTATCATCAAAAATGGTTTAATTGTTTTTCAAAGTATTCTCCACTCCGATTGAGACACCTTTAAAGTATGGTTTTTGAACGCTTCAACAGCATCTTCTGGCAACGAAAATCGTTGTCCACGCATTTTTTTCTTGATGTGTGGGAATAAAAAGAAGTCATTGGGTGCCAAGTCAGGGCTGTACGGCTGATGACCAATCAATTCGATGTTTTGGCCGGTCAAAAAGGCGCTGGTTTGAGCCGATGTCTGAGAGCTCGCATTGTCATGGTGCACAATGATTCGTCTTCTTTTGTTCGTTTTTCGAATTTTTCCGAAGACTTCAGGCAAACAAATTGTGGTGTACAGTCGTCACATGGCCAGTTTTGCCGAAGAAACAGGCGACCATTTGCTTCGAAGTGCTTCTTCCACGAACAACTTTCGTTGGATTTGGCTCGTCTTCGAAGACCCACTCGGTCAATTGATGTTTTCTTTCCGGCTCATACGCATAGATCCACGATTCGTCACCTGTGACAATCTTAAAACGTCTCTTGAAGCACCGCGATCGCATTTTTTTCAAAATTTGTGCGGGATCCAACGAGAGCAAACCTTTTTTACGGCCAGGTGTTCATGCAATGTCGAATGTATGTTGGTGGAAGAAATTACCAAGGATGCGTCTCTTACGGTATGTCACATGACGATCATGCAATATCAGGTCACGCACGGCATCAATGTTCTCTGGCACAACGCCCGTTTTTGGACGACCTTCGTTCTTTGAGTGAGCGTCGACCACGATTGAATTCATTAAACCAGTTTTTCACAGTGCTATAGGATGGTGCTTTATCGCCATACAAAGATTTAAGTTCATTGACGTACTCTTGTCGTGATAATCCACGTCGAGAGTTGTGAACAATTATCGCACGAAAATGTTCACGAGTTTATTCCATTTTTTGCCAAATTGATTTTTTCAAGTCACTGTAAACAACACAAATGTTGGTCGTTCTGAGTGTGTTTATGCTAAAAAATGTCAAACGTTCCAATGGAAATGTCAGATGGCGCCAGGCAACACTTAGTGTTGCATATGCCAGAAATATATATAGCAACCCTCGTATAGTTTTTTCGTTTTTTTGTTATTTATTCGGTCTTTTATCATTCAAGCAACCCTCGTATATTAAACTAATATAATCATGGCATCAATACTACAGGGTTTTCCTTTAAGGACATAACAATTTTATTTATTAATAAAACACAGAATATTTAAGATATAAAGATCAAATTTATTCCAAGTGTAGTGCAAATGATGCTTTATAAGAATAAAATTCGGTTTCGGTCATATGACCACCACGAGCCCCTGTGTACAGCGTGTACATTCTTTGGACCCAAGTTTCCACCACTATTACACACATTTAGACCGGAACGTTGGAAATTTCGCATTGGATGTTGTCTCGGAACTCGTCCAAAGTTGTTGGCATAGACCAACGACTTGATGTGGTCCCATAAAAAGAATTCCATTGGCGTTAAATCGCATGAACGAGGTGGCCGTTCGACCTGACCATTTCTCAAGATAACGCGTTCACTGAATTTGCCTTTCAGTAAATCGTTTGTAAAGCGTGCTGTGTGGCTAGTGGCAACGTCTTGTTGAAACCACATATCGGTCAAGCTCATCCAATTCTGGCCAAAAATAATTTTCTAACATGGTTAGCGCAGTCCATTGATGGTAACATGACGATTGTTTTCATCGACGAAAAAAGGACAATCACACATGTGGGTTTGTTGCTGTCCAATAACGCATATTTCGTTTATTGAAAAAAACACTGAGACAGAAATGAGATTCATCGCTGAAGATGATTTTTCGATGAAATTGGATTTTGGTAAAACTTTGCCAGAGCCCAATTGGAAAAGTTTCGGCATTTCAAATGATCAAGTGGGTTTAGTTCTTGAGTCAGTTTGATCTTAAAGGGAGGGAGGCCGAGATCTTTTTGCAAAATACGCCTATGTGTGGTTTGAGAGTTGCCCAATTCCTTAGAACGACGTGAAATCGACTGATTTGGCTCATTTTGAACAAATACACTTACGGCTGCGATATTTTCGCCGCTTCGAGCGGTACGGCGTCTTTCTGGCACCGGAACTTCCAAAAGTCAAAATTTGGATACAAATTTACTACTTCGGCCGAAAATTAGAGTAAGCGCTCTTAAAGTTGCGGCCACTGACTCAGAATTTTGGTAGTAGTTTTTAGTGATTTCCAAACGTTGCTCGTAGATGAACTTTACCATGATAAAAATGTTGTAAAAATTTTTGAGGGTGCGTTGACCTAAAGATGCGAAATTTTTATGTCGCTATTAGAAAACCCATGACTTCATTCTACTCCTGTAATGACAATTGTTGACATGGCGATTTTGTTACATGAATTCAAAACAAACGCCAAATGAAATCTCTTTAATATGAAAAAAATTTCCATGCGTTTCTTTTTTTCAATAGTTTTCTATTTCTTTTGTCAATTTTTGTTTCTTCTTTTGATAAATGTTAAGTAGAAAGTACGATTTTCTATAACGAATTTAATTTCACAAGAGAAACGTATTAAAATATTTTAAATCTGATACAAAAATGGTAATTACAGAAAGCCACATTTTTATATGTCGTGGACATTTTTGGTCGCTATAATCGTTGAACAGATATGCGGAAATAAAGCGGTTAATTGAGAATTTTTTTTCTCAATTTGAGCGGCAAAAAACCCAATTCGATACATACGATTGTGATTCTTTCAATTATATTTTTTAATGTCCTTTGATCTGTTTCTTGATCAGCGTCATTATTTTGGCAGTCTTAAGAACTGAAGAAGAGTTCTATACTATGGCAACCAAGCGAAGCAAAAGGTATGAGCGGAATACGACCTTCAATGTAGACTCTGACCAGTTTTTGCCAAAACTGGAAACAGCTTTAGACAGAAAACCATTAGATGCAGTTTCAGAAAGCATTTCGTTGAGCAGTTTTTCCTCACGTCGCAGCCATATCGAGAGAGATCTTAACATCAAGTTCGGAATTACCAATGATTACGACATAAGAGTCCACCAATCCCTCGACAACCGGTTCTATGGACCGAAGTGACCCGAAAAACAATTCTTCGGCCAAGTGCTGTCACACCGGCACACTGTTGCCGCTACAACAAAAACAAGAACTTAAGATTCCACCGATTAGTTAAAACTGCAAGCAGTTAAAGTTTTCTTTGATAAGCAGGCGAAACATCTTCGGATCTGGCCCGTTTCCAGGTTAGAGGGGGTTTCATTGTCTTCCTGAAGCAAAGCGTTTGATGAATAAGAGGGGAAAGGATCAACATTGCCAACCTGTTGTGCGGTGTTGTTGATATTCTATTTTTGCTTGAGAATGCTTTGGCCACATAAAGTATGTGAAGCTCTCGCCTTCTCATTTTTTAACCAAAGCATGTGAAGCTTATGCCTTCTCATTTTTGGATGAAAGACGGCAGCCAATGGATTTTAACAAGAAGGTTTGGGTAAATTTTAGCACTAACTAACGGTGCCTTTGCCTCCTCTTATCGACCGGGATTACTTATAGATGTGTGTCACAGTCAACGAACTCCATTAGGAGATTACAGGATCGTCTGTATTCACTCTTAGCCTTCTGCATAGTAGACTAACCATTGCCGACCACTTCATTTAATAATGTTTCCGGTGAAACTATATCAGCGATAGATTGAATGGTTTTTGAATAGGATCATTGACTAAAGTGCTATCAGGGGCATTTTTAACAACAATTTGTCGAGCAAGAGCAGGAAAATCAGTGACTAATACTTTGCACCTCGCTGAGATACTAAATTTTCTGCAGAACACCCCAATCGGACACCGTCGTTGTCTTTCATTCATCTTCGGAGGTGATTTCAAAGTGGCGTGTATCTTCTGCGAAGTCATTATTTCTTAAGCTAACCTGCCGAAAACTAACATCTCTAAGAGAGTCGGAAGATTAGTCCTAATTGTAAAAAATATAAACCTTAAATCGTAATTCTACCTCATTTCGTAAGCCGGTTTCTTAAGATCATGCTTGTCAGCCTGACTGCTAAAAATATGCAATGGCTTGACGATTTATAAATGCATGTACTCAGACAGAGAAATATAAATGGCAAAGCGCCATAATGGTGGTACAATAAATGGTATTACAAAGAGCGATGTCCGAACTGAAACCAACAAAAGATCCTGTTGTATTTTTAGGCTCGTTACACAGATTAGAAACAGAGCTAGCTCTCGAAAGACGAAGATTACATTTTACAGTATGACTACCCATGCTTTTATATGGCGTCAAAGCATGGGTGCTATAAAAAGCGGACGAAGGTGTATTATCTACATATTTTCCCTCCCTATGCCTTTGTTGCTGTTGACATAAATGTAGTTAAGCGGTTCAAGATACAGCGAATGTCGAATAGATACAAACGCTAAAGCCAGAATGGCTTCAGACGATTACTACAACGGAAAGTGCTGACAGTGAAGACCGAGACTCGGTTGGAGAATATTAGTGGACGATAAAGCGAGAATTCCTGGTATTGAAAACTGTTGGAAGCGCGCCGAAGACGAAAGTGCCTTTAAAAGATTTATTGCGAAGGCCAGGACAATCAAGATTGTGAAGAAAGCCTAAGGAAGTGAGTAAGTAAAGATATAAGATCCCCCAAAACCAAATGAATGCCTTGTGTTGAAATATTTACTTAAAAAAGAAATTTTCGTAGCAATCTGTTCTTTTGAATCGAATCACTTACCTCGGTAAGTCCTATTTAAAAACTGAACACAACATACAATTGGGCCAACACCGCCTGTATTGGTACTTGAACGTACATAACTTTTGGTATAAATAACGACAAGTCAAATCGGACTTTCTTTTCGTATGTATTGTATTGTATGTACCCAGTAAACCAAATTTGCCAACAATGTCTGATATCAGACAATTATGAACAATATCTGAACTCTATCGAGAATTCTCAGCGAAATCGTTACGAATTCTGTTCGGTTTGTCTGAGGATTTTTTTTCAGAGAAGTAGTTCAGAACTTTTGTCAACCCTCTCATATGTTTTTCGTTACGAACTCGGCAAGAAATCGGAACATTTTGCCGATTGTCGTACAGAATTCTGACCGAATTCTGAACGTTTGGTTTGCTGGGTAGTATTTTAGGGAGATACTCTGAATTTTTTTTTTGTAAACTCTGATTTTTACCCTTCACAAACTAATTGAGTTTTTGTTTAAGTCTAACGCGTTTAATATTGCTAAAGTAAATGAATTATTTATGTGTTTAAATTCTAAGATTATTCAACATCGGTCGTCATACTCTCGGCATTATTCAGTCGCAACAAAAAACAATCATTTGCATAACAATGCAAAAAGAAAGTCATCAGTCCCTCTCTCACCGCAATTTAAGCAATATTATGACCTACAACAAAGTTGAAAGACCTTAGTCACCATGTGGATCAGATAAAAATAGCACAATTGATCGTTTTATAAAAAATGAGTATTAAATTTAAAAAAAAAATACTTATTATAAATAAATGAAACGACAATAAGGACAAATCAGTAGTAAATTTGTACGTGACGAAAAGACACATTTCAATTAGAATAATAGTAGTTATAGATTAATAACCAATCAATATATTCAATTTCTCCGGAATATGCACTTTATAAAAAGCTTGATCTAATTGCTTCCAAGAGCAAGTCGTTGTGTTTTTAAAATACTATAGGTGAATTTAAATGATTCGTATTTAACCAACGTAAAAATTAAGGACAACTTTTGAAAAATAGAGAAAATATTCCATTAGTTTATATAAGCACCTTCGGCCATTAAAGAATTGCAGCAATAAACAGGCCGAGTTTATTGAACCCTTTTTGATTTTTCACTATTAACGTTAAAATGTTAAAGGTTCAATTTTAAGTTTGAAAACAGGCCGCATTTCCGTTTGGCGCCTAACCTCAAGATCCTAAATTATGCCATCCTACCAAGAGGGATCAGGTGTTATCAAGATTCCTTTACAATAAGGGCCGGTTATCAGAAAAAAATACACTAGCCATGACTCCACAATACGGACCTTTCCGTCGCCTAAAATTGCAGCCCGTAATGTCGACAGCATTTGGTGTAGCAAGAAGGATTAGGGTACACACAAAGCGCAATGCAATGTCTTCATTGAACAATTATTACACCTTTTGCACCTGTGCCCCTTTGTTACCATCCGCGCGACCCCAACCTCAACTACATATTAAAAATAAGTCCATGTTTTGATTCGTAGTGAAATTGCTTTAATTTGAGTACACATACACGTATTTCGATAGGCCATACAAGCTGTTTATAGATCCCCAAAGGTCCAACCGCCCGAGCGCAAATTATAGGACAAACTTTGAAAATATTTGCATATGGGCATATCCACCGAATAGTCAACCGCAGCCGAAAAATAACATAATGGGTGATCCAAGTAGATACTTTTTTCAATAGCCTTTTTTTTTGACAGATCACGTGTGAGTAGTGTCATGCTGTCATGTTATTTTGGTTTAGTATTGTTTTCATCATGGAAAGACTTACGCCTGAACAACGTTTACAAATCGTTCAACTTTATTACGAAAATTCATGTTCTGTGAGGAATGTGTTTCGTGCACTTCGTTCAACTTTAGGTCCAATTAGTCTTGACGGTTGATCCTGCAACCTGCAGAAGTCTACCGTCGTCAACTGTCAAACTGTAGTTATCTCCCTCTAACACATGCAAAATTGCAACCCTAACTGAAATAGCTGTTTGCCTACCGTAAACCGTCCACCGTCAAGACTAATTGGCCCTTTATGGTCAACATAATCGGACAGAATAGACCACGTCCAGCACGCAGTGAAGAAAATGTAGCGGCCGTAGCTAAGAGTGTACACCAAGACCGTGGAGAGTCGATTCGGCGCCGTTCGCAGCAGCTCGGACTGACGTATGGAATGACTTGGCGCCTTGTACGTCGAGATCTTAAATTGAAAGCGTACAAAATACAGCTTGTGCAAGCACTAAAGCCGCCCGACGTTCCCAAGCGACATCGCTTCGCTTTAAAAGCTCTTGAAAAGTTCCATGAAGATCCGACGTTTTTGAGCCAAATTTTGTTCAGCGATGAGGCCCATTTCAGGCTCAATGGGTATGTAAACAAGCAAAATTGCCGCATTTGGGACGAAAAGCAACCAGAAGAGGTTCAAGAGTTGCCACTTCATCCAAAAAAAAAACAACTGTTTGGTGTGGTTTGTGGGCCGGTGGAATCATCGGATCATCTTTCTTCAAAAATGATGGAGGTGAGAACGTAACCGTTAATGGCGACCGATATGATAACCGACTATTTGATGCCTGAAACTGAAGCTCGTGATCTCGGCGACATTTGGTTTCAACAAGACGGCACCACATCCCACACATCGCATCAATCAATGGATTTATTGAGAGAACACTTCGGTGAGCAGATAATTTCACGTTTTGGGCCGGTCGGTTGGCCAGCAAGATCGTGTGATATCACACCGTTAGACTTTTCCTGTGGGTATATGTAAAGTCTAAAGTTTATGCGGTCTACCCCGCTTCGATTCAGGCCTTGGAGCAAAACATCACGCGTGTCAATCGCCAGTTACCAGTCGATATGCTCGAACGAGTCATCGAAAATTAGACTCAACGGATGGACCATCTGAGACGTAGCCGCGACCAACATTTGATAGACATAATCTTCAAAAAATAAATGCCAAAGAATGGTCTTTCAAATGATAATAAACATTCCCCATTCAATTTGAATTTTATGTGTTTTTTTCTTTAAAAAAGTAGGGAACCTCGAAATGGATAACGCGTTACTATTAAAAACATGTTTTAGTCTCATTTTATATTTAAGAAATATTTTAATTTCATTATTTTTTAAGCTTTACCAGCCTATCTGTGATGTCACGGCGATAAAACAGACAGCAAATTTTTTTAATGTATGCTTTGTTTACATCTTTCTTCTCAATGATCGATTTACATGATTTACGTTTAATGATCTTATAATGTCACGTACGCGTCTGTAAAGTATCACTTGTTTGTATAACTTCAAAGTCGACCGTTACCAGCCGTCTAAAATTCGGATTAAAAAAAGTGGTATATACAGGTTAAAAAAATGTTTAGAAGTAAATACAGTAAGACGAAAAAAATGATGCTTATCTTCAAAAGATATCACGTAACGTCACTGAATACAATTGAAAGTGCAGCAGTTCCTACAACTTTTCTCAGTCCTTCAAAGGGGAAACTTTGCCTCTTTTGACCGATTTTGGTACACTTTCAATACATTTATAAAATGCATACAGATACTCGTACATAGCTGATTAGTTAGAAGGCTGTTGCTCTTTTCTTTTGGACTCATAGTGTCTTCAATAGACAGACAGGCATGGTTTTCGAACTTTACGATGATCTTGAGAAAGCACAAAAAAACCTATCGTCCTTTATTTTCAACTGATACTTTATATACCAACAATAATTAACTCTGACGAAACTAAACGATAAAGGCTCATAATTTCGTAGAGCCTCTTATATCGCTTTTTAAGCACCTGCAAATTTGAAAACTATAAACTTTATTCGATTCTGACCGAACTTTGTAAAGGGTGGTTAAATTTTAAGGCCGATGTTAAATGTGAAACACACCTACATTTCATTTGAAATTTTCAATAAATTACAGACTAACTCAATTTGAACCCTGGAAAGATACACAAGCGAGCAACTCGTTAAAGTTATTTAGGCTTATTATGAAAATGGGCGACAGTGGATGATCAATTTTCGAAACTCATCTTCAGTGATGAGGCACATTTTCACCTCAGTGGATTCGTCAATAAGCAGAATTGCCGCATTTGGGCCAATGATAATCCAAGAGTCAAAGTCGAAAAAACGATGCACCCACAAACTGGTTGGTGCGATTTATGGGCTGGCGGCATAATCAGGCCGTATTGTTTCCAAAATGAGGCGGTCAGGCAGTTACTGTGAATGGAGTTCGCTATGGTGAGAGGATAACGAACTTTTTATGGCCATAATTGGAAGATATGGATGTGGACGATATGTGGTTTCAACAGGACGGAGCCACTTGCCACACAGCTAACGAAACAATGGCTATTTAGCGCGACAAATTCAATGGTCGTGTTATCTCACCTCGTGGCGATGTTAATTGGCCGCCAAGATCATGTGATTTGACATCGTTGGACTTCTTTCCTTAAGGGTTATTTGAAAGAAAATGTGTACGTCGACAAGCCAGCAACAATTCAAGAGCTAAAGGATGAGATAATTCGGCACATTAACGGCGTCATCGAAAATTTGGAATAAAAAGAAATGGCAATAATTTCCTAAACAATTTGTGTTTTATTCAAAATCAACATCGGCCCTTAAAATTTAACAACCCTTTATAATGTGTTACAAGAGAACAATATCTGTTTTATATGTTTTTAAATATCCTCCACACAAAGACCCCTCCAGAGTTAAGGTTTATCTGCTCTAACATTCAGAATATGCACTGTATTAGGATAGTTTCCAACTAAGCATATTTCTACAGCGCTGGATATTAAGTGCCATACGAGTATTAAGTCCGACATTGCTCAAAATTCGTCAAGGGACGCGGATTATTTTAAAAAATAGAGAGGTGTATGGTTTCTTAGAGTCCGCCTGTACGACTTTCAAATATTTTACCTTAACATGAAACAAAACTTAAATGCCACAACCCTAAATATATAAACAATTGATTGCAAATTAAAGTATTTGTCACATCACGTCATGTCTTGTGACGATTGATGTTAGGGCCTATAAGAAAAAAAAAATGTATACTTCGCGGCCGCGAAAATTAAGTATCATAAATCCACTTCATATTGTAATGTGTAGCATCAAAAAATGTTATCGTTTTTTGCAGCCTTTTCCACTTTAATAGATTTTAGACACGAGACGAACGTTGTATTATTGGTTAATATCTTACGACTAAGTTTACAGAGGCTCTCAACCCTTAATAACAAAATACTATTAAAAAATTATAAAAGAATGAAAAAATACTTTTACTTAGTTCTTTCGAATCAAAGGAGTCCGACTTTTACGTGCTTGTCCACGGAAATGCCCATATATCGAATTAAAATTTGTAAAACTTCAAATGATCAAGCACACAAAAAGGTTTATAAGTAATTGTTGTATTTATTCGTTGTAACACAGGGTGATTCACCAGCATATTCGTTGGCTCATTTAATGAAAATATGTCCGGTTTGAAAATTTTCGGATTGGTGGTCGGAGGGTACTAGAATAAAATTTCTAAGTTCTGAACCAGTGGCCCTACCTCTTACCTTTCCAAAAGTAACCTAACGAAGCCCAGAGCCGTTCCAAATTTATGGCTATTTGAATGAAATGAAAAAAAAATTTTTGGAAGCGAAATAACAGCACACTTTTATTTGTCACAAAAAAAATTGCATATCATTAAAATAGTCATGACTTTGGAAAGACTAATGCTCGAGTATTTCGGCAAAAATAACAAATAAGGCTCTTGGGTCCAAGGAACACTTAGGGCCTTGGAAATGATACCGTCCACTTACCAATAAGTTTGCGTACTTAAACGAAAGAAAATTGGTCAAGAGTGCAAAAAATTCAATAAAATACTTGGCCTAAAATAGTGGGTCGTGAGGAACTTCGGGTCCCAAAAATAAACGCAAACATTAATAATACGGAATTATACAAGAATTGCAAGCATAAAAAATGAATATGGGTCATTTCCTCAGCAAAATTGCGTGGAGCCATGGTACAATACCAAAAGGTAGTGTTGTGCAGTCAGCAGATTTACAATTTTTTTTCGTAGAAATTTAAATTTTCAAGTCTGAAATTTGCTAATGGCAATTCTTGAAACTTGCAAAGGTAAATTTCTATATGAAACATTCACAATAATCATCAAGCATTCACAAAAATTAATTATTGACAGTTTTAAGGTACAATAAAGAAGGTAGAGTTGTGCAGTCAGCTGATTTACAATTTTTTTCGTAGAAATTTGAACTCAAATTTGACAGCAACAATTCTTAAAGTTTTGTTGCAAGTGACTTTGACATACAGCAAACAGTTTATTTGACGTTGGGCTAGTTAGTTTAACTCGTTTATTGTATACATAAAGCATGGAGAAGAATATTTGCTAGTAAAAGAACATTAAAAAATGTAAAAAAAAATATTTTCTGTTATTATCCTGGTACAATAAAGAATGTAGTGTTATGCTGTCAGCTAATTTACATTTGTTTCTTATAATAATTTGAATTGTCAAATTTGAAATTTGACAAAGACAAAAGTTAAAACTAGTAAAGTTAAAAATTTATTTAAAATATTCAGAATAATCCTTAAAAATTCACAATACGAGTAGTATTTATTTGACATTTTTTTCCAAGTGACTGACAATAAACCGAAGTATTTTTGTTGTTGTTATGCTAGTGGCTATACCTTGCTTATTATAACATGGTCATACTTATTTCGTGTCACGTCTAATAAACCATGGTACAATAAATGAGGTATAGGCACTAGCATAACAAAAAATAAACAGTTCGCTGTACTATTAAAGTCATTTGAAATAAATTTATGAACAAATCTAGTTTAGTAACGATTCTCAAAAAAAACAAAAAAAATTTGCCTGTAGGGCTTTAAAAACGAATAATTTTAACAAAAAAAAAGTCGGCGACAACCTATATTTTCCGAGTTACGGGAAAATAGGGATCCTAATTTTCGGACCTACAACTTGATATATCAGCGACAATTGGAATCTGACCTAGGCGATGTTGGTATCGTTGGAAAGCTTATGACCTTTCAAACGGTATATAAATTTTATGAATCATTCAACCCATTGTGGACAGGGGGTCATTTGTACATGTTTGACCCGAGTTTCTGTGAAAAATGGGTTAAAACTCGGAAAATTACCTATTAAAAGGTAATAATTTATAATAGTTTGTTCCCAACACTTTAAGCTTTTATTGGGTACATTGTTTTGGAATTAAATCCTTTAAATGCCGGAGATATTGTCATTTTAGTTTCAGTTTTTGCTCAAAATTTGAACAAAATTTTCACAAAAAATTTACATTGATTTTTTATTTTATATTTTCTGCTTAGAATCAAAAGCTCTATCGATGGTGCTAATTTGGTGTCTTTGCGAGAGTTGTTACTAAAATAGATTTAAGCCGAAATTTGGCTTTACAAACTTCTACAATTGCCTTCGTCAAATTTGACAGTTTAAATTTCTACGAGAAAAAATTGTAAATTAGCTAACATCATAACTCCTTTATTGTACCATGCCATAAACTGATTTTTAGCAAAAAAATTGTTTATTTTTTGTTGAAAATAAAATTGTTTATCCGTAGACCCCGTTCACACTAGGCAATTTTACTCTCCGCAACTCTCAGTTTGTAGGAGAGTGAGGAAATAGAAAGGGAAAAAACTTGTCCGTACTGTCAATTCCTGTTGTGTCTTTCGTAGTGTGAAGTTGGCTGCAGATTATTTTAGATTTTTTCACACAAAAATCAGAAGGAATAAATTACGGAATGTCAGAAAAGGCAATAATGAAAACAAAATTTGCCGTAACCGAAATGACTTCTGTAAACACAAGAGGCAAGTTCAAAAGGTGATCTTAAAAATTGGCGCATGTCAAGTTTCTTCGTTTAAATGGGAATTTATCAAAGACGATATATAAAACGATTTATAATATAAAGGATGGGTGAACAGCAATCTGTAGCGCAAAAATTTTCGTTTTTTTATCCTCTAAACATACAAAAAACCGTTCTCCCAAAATGATTGCTGTTTTTCAAATTCACAAAGAAGAAGAATAACGCCCCTCGTTTGCAATTTATCTTGTTTAGTAATTCTTTTTGCCAAAAAAATATTTATTATTACTTGTTTCAAATAAAATTGTTAATCCATAGTCCCCATGCAATTTACTTGCCGCAAGTCTTAGTTAGCTGAAGAGAGAGAGAGAGAAGAAAGTAAGGGAAAGGGAAAAAACTTGCTCGTACTGGCAATTCCTTTTGTTTTTCGTAGTGTGAAGTTGTCTAAAGATTATTTTGTCATTTTCTTTTTAAAACTTTAATAATAATTATAATTAATTGTATAAACAAGTTTTTCCCATGTATTTTTTCACTCAAAAATCACGACGAATACTTCTAAATCAAAGAACATCAGAAAAGGCAATAATGAAAAAAAATGTGAACACAATAGGCAAATTCAAAAGGGAATCAAAAATTAGCGCTAGTAAAATTAGCTAGTGTGAATTTCGGCATACACATAGAAAGAAATTCAAGTCGATGCCAATTTTTTTTTTAAATTAAGGAAGGACCAGAAAAACTTTCTGATAGTCTACATATGTCAGTTAACTTATTTCGTATCTCAAACACCCACAGTCCACTGTATGATACAAACTTACTACATATAGGCTAAAACACATATAATACATATTATGTAGTAGGTATGCAGCGTAAGTGTATAATCCGTACTTACCTCATTTTCCCATTGGTCATATGCACTTGTACACCATTCGCGTTATTTGCATTGGACTCTGCTTCAGCACAAATTCCCATACCCAATGCATCTGGGCGATCGCCTTCAGAATCCATATCATCGCCGCGCGATGTCATCATTTTTAAGGTAGCACTTGTTATATACTCCACTGTAGATATGAAATTTGTTTCTCTTTGATTCAACACTTGCTGCAGATATTCGTCTTTGACCGTAGATGTTGATATGCACTCGTCGGTCATTTTGGTAGTGTGTGTTGATGATTACTTTACTACTGTTTTTACTGTTTTAAATGATTTTTATTTTAAAGTAAATTGTTCCTTGATGATTAGGTTCAGTTTTTCATTCTTTTCTTTTTTTAGTTTCCCAGATAAGAGCACAAATGTGCGAAGAACAAAAACAATAAACAATGCACAACTCTTATTGCGCGTTCAAGATTGGTTGGTCAGCTTGAATACAACCCACAACCGACGAGACTTCTTCTACTTCATCCCTTTTTTTACTTGGGTTTTTACAACAACTACAATAGCACCTCACCCACAGCACAGGCACACACAAACACGTTAGAAGCAAAACTTCGTGCTCCTTCTTCACTCATTCATTCCACCGTGTACCATGTGACGCCAGTCACGCCAAGAACTTCAAAATAAACTACTATTGCCAAGGACAATTATTTGATGTGTACGGCATTAGAACTGCGGATATTTTTAAATTTCTCGGTATATTGAGTAATAACTTTCTCAGTGCTGTTGTTATTTGTATTTGTCACCATTTGAACTGTTCTTTTTTAGTTGTTGTGTGATTTTGTTGTTTCACATTTACTTCAAATATGGTCAAAAACCGCTTTTATTGTTGCTATTTTGTGACGTTTGATTTTTTGGAGGTTATGCATTTTTTCATTTAATCAACAACGCCAGCAACAAACCAATACTATGTCGAAATCAGAGTTTCTAATTTATTTGAGCGGATCAAGCATCAAGCTTGCTCAATTAGAAGCAGCCTAGTCTGTATCGACGAACTTCACGCTTGCACTTGGCTATGACAACCGACTAACTAGTAGTATATTTTTAGTTGCATCTTTGGTGCATCGTTTTTGTTTTGTTGTAAACCAGGATTGGCAAAATCAGTACGCTAGTACACTTTTTTTTATCACCAAAGGTACTAAAGCCAATGAAGCCCTTTCATCATTATACCTTTTCATAAGAACATGTGGTGACATTCACAACAAAAGAAATAATATTGTAGACTTGAAGTGAAAACAATTTGCCTTAATAAATAAAATGGGGTACGTAATTGTAAACACAATTTGCACAACTTCCAATTTTTTTTTTAAAATTTTCTTCGGCTATGACATTTTACAAATTAAAAATTGTATTTATTTTCCGTAAAAAAAAGAAATGTTTCAACAAGAAAATGAAAATAACTGTGTACAATGTATAAAAAGAGATAAAATTTTTAATTTTTGGATTCACAAGCTGGATGAATGCTTTCTCGCCTTAAGGCGAAAATTTTAAATCTTTATTTACTGAACATATCGAGCCATAAGCGCTAACCTATCGTAAGTCAAATTTTTGGAAAAAAAATTTTATTGCTGAAAAATAATCGTTAGGACAAGCCTCATCGTTTTGTATTTTTAAAATGACAAAATTGTTAGTAAAACATCAAAAAAAAAAAGCTTTTGCATTTTATCGTAAATGATTGTTTAAATTTTATTGTGTAGCAATTTTATCGTAAGTCACACATCAAATTGCTGCAGCAATCGCAAATGTGTTCAGATTTTTTTTTTTGTATTTTGATACAGTTATATGAGTAGGTAGAAATCTTAAATTTTTGCATTAAAACATTTGCATTTTTAATAAAGTTGTTTGAAATAAATAATAAAAACCGTCTCCTGTAAAATTTGCATTTTTTCACTTACGATAGGTTAGCGCTTATGGCTCGATATGTTGTATATACTCGTCAAAAATTGAACGTTTAAAAAAGTTCGATTTTTACAAAAAGTTATTAGGCTTCATAAGTAAACAATTTCGCTAGTTTAGTAAAAAAAAAGAATTCCTTTTTTTTGTGGAAGTCATAGAAGGATGCAACAAAAATGGCCAATACCACATGATTTTGACAAGAATTTTTGTTCAACTTATACTTTTATTGGATTTATTGGCTTAGTTAATTTTTCTTCATATGAAATATGCTTCTTCTTTAAGTAAAATTTAAAATGAATGATAATACTTTTTGGTGCTATGCCAAAAACACAGACTGCCCAGAAAATATTAAAAATCTTTACAAAAATTGATTTGGCAGCGGTGTCTTCTGATATTTACAAAAACATTACACTTTACAAAAACGTGCGGCTTTAAGAGGCAACAGAGACAAAAATAAAACATGCCTCTTGAAGAAAATGCGTTTATTGGGATTTAACGGAGTTAAGGGAACCCGCTTCAAAATATAAAATTTTACAATTTTTGACACGTATTTGCAAAACATTTTTAGTAAATAAAAAACTTTTAGGTTTTTTATAACGGTTCGAAATTATCGCTTGAGAAGGCATTTACTATTTCTTCTCTTGTTAAAAAAAACACAACTGATGTGCATGTCAATTATATCTCAGAAAGGGAATCTCTTATAAAAAAACATAACGTAAATATAAAATATACAAAAAATATAAAAAAAAATCAGAATATAAGAGATGTTTGCAAAACATCGTATATGTAATGAAGACGCTTATAAAAAAACTTGAGGTATATCTTGACTTTCGTATATCCGTTATTTAATGTACTTTTTAATGAAAAAGTGCCATACGTATTTATCATCCCTGTTGTAAACAAAAATCAAATCATTCACAGTAACGCTTATCTTTGCCACGGTTGCATTTTTGTGTAGTAAATGAATGTTGATAAAAAAGAGTTTGAAGCCAATATTAAATTTACTTGACGGCAGCTTACATGTTTTTATTAGTGGTGTTTTATTTGACAAGCGGAAAAATTTCCTTGAAGAACAGCTAAAGAGATAATTTCTAACAATTTTTTTTACAATAATATGTTGGCCTCGAAAATAGTTTGTTTTAAAAATTTAAAATTTGAGAATCCGAACATCGCTTTTGAATCCGAACAACCATGTCGTAAAGTGAACGATAAATGACACAAACGTCTGGCGTCTAAACATCTTCAATTAGTATTTCGCCATTTATTGTTTTAATCTTTTTTTATTTAAACCAAAATATATTGTAACTTCTTTTTTCAACAACATTTGTCAGAAAATGTCAATTAGTTGCGAAACAAATGGGTTTACAACACTAATGTTTGAAAACTACTAGTGAAAATCACTTTTCAAACGTAATAATTTTTATAAATAGTTTATTTTTTTTTTCTAATAGTGATATAAAAACAGAAAGAATAAATTAAATTTGTTGCCAACCAAATGCGATACATACGACAACGATGTGGTTGTGTTCGGGCTTTAAGTCTACTTAATTCTATTGAATCTCGCTTAAAGGGGCAGACACACAAACGCCTTTTTTCCTACGCTGCGTTTCTCCTAACTTCCGGTAGTCTAAAAACCACTGAAATATATGTTGAAAATTTTTAAAAATAACGCATTTTCGTTAATAACCATTTTTTCTATAATCAAAATTTTTTGAATTTTATGCTCTTTGTTTTTTTTTTGCTAGTTTAGAAAAAAAAGTTTTATTACTTGAAGCGTTTTATTTTCTTTTTGAAGATGTTAAGTCAATATAATTGATGCAAACATTAACGAAATTTGAGTTTTTTTAACAAATGCCTAATCTTGGGAGTTATAATTTCTTAAGTGAGCTCGCATCGTTAGCTTTTTCTATTTTGTACACCTTGACAAAATAATTTTTGTTCGCACATACTGTACGTCGAATTTTTTTTGTTGCGTATCTGTAAAGTGAGTTTTTAATTTGTAAAGTTTTAACTTTATGTTTTTTCTTTCAAATATTGCTTTCAAGTTGATGGTTTTTCTATCATCTTATACCTAAAAAACACCTGGATGTTTTGGCTCATTTTGCTTTTAAATGATTTCAACCGACCAATTAAACTGTTTCGATTTGTTTGACATTAAAAATGTTTTTGTTACACACACATGCACCTAAACACGCACAGACACTTATTGGTTCTTCATTTTTTGTCAATAATTACGGGATTTTTTGAAAATAAATTGAACATTTTGCATTTTTTTTAAGATTTTGTGTGTACATCTTGTCAAATAATTATTGTTGGGGCGTGTTCGGTGAAAGAAAAATTCCTAGTTTGAAATCTACGTTCAGTTGTAGAGTCCGTTGTATGTTTTCTGAAATGTTTGTTGTAGAAAACACCCCTAGTTGAGATGTACAGGGTGTCCACCGGGAAGGTATACTACAGGGTGTCCGTCGGGAAGGTATACTACTTTGTTTGTTTATGATTTTTGGTTAAATGAAAGAGAATGGATCTTATATTGATAATTTTTTTTATGGAATACAATATCAGATAAATTTACGCCTCTGTTAGTCTCACAAATGCGACCCCTTTTGATCACATTTTTCATTATATTCAGCACGGCGTCGTGATGAGGTTGATGGATTGTTTTGAACACTTTCTACACGATAGTGCGTTTTGTTGGCACGGTGCTTCTCCCAAAAATTTCACGTAACTTTCTTATCGTCACAGTAATCGATGATTGATTTTGATAAAATGTTTAACGATTTATCGAATATTTTTCCATAACAAATTTGCACGTCCCTACTTCACGACTTCCAATTATGAACTGTCAAGACTAATGTTTGCCAAAATGGCGGAAAAATAAAATAGTATACCTTCCCGGCGGAAACCCTGTATTTATATCATCTAAAGTAAACAATCAATTTTTGTCTAAAACAATTATTTTTTTCGAAAACTTTTTAAAACGATACTTATGTATGGGGGAAAACAATATGTTTTTGTCGAAAATAATTATTTTTCTGTAAACACTTCGCTGTAAAAAGATGACTGAGCATTTCCGTATTTATTTCGGCATTAATCATAATTAATGTATTTGTCGTATTGAAAAAAAATCTTATGGACCCACAATACACATGGGGTATGGTACAGTCAGCTAATTTTTTTCGTGGTAATAAAAACTTTCGCATTTAAAATTTCACAACGATAATTCTTGTAGTTTTTAAAGCTATTTCATACAATGGCAATAATCATCAAACATTCACTAAACATTTTTTTAGCATTTTCTTTAAAGTGACTTAGACAGTACAGCAAACTGTTTATTTGTTGTTGGGCTAGTGACCATTCCTCGTTTATTGTACAATGCACATGGTCAAAAAATTACAAAAAAAAAAACAAAAGCACTTTAGGTTATTTCTTTTCGGTGGAATTATTTACGTATATCTTGTAGGGTTTTCATTATATCAGGAATTATAAACATAACTACCTCTACAGATGTGACATTGGAAGAGAAAACATTATTAATAGCAGAATTTTGTCGGTCACTGTGTACTTATATATGAAGGTGCATACATATGTACTTGTTTGAATTATTTTAATATTTTCGCATTTATTTATTTAGTTATTGCTTATTAAAATGCACAACTTTCAAAACGTTTGAGTAAATTTTAAACTCCGAATATCTTGTTTTTTTCAATACTTTTACTGTTGTTCTTAGTGTTATTGCTAACAAAGCGGTCCCCTCAAATAAACTACAAAACCGATTATACTGTTGCCAGATATTTTGGGATTTAAACATCAGACTATAATATCTATAATAACAATATGAAAATGTATATTTTTTATAGTATGCATACTTCATGCATATATAATACGTACATATGTATGTATTATACCTATACATATGTAGGTATGTACATATATACTTTTTTGTCGTTGGTATAATAAATTTAAATATTTTATTTCTAAAATACTCGTATGACAAGTAGGAGCGTATATACGAGTAAAATGACTGCAAATGCTTTATAATTTGAAAATATTTTTTAATTGTGAATTTTATTCAAAAGTTTTTATATAAAATAAATACATAAAAATTGTTTTAAAAACAATATTTTTTTTTAAATAAAATATCAAAATTAAATTTCCACAAACAAAGCAAAGAACAACAATAACATATAGGAAGTTCATCACCTTCAATTATACACTTAAGAAAAGTTGTCTGTTCTTCCGCAGGAAAAATGATACAACATACATTACAAAAAAAAAACAAAGAGACAAAGGTAAAACTTACTGTGATGGGCAGTATGTACTTTCTTAATACCCTAAGCTTCTTATTAGGGAACAATCGGAGCTGAACTCGTCAGTGAACTGGGCCGTTTAAAACTGGCTCCGATTGGCTCATGTATTCTTAAATGAAGATTTAACATGACTAGGAACTAATCGCTTTTACTTCGCCGACCAGGTAGAAAACGCGTCGCTAAAAAGCCTACATGAATTTGCACAGACCTGGTAACTTAATTTGCCTCACTAACTTACTTAATTTGCAACAAACGGGAATATCAGCAGGCTATGAACGATGTAAAGGGTGGTTAAATTTCAAGGCCGATGTTAAATGTGAACCACACCTAACCGTAAAGTTTTTTTTTCTGCATTTAATTTGATATTTCTCAATTTGAACCATCTAAAGATACACAAGCGAGCAACTCGTTAAAGTTATTCAGGCTTATTATGAAATTGGGCGTTCAAATTATCAGAGATGAGACACATTTTCACCTCAGTGGATTCGTCAAGAAGCAGAATTGCCAAATTTGGGCGATTGATAATTATGAATTTCAAATCATATATTTTTGTCACCCAACAAATTTTAATTTTTTTTGTAATAAAAAAGAAAAAACCTCACCATAGACAAAGTTGTGCATATGTCGAGCAAATTTTTGAAATTCATACCTTTACTCAATTGCGAATAAAAGCGAAACGCGTGCATCGATTTTCATGATCTTTGTCTCATTTTGCTCATAGGTTATGTGACTTTACGTAAAAGTAATAAGATTTGACATTTTTTTTCATTTTGGATTTTTTATGGATTTTTTAAAAAAAAAAAATTTAAATCTTTAGGCAAAAAATAAGTTTTTTCCTTTATATATTCATTTTTAACTTGGAAACTGTTGCTTGTATAGGAAAACAATATATGAACAGAGGGAATTGTAATTTTAAATTTTTTAAAATTTAATTCAATTAAATCGGGCTAGTGGTTCCCGAGTTATGCCGGACGAAACAAATTAACCAAAAAAAAAATTTTTAAAATTTAAAAAAAAAAATAAAACAAAAACCAAACGAAAAAAAAAATTTTATTGCGTTTTTCGAGCTCATGTCAAGGTTATCTACACAGAAAAAATTATCGCATCCGGAGTACATGAAATTTTTTTCATTTTGTTGAGTAGTGTAATCCAAGAGTGATTGTCGAAAAAACCATGCACCCACAAACACTGGCTGTTAGGTGCGGTTTATGGGCTGGTGGCATCATCGGGCCGTATTTTTCCCCCCCAAAATAAGGCGGGTCAGGCAGTTACTGTGAATGGTTTTCGCTATCGTGAGATGAAAACGAACTTTTTATAGCCCGAATTAGAAGATATGGATGTGTACAATATGTGGTTCCAACAGGATAGTGCCACTTGCCACACAGCCAACGAAACAATGGTTTTTTTTCAATGTTATCTTACATCGTGGCGAGGTTAATTGACCGCCACGATCATGTGATTTTACATCGTTGGACTTCTTTCTTTGGGAATATTTAAAAGGGTACGTCAATAAGTTAAGAACAATTCAAGAGCAAAAGGATGAGGTAATTCGGTACATTAACGACAATGAAGCCGCATTATGTCTCAGAGTCATTTAAAATATGGACCATCGGATAAATGTATGCCACCGACGCCGTGGCGAGCATTTGGCCGATATATTATTTCACACATAATTGTCATAGATCCTTCTATCATAATAAAAAATATTAAGATAATTCTCTGAAATTCATTTACAGTTAACATCAAGCGTTTTTGTTGGACCACGTATTTTATACCTTAAAAAAGTTAGTAGTTGCTGGAGTTTTTGGCTCATATGGTCCCGGCTTCATGGCAAAACCGAAAAATAGTCAATATGGACACTTAAATTAAAGCAAATTTTGCTACAATCGACTTTCAATAATTAAAAATGCCTTATTTGAATCTCTGGATAATTTGAAATTTTTCTGGGTCCTTAAAATATACTCAATAAATTGAAAAAAAAAGATTTTATTTGGTCCTCTTGGTAATTTAAAGTTGTATGAAAAATATTTGAACTCTTATTATTTTAAAACTGACGGTAATTTGAAATTTTCTCCGGTCCCTTAGAGTCCCGAGCACACCGACGCGTTTTAAATAAAAAAAAAGCTGCATGCAGCGTTTAAGCTTTTTATCTGCTGTGTGTTTTATGCCTTGACGAGTTTCTTTTCTTTCTCAAGTTGACATTTATATTCAAATTGCAAATAATCAAACAAATATAGGGTGTTTTTTATTGAGGTATAGAACTTCGAATTGAAATAAAACACAAGAAAATCGTTTTAATGTCCATCAATTTGGCTTTATTGGAAGGATAATTTTATGCCATTAATGTTTAAATATGATTTCGGGCATGTGGCCGCCGCGGCTGGCTCGAATAAAGCCAATTCTACAGGTCCAATTTTCAACCACTTTTTCGAGCATATGGGGCCGTATGTTGGCAATAACGCCACGAATGTTGGCTTCCAAGTCCCCTAACGTGTTTCTGGTTTGTTGGCGTAGACGAGCGACTTCACATATCCCCAAAGAAAATAATCCAATGGTCCATGTTAACCGATCCATGGTTAACCGAATTAATTGCTCTGATGGACGATTATGTCGACCATAAAATGGACGGAGCTTGCGGTGAACTTCGCGAACTGAACTATTACTTTCGAAATAAATTTGCACGATTTGCAAGCGTTGTTCTTTTGTCAACCTGTTCATGATGAAATGGCAAACCAAACTAAATATTAATCACTTGACAGCTGACAAAATGGCCGCCAGTTAAAAATGTGATGCCAACTTAAAGTTCTATACCCCAATAAAAAACACCCCTTATTTGGATAGTTGTGAAAATTGATCAATATCAATTTTTCTCATATCTACTTAGTAGGGACATAAATACTGTTACAATATTGAACACAACCACATCAATAGAAGAACTGAACATACCCCGCTAATGTCATATAAGGTTTGAAAGCAAACCTTAATAGCGTTAGTCTGCAACGGAATTTTAAAATTGTTTCAACTTTCATCATGAATTGGTCAGATAATGAGAACCGTATCGCTGTAATAGCCCTTTTTAAGTATGAAATGAAAAAAACGATATTTTCAAAACGATCCGTCAACTAGGGATTATCCGCATATTCGTCTACCGATGCATAAAACTGTTTGAGGAGCCAAGTCCATTAAAAAAGACTTGGAACTTGGGACTTTCAAACGACGTACCGGACGTTTATTGACTCCAGCTTTAAAAAAAAGGATTGAAAAATGCCAACGTCTTTTGGTGAAGCACGCTAATAACTTGCACAGAAAAATTTGGTTCACTGATGAAAAAATTTTACCGTTCAGGAAAAATTTAACAAGCAAAATGATAGAGAGTATGCGCGGTCATCTAAGGAAGCATCTGAACTGATCCCAAGGTTGGAAAAGGGTCATCAACCAGCTTCAGTCATGGTTTGGTGGGGTGCCTCTTACGATGATGTCACTGACCTGCATTTCTGCGAGCAAGAAGTCAAAACATAGGCCAAAGTTTACCAAGAAACCGTTTTGGAAGCTGTTGTGAAGCCTCTTAACAATTCCCTGTTCCAAAACCAGCCATGGACTTTCCAGCAGGATTCTGCGCCGGCCCATAAGGCTAAAACGCCCCAAGCATGGCTTCAAAACAATTTGCCAGCGTCCATTTCCTCTGAAGAATGGCCCTCAGGCAGTCCAGATTTGAACCCATTGGATTACAAATTTTTAACGGTTTTAGAGGACAAGGTTTGTCACAAAAGATACCCCAACATTGGATCTTTTAAGACTGCTTTGGTTCGAACTGTGGCCAATTATCCAATGGACGAGGTTCGTGCAGCTATTGACGATTGGTCAGTGTGACTTAAGGCGTGTGTAAAGGCAAAAGGCGAACATTTCGAATAAGTAGATTCTTTTTGGATACAATATACATCAATAAATATATTAAAAAATATTTGGTCCAAAAACATTCAGTACTTTTTATTTTACAGCATAAAACGTGAGTAACAGTATTTATGTTTGTCCCTACTAAGTATATTTATTTGTTTTAAATGATTTTTAACCGGGTTGAACCAGGGTTTACTTGTCTGATAGACGTGAACTCTAGCCATCGCAAAACGGCCACTGTTTTCAGATGTGTCACCAAGCGCAGAAATGTCTACGCTAGAGAAGCGGAAAAAGGTCAGTTTTTAGGCTCTTTCGGCCAATCCGTCCAGTCCAACCCTAGTCGCAGCCAAAACTTGCAAATACTCAAAAAATGTACATTTTCCCGCGGTACCTTCAGCACCTTAAAGGGAAACTTATTCCACATGTACCGATTTCGCTCATTTCCAATCCCAAACAGTTTATGACCATAACCCATCATTATGTAAAATTTCAAGATCCGAGGTATTCCTTAAACCACTGTCGTGCTTTTAACATACACACTGACGGATGGAAATGGCTAGATCGTCTTAGAATTTCAAGACGATTAATATTTCGTTGTGTTGCAAACGAAATGACAAATTATTTATACCATCCGGCCTTTGGTAGAGGGTATAGTAAATGGAAATCCTTGGTATGATGAACTAAAAAAAGGATCTATTTGTGAGTAATTTGTTAAAAAAATATCATTGGAGAATAGTTCTTCTCAATGAGGCGAAGACTAATCTAAAAGCAGCCAGAACAAACGAAACAACATATTGTATGGAATGAAGAAAAAACGTTTAACAAATAATCATTTCAAATTAGACTTTATAAATTAATAATTGGTGGTATAAATGCCTTTTTGTTAAAGCTAAACATAAATATGAGAAATAGGCTATTATTGCTTCCTTGTGACGTCATGAAGTTCTTTTCAACGCTATCTTAGACGTGAGTACCAGTGGCCCAGCCATGCAAATAGATAGTGGTGAAATTTAATAATTCTGCGCCTTGGCGGATTTCGGGCCGCTGCTGCAAGTGATCAAACCACCGGGAAAGATTAAGGTAGTTTTCTTTGTCAATGGGTGAGAGAGATTTCTGAAAAGACAATAAGGTAGATTTAGGTTAAAATTAACTTTTTTATTGTAAAGAGGAGAATAATTAAAACCAATACAGGGCTAGGCGATTGAAGAGCTACCATCTTCACTTTGGCAATACTGGCAAACCGATGATTCCAGCTCAAATTCATACCAATGGCAGCTGTTTATATTCTTAACAAGCAACAACAAGCCTTTGCCATTTATAGAACGAAAGTTATATTCGGACGGAAAATTACAAACAGCTATTGTTCGTAAGCAGAGCCATCTTCAAGTGAATTAAATGTTTGTGTACCCTACTAAAAATCGTTTTTAAAATAGTCAGGATTGCTAAACGTTAAAGTGGTGGACGAAGAGAAATAGTAACATCACATGAAATGGTTTGGAAAGTGAAGGCTCGACTTCAACTAAATCCACTTATTAGGAGTAAAATACGGGCTTCTATATATATATTTCTCGTCTAATGGTATAAACTGTTGAAAATGCACCTTTTTATCATCAAAAATGGTTTAATTTTTTTTTTTTCAAAGTATTCTCAGCATGATTTATACACTTTTGCATGCGCTCAAACAAATTGTCGAAGCACTTTTTCCACTCCGATTAAGACACCTCCAAAACATGGTTTATGAACGGTTCTACAGCATTTTCTAGCGGATAAAATCGTTGACCACGCATTTTTTTCTTGATGTGAGGGAATAAAAAGAAGTCATTGGTTGTCAAATCTGGGCTGTACAGCGGATGACCCATCAATTCGACGTTTTGGCCGGTCAAAAAGGCGCTGTTTTGATCCGATGTGTGAGAGCTCGCATTGTCATGGTGCACAATGATTCGTCTTCTCTTGTTCGTTTTTCGAATTTCTCCGAAGACTTCAGGCAATCAAATTGTGGTGTACCACTCAGAATTGACCGTCGTACGTTGCTCAAGCGGAACAGTCACCACATGACCAGTTTTGCCGAAGAAACAGGCAACCATTTGCTTCGAAGTGCATCTTCGACGAACAACTTTCGTTGGATTTGGGTCGTCTTCGAAGACCCTTACGGTCTATTGCTCATACGCATACATCTCATACGCATAGATCCATTATTCGCCACCAGTGACGATCTTATAAACGTCTTTTGAAGCACCGCAATCGTATTTTTCAAAATTTCTTTGCACCAATCGACACGAGCCTTTTTTGAGCTATTGTCAAATAGTGCGGGATCCATCGAGAACAAACCTTTTTTTATTGCCAGGTGTTCATGCAATATCGAATGTATTCTGGTGGAAGAAATGCCCGGATGCCTCTATCTCCGGTATGTCACATGGCGATCTTGCATTATCAGTTCACGCACGGCATTAATGTTCTCTGGCACAAAGGCCCTTTTTGGACGACCTTCATCTTTGAGCGAGCGTCGGCCACGATTGAATTTATTAAACCAGTTGTTCACAGTGCTATAGGATGATGCTTCATCGCCATACAAAGATTTAAGTTCATCAATGCACTCTTGTCGTGATTAGCACGTCGAAAGTTGTAAAAAATGATCGCACGAAAATGCTCACGAGTTAATTCCATTTTTTTGCCAAATTGATTTTTTAAGTCACTGTAAACAACACAAATGATGGTCGTACTTTAAAACGTTCTGATTACGTTTATGCTACAAAATTTCAAACTTTCAAATGGAAATGCCAGATGGCGCCAGGCAACACTAAGTGTATATATCGATCGCACCTCTCATATCCAAGCGAGGCATCCGATGCATATTCTAAAATTATCTCAACGTTTCCAGCTTTAAATGTCACACGATCCTACATGAGAGATAACTAAAGTTTGAATAGAAAGAGCAAATGATGAAAGGAATATGTGTTCTCAACTGATAACACTCTCTATGATTCCTACTGATAAACTCTCGTTTTGATATCTTAACTTAACTGAACGCTTTCACGAGAATTACGAACGGACATCCCAAGTAATGGCATGGGGTGGTAGCTGTGACCACCGATGGACGCTGTCCAATAGTTTTGATCGAGTCTGATGTCAAAGTTAATGCGGGAAAATGTCTTGGGAGCTGCCTTAGAGCTATGGACATGTTTCATGTTTCACACTTCAGTTCGTCCACTCAATAACTTTCGAATTCGTTAGATGCAAATGCGAGACCCCCGATCCGATCTGGGCCAACTTGAAGAGCAAGGAGAGCACCGAAAAATAAGCCAGCATGGATTCTATTTTATCACTTATATTAGGAATAAAAAGGGCCTTTTACGGAAATGAGCAAGATCATGAAAAAGGTCCTTGTACGGGAATGGGCAAGATCATATTCGTGCAGCATGCAACTAATTTTCTAACCGTTTGAAGACCGTCAATGCAAAGGGTGACCACACCGAGCTAGAGTAAATGGATGCTAAAATTTAGATTTTTTTCATGTAACTTTAATGAAACAAAAAATAGTTTAATCGTTTGAATGGGTAGCACTTAAACCGTCTAACCCTGTCAAGTGGAGCGCTGTAATTATTAAGCAATTTTTTTTAACAAATTCCAGTTATTCCTAACGGGTGATCCAAGTAGAGATACTTTAGCCTTTTTGACAGCCTTTTTTTGTCGTGTCATGCTGTTATATTATTTTTGTTTTGTATTGTTTGGCATTTCATCATGGTAAGACTTACGCCTGAACAACGTTTACAAATCGTTCAACTTTATTACGAAAAATCACGTTCTGTGAGGAATGTGCTTCGTGCACTTCGATCAACTTATGGTCAACATAATCGGCCTACTGAGCGTACTATTCGCCACACCATCCCCCATCTTGAGACCCAGCATTCATTATTAGATAATATTCGACCGAATAGACCACGTCCAGCACGCAGTGAAGAAAATGTAGCGGCCGTAGCTGAGAGTGTACACCAAGACCGTGGAGAGTCGATTCGGCGACGTTCGCAGCAACTCGGACTGACGTATGGAACGACTTGGCGTATTTTACATCGAAATCTTAAATTGAAAGCGTACAAAATACAACATGTACAAGAACTGAACCACCCGACGTTTCCAAGCGACAGTGCTTCGCTCCATTGCCTCTTGAAAAGCCAAATTTTGTTCAGCGATATGGTCCATTTCTGACTCAAAGGATATGTAAATAAGCAAAATTGTCGCATTTGGGACGAAGAGCAACCAGAAGAGGTTCAAGAGCTGCCACTTCATCCAGAAAAAACAACGGTTTGGTGTGGTTTGTGGGCCGGTGGAATCATCGGTCCATATTTCTTTAAAAATGATGCCGTTGAGGACGTATTCATCAATGGCGATCGTTATCGTGCCATGATAACCGACAATTTAAAGCCTGAAATTAAAGCTCGTGATCTCAGCGACATTTGGTTTTAACAAGACGGTGCCACTTCCCACACATCGCATCAATCAATGGATTTATTGAGAGAACACTTCGGTGAGCAGATAGTTTCACGTTTTGGGCCGGTCGATTGGCCACCAAGATCGTGTGATATCACACCGTTAGACTTTTTCCTGTGGGGATATATAAAGTCTAATGTTTATGCGGATAAACCCGCTTCGATTTACGAGGGCGACCGCAGAACTAACTGGCATGGCACATTTTCTGTTTTACTAGCAACTTTTTGTTTTGTTTTTTAAAAGCCATCTTTTATAAGCCATCTGTCAAAATTTCCGAAATATTTAATGATTATTTTCTTCGTTACAGGTGATTGAAGTAAACAAGTTTTATAATTTTTGAAAAATGGAAAATAAAGAGTTTCGTGCGGTAATTAAACACTTTTATATGAAAGGTTATACGCCACAATTAATCAAAGATGAATTGGATTCTGTTCATGGTGATAATGCACCATCATACTCCACCGTGAAATCCTGGGTTCAACAATTTAAAATGGGTCGTTCAAGTACGGAAGATGAACAACGCTCTGGAAGACCGAAAACTGCTACTACTATTGAAAACATTCGAAAAATATTTAATGAAGTGACTAAAGATAGACGAATAAAGCTCAGAGAACTTGCTGATATTGTTAAAATACACGAAAAACAAGTTTGGAGTATTTTACATGATGAACTCCACAAGAAAAAGCTATCCGCAAGATGGATGCCGCGTTTGTTGACTTTGCCCCAAAAAATCGTCCGTTGGATCAATTCCGAGGAGCTTTTAGCGATTTATCAGCGTAATCCAATAGAGTTCTTGCGACGATTCATAACTGTTGATGAAACATGGATCCATCACTACATCCCAGAATGCAAAGAACAGTCAAAACAATGGATAGAAGCTGGTAAAAGTGGCCCAAGAGGGCGAAAACTGTTAAATCAGCAGGAAAAGTAATGGCCACAGTATTTTAGTATGTAAGGGGTATACTATTTATTGATTATCTTGAGAAAGGAAAAACTATAAATAGTGAATATTATTGTGCATTATTGGATCGGAATAAATCAAGGTAAAACGACCGCATTTAGAAAAAAAAAGTTCTTTTTCATCAAGATAATGCTCCTTCACACACTGCATTTTTAACTCAACAAAAACTGGCCGAATTACGATTTGAAATTGCTCCGCATCCACCATATAGTCCAGATTTAGCTCCTTCTGATTATTTCTTGTTTCCAAATTTAAAAAAAAAAATCTCGGTGGCAAAAAATTTTCGTCCAATAGCGAGGTTATTGCTGAAACTGAGGCATATTTCGGATGGAAATAAAAAACTTGAAAAACGTTTGATGAAGTGTATTGAGTGTGTAGAGATTATGTTGAAAAATAAATAATAATAATTCCAAAAAAAACGGTTCTTTTATGTTAGGCCAGTTACTTTTGAGGTCGCCCTCGTAGGCCTTGGAGCAAAACATTACGCGTGTCATTCGCCACTTACCAGTCGAAATGCTCCAACGAATCATCGAAAATTGGACTCAAAGGATGGACCATCTAAGACGTAGCCGCGGCCAACATTTGATAGACATAATGTTCAAAAAATAAATGCCAAAGAATGTTCATTCAATTTAAATTTCTGTGTTTTTTTCTTTAAAAAAGTATGGAACCTTGAAATGGATCACGCGTTATAAGTGATAAAACAGAACCTGGTGGAATTGGAGTCCGTTTCACGCAGTCGAGTACAAAAATGGCCGCTCATAGTGCCTCCAACCTAAAATTCTTGTTGACGTTTTTGGTCGTTTTGACCTTAGTGTCTATGTTGTTATTGCTAGTTGATCACATCGCCGAAAATTTTTAAATTCCGCAAGCTATGAGATTGTTTAAAGATTGTCTCAATCCTCTGAGCTCTGGAATATAAAGTAATTAATCGAAATATAACTTAATATTCGGGAAACGGGAGTTATCAACTCAAATTCAAACAATGGAACAGTAATAAGACACTCCACAAGGTGACGTCATACCAGCTATTCTCTAGAACATAGAAAAAAAAAGTAATCTCCAAAATCTCAATGAAAATGGCTTCGAACTGGTTGTTACTATCACGGATTTTCATATGCGAATTATTCGCATAAAATTGAACAAAAAAATGATTTTCAATAATGTTTTCCCTGTGCGCAAAATAACGCGGCAAACCAAATTGCAGTATAATCTGATAAAAAAAATTAGCCGATGTTAGGTTTGTTTGAGTAAAAATCGGAAGGCACATTTTTATGGGGGCTACATCAGAACTTGAATCGATTTCTACGAATTTAAATGGCGACAGTCATCAGTCAAATATAATGTGCAAAGTTTCATCGAAACCTTGTTATATTTCCGATTTGCACTTTGATTACAAGAACAGATGGACTGGCGGACATGCCTATATTGACTGAAAAATTTTCTAAGTTAGTTAGCCTAAGTTTTAATAAATCTTTCACTTTTTTTCTGTGTTACAAAAATTAGCACAAACTCATAACGTAGCACTGAGTAGTGGGGATATAAAAAGAAAAAAATAATTATACGCTTTCGCAAAAATCTATGCCTATTTTTTAGCATTCGTTTTCCCAAAAATGTATATTTCAATGTTTGCATTTGCTAAAACCTTTTTCACTACATCATTGCAGTGCAGCGTTCTTTTCGTTTACGATTTGCAGTTTTCCTACGAGGACATGTTCCTGGGCGGAAATCAATTGTAAATTGGATAACTTCATTTAGAACAGCAGGGAATGTGTAATGTTTACGAAGGGGACCTGAGAGAAGGATTACAACACCTTTTTCGTTACATCCCTAGTTACTAGTGAGAGGCAAAATGCCGACAGTCACTAAAAGTAATGAAAAGCGACTAAGATGTCAACACGGGGTACTGCACTTCCGTATTTTAAGTTAAGATGCGAAATCGTCACTTTTTCTAAAGGGTGGTTAAATTTTAGGGGCCGATGTTGAACGCGAACCACACCTAAACATCAAGTTTTTTCTGCATTTCATTTGATTTTTTTCAATTTCAGACTAACTCAATTTGAACCATGGAAAGATATACAAGCGAGCAACGCGTAAAAGTTATTCAGACTTATTATGAAAATCAATTTTAGAAAAAAATTATCTTCAGTGATGAGGCACATTTTCACCTCAGTGGAGGATTCGTCAATAAGCAGAATTGCCGCATTTGGGCGAATGATAATCCAAGAGTGATTGTCGAAAAAACAAAAGAGTGACTGTTTGGTGCCATTTATTAGCTGGCGGCATCATCGGGTCCATATTTTTCAAAAATGAGGCCGGTCAGGCTGTTACTGTGAATGGAGTTCGCTTTCGTAACTTTTTATGGCCCGATTTGGAAGATATGGATGTGGACGATAGATATGTGGTTTCAACAGGACGGTGCCACTTGCCACACAGCTAACGAAGCAATGGCTCTTTTGCGCGACAAATCAACATCGGCCCTTAAAATTTAACCACCCTTTATTTGCGACAATAATTAGGACCGGTTCAAAAGTATTTTTTCCAAAAAATTGGTAATTGCCGGAGTTTTATTTTCTCAGCAGCAAATAGTTATAAGGTGGTATCTTAGCCTGTCACTCGACAGATGTACTATTAAAGTACCGTCAAAAATTTGTTAGGTTTATCTTAAAAGGCTCAGAAAAAATGCACCACAGAGTAAGAAAGCTTTAGACGCCTGTATTGCATTTTTAACTATTATTAAAAAAAACAATTTGTCGTTTATACTACTTACCATTAAATTATAAATGGCATAAAATACTGCTAAATCGGCCAAAGTTATAAAATATCCAACCAAATAGGATTTGGTTAAGAATAGTTTATTGAAATCTCTCAGCAGTTGTTGCGACACATTTCTGTCCTTAGATCCGGGAGCGACATACAGTACGGCAAATTCGATCCATTGATATACCTGAGCCTCCACTTCTCGTGAGTGGCAACTGTTTGTGCCAATTTCCGAATTAGATTCCTTGGCCAAATTATGCAGGATGGTCGCAAAACCAGAAACGGATTTGTTATTTAGTATGCGTGTTACGACCTAAAAAAAAGAATAATGGGGAAAAAATCGAATTTAAGTACAATCGCCATTAATGAAAATAAAAAAAAAACTGATGACGCGACCAATATCTTTTTACCCGGTTACGGGACCCTAATGTTTTGATATATTATACTTATAAATGGCTGTATTCAATTTGCAACTCGCTTAGAAGATCGCGAACGCGATAACTTCACATTATTTACAGGAATATTATAAAAATGATTTAGTTAACATAAAAATATAGACAATTTACGTCAAAACCCGCTTGTTTTAAATTATTATTTTTTTGGATGAGACTTGTACAAAAATAACATTTAGCGAGCTTGGTTAAAACTCACTTATAGTATTTCTAGAAAAGCTTTTATCTTACAAATTAATTTTTTTTCAAAATTAACGGTCTATAATACATAAGGCAAATCAGTTCTTGTAAACTTCAAAAAATTCTCGTGATGTTTTAATGTTTTCGCCTTAGCGACCACTCACTCATTATAAAGAAAGTACCAATCGAACACGACTAATATATCTCTAGTGCTACCTAGCTTATTAAAAAGCCTTTTGAACAGGATATAACCATGCATATCCAAGTTTGAAGAGATCGTAGCTTATGTGAAAAATTTATAAAACTGGAAATAAGATTGATGTTGAGAATATTCTTTTTTATATACATTTGTAGCTCTTATTTTCTTTCGGACAACTGAATCCTTTGAACGCGTAAGCTGCTTCTATTTAAAAAAAATGTAAAAAGTAGAAAACTACTAAAGTCTGGACATTCAGAGAAGCGTACAGACAATGGCTTTAAGACACCCTTGGTCGGGCTCTAAAGTCACCCAGATTTTAAAACAAATGTTATACAGGGTGGAGAGCGGTAATTTGCTTTTTTGCACTGCAGGCTGTGGCGGCACTGTTACTTAAAGAGAGGGGAGAGTGTGCGTGGCTTTTAGTGGCTAACGGGAGATTTGAATTCGTGTGCCTTTCAGTTGGCATCATGCATTGGACACGTGAGGAGAGGTCATTTTGTGCTTAAGAGTATTTTCAAATGCGCACTCGGTTAGTGCAGTGTGATTTTCGTTTACGATTCGCTGTTCCCCCACGCGGACATGTTCCTGGACAGCAATCAATTGTAAATTGGCTAACTTCATTGAGAACAGCAGGGAATGTGTCATGTGTACGAAGGGGACCTGAGAGAAGGATTACAACACCACAAAACATCGAGAGTAAGAGCAGCAGTACTGCAATCTCCGAAACGCTCTGCTCGAAAGCAATTACTTGCTCTTGGCATTTCCAGACCCTTTTTTTAAACCGGCTCTTGAGGCAATGTAATTAGAGAATACTCGTACATGGTTCCAACAGGATAGTGCCACTGCACACACAGCGATGGTTACCATGAATTGTTTGAGGCAAATGTTTCCTGGCCGGCACGCTCACCAGGCTTAGCCCCATGCGATTTTTTACTTTGGGGTTACCTGAAGTCGAAGGTGTATATCAACCGTCCTTGGAAAACCTAATTAAAAATATTGAGGCTGAAATTGGCAGAATACCAGTCGACATGCTTGTTAGAGTTCATGAAAACTTCAGAAAACGTATGCAACTGTGGATAGCGAAGGTCGACATTTGCCAGGTACACTATTTAAAACCATGTAATTTAAAAATTCCTCTACTGTTCAATATAATTAAAATATAAAATACATTTTTCTAAGGTTCATAATTTTTTTATTTCATTCCCAAATAAGCAAATTACCGCGCTCCACCCTGTATTTGAATTTGCGAGGATAGTTTTATGTTTTTATCTAAATTATTTAAATATGAACCGAGTTTCTTCCTAACGCGCATCAAAATTTATTAAGATCGGAAGTAATATGTGGCAGCTCGAGCTAAAAACATAAAACGCATGAACGTGTGGGAGCTATAGAGGGGGCGAATATAAATTCGAGTCGGCTGTAAAAAAAAATACTGATAATTTTTTCAAATTTCTGGTTTTATTGGAAAAGTTAAACTTTTTCATTTAATAATGGAACATCATCTGATGCGTTTTCGCTTCACCCAATGGGCTGAATATTGTGAAGCCAATGAATGCATCCACAATGAGTCCCTGTTTATTTATGAGCATGGAGCCGCCGCGACCGTCAACGATGAGCGTAACCGCGACATGCTTAACGAATTTTTGGTTGGACGACATTTGGTTTTAATAAGACGGGGCCCAAGTCAGACAGCTAAGGCAACCATCGATATTTTACGCACTGTTTTTGAAAATCAAATAATCCGCCGAAATTGTGATGTCAACTGACCGCCTCGGAGCTGTAATTTGAGCCCTTTGGATTATTTTCAGTGGGGAGCCATCAAGGATAAATTTTACCCAAAGCATTTAGAGATTATTGAAGCGTTAAACATAAAATCGTAGTTGCCATTGAGAGAAAATGTACTGAATAATTGGGTTGATTGGATGAGGTACTGCCGAGCCATTTGTGGTAGTCATATGAATATATATAGTGTTCCATCATTAAATGACATAGTTCAACCTTTCCAATAAAACCAGAAATTTGAAAAAATTATTAGTATTTTTTGTATACAGATGATTCAAATTCAATGTTTTTAATGGCCTACCCTATATATCTAAATCTGACCGGTAGCGTCCGTCCCATATATCTTAATCTGAGCTGTTTTTTCAATAGTGTATGTCCTTGGTCTAAAAAACATACTTCTGCAAAATTTCATGAAAATCGGACAACAATTGCGACCTGTAGTTTGATCAAAAGCTTCAGATGGAAGAACGGACAGACATCGTTAAATGGAATCAGCGGTTATTGCTCAAATATTTTTAGTAGTTTCAAACATTTGCCCTGAATCTAACTAATAATACCCTGTTCCACAGAGTGGTAAAGGGTATAACAATGACACCTGAAATTGCTAAAACAATTATGAGGAAATAGAACATCGCCTTGAGCACTTAGGGACGTATGGAAACTTCCGGGGCCGGTTTAGCCCAGTAACAGTCCCATAAAATAAACAAAAAATATAAAATTTCTGATTACTGACTATATTCCTTTGACCGCTATGGAGTTTTTAACAGGCGAACATGCCAAACCCTCGCCAGCCGTTCTATGTGCCGCCCGCATTGACCCGAAGCAGCAATTGTTTTGCCAAAGGTTGGTACCCCGGCAATATTGTACCGCTACACCAACAACGGACGGAGTCTTAGAATTTTACAACGATTTTTGATAAATAAACCGTACAGGGTCTTCGACAGATATTTAGAGGTTTTGCAAATGCCAAACCCAAATTGAAGAATCACTGAAATAAGGTTATTTATATGGCATAAACTAAAACATCTCTTGAATTTTGACTTGTGTTGGTCAGGCAAAAAATGAGCTATGTATTCTTTAGTCTGAGGTCAACATCTCATTATGTTGACAAATTGTAAGTTTTGTATATATTCACCAGCTATGGAGTGAAGTAAGGTCAAGGTAAGTTTTATTTAGAAAGAAGCACAAATATAGAAAATATACCGACCTGTTCTTCATTGAGTTGAACTTTTCCTACAGGAACCTGAAGGCATTTGGCAATCTTACTAACAGCTTCAACTTCACACATTTTCTTTTTTCCACAATATGGATTGGTCTTGTTTATATTTTAACTTGATTTTATTTAAATAAATTCCGACAGAAAATTTTTGCAATGCCCACGCTTTATTTTTACGTCACTCAAGTGGTTTCCAAGAGAGAAACTAAACGGGGACGAAGCGCATAACGACAGCTTCGGCGACAAAAACAATATAAGGTAATTGTAAAATTTCAACTTTTTACATTTATTTTAAAAGGGTACTTTTTAAACATATCTAAAAATTAAATTGTTTATTATTTTTCTAATGATATAATTATTTTATTAATATTGATTTTACTCGGGTCCTTTACGGTGATGCCCCGTTTAGGTGGGGCGGCAGTAAAACTGATATTCTATACAAAAGCTGAGTGCGTTGAAATTCTGATAACAGTTGTTTGGAAACAGCTGTGGTTTGTTTACATTTGAGTGGTCAAAGAACGTTATAGACACACAAAATTTTGTACATCATGGCAAACATAATACAGCCACTATACCAACAATATAAAAATAAGTTCGCTTCACTGCCCAAGTCCGTAAATTTTTGCTAATTATTGTGAGTCCGAAAATTGATAACTATTGACAACATTTAATATACAATTTTTACTTTACCAACTGCACCAGTTGTCTGTCAAATTTATCTAGGTTGATACGAGAAAGAATTGTAAATCAGCTGATTACATGACCTACCATCCTACAGTCCCGCGACTGCCGGTTCTATGTACCGGATGGACCCGAAACTCTTCGGCCAGGGGCAGTCACCTCAGCAATATATGTTTTTTGTTTGACCTACATACCTTCTTTATTGTACCACGAACATGACAATGCTTGTTCAGAATACATACGTTTTAACAATGATAGTACATTGAAAATGAATTTAAAAACTTCGTAATTGGTGGGCGTCACAACGACAACGGTTTCAATGCTATATGGTTACCATTTGACTTGATTGTACCTGGTAAAGCTGGCAATGGGGTCACTAGTTCAGCGGTCTCCAAGTTGTATGTAAGAGCTAAGTATACTGAGAATAGTCATTACTTGGCTCTGGTAGCATCAACTAAGCGTCAAGCCTAAAAATTAGTAGTACCTTATTTTCGTATAAAACCGACAGATATAAAAATTTGCAGCTAAAAAAAAAATAGAGAACTCATAAAAGTCGCTCGGGTCTGAGGGGCTTGGAAAAAGATTAACTAACAATAACCTCCGCCTGTGTGGCCGGTTTTCGGGTATGTAATTTTAAAAGTGGAATTCACCTAGATCCATTTCACATGCTTACAGTTCTTGTAGAATTCCGTATTTACAGGGTGTTTTTTTACGTTTGGTTTTCAATCTGGCCACACTTTTTTTTGGAGTTAGTCTATTTTACAGCTGCCACTTGATTTATGCTCAGTTTGGTTTGCCATTTCATAATGAATGGACTTACTCCGGAACAACGTTTGCAATTCGTGGAGAATGTGCCCAAACCGAGATGGCCACCGATCCTGATTTTTACAAGAAATTTTTCTCCAGCTATGAAGCTCTCTTTTGGCAAAATGGGTCCGTTAATAATTAAAATTATAGCATTCGGAGTAATGAATCCACAAACCATTGTAGAGACACCTTTATATCCTCAAAGGTATGGTCAGAGGGAATCAATGGTTTTTATATCTTCAAAAGCCGGCCATATTGCACTCAATATGGCCGGACTAATGACTAATGACTTTTTCTAGTGACTAATAACTTTTTCGTGCCTGGAGGATGTTGATGTGGACGACCTTTGGATGGCGCTACGTGCCAACGAAAAAATTAATTTATTGAAGGAAACTTTTAGCGAGCGCATTATCTCGCGACGTGGGCCTATGGCGTGGTCTCCATGGTCGTGCAATTTAATACCGCTGGACTATTTATTGTGGGCTTATGTAAAGTCGCTTGTCTGCGCAGATAAGCCCGGCACGATTGACGCCTTGGAAGATAACATTCGGCGCGTTATGGCTGATATTAAAATTAGGACTCTCAGCTGGAATTTATTCGATCCAGCCGCGGCGGCCACTAGCCCGAAATCATTTTAAAAACATAATAGCAAACCCTTATAATGATTGACGCCTTGGAAGATAACATTCGGCGCGTTATGGCTGATATACGGCTCCAAATGCTGCAAAAAGTGATCGAAAACCAGCCGCGGCGGCCACTAGCTCGAAATCATTTAAAAACATAATGGCAAACCCTTATAATGATTGACGCCTTGGAAGATAATATTCGCCGCGTTATGGCTGATATATGGCTCTAAAAGCTGCAAACAGTGGTCGGAAATTAGGACTCTCGGCTGGAATTTATTTGAGTCAGCCGCGGCTCAAATGGCCATAAAATAAAATTATATGCGTTTTATTTCTTCATGAAAACCACACGCTGAAAAAAACACCCTTTAATGTATGCCGTAGCTTTTGGTGCCCTAATGGCCTCACAAGACAGTATTTTGTCTTAAAGCATTCTTAAAAAACGCTTGATGTTTTTTTTTGCATTTTCGGCATCAATGCAATTTCCTTTTCCTTGCCTATATAAAAGTGGGCGTTATTATTTTTTTCGGTAAGAATTCTCGATAGAGTTCAGTTTATTGTTCATAATTATCTGATATCAGACATTGTCGGCAAATTTGGTTTACTGGGTTACCTCACTTTCAATATAAGTATTCATTACAGTGTCAATCTGAATACATACAAAATAATGGTTAAGAGACATACATAAGTAAAAAACCGTTCGAGGTTTGTGAACAGCCCTAGAAGTCTAGAGAAATAAAAGTATATAGAAGGTACAGCTTTCTAACTTAACCCATTTCATCGCCAAACGACACCTGAAAATAATGAAAAAATATTAAATTTAAATATAGGTCCAGCAACAGTACTAAAATAAGAAAGCTATAATATTTACTCTTCGAGAGTCTCCGCCATTTTATGATTTGTGCACAGCCTTGAGAGCACAGAGAACGATTTAAATGAGCTAGTAAAGAGGTGGTTGTGTTATACAACCGCTTCTATAACTGAGTACGTTTCTAATCAGTGACGACCATTCCGCCATCGTTTTTCAAGCTGACTTTTAAATCTCTGCTAAGCGTCTGTGGCATGTTGCTGTCTCTGAGCTCTGAACCGACTAAACGCTTGTCGCTGTTGGTTGCTTATGATCTTTTTTTGGTTGGCTAAGATGTTTGTCCGGTGTGGGGTTTGCTCGTGTTGGTTTCACGGTGGTGGAGATTGTGTTAACAGCTCATTTGATAAATGCTTTTATAATTGGTCAGTTTTGTAATTAATTATGGTATATACGACGAGTAGTAGGAACACACATGTATCTTCTAGTGGTAACAGGTTGCACAGTGGAGGGCTGGAATATTATTCTTTTATCCGTAAGTATCTTTTTTAAAATTCATCTTCAATGTCCAACTTTATCTTGACTCAATTTTTCTTCATATCGCACTAAATACTTTTGTGGACAAATTGCTACTTTTTTGGGAACAGGTTGAAGTAGAGTTCAGATCGGCACGACACGACAAAACGCTAACGCTGCGACAGCCGCATGCCTTTCATGCGACAACCGCTAGTACAGGGTGGGCCAAAAGTTACCATGGTTAATAACTTTAATAACTTCTTCGTTTATTAATTTTTTTCTCAGATTATAAAGGGTGTCCCAAGAAGAACACAATTTTTAAATCTGGCAACATTTGAAGTGTCATTGTTTGACATTTGAACAATTGTTATTGTTTGTTAGTAGAAGGTACGAGGTTAGTAAAAATGGAGCGCTACACGAAAGGGAGTTCGTTAATTGGGTATTGGAGAGACAACATGAAAATGCTGATTTTGCCGATAAAATCATCTTCAGTGACGAGGGCCATTTTCATCTTGATGGCTTCGTCAATACGCAGAATTGTCGCATTTGGGGTGCGGAAAATCCTCGAGTGATTCACGAGAAGCAAATGCATCCTCAACGTGTCACTGTGTGGTGTGGTTTTTGGGCTGGAGGAATCATTGGACCTTTTTTTATGAAAATGAGGCAGGTCAAGCGCAAAAAGTCAATGGTGTTTGGTATCGTGAAATGATAACCAGTTTTTTCTTGCCTAGAATTGAAGAAATAAATGTGGAGGGCATGTGGTTCCAACAAGACGGCGCCACATGTCATTCAGCCAGAGAAACAATTCAATTGCTGCATCAGTCATTTCCCGGTCGTGTTATTTCGCGTTTTGGAGATCAGAATTGGCCGTCTAGATCGTGCGATTTAACACCATTAGATTTTTTTCTTTGGGGTTTTTTTAAAGTCGATGGTTTACGCGAATAAGCCGACGACGACTCAAGCCTTAAAAGACGAAATTGGACGCTGCATTAATGAAATACCGCAGCATTCATGCAAAACGGTCATGGAAAATTTCGTGAAATTAGCTGCTTCTCAAAATGACCTCTCAATAGATCCATTGTTTGAGCAGCTGTATGGCAAGTGGCACCGTCCTGTTGAAACCAAGTGTCGTCAAGATTACGGGCTTCAATATCAGGTAGCATTAAGATCGATATCATGGCGCGATAGCGAGCACTATTTACGGTTACGTTCCGGCCATCATCATTTTTAAAAAAATATGCACCGATGATTCCACCAGCTTATAAACCGCACCAAACCGTGGGTTTCTTTGGGTATAATGGCACCTCCTGATCCTCTTCTTGTTGCTCTTCAGCCCAAATGCGGCATTTTTCTTTATTGACTTTGCCGTTGAACCAGAAACGGGAGTCATAGAAAAAGTTGGTTAAAAACAGCGGATCTTATGTTTCTCGCCGAACGCTCATTTCCATAATACAGTTGCCAACATTTGAAGGTAATAATTTTCAAAAAATAAATGCCATACAATCTCCTTTCAAATTACCAATAAAGATTCCACACTTGATTTGAATTTTTATATATTTTTTTTCTGAAAAAATACCTCTAAATGGAATACCCTATATAAAAATGGAGATATTGTACACTAAGTATGAATAATAGTGTCACTTAAATGACCCCCGGTTTTCAGCTTCACAATGATGGGCTCGTTTTAGAGCACTTTCCATAACAACTTTCGAATTTCTGCAATAATGTTGGCCTTGAGTTGAAGGATTGTCACGGGTTTGTTCACATATACTCGCTTCTTCCAATAACCCAGATTTGTCAGGTGCTGACAAACCTGGCGACCGAGCTGGCCAAATAATTTCCGAATTTCTGGAAATTATTCGCATTCCAAAAATTTGACTAAAAAGTGCCATTGTGTAGCTCCGTCCTGCTGAAACCACTTATCAGGTCTGTTTTCAAGAGCAGGACGTGAAAAATGTTCCATCATAAACCGATACCGCTCTCCATTTACGGTTACAGTACTTCCATCTTCATACTCGAAGAAGTAAGGGCCAATGATATTTGCAGATGTGATCCCACCCCATGCTGTACACCTAATGGGGTGCAATTGGCGTTGATGAATGATGAATCAGCACAAATTTTAACAAATACATTCAAATGAAAATGAGCTTCATCACTCATCGCTTTTGTTAAAATAATTCATCGCTGAATTAAAAAAGGAAATTTTATTATTCTGGTTCTTTGTTCAATTGTAAATCTCCCCATTATTTATTTTCCAAGTCTTATTTATATAATCTGAAAAAAATATATAAACGAAGAAGTTATTACATTTTTAAACCCCGCGGTAATTTTTGACCCACACTGTACATTCACACTAAAATGTTTTGTCACTTCTCTGTGAAAATAATGTGAAACGTTTAAATCATATCATATTGAACAAGGATTAACCGGCTCGAGACCTTGTGTATCTATATTTAAAAATATTTTTACAAAATGGCAAAGTGACATTGATTTTCGTGGCTGCACCCTGCTTTTATTGCGATTCCGGGTCCTTCGTCAATAGTATAATTTTCAAATTTAGTTTTTATTTGTGTTCACATTTATTAACAAAGAATGGAAAGAAATATTTTGAAAATCTTATTTTTTTTGTTTGAATTTATTTGACAATAAAAAACGGTGCAACCATGTGACAATAAATAAGGTAGAGTTATCTATTTTGTGTCGTATCGCTTTGGTATGAACTTTAGGACGTCTGTTAATAATCCTGAATTTTCACATTTACCTACGTTTTGTCGTGTCGCGTCGGTCTAAGCATTACTTGAGGCTTGATATAATTTTTGTACGCCCTTCATATAGAGGTTGGGCCATTAAAAATATGTTAAACGTTTTTATTTATTTAAAACATTATAATTCAACAACTGTACATTATAGGGTGGGCGATTTAACGTTTTGAATTTGGAATCGGCTGTACTTATAGAAAAAAGTAATGATAATTTTTCAAACTTCTGGTTTTATTAGAACGGTTGAACTCTGTCATTTAATAATGGAACAGCATTCGATGCGTTTTACGTAGCTTCGCCCAACGGGCTAAATTGATTGTTTGGCAGGGGATGAAGAATTTAACCAAAAAATCGTGATTTCAGGTGAAGCTCATTTTCAACTCCGTAGCTATGTCAATAAGAAATAACCCACACACGTGACTATTAAGAAGCCAATGTCTCCACAACGAGTCACTCTGTGGAGTGGACTTTGGGCTGGCGGCATAATTGAGTCATTTTTCTTTGAAAATGAGCAAGGAGCCGTCATTACAAATTTTTGTTTCCAAAAACTCAAAAGAATGACATGGACGAAATTTGGTTTCAACAAGACGGGGCCACATGTCACACAGACAACGCAACCATCGATATTTTTACGCACTGTTTTTAAAAATCGAAAAATCAGTCGAAATTGTAATGACAATTGGCCGCCTCTGAGCTATGATTTGAACCCTTTGTACTACTTTTTGTGGTGAGCTATTAAGGAAAATTTTTTCGCAAAGCATCTAGAGACAATTGAAGGGTTGAAACATGAAATCGAAGTTGCATTGAAGAGATTTGATCAGAATCAATTGAAAATTTACTGAAAAATTAGGTTGATCGGATAAGGTACTGTCGAGCCAGTTGTGGTAGTCATAGGAATGATATTGTGTTCCCTTTTTAAATAACAAAGTTCAACCTTTTCAAAAAATCCAGAAATTTGAAAAAATTATCAGTACTTCTTTTTTACAGCCGATTCAAATTTAAAATGTTAAATCGCTCACCCTGTATATGTTTTACATAAGGTAAATATTGAGATCAATTGGTATTTTCACAAAAAAGTTATTAAAATGGAACAGCTATCCAATTTCTGCTACCCTTACCACTGTTTTCAAAGAAAGCTTTTTTTTCCAGTTTTCTTCAAACACTACTGTTTGTAAAGTGTGGGTGAATTTTAAGGGCCGATGTTGAATGTGAACCACACCTAAACGTCAAGTTTTTTCTCCATTTCATTTGATATTTCTTAATTTCAGACTAACTCAATATGAACCATGGAAAGCGAGAAACGCGTTAAATTGAGGTTTTTTTCTTTCAACTTCTATGGTCTTTTGGACATAAATTTCCAAATTTCATAAAATCGTACGAGCCGATCTATGGGCAGGCAGTAACGGGTTAAAGTTATTCAAGCTTATTATGAAAATGAATATCAAGAAAATCATCTTCAGTGATGAGGCACCTTTTTACCTCAGTGGATTCGCCAGTAAGCAGAATTGCCGCATTTGAGAATCCACAGAGAGTGGCTGTTTGGTGCGGTTTATGGGCTGGCGGCATCATCGGGCCGTATTATTTTCCAAAATGAGGCCGGTTAGGAAGTTACTGTGAATGGTATTCGCTATCATAACTTTTCATGGCCTGAATCGTAAGATATAGATGTGGACGATATGTGGTTTCAACAGGACGGTGCCACTTGCTACACAGCTAACGAAACAATGGCTCTTTTGCGCGACAAATCAATATCGGCCCTTAAAATTTAACCACCCTTTATACTTAGTATGGACATAAATTCTGTTACAACATCGAAAACACCCATTTCAATAGTAGAACTGAACATACCCCGTTAATGTCATGTGGGTTTTGAAAGCTAACCTCAATAGCGTTCGTCTATAACTGGATTTTAAAATTGTTTCAACTTTCATCATGGAGTGATCAGGTAATGAGAACCGTATCGCTGTAATAGCGCTTTTCAAGTGTGAAATAAAAAAAGGGATATGTTCCAAACGCTCCGGCCACTAGGGATTAGCCGCATGTTCGTCTACCGATGCATACAATTGTTTGAGGAGACTGGAGATGTAAAAGACCGCCACCGGTCGGGTCGCCCACACCCTGTCATCAAAGCCGTTAAATCAAGAATTCACAGAAATCCTCTCCAAAAACAGAAAATCATGGCCCGTGAGATGAATATCCACAAAAGTCAATGAGTCGAATCATTAAAAAAGACTTGGGACTTTTAAACGACGTACCGGAAATTTATTGACTGCAGCTTTAAAAAAATAGGATTGAAAAATGCAAACGTCTTTTGTTGAAGCACGCTGATAACTTGGACAGAAAAATTTTGTTCACCGATGAAAAAATTTTTACCGTTCAGGAAAAATTCAACAAGCAAAATGATAGAGTGTATGCGCGGTCATCTAAGAAAGCATCTGAACTGATTCCAAGGGTGGAAAAGGGTCATCACCTGGCTTCAGTCATGGTTTGGTGGGGTGTCTCTTACGATGGGGTCACTGACCTGCATTTCTGCGAACAAGAAGTCAAAACATCGGCCAAAGTTTACCAAGAAACCGTTTTGGAAGCTGTTGTAAAGCCTCTTAACAATTCCCTGTTCCAAAACCAGCCATGGAACTTTCCAGCAGGACTCTGCGCCGGCCCATAAGGCTAAAACGTCCCAGGCCTGGCTTCAAAACAATTTGCCAGCGTTCATTTCCTCTGAAGAATGGCCCTCAGGCAGTCCATATTTGAACCAATTGGATAACAAATTGTGGACGGTTTTAGAGGACAAGGTTTGTCACAAAAGATACCCAACATTTGATCTCTTAAGACTGCTATGGTTCGAGCTGTGGTCAATTTTCCAATGGTTTTAGAGGACAAGGTTTGTCACAAAAGATACCCCAACATTTGATCTCTTAAGACTGCTATGGTTCGAGCTGTGGTAAATTTTCCAATGGACGAGGTTCGTGCAGCTATTGACGATTTGCCAGTTCGACTTAAGGCGTGTGTAAAGGCAAAAGGCGGACATTTCGAATAAGTAGATTCTTTATGGATACAATATAAGCAATAAATATATTAAAAAATATTTGGTGCAAAAACATTCATTACTTTTTATTTTACAGCACAAAACGTGTGTAACTGTATTTATGTCCCTACTAAGTATTGTTTTTACTTTCAGAGCCAGCAAAAGGCATGAACCACTAATTGAAAACATTTTAAAAAGTTTTAAATTCTATTTTAAAGTTGTTTTTTTTAAACTCTTCTTCCTTTTCTTTTAAACTCGTTAAAACAATAAAAGAGTTTATAACTAACAGGTTGGATACACGAAATTGTTGTTTCTTAAAATTTAGACAAATATTTCAATATTCGAAAACATCATCTGATTTTCATTGTTCCAAAAGTCCATAAGAGAAAATCATTTTGAGAATTCCTAAACGGGAATTCGCATTTCTTTTGAGAATGGGAATTACTTAACATTTTTTAACAGGGGCTTTTAACAAAGGGGCGTTTTCTGAAAATTCATATATTTTTTTAATACCCTTTTCATGAAAAAGTGCAATATGTATTAAGTAAATGTCTTATATCCAAAACATAGAACTGTCGCAGTAGTTTAACGAAAACAAGGAAAACGCTTTTTATGGTGGAAATATTAAGGATCATTATTCATATTCAAATAATATTCCCAATCAATTATTAAACGTAATTAATTACCTTTAAGTCTATACCTGCCTTGAAACATAGCCATGACAGTGTCGTGGATAATGAATGACACTTGAGTATCAACTGAGAGCTTGTTACGGGGAAAACTAAATCAAAAAGGGTAGTCTGTGAATTCTTAATCCTGCAACATGACCACAGTTAGAAAACTAATAACAAAACGAACGTTATTTATGGCGAAAATACAAGATCTACACTTATCTAGCCAAGATTTAAATAAAATAGAGTTTTTAAACTTTCTTAAAAGATACCAAATTATTTTAAAATTATTCGGAGTGATACCGTATACGGGACCGCGGCGAATTTTGCGTTATCTCCAAAAGTTGTGGTGCATTGCAATACTGTCCGTCATCTGCATCATGTGCACAGTGGAAATATGTTTTATGAGCACATCCTTGACCACCCTGGAAAAGGGCTTATATTTTTGTGAACTTTTTCTCTATTCCCTAGTATGTGCAACAATTTATAGTTGTAGTTTTCAGCATACCACACAATTCTTCGATATACCCGAAAAGTTAGCTAACATTTTTAATGATTTGCAACTTTGTTGGTCAACTCCCACCAAACTGTATGATCGCCTCAAAATGGAAGTGTTAGTACTTAGTTGTTGCCTAATTGTGTTTGAATTGGCTTGTGTGAGTGTCAATATAGCCTATAGACCTCTCTATAGTGGTCAAATCGTACGTTCATTTGTGGCCTATAATCTACCCAATATTTTGATAGATCTTAATTTATGCATTTATTGGTTGGCTCTGCGTTATATTGCGCTATTGTACGCATGCGGCAATGAGATTTTAAAAAGTTTGCGTCAAACTCCTAGCCGTACATCGAGAAGTCTCAGTCGCACTACACTCTGGCTGCAGAGGGAATTGAATGCAAAACCCTATAAACGGGCCAGCTTATCACTCAAGGTTCATGAAATATTTCTCGCTCTTAGCCAGGCCAATTGCGATTTGAGTGAACTGCTAACGGACATTGTGGATATCTTTCGCATAATTTTGGTTTTAAATTTCCTTAACTCGTTTCTGGTATTGACCGTAGAGTTTTTCGCACTTTATAAATATTTCGACAATCCCACAGTATCGGAACTTAAATTGGTTTTATTCAAGTTCATTTGGCTGCTTCTGCACAGTGGGAGAATCTTTTTTGTGTTAATTACGAACAACGCCATAACGACACAGGTGAGTTAATGTGGTACGATTAAAATTTATGCTGATCCGCTCTTTTTTTCATTAAGTAACTTTCCATGGTACTAAAAAACTCCATTTTAGTTTGCATGCCGAAATACATGTGTGAGAAAGGGACCTAAGGGTAAAAAAATCAATTTTCACTTTTTTTTTTAAGTGGACAACATCTGAGCATCGAATGAGACCGATCCCCTTCTCTTAAAAGATATGCGCGTTTTATGAAAATTAAGTCGACGATTCTACACCAAAGATACACGTGTTTAAATCTTTAAAACGGCTCTCCTGAACAAAACTGGTTTTACCCTTAGGTCCCTTTCTATTTTGCGCGTCACATACACAAATTTTTAGTTTTCTTTACAACATTACACATTTATTATCTTGTTTGCGTTTTCAAACTGAAGCTGGGTGATGACCCTTTTCCACCCTTGGGATCAGTTCAGATGCTTCCTTAGATAGCCGCGCATACACGCATCATTTTGCTTGTTAAATTTTTCCTGAACGGTAAAAACTTTTTCATCGGTTAAAAAATTTTTTCTGTGCATGTTATCAGCGTGCTTCACCAAAAGATCCTATTTTTTTAAAGCTGCAGTCAATAAATGGCCGGTACGTCGATTGAAAGCCCCAAGTCCCAAGTCTTTTTTAATGATTCGACTCATGGACTTTTGCGTGATATTCATCTCACGGGCCATGATTTTCTGTTTTCGGAGCGGATTTCTGTGCATTCTTGATTTAACGGCTTTGATGACATGCGGTGTTTGAACAGAGCGTGGGCGGCCCGACCGGTGGCGGTCTTTTACATCTCCAGTCTCCTCAAATAGTTTTATGCATCGGTAGACGAACATGCGGCTAATCCCTAGTGGCCGGAGCGTTTTGAAAATATCTTTTTTTTCATTTCACACTTGAAAAGCGCTATTACAGCAATACGTTTCTCATTATCTGACCACTCCATCATGAAAGTTGAAACGCTATTGAGGTTAGCTTTCAAAACCCATATGACATTAACGGGGTATGTTCAGTTCTACTATTGAAATAGGTGTGTTCAATGTTGTAACAGTATTTATGTCCCTACTAAGTACATTAGGCATATAACTTTTTACAATTTTTGCAAATACGAAAAACGGCATACCATAGTCGAATAGAGCATAAAAAAGTATGAAAGTATTGCGAAATTGCAAAAAAGTTTCCGCGCAAAACGAAATTACTTTTTTATCAGAACTGCTGAAAAACCCAAAAAAATTGTTGTACAGTGTACAGTTTTGTACAGTGTACTCGCATAGTAAAATAATTAGAACATCGTAGAGTCATTTGTTTTATCATTCAATTTAGAAATTGAAATACTAAATATTTCAAATCTGTTTTTATCGGGATAATTAAATATTGTTTGTGTAAAAATGTTTAAGACAAGTGCTAAATATGGTGAAAAGTTTAGTAATACGTGGAAAGAAAATTTAGCTAGCAATACACAATGTATAAAAAATGTGGACATTCCATTGTTCGAACTATGTAAAAAGCCCAAAGAAAAGTTTGTTATTGGAAGATTTAATAGCCTTGGAAAGGAAATAAAGTGTAAGAAAAGAAGAACACAAATTATCGTTAGTGAACTTTCAGTTTTGTGGAAGAAACTCAATTTTAAAACACTTTCCTTAAGGTCTATTAAAAGAAATGTGGAAAGATTAATAAAGACGTACCAAAACTTTTTAAAACGCCGTAATAAATATAGTTTTAATAAAATTTTTGATATAACTTCAAACAACGAAGAGCAACAATCAGACGAATCGGAGCATTTCCCCATTTCAATATCTAAAACCGATAATGTGCCGTTGGATGATGATTACAAACTTCCAACCATAATGGACGATGATCAGGTGTCATCAGATGATGATATTACCTACAAACCACCTGCCAGCCTGTTACAAAAAAAGAAGCCTATGAAACCAGCTGTTAATGAATGCAAACGTTAGCACTAGAAAGGCCGCAAAAATATGTAAAGAGTTGTCTGAATCTGGTGTAGAGATATTCACGCCATCCCAACCTGGAATTTACAAAGCTTACACCAAAAATGCCGAACAAAAGAAAAAACTGTTGAAAAACACTCTTAAAAATGAAAACTGGTGCTTGCATTTTGACGGGAAAAAAATTGGAAAGAAGGAATATCAGGTCGTAGTACTGAAAAATGCTTCTAGGGAAGTAAAATTAGGTGTACTAGTTCTGAATGACGGAAAAGCGTCGACGATATTTCACGGAATAAAAGAATTATTATGTGATTTCGACTTGTTGGAATCAATTAAAATGATAATTTGCGATACAACCAGTGTGAATACTGGCAGACACCATGGTGTTGTCACTCGCCTACAAAATTTTTTGAAATCCTTTTCATTGCCCGCTCCACAGTATATTGGTTGTCAACATCATGTGCTAGATTTGATGTTAAAACATGTCATGGATGAGCTTTTAGAGGGAAAAACATCATCGCCCAATATTTCATACAATTTTATTCCAAATTTAATAGAAAATTACGATGATCTAAAAAAAGAGTATGAACAAAATAAAGAGTGTATTAAGGTTAAAAGCATTAAATGGCGAAATGACATGCAATACTTATATGAATTGGTCGAAGCTTTTAAATACTTCGAGAAAAATGAACGTTTTCCCTACATAAAATTTAAAGCAATACCAGCACTCAGTAATGCCCGTTGGAATTCTAGAGCTATTTTGGCACTTTTAGCCTTTATACTTATTCCTGAATATCGTTTGCAATTATATCCTATTTGTAAGTTTGTGTGCGGTGCTTGGAGCGAAATCTGGTTTTCCGATCATACTTTCAACAAAAATAATTTCGCCACACTACAGAAATCATTGGCCGGCTTCACAAAAGCAAATGAATGTTTTCTCAGACATTGGGTAAATAAACCATCAGCTATTGAGGAAGTTCAGCGAAGTAACATCTGCGCAGAGCGTGCAATTAAAATTGTGCAAGACATTTTACCATTGTGTAAATCATCAGATACTTTAAACTTAAAACTTATTTCATATAACAATTGACAAAAATTTAAAAATAAAAATATTAAAAAAATTAAAAAATATTAAAAAAAAAATCTGACTTTTTTTAGAAATCCATTTTTGAGCGGAACGTTTTTGAACCGAAATCACCTAAAAAAGTGATATTCATTACTTGTACAATATTTGCCACCACGTGGTGGTATGCCAAATTTTTCGTAAAAATTAGTTATATGCCTAATGTACATAGCATAACAAATCTTGTCAAAATTGCATTTATGAGTCGTATTTAAGGTGATTAATATTTCTCACGCGAATATTTCTCCTTACGTAAAATTTAATAGATGAACTTTGAATGAAAATTGTGTGAATTTGTTTTACAGGTTATTTCTTTAAGGGCGCGTAAATAACAAAGTGTGTGAGAATTCGAATGAGATTATGAAGTTTGCGTGGTAAACTGTGTAAATTTCATGCTACAAATCCGCGCTGCAAAACGAGAGTTTTATAAACGACTAAAACAAACCAATCCACATATGCCTTATTTTATTCATTAATACATTGCGTTAAGTTTTTTAAAGCGCAACCACACACAATACTTGCACTTTTTTCAAACATTACTTTGGTTCTAGACTAGAATTAAGTCAAATTGTCTAACAATATTTTATTTATTTTTGTTTGTTTTAATTTTACAGAAATGCCGCACTCTTTACATTTTGAATGCTTTGCCCTTGGAAATATTCGATTCGGAAAATAATATCACTCAATTTCTGTTACAAATTATGGTTCGAAAACATACGGAAACAGCCTGTGGTATAGTCGATTTGGATTTAATGTTTCTACTTGGGGTGAGTAGTTCACAAAGGTATTGGGGTTCATTTCAGTTATTTACGTTTCCCTATTTTCCGAATTGCTTTAAAAATCCCTAGTGAAATAATGTCCCCATTTACACGAGGCAACTTTACTCGCATCACTTTTTATGTATCCCTTTTGAACTTGCCTGTTGCGTTTACACAATGCAATTCGGTTACGGCAATTTTTTTCATTAATGCCTTTTCTGAAATTCTGTGATTTATTCGTTCTGATTTTTGTGTGAAAAAAATACTAAAATAATCTGCAGCCAAATTTCCCCTACGAAAAATACAAAAGGAATCGATAGTACGGGCAAGTTTTTCCCTTTCCATTCCCTTTGCCCCTCTTTCCTACAAAATGAGAGTTGCGGCAAGTAAAGTTGCCTCGTGTGAATAGGGACAATACGAAAATAAAGTTTCTATCATTATTTATTGATTATTACTCTTTGGAATTTGAGTTTGTTATGCCATCAATGAACAGATTCCGGCTTTTTAAGAAATATTACAAAAAGGTTTTATTGTTTTGTGGAAATAAAAAATATATATTTTGAATATGTTTCCATAGAGAGAAAACTTTTCTAGAAGTTGAATCAGTTCTTCAATGATTTATGTTGTATTTTTGCTGAGTAATAATCGTAATATACAGGGTGTCCGTCGGGAAGGTATACTACTTTGTTTGTTTATAATTTTTGATTAAATAAAAGAGAATGGATCTTATATTGATAAATGTTTTATTTAATGTCGGCAATTATGTATGGAATACAATATCAGATAAATGTCCGCCCCTGTTAGCCTCACAAATGCGAGCTCTTTTGAGCACATTTTTTATTACATTCTCATACATTTCACGAGGTATTTCTTTAATTTCATCACGAATATTTTGTTTGAGCTGCTCAAGCGTTTCTGGTTTCTTTGCATAAACCTTGTTTTCAGATATCCCCACAAAAAGAAGTCCGGAGCGGAGCAGTCAAATCAGGCGACCGTGGAGGCTAATCAACATCACCATTTAACACCAAATAACTTGTTGTGGAAAGAGGTCTCGCAGTGATTCCATTGTAGCCCTGGATGTATGCGATGTGGCACCCTCTTATTGGTACCACATATTAATCGATCCTAAAGCATGCAGTTCTGGCGTTAAAAAGATTTCAATCATATCGCGATATCGCTCCCAATTGACCATTACGCCGCGAGATTGATGGATTGTTCTGAGCAATTTCTTGTGCAGCAGTAATGTTTTTAGCCGATCTTGCAGTACGTTGTGTTCAATGATTGGACCTATCAGCTACAGACCCTCTTTCTTCGAAATCATTCACTTCACGATAAATAGTGCGTTTCGTTGGCACGTTGTTTCTCCCAAAAATTTTACGTAACTTTCTCATCGTCACAATCACATCGATGATTGATTTTGATAAAATGTTTTAACGATTAAATCGAATATTTTTCCATAATAAATTTGCCACGTCTCTGCTTCACGACTGCCAAATATGAACTGTCAAGACTAATGTTTACCAAAAATGGCGGCAAAACAAAGTAGTATACCTTCCGGGCGGACACCCGGTACTTATATTTAAGTATTCGACATTTAATACAATTTTTATATCTGATAATAATATTGTAATTTTTTTTTTACAATTTAATGATTACTTATAATATGACATTTCTTTTAAATATGACATGCTACAATCTAAGGGACATATTCATAAAAACGCGAGGACACTTCTCTCAAAATCAGTGAGCTAAGCATTTCATAATTCTTATACCCACTAACTTGGACCGACTGTTTAACGCCGGCTCCAAGCAGCTTATGCGTTTAGTAGAGAAGTTTTCAGATGGGTTACAGAATTATTAATTCAAGGTTTAAACCCGTCCTAAAGAAGAAAGTCTAAAGGTGTGACAGACATCGCACGATTTAGGCGGATAACTAACCGGTGCAAAACGTGAAATTGCCTGCCTTAATGACCTCTTAATAGATCCATTGTTTGAGCAGCTGTGTGGCAAATGGCACCGTCCTTTTGAAACCAAATGTCGTCAAGATTACGTGCTTCAATTTCAGTTAGCAAAAAGTCTGATATTAGGGCGCGATAGCGAGTACCATTTACGGTTACGTATGGACCGATGATTCCTCCAGCCTACAAACCGGGTATAATGCCATCTGTTGAACCTCCTTGGTTACTCAAATGCGGCCCAAATGCGGCAACTATGTTTATTGACAATGAGCCAGAAATGGGCCTTATCACTGAACGCTCATTTCCATAATACAGCTGCACAATTTGGAGACGTTGTTGCGGTGTAAGTCTTTCAATGATAAAATGGCAAACAGAACTGAAAACAAAAAATAAAGTTAGTAACACAACTCACGCGTAATCTGTGAAAAAAACCCCTATTGAAAAAAATATCTCTAGATTAACCACCGTCAATCTTCTGTTGTTCGTTTTTCGAATTTCTCCGAAGACTTCAGGCAAACAAATTGTGGTGTACCACTCAGAATTGAGCGTGCCACGTTGCTCAAGCGAAACCGTCGCCACATGACCAGTTTTGCCGAAGAAACAGGCGACCATTTGCTTCGAAGTGTTTCTTCCACGAACAACTTTCGTTGGATTTGGCTCGTCTTCGAAGACCCACACGGTCGATTACTGTTTTTTTCGGGCTCTTACACATAGATCCATGATTCGTCAGCTGTGACGATCTTATAAATGTCTTTTAAAGCACCGCGATCGTATTTTTTCAAAATTTCTTGGCACAAATCGACACGAGCCTTTTTTTGAGCGATTGTCAAATTGTGCGGGATCCAACGAGAACAACCTGTTTCACGGCCATGTGTTCATGCAATATTGAATGTATGCTGGTGGAAGAAATACCCAAGGATGCCTCTATCTCACGGTATGTCACATGTTGATCTTGCATTATCAGTTCACGCACGGCATCAATGCTCTCTGGCACAACGGCCATTTTTGGACGACTTTCACGACCTTCGTCTTTGAGCAAGCATCGGCCACGATTGAATTCATTACACCAGTTTTTCACAGTGCTATAGGATGGTGCTTCATCGTCATACATAGATATAAGTTCATCGATGCACTCTTGTCGTGATAGTCCACGTCGAAAGTTGTGAAAAATGATTGCACGAAAATGTTCACGAGTTAATTCCATTTGTTTGCCAAATTGATTTTTTCAAGTCACTGTAAACAACACAAATGATTGTCGTACGTCAAAACGTTCTGAATACGTTTATGCTAAAAAATGTCAAACTTTCCAATGGAAATGTCAGATGGCGCCAGGCAACACTAATTGTAACACTAAGCCAGAAATATATATAGCAATCCTTGTAGCATAATAATTAAAAACTTAGTGTTTGAAATGTTCGGAAAGGTAACTTCATTTTTTTTTAAACCAAAGTTAAGTTTTTACAAAACAATTTTGACAAATTTAGTAACATTTAATATATTTCTTTTGTGGTTTCAGATAATCAATGGCTTGGCTATGTATATTATATTTCTTATACAAATCGATTTGGGAAATACTTCAATCGGGGGAACTAATTCAACAGTAACCGCAAATAATACGCAATAGTTGGCTATAATTCGCGACACCTCCATACATCATTAAAAGTTGCTGCAACCTTCCCTTTTCAGTGAAGGCTTTCAACAAAGAGAAATCACCGAACAAGCTGACGTCGCTATGGTCCCAGGAATGAATGAAGGGAACAAGGATGATTTTTTTTGACGAAACAGTGAAATAAATTTCAATACATACAATTATGTGAATATTAACATAAATCCACATCTAATAAATCATATAATACTCTTATTATGGCAATAATGCATTTAGCACACTGGGCAACAGATTTTCTTCAAAACGTTTACAGAAAAACAGGACCTATAAATCGACTCTAGAAAAAACATAACACCGGATTGACCCAAAGAGCAACACTTCGGCCAAGGGCTGTCACCCCGGCACATAGTTGCCGCTACAACAACCATAACAATTTTTACGGCAATTTTCTTCCAGTCTTAAATTAGAATTCTTAAAGTTGCGTTGAATCTTTCGACATTTGGTCTAGATTTTGTTCAGAAATTTAAAAATAATTGGAGAATCTAACCATAAGTAATTTGGCGGAGAATGTCTTAAATGCACCGCCCGAAATTTGTTCCAATCGAATTTTTGTTTTTAAAACTGGAAATTTTATTTAAAATCAATTAACTGCCAGTTTTTATAAAACCATTTCGCCTAATAACTTATTCGTATTTAGAATTTAAATTTACATTTGCTCAATTGTTTAGTAAAATCCATTACAATATGTGTGGAAACTGACTGCCGAAATCCAATGAAAATAAACTACGACAAAACAAATTGCTTGTAGACGAAATAATCATCAAAGCAATTAAAATTTTCAATATTTACTAAAGGGTTTTCCAACAGGGACCAATTTCGTATCTTTATGCCAATGCACCCTAAAACATTTTTAATGATCCTACAGTGTCAAAACGTTAGTCGAAGTCAACATTTTCATCATGGTAAAGTCCACTTACGAGCAACGTTTGGAAATCATTAAAAATTGCTACCGAAATTCTGAGTCGGTGGCCCAGGCACAGTTTCACGAAAATCCAGAATTTCATCGAAAAATCATCTTCAGGGACGAAAGCTCGTTTCTGGCTGAGTGGTTTTGTCAATAAACAAAATATGTGTTATTGGACAGCAACAAACCCACATGTGCTTCAAGAGACACAATTGCATCCGCAAAAAATTACTGAGTGATTTTCATGCCGGAGCTGTGATTGGGCCGTATTTTTTCGTCGATATTAACAATCGCCATGTTACCGTCAATGGAGAGCGCTATCGTGTCTTGTTAGAAAATTATTTTTGGCCAGAATTGGATGAGCTTGACATCGATGATATGTGGTTTCAACAAGACGATGTCGCTAGCCACACAGCACGCGTTACAATCGAGTTACTGAAGGGCAAATTCGGTGAACGAGTTATCTCGAAAAATTGTCTGATCGAATGGTCACCTCGTTCATGGGATTTAACGGCATTGGATTTCTTTTTATGCGGTCACATCAAGTCATTGGTCTACGCCAACAAGCAAACAACTTTAGAGGATCTCAGGGACAACATCGAGCGCAAATTTGCCAACGTTGCGGTCGAAATGTGTGCAAGACTGTTAGAAACTAGGGCCCAAAGAATAGATCGCTAAATACGGGTTCGCGGTGGTCAGACCGAAATCGAATTTCATTCTTAAAATGTAACATTTGCACTACTACTGGAATAAATTTGAACTCTCTCTTAAATAATATGTGTTTTATTAAAATACAAAATTATTATGTCCTTAATGGAATACCCAGTATGTTCTGACCGTATTTGGTATCCCTAGGACCAATTCATAAAAAGTTATATCAAATAGGTACAGGGTGTCCGCCGGAAAGGTATACTACTTTGTTTTGCCGCCATTTTGGTAAACATTAGTCTTGACAGTTCATATTTGGCAGTCGTGAAGTAGAGACGTGACAAATTTATTATGGAAAAATATTCGATAAACTAACATGTTTTAATCGTTAAAACATTTTATCAAAACCAAACATCGATTACTGTGACGATTAGAAAGTTAACATTTTTTGGAGAAACAACGTGTCAACAAAACGCTCTATTTATCGTGTAGTGAATGATTTCGAAGAAAGAGGGTATGTAGCTGATAGGCCCAAGCATGGACCACAACGTACTGCAAGATCGACTGAAAACATTACTGCTGCTCAAAAAAGGGTTCAAAACAATCCATTAACCTCAATTCGACGCCGTGCTCAGAAGCTTTTGGTCTTCAAAGAACAACTTTGGCCACAATTTTGCACAAGGATTTGCATTGGTTTCCATTTAAGATTCAGTTGACTCGAGAGATTCTTCCACAAGACCATTTACGCCGCCGTACATATGCCAACAGGATGTTACAGCTCGTCAAGTTGTGTTTTTTTTCTCTGTCGATGCCAATGACACTTTCAGCGTACATGATACACCAAGCAGTAATTTTGATTAATATAAATAGTAATGGTCGATCTTGATAACACTGTGCGACAGCCACAATCGGTTTGGGATGAAACCACGGGGGAAAGTTATATCGGTCAAAAAAAGGTCATACGTGTCCCAGCGTTTCGTTGGGTCTCATCTAGGAATCGAGATATATCGATTTGAAGTTAGTAAGTATCGTATAGGGGAATTTGTCACGTTTTTGGCTCTTTTGTTTGACATAACTTGAGAACCACTCGTCCGATTTAGCTGAAATAAATTTTAAAAAACCAAGAATTACAATTCCCTTAATCTGTTCATATATTATTTTCCTTTACAAGTAATAGTTTCCAAGTTAAAAATAAGCGCATGAAGAAAATTTTTTTTTTTTTTTATTTTTTTTTTAAATACATTTATTTATAATTGCGAAACTGTTGCTTAGGTAGGAAAACGGTTTATGAACAGATTAGAGGAATTGTAATTCTTAATTTTTCTAAATTTGTTTCAGCTAAATCGGACGAGTGGTTCTCGAGTTATGTCAAACAAAAGAGCCTAAAACGTGACAAATTCCCCTATACGATACTTACTAACTTCAAATCGATATATCTCGATTCCTAGATGAGACCCAGCGAAACGCTGGAACACGTATGACTTTTTTTTTACCAATATAACTTTCCCCGGTGGTTTCATTCCAAACCGATCACTGACCCTTACCATTTGTCGCAGAGTGTAATTTTTTACCGAAAATTTTTCAGTATGTGGTTGGAAGTAAAATAAGCGTAAACGAAGTTCTTACGCGAACCCTATCTATTCACTAATATTTGTTTGTTACTTAAATTAAAAAAGAAAAAACAGAAAAAACTGACACATCCGACAATTTATAAGTACAATTTTCATAGTGGCCCTCCATTGCACATAAACACTACGGGTATTTGCATTTACACTATCTGGCTATTGTAAAAGATACAAGCACATGTACTAGATCTAACACAATCTAACCAAACTGTTGCGGTTAATTTAGAGTGTTATTATGTTTAGTTAGTCAACTGCAATCGAGCTAGACGGTTGTCTTAACGGAAACTGGACTAAAACAAAAACTGAGTGAAAGATAAAAAAAGACAAGAGGAGTTAAAATATCATTTTTTTGGGTACTGTTCTCCTATTTGCATAAGTTGTGGAAAAATTTCGAATATTCGGCTAATTAAAAACAATAAAAAAAAACATATCTCAAGGTGTACTAAATATTTACATAAGGTTCACATAGTTGCCACTAAGCCCAGAGAAACGTCGTTCAAAGCTGATTATTTTTAATTGTCTCTCCTCCATAAGCTGCAACCGGGGAACGAACCAGTGCAACGCATCGTACGCCACCAGCACCACCGCTGTCAACAAATGAAGACGATGATAAGATAAACTGTTGTCTGATAATAAACGCCGACAGACGAGAAATTGGAATGCATTTATCACATCTCAGTTCTCGTATTATCTCGTAATTGAGGTGCATCAAACCATTGGCATCACCATGGTTAAAGTGTTGTAAACGTTCCTAAAAGCGTAAACCGTGTTAATGATTCACAATCGGCCGTAACTGCCCGTGTTGTGCTTTTTTTAACGTTTTTTTCTCAGCGTTAAGTTTGTAACAGAAAACGGTGGAAACAAACATTTCAAATATCAATTCGGATACTTCACACCTCATTTCAACATCATCACACATCAAAATCCTCATCATTTACTATGGAGAGCTCCACATATACGGCGGGCTTGTGTCTGGAGTGGAAACATTTGAATTATTACGTACCGGCCAAGGAGGAAAACAATTATAGTTTTTGGCAATCTTGTCAAACTCAAAGGGAGTTGCAAATACTAAATGATGGTAAGTGAAAACTGATACGAAAGTTATAGTGAGAGTGAGTGTGGTATGGAAAAAAAGTAACACATTTAAATAAAGAAAACATAACAAAATGACAAAGTGTGGCTGGCTGACAAAGAGTAATAAATCGTCAAAAGTCTAGAGTCGCTTGAAATTTTCTGAGCGTATCTGAGTCGTTGGGCCGCCGTGGTGTGATGGTTAAATTGCAAGATTATCGTACATGGTTCAAATCCAGTTAAGACAAAATATTTCCAAAAGATCAAAGAATTAAAAAATGAAAGAAAACCTTAAATTGGTCAATGTTAACCCAATCCAAATCATTCTTTTACATGACCACGCGTGCTCATTTGATGCTTTAAGTTGTCGACATTCAAAAAACTTGTGTCAGTTGCTTTTCATTCTGAATTTTGGAAATAAAGGGTTTGCCAAAAGGACAGTTATGTGCGAAATAATAGGGACAGTAGTACTAAAGATTGAAAAAGCAAGTAAATTTTACATACTGCTCCTTGTTTTATATACCTAATTTTAAGTTTATACTATATTTAAACGGTTTTTGTCATATTTTAAGGACACTTCAGATTCTCCAACAACAAAAAGGAAAAAATATAAAAGTAAGACTAGATTACATTAACGAATGTTACAAAAACGTGTTTTAATAGCTTAATACTTAGTTGATGATCCCTTGTTGTTTAATACTGCTTGGCCCCACCTAGGCATGGAGTCGACTAAATTCTGGCAGATTATAACTGGTATAGCATACCAAGAATCCTGAATAAGTTGCCAAAGTCCATCAGAGTTGGACGGACATTTTCCTCTTATTGACGCTTTTACGAAATCCACAAATTTTCAATCGGATTTAGATCCGGGGACCACTCCAAGACAGTAATGTTATTGTCCTTAAACCACGTTTGTGTGTATTTTGCCGTGTGTTTGGGGTCCTTATCCTATCTATCCATCTTATTGGCATATTATCTTCAGCATACGGAGGAAACATACTATTTTGGAGAATTTCAACGTAATTGACAGCTTTCATGATGCCCTGTATACGATGCAAGGGGCCCACACCATTATGCGAAAACGATCCCCAAACCATGATGTTACCACCGCCATGTTTGACGGTTTTAATGGTGTACTTGGGGTTTGTCGCTGCATTAACTGGTCTTCTTACGTGATGTAAACCTCGATCTGAGTTGAACAAATTGATTTCTGTTTCATCAGACCAAAGAATATTACGCCATTTTTTCTTAGGCCAACAGACATTCTTTTCAGCTAATATCAACTTTAATGAATATTCTTTTTTGACAACATAGGCAATTTTCTGGCACTTCGAGCTCTTAAATTTTCAAGAATTAGTGTTTTTCGAATTGTTCAAGTATCAACATCAATATTTAAATCATTTTTGATTTGTTTGGAAGACGCAAATGGATTTTTTTACACATCGCACTATGTTTCGGCTGACTGCAGGTGTAATTTTTGGTTTTCTGCCACGTCTTTCTGGCTTGTCTACCCACTTTCGTTTTCTACCAGAGTTTTCGAAACTGCAAGCAATTCAGCCACTTTCCGATAAGAATTTCCTGAGTTGTACAATTTTTGGATATTTTTTCTTGTTACTGGGTCACAGTGCTTCGATCTACCCATATCTGCCTAGATAACAAGTTCAATAATAGCAATGAAATTAAAATGTTCAGCCTAAATTCTTGTTTTTACCTTTATATGAACAAATTACTACTTTTTATTCACTGTAGATATTAGTTTTCGTTGAATTTTCTAACTTATTTAAGCGAATCAACTTGCTGTACCTATTATTACGCACAAGCCAACGCAAGACTTTTTGAAACAATAATAACTTCTTATGAAATGTTAGCACATTTTTGGCAATTTCATAACGGGATTTGTTTATGCAGTGGGTAAACAATAAAAAATTGTTGTACACTATCGATCATACTCCCATTTTACTTGCATTCGCAGGCAAACTTGGTCTTACTAGTCACTGTCCTTATTATTTTGCACATAACTGTACAAATTTCGTATCTTTGTGTCAACGCACCTTCAAACATTTTTAATGATCTTTCAGTGTCAAAACATTTGTCAAAGTCAACATTTTCATCATGGGAAAGTTTACTTACGAGCAACGTTTGGAAATCATTAAAAATTACTACCGAAATTCTGAGTCGGTGGTCGCAACTTTAAGAGCGCTTACTCAAATTTTCGGCCGTAATAATAGTCCCACCCGACAGGCTGTACATGCTAAAGTGGATAAATTTGGATCCAAATTTTCACTTTTGGATGTTTCGGCGACATAGAGACGCCGTACCGCTCAAAGCGACAAAAATATCGCAGCCGTAAGTGTATCTCTTTAAAATGAGCCAAATCAGTCGATTCCACGTCGTTCTCAGGAATTTAACATGTCTCAAGCCACACTGTGGTGTATTTTGTAAAAAATCTTGGCCTTCATTCTTATAAGATCAAACTGACACAATAGCTAAAGCCACTTGATCATTGGAAACGCCAAATCTTCTGCGGTTGGGCTCTGGCAAAGTTTAACGAAAATCCAGAATTTCATCGAAAAGTCATCTTCAACGATGGAGCTCATTTCTGGCTTTCGGTTTTGTCAATAAATAAAATATGCGTTATTGGACTGCAACAAACCCACATGTGCTTCAAGAGACACAATTGCATCTGAAAAAAACTACTCTGTGGTGTGGTTTTCAGGCCAAAGATGTGATTGGGCCGTATTTTTTCGTCGACGCAAACAATCGCCATGTTACTGTCAATGGAGAGCGCTATGACACACATGACACGTTAAAACATTATTTTTGGCCAGAATTGGATGAGCTTGACATCTCCGATATGTAAATTCAACAAGACGGTGCCACTAGCCACACAGCACGAGTTACAGTCGATTTACTGAAAGGCAAATTCGGTGAACGTGTTTTCACGAGAAATGGCCCTGTCAAATGGCCACCTCGTTTATGCGATTTAACGCCATTGGATTTCTTTTTATGGGGCCACATCAAGTCATTGGTCTATGCCAACAACTTTAGACGAGCTCAAAAACAACATCCAACCCGAAATTGCCAAGGTTCCGATCGAAATGTGTACCAGAGTGCTGAAAAATTGGGTCCAAAGAATAGATCGCTGTACAGGGCTCGTGGTGGTCATATGTCGAGTTTCATTCTTAAAATTTAAGATTTTCACTTCACCTGTAATGAATTTAAACTCTTAATCTTAAATATTCTGTGTTTTCTTAATATATAAAATTGTTATGTCCTAAATGGAAAACCCTGTACATAAAGGGAGGTCAAACTAAAATACACGATGTTAATTGTATATAAAACAAAACAAAAAATCAGAGAATTATCCTAATATTTTTTGACAATGACAATTACAGGGTGGACAATTTAACATATTAAAATTGAATCGGCTGTGAAATAAAGTACTGATAGTCTTTAAAAATTTCTGGTTTTATTAGAAAGGTGAACTTTGTCATGAAATAATGGAATACAATATAATTTATATGACTACCACAACTAGCTCGGCAGTACCTCATCCGATCAACCCAATTTTTCAGTAAATTTTCGATTGTTTCGGGTCGAATCTCTTCAATGGCAACTAAGATTTCATGTTTTAACGCTTTAATTGTCTCTAGATGCTTTGCGTAACATTTATCCTTATTGGTTCGACACAGAAAATAATCCAAAGAGGCCAAATCACAGCTCCGAGGCAGCCAATTGACATCATAAGTTGGGTTGATTATTCGATTTGCAAAGCAGCAATATTGATGGTTGCGTTGGCTGTGTGACATGTAGCCCCGTCTTGTTGAAACTAAATGTCGTCTATGTCATTCTATTGTATTTTTGTAAACAACAATTCGTTGAGCTTGGCGCGGTAACGCTTGACATTGACGGAACGGTGAATCCTTGCTCATATTAAAAAAAATAGCCCAATGATGCCTCCAGCCCAAAATCCACACCAAACAGTGACACGTTGTGGATGCATTGGCTTCTCAAATGTTACGTGTGAGTTTTTGAACCCCCATATGCGACAATTTCGTAGTCCCGAGATAAAAATGAGCTTAAAATTCTTCATATTCAGCCAAACAATCCATGGGATGGTGTTCCATTATTAAATGACAAAATTCAACCTTTCCAATAAAACCACAAATTTGGAAAAAATATCAGTACTTTTTTTTAAAACAGTAGCTTCAAATTTAAAATTTTAAATGTCGACCAAATGAATGTCCATATTTTCAACGACTTTGACACATAATGGACGTTCAATGTCGTTAATTACCTGAATTATCTCATCGTTTAGCTCTTGAATTGTTCTTGGCTTATTGGTGTACACTTTTTCTTTAAAATATCCTAAAAGAGAGAAGTCCAATGGTGCCAAAATACATCGCCATTGAATTTCTCGCGGAAAAGAGCCATTGTTTTATTGGCTGTGTGGCAAATGGAACCACCCTGTTGAACATATCGTTCAGGTTCATATCCTTAATTTCTGGCCGCAAAAATTCCGTTATCATCTCGCAACAGCGAACAACATTCAAGGTAACTGCATGGCCAAACTCATTTTCGATGAAGTTCGGCTCACTGTCGGAATGAACTGGGCGAGCATACACAGGTGTTTTCTATTTCCTACAGACCCGGTTTGCTAAAATTTGCGCACAATTCTCCCGATTGTGGAAACATTTAGTCGATTATGCTGACCACAAAAATCACGAAATGCATTTTGATTGAACGCCCATTTTCGTAAAAGTCTTCAACAATCTAAACGCGATGCTCAATTTTGTACCTCTATGGTCGAACACTGAAACAAAGATATGTCAAATTAAGTTGGGCCAAAAACTTGACACTAAGGTGTGACTCACAATTGGCATGGTGCATTATGATGGGGCCACCCTTTGGTATCAAAACTTCTTAATTATCTATAAATTACCTATAGAGATTTTTATTTCATTTTACTTATATATTCTCAATCTAGCTTAATGAACTCCACATACCGTATCTTTGTCCATTAATTGTACAACCCGCCGTTGAAATTTTGGAAGTGTTGGCTTTGAACTCCATTCCAGATATGACGAAGTGTCGGTTATGGACTGCTGCTGCACTCCTATGATTTCATCGGCACAGTCTAGAGTATGAGTTTGTATGCGTGAATTGGCACTGCAGAAACTGTGCTATGCAACATTTGTGGTCTCTTATAGAATGACACAAGAGCTCTGCGAGGACAGTGTGATAAGTAGGGAAAAAATCCGTTAACTTACTAAAGCACATTCACTTTTTTTTTAAACGCGTCTGTTTCGAATAATGGAGCACAAAGTTCCAGATAACAAGTATTATAAAAATGTCATAGTTTTTATAAAAATATTCAAAAGTTCTATATCCTACAAAAAGTTGGGATTGGTCAGAAATCAACTCTGCCCATGTTTTAGAATAGACCTACAAAAGTCGCTGCAACTCTACAAGCTACAATCAAATTTTGCTCCCATTAAGCATAGTCGTTTTGTGCGACCTATTACCGACCCTCGATCAACTCGGTTCATTTTTTATACAGGGAGGGCCATTTAATATTTTGAAAAGGCTGTAAAAAAAGTACTGATAATTTTTTGAAATTTCTGTTTTTTTTTTGAATATATTACCTGATCAGTATTGAAATTACACCAATTTTCAGTTTTCACGCCTCTCGGCCCATAGTCTAAAATTTGAGGAGCGCTGTAATTTATATCGAAATTGTAACCGAAAGAAATACGGTTGAATGGAGCTTTTCTTGAAGAGCGGTATATATGTTTTCTTTTAACAGCGGCTAATCCATTACGAGTAGTACCAGTAATCCGTTGTGCAGTTGGAGTTCTTCTCGCTCCAAGCCGATGATCTCGTTTATCTGAATTTCGCTAAGCACGCATTTTCCCCATGAGATCTGCAAGCTCTTGATTTGCGAATTCCCGTCCAAAGGTATTTTAGGCTGGAGATTGGGGGAACTTCCCCAAGTAGATGGACCATTATGAGGCTGGTTGTTGTTGTTGTTGTTGTAACGGCACATAGTACCGGGGTGACAGCCCTTGGCCGAAGAATTCCTCCTTTGGGTCGATCCGGTGCTTAGAAAACATGTTTGCCGAGTCTGGAAGCATCGAGATTCCTATGATCGGGTTCAAGACAAATCGTCAATTAAGGCAAATCCAAGCGTTTCGACTCGAAACTTATCGGCGCAAAATGCAGTTAGCAGACGGTCAATACAACGTATAATTCATGATGACTTAAACTTGTTTCCGTACAAAGTCCAAATTACAAGCAATTTTAACCCTCTGGATTTGCCTTTTTGAATGGAATTTTGCCAAAAAATAATTGAAATGGCCAAAGAAGACAACAACTTGATAAAACTGCATGTTTATGTCTGATGTGTCCTATTTTGATCTAAACGGCAATGTAAACAAGCAAAACTACCGTATATGGAGTGAATCTAATGCACAAACACTCAATGAGACGGAACTGCACCCCGAAAGAGTTACTGTGTGGTGCGCAGTTTCAACAAGCTGTATTGTGGGGACATACTTCTTTGAAGAAAATGGAGTAACAGTGACTGTCTATGGGGATCGCTATTTAAAAATGTTGAAGGCGTTTTTTACCCAGAAAAGCGCCAAAGACGTATCCGATTTTACAGCTTTTGGTTCCAGCAAGATGTAGCAACTGCAAATAAAGCCAGGCCGGTTGTGGCAGAGCTCCAACGAAATTCCTCCAGAAATTCCACTTTCCGCTGGCCCCCAATGTCACCGGACCTGACTGCACTAGACTTTTTTTATGGAGTTAAGTCAAGCAAGAGGTATACAAAACGAAACCAAGGAATTTGACTGAATTGAAGCAGTCCATTAAAACAATATTTGAAGAGATCCCAACTTAAATCCTTCAGGCCTAAATGAATAATTTTCTGATAAGGTGTCGCATATGCGTGGATGAGCATGGAGGCCATTTAGGGTCTATAAACTTCAATAATAATTCAATAAAAAATAAAAGACAGTGATTAAAAAAAAGTTGTTTGAATTTCTTATTGTAGCACAATTAGTGCGCCACCCTGTACATAATATGAACAAAATGTCATTTGAAATAAATATCTACATTCCACCACCACTTAGCGAAAACATGCTTTACTTATTTTTATTCAAAAGTGGTACATATTTAGAGAATTTTATTAAAATCATGTCATGTAAATATCATGAATATGGTTGCGCTATCGGAATTGAACTTAGAAAAAACCATTCTGTAATCCACTTTTGCCATGTCTACAGTTTAGCCATTTAAGCCTGATTAAGAAACAAAAATAATACAAAAATTTAATTTTTCAAGTCAACTACCAGTTAGCTGTTCCGTTATGTATTAGCTAAGCTATCTTTATTTCAAAAATTTATTTTGTGTATTTGATTCAAATCGTACCATAAAAAGGAAAATTTTCTGTTACACGACGACAGCGCCATCTGTTGGGACTTAACTTAAGAGAAACCTTCTGCTAGCTAACATTTTGCTTAAGTTCGGTGTCAAGCGGTTTTCGAATTTTAGGAGCTCGCAGCTCCTAAAATTCGAAATTATTTTTATATATACATATTTTTGTTTATATTTTTATATATACATAGGTATATAGGATAGGCCACTTAAAATTTTTAAATTAAATCTGCTGAAAAAAAAGTACTGATAATTTTTTAAAATTTTTAGTTTTAAGGTTGAATATTGTCATTTAATATTGGAACACCATCCAATGCGCTTTAGCTTCTTCCAATGGGCTGAAGATTGTTTAACAGGAGATAAATAATTTTAACGAAAAATCATGTTTTTAGATGAAGCTTATTTTCATTTCGGTGGCTATGTCAATAAGCAAAATTGCCGCATATGTGACGCGCAAAATAGAAAAGGGACCTAAGGTTAAAAACCAGTTTTGTTCAGAAGAGCCAATTTAAAGATTAGGTCCCTTAATTATTGTGCTTAGAATCGTCGACTTCACTTTCATAAAACACGCATATCTCTGGGAGGGAACACTTTTGGGGCATGGGATCGGTCTCATTCGGTGCTCAGATGTTGTCCACATCAAAAAAAAGTGAAAAGTTGATGAAAAGTTTTGTCAGGAGAGCCATTTTAAAGATTAGGTCCCTTTACATTTGCGCTTAGAATCGTCGACTTCACTTTCACGCGCATATCTCTGGGGGGAACACTTTTGGTGCATGGGATCGGTCTCATTCGATGCTCAGATGTTGTCCACATCAAAAAAAAAAAGATTTTTTTTACCCTTTCTCTATGCGCTGTCACATATGGAGTTCAGAGAACCCACACGTGAGTATAGAGAAGCCAATGCATCCAAAACGACTCAATGTTTGGTGTGGATTTAGGGCACATCATAACCATTTTTCTTCGGAAATGAGCAAGAAGCCACCGTTACCGTCAACGGTGAGCGTTGCCACACCATGCTCAACGAATTTTTGTTTCCAAAAATTTAAGAGAATGACATGGACGACATTTCTCTTCAAGAAGAAGGGCCACGTGTATCACAGTCAACGCAACTATCGATATTTTAGGGTTGCTATATATATTTCTGGCCTAGGCAACGCTTAGTGTTGCCTGGCGCCATCTGACATTTCCATTGTAAAGTTTGACATTTTTTTAGCATAAACGTACTCAGAACGTTTTGACGTACGACCATCATTTGTGTTGTTTACAGTGACTTGAAAAGATAAATTTTTCGTGCGATCAAGAGCGCATCGATGAAATTAAAGCTTTGTATGGCGTTGAAGCACCATTCTATAGCACTGTGAAAAACTGGTTTAATGAATTCAATCGTGGCCGGCGCTCGCTCAAAGAAGGTGGTGAAGGTCGTCCAAAAACGGCAGTTGTGCCAGAGAACACTGATGCAGTGAGTGAACTGATAATGCAAGATCTTCATGTGACATACAGTGAGATAGAGGCATCCTTGGACATTTCTTCTACCAGAATATATTCGATATTGCAAGAACACATGGCCCTGACTTGGCAGGGTTGTAGGGCTTCTTTTTATTCCTGCACTTCAAGAAATAAATACGTGTTCAACGATTTTCGTCGCATGAAGATGCTGTTAAAGCGTTCAAAAACCATGTTTTGGAGGTGTCTCAATCGGAGTGAAAAAAGTGATTCGACAATTGGCCAGAAAATGCTGTTGAAGCGTTCAAAAACCATGTTTTGGAGGTGTCTTAATCGGAGTGGAAAAAGTGCTTCGATTTTGGTCTGGCGGCATCATTGGGCCATTTTTCTTCGAAAATGAGCAGAAGCCGCCGTTAGTGTCAACGGTGAGCGTTGCCGCGCCATGCTCAATGAAGTTTTGTTTCCAAAAATTCAAGAGAGAGACATGGACGATATTTGGTTTCAACAAAACAGGGCCACATGTCACACAGCCAACACAACCATTGATATTTTACTCACTGTTTTTGAAAATCGTTTAATAAGCCGAAATTGTAATGTCAATTGGCCACCTCGGAGCTGTGATTTAAGTCCTTTGGATTATCTTCTGTGGGGAGGCATTTAGAGCGTTGAAACATAAAATTGAAGTTGCCATTGAAGATATTCTACACGAAACAATTCTCGTAGTAATTTAAATTGTCAATTTTGAAATTTGACAATGGCGTTTGTTGAAGTTTGTAAAGGAGAAATTCTTTATCGGAGCTGTGATTTGAGTCCTTTGGATTATCTTCTGTGGGGAGCCATTAAGGATAAATGTTACCCAATGCATTCAGATATAATTAAAGCGTTGAAACATGAAATTGAAGTTTCTATTGAAGAGATTCGACAAGAAACAATCGGAAATGTACTAAAAAAGTAGGTTGATCGTATGATGTACTGCCGAGCCAGTTGTGGTAGTTACATGAATGATAATGCGCTCCATTATAAAATGAAAAAGTTCAACCTATTCAATAAAAATAGAAATTTTAATAAATTGTCAGCTCTTCTTTAAAATTAAAATTTTTAAATAGCATACCCTGTATTAAGATAAGAGATACTGCCATAGAGAGCTATCACACATTCGGGGTTCAAAGCAGTCTGCAAATAAATTAATTGAAAATTTAATAGTTTAAATCAGTTCTCAAAATAAATATTGAGTGATGATACACAAATATCACATTCTTTTTTTTAAATCAGAATGTGGTATGATAACCCATTCTGGCAAAGACCACCTCAAGGTGTTTTTTTAATTATCATACCGGCCACATAGAATTGCTTATACGTCAAACCCCACAAGGCGATTATAGGTATTTTTGTCAATGTGACGTATTATACTATCAGTTATTTGATCATAGAACATATATGTAGGTATGAATGTATCGTATGCCAGACTGTATGCACCTGCACGTCGCCAGATTGTGTCACAGTGACACAGATCTCAAAGAGATAACTAGATAGAAGTAAGTCATTAAGGGAAAAACTTAGATTATTTTAGACAGGAGGTAAGCAGATAAGCAGATCGTCTTCTCTACGAAACTTCAAGTATTTCCGTATCAGTGGTAATTAATTTCAATATTTTAACATGCAACATTTTAAAACTATTACCGACCTTTGCGGTTTATCAGATACTCGTACATACCAGCTCCTTGTATTTAAATGTTTACAATCTTCCTCCCACTCTCGCACTTTAGTTGTCGACTCATCCACCTACGAGTACATATGTTAACAAGTATATTTTGTGTCTCTTACAGTTAGCGGTCATATGAAAACCGGCGATTTGGTGGCAATATTGGGATGCAGTGGAGCCGGTAAAACCACACTTCTCGCGGCTATATCACAACGTTTACGCGGTAATTTGACCGGTGAGGTGGTGGTAAACGGCGTTGCCATGGAACGTTCGGAGATGATACGCATCTCTAGTTTTCTACCGCAATTCGAAATTCATGTGCAAACATTTACCGCCTACGAACACCTGTATTTCATGGTAGGCATCTATACACCCGCATGTGTGTTCCTCGTCCAAGTGGCACAGTTAATACGGGCCGCTCAATTGGATTATTTTGCCATTTCCCCATTTGATTTTTGTTTGTTTGTTTTCTATGTCTTTCGTTTTAGTCCCATTTCAAAATGCATCGCAAAACAACGAAGGCGGAAAAACACCAAAGGGTTGAAGACCTTCTGTTGGCGGTGGGCTTGAGAAATGTGGCCCACACCCGTATACAGCAATTGTCAGGTGGCGAGCGCAAGAGGCTCAGTTTAGCGGAAGAGGTAAGCAGGGCCCACTGTACATTTGGAAAATATTTTATTTCCGTTTTCAATATTGTATAACTGTTTTTTTCCAGCTCATCACCGATCCCCCCTTTATATTTTGCGATGAACCCACCACCGGTCTTGATAGTTATAATGCTTTTACTGTGATCAAAACATTGCGTCACCTCTGTACGCGTCATCGGATTTTGAATAAATCCCTAACCTCCTTATATGGCGAAGACTCATTTTCTTCGCCCAGCGGCGAGAGCAGTCCCAGTAGTTCCATAGATATGGAAATTTTAGATTCAGATTTGCCCAGTCTGAAGGCCTTGAACAATAGTCCGAATGGCCGCTACAAAAAGGCGATTATCTGTTCGATCCACCAACCCACCTCCGATATATTTGAGCTGTTTACGCACATCGTTCTAATGGATGCGGGTAAAATTATCTATCAGGGTCGCACCGATGAGGCAATGGATTTCTTTACAAGGTGAGTGTTTTGCAATAAAGCATTTAGCGCAGGTGCACCCTATAACTTTCGCAGGTGAATTTGGACTATAGCGGTCTATAGTTCATTTAGAAGTCACATAAAAAGTCTGACCTTGCTCAAACTCCAGACAGAGGGGCAAAATCTTCAGAACAGCATAGTTGTGTATAATATATAGGGTGATCCATCTAGAGGTATTTTTCCAGAACAAAAATAAATATAAAAATTCAAATTAAGTGTGGAATCTTTATTGGTAATTTGAAAGGACATTTCAGGGCATTTATTTTTTTGAATATAATTTCCTTCAAAAGTTGACCGCAACTGCGCCTGAGGGTTTCCATTCTGAGGGTCCAATTTTAAAAGACTCGTTCGAGCAATTCGGCACGCGTAATGTTGGCTTTCAAAGCCGGAATCGTCAGCATAGACTTTGGAATTTACGTAACCCCAATGAATAATGTCAAAGGTGTGATATCACTCGATCTAGGCGGCCAAGTTACCTGTCCAAAACGTGAAATTAGCTGCTTTTCGAAATGACCTCTCAATAGATCCATTGTTTGAGCAGTTGTACGGCAAGTGGCACCGTCCTCTTGAAACTAAGTGTCGTCAAGATGACGGGCTTCAATTTCAGGTAGCATAAAGATCGATATCATAGGGCGATAGCGAGCACCATTCACGGCTACGTTCCGGCCATCATCATTTTTGAAAAAATATACTTATACACCAATGATTCCACCAGCTTATAAACCGCACCAAACCATGGTTTTCTCAGGATATAATGGCACCTATTGAACCTTATTTTGTTGCTCTTTAGCCCAAATGCGGCAATTTTGTTTATTGACATTGCCGTTGAGCCAGAAATGGGCCATCCCGTTTCTCACCGAACGCTCATTTCCATAATACAGTTGCCAACATATGAAGGTAATTACTTTTAAAAAATAAATGCCATAAAATGTCCTTTCAAATTACCACACTTGATTTGAATTTTTATATTTTTTTTGTTCTGAAAAAATACCTCTAGATGGATCACCCTATATATATACATATTGTCGTTCCAGCCCGAATTCAGCTTTTTACAATAATTTTTTCTAACGTTGTTCAAAAATAACGTGGGCAACTTCATTTCTAGGTGATATTGTCAGTTAAGAGTTTGTGTGTATTTCGTGCGTTTGAAATGGGTGGTCCAAACATAATGCACGATGTTAATTGCGAATCACATCTTAATGTCAAGTTTTTGTCCAACTTAATTTGACATTTTTTTGTTTCATCGTTTGACAAATTCAACCTTGGAGAGATACACAATTGAACAGCACGTTAAGTTTTTAAGCCTTTTTTAGGAAATGGGCGTTCAAATCAAAATGCTCTTCGTACACTTTGTGAATTTTTTGGTCATCATAATCCACCAAATGTGTCCACAATCGGGAGAATTGTGCTCAAATTTGGCCAAACCGGGTGTGTAGGAAATGTGAGGGCACCTGTGCATGTTCGTCCAGTTCGTTTTGTCATCCAGCGTACTTCTTCGAAAATAAGGTCGGCCAAGCAGTTACCTTGAATGGTGTTCGCTATAGCGAGACAATAACGGACTTCTTGTGGCCAAAAATTGGAGATATGTTCCTGGACGATATGTGGTTCCAACAGGATGGAGCCACTTACAACTGAGCCAAAGAAACAATGGCTCTTTTGCGCGAGAAACGATCTTGTGATTTTACACCGTTGGACGTCTTGCTATAGAAATATTTAAAAGAAAAATTGTACGTCAATAAGCCAAGAACAATTCAAGAGACGTGAAAGTTCGGCACATTAACGGCATTGAGCCTCTATTATTGATCCTCACAGTCATTGGAAAAATGGACCACCGGATAGAGGTACGCCACCGAACCATGGCGAGCATTTGGCCGATATTTTGTTTCACATACAATTGTTATATGAGGCTGCTATATATATTTCTGGCCTAATAATGAAAATGCGAATATTTATCATCAAAAATCGTTTTATTATTTTTCAAAGTATTCTCCAGCATGATTTAAACACTTTTGCTTCAATTGACACACCTCCAAAACATGGTTTTTGAACGCTTCAACAGCATCTTCTGGCGACGAAAATCTTTGACCACGCATTTTTTTCTTGATGTTCGGGAATAAAAAGAAGTCATTGGGTGCCAAGTCAGGGCTGTACGGGGATGACCAATCAATTCGACGTTTTGGTCGGTCAAAAAGGCGCTGGTTTGAGCCGATGCGTGAGAGCTCGCATTGTCATGGTGCACAATGATTCGTCTTCTCTTGTTCGTTTTTCGAATTTCAACGGACTTCAGTCAAACAGATTGTGGTGTACCACTCAGAACTGACCGTCCCACGTTGATCAAGCGTAACAGTTGCCAAAGAAACAGGCGACCATTTGCTTTGAAGTGCTTCTTCCGCGAACAACTTGAGTTGGATTTGGCTAGACTTCGAAGGACCACACGGTCGATTGCTGTTTTGTTTCGGTCTCATACGCATAGATCCATGATTCGTTACCTGTGACGATCTTATAAACGTATTTTGAAGCACCGTGATCGTATTTTTGTCAAAATTTCTTTGCACCAATCGACACGAGCCTTTTTTTGAGCGATTGTCAAATTGTGCGGGATCCAACGAGAACAAGCCTTTTTTACGGCCAGGTGTTCATGCAATATCGAATGTATGCTGGTGGAAGATAGAGGCATCTCACGGTATGTCACATGACGATCTTGCATTATCAGTTCACGCACGACATCAATGTTCTCTGGCCCAACGGTCGTTTTTGGACGACCTTCGTCTTTGAGCGAGCGTCGGCCACGATTGAATTTATTAAACCAGTTTTTCAATGCTATTGGATGGTGCTTTATCGCCATACAAAGATTTAAGTTCATCGATGCATTCTTGTCGTGATAATCCACGTCGAAAGTTGTGAAAAATGTTCACGAGTTAATTCCATTTTTTTGCCAAATTGATTTTTCAAGTCACTGTAAACAACACAAATAATGGACGTACGTCAAAACGTTCTGAGTACGATTATGCTAAAAAATGTCAAACTTTCCATTGAAAATGTCAGATGGCGACGACAACACTTAGTGCTGTCTAGGCCAGAAATATATATAGCAAACCTCGTATATCCTTCTATAAAAACAAAAAATATTAAGACAATTCTCGGAAAAGTTTTTGTTTTATTTACAATTAACATCGTGCGTTTTATGTTTAGCTCGTTTGTTTTATTTCGGTCTGTTGCTTTTACACATTGAACAGGGATTAGCCGGCTCAAGACCTCTTGCTTCTATATAAAAACAAGTTTTTAACAAAATCTCAAAGTGACATTGATTTTCGTAGCTGCACACTGCTTTTATCATGATTTCAGGTCCGTGACAACCCTCTTAAGAAAGCTTTGCTGCAATTGTTGAAAGTAAAACCGAACTCTATAAGGCCAGGCTCTTCCCAAATGAATGAGATCTACTGTTGTAAACCTTACTTTACAAGTTTTCTTCACACAATTTCCCTCGAAAATACAACTCACTCTTGCCACCTCTACAGAGACTCCACATCGAGAGCCAGCCTTTAGCATTACGATTCTGTACAGTAATGCAGTCCATGTTCTTTCCTGAATTATTTCGTTAACAGTGAAGGACTATCGAGAAGTCAGACAATGAACGTTTGTTTTGACAGAAATGCCTGTAAACTCTAAATGACAATAAGTCCTATACAGAAAAAATAAGAATCGCTGTAGTAAGAAATCACAGCTGCCATCTGTTGATAATAGCTTGTCTGATTTTTTTTTAACAGACTTGATTGCTACCCCCATACATTCCATGTATGGGTCTTTAGAGTCAAGCTCAGGCAAAATAGGTCTGTACTGCACAGAATGCTGTAACAGGAAAGCAAGTTCCCACCTCATCTTCTGGTGCGATCTGGTGTTTTTTGTTTTCATTTTTTGTCTACTGGCTTAATTGTCTTTGCTGATTGATTTTAGTGGTCACAGTCCTATTTTTTTTGCTTCTAAAGGGTGGTTAAATTTTAAGGGCCGATCATCCACTGTTGCCATTTCTGGCCACCATTCTGACCACTGATGGCGTTTGGAATAGTCAAGAGGCTTTAGTTCTTGAGTCAATTGCACCTTGTAAGCGCGTAAATGCAAGTCTTTATGCAAAATGTTCATCAACGACGAGCGTGAGAGGTGCAATTGTTGGGCACGACGTCTAGTTGAGGTGGATGGCTCCTCAGCCACACTATCGCGAACAGCAGCAATATTTTTTTGCAGTACGAGCTGTACGAGCATGTACTGATGTTTTCACATCTTCTACAGGCCCGGGTTGCTTAAATTTAAGAACGATTATTCCGATTGTACGCACATTTGGACGATTAAATTGACGGAAAAAATTACAAAGTGCATTTTGATTTGAACGTCCATTTTCATAATAAGCCTGAATAACTTTAACGCGTTGCTCGCTTGTGTATTTTACATGGTTCAAATTGAGTTAGTCTGAAATTGAGAAATATAAAATGAAATACAGAAAAAAAACGTGACGTTTAGATGTGGATCACATTCAACATCGGCCCTTAAAATTTAACCACCCTTTACTACAAATTGTACTTCTTCTACAAATTATTAACTAACTCATTCCTCCTCTCTTATACCATTTTAGATTAGGTTACGCCTTTCCTCACAATTGTAATCCTGCTGATTTCTATCTGAAAACAATATCCGATAGCCATACTAATCGTACAGATGGCGCCCTTATCAAAGCCAAATACAGTGTCCAGACACTGGGTCTGTACAACAACAGTTGGTTACTGCCAAAACCCTACAGTGGAGATTATTTGACCAATATGAAGAATTTGTAAGTATCCTGTAAGAAATTTAAACAATAAATTTAGAAAATTTCCAGTAAACGACGTTTTTCGTTTTCTTTTGCAGCAAAAAGATCTGGTGGCCATTTCAGGTGTATTTGCTACTCAAGAGATTCGTTACCGATGACAGTCGGAACTTAAAACAGGGCCTTATAGCCATGGGATTTTTTATGGTAAGTATGTCAACAACATTTTTAAAGTTTCGGAAACTCCTAACGGTTTTGGACATTCTTGCAGATCACTTCGGTTACTTTGGCCATTATGTACTCGGGTGTGGTTGATTTGTCCCAGACTTCCATACAGGATATCGGTGGTTCCATGTTTATGCTGAGCAGTGAAATGATCTTTACCTTCTCCTATGGTGTCACTTATGTCTTTCCGGCCGCATTGCCCATTATGCGCAGAGAGGTGGGCGAAGGCACCTATAGTTTGTCAGCCTATTATGTGGCCGTAGTGCTGTCCTTTATACCCATGTCATTTTTTAAAAGCTACGTGTTTTTTGCCGTCATCTATAGTTCGATCTATTACGAACGTGGCTTTATGCTGTTTCTAACGATGGGCCTAATCTTGAGTCTGTCGGCGGTAGCCGCTACCGGCTATGGCTTGTTCCTGTCCACCCTGTTTGAAACGGAAAAAATGGCCTCGGAATGTGCAGCACCTTTTGATTTGCTATTTCTAATATTCGGTGGTGCCTATTATAATGTGGACTCGATACCGTTTCTAAAATACTTTTCATTGTTTTTCTATTCCAATGAGGCTTTAATGTACAACTTTTGGATTGATGTGGACAATATAGGTGAGTGCATAAAGCCAGATTTTTTTAAAATATATTGCAAATGGTATCTTCTGTTCTTTCATTTGTCACAGATTGTCCCACAAATGAGGACCATCCTTGCGTGAAGAATGGCTATGAGGTTTTGAAGCGAGGTTCTTTTCGCACCTCGGACAATACGTACTGGGTGGATTGTTTGGGTCTGATATTTGTTGCTGTAGTTTTTAATTTGATAGCCTATTGTTGCGTTCGTAAATATGTTCGTCGTACTGGCTTTTATTAGTTGGAAATTATATCAATTTTAACTATTTTTATACTGCACATAAATACGATGTGTTCGTTTTTTTTTTGTTAAAAGAATCAATGAATAAATCTTTTTGTTAATTTTTTTTTTTAATTTTTAACAGGGATTAATTGAAGTATTAAAACAATTTTAGAAACCGGCTAAATATATATCGCTTTTTTATTTATACACAAGAGAGAATTGTTGGTTTAATATTTCCTACCACCGTAGGATTAAAAATGTATTACATTTTTATTCCGTTAGTAATACCTCGAAATCTTGATCTTGAGACCTAAAATATTATTTATATATATAGGGTGATCCAAGTAGAGATACTTTTTCCAATAGCCTTTTTTTGACAGATCACGTGTGAGTCGTGTCATGTTATTTTTGTTTAGTATTGTTTGTCATTTTGTCATGGAAAGACTTACACCTAAACAACGTTTACAAATCGTTCAACTTTATTACGAAAATTAACGTTCTGTGAGGAATGTGTTTCGTTCGTTTCGAGCCAAATTTTGTTTAGCGATGAGGCCCATTTCTGGCTCAATGGGTATGTAAACAAGCAAAATTGCCGCATTTGGGAAGAAGTGCGACCAGAAGAGGTTCAAGAGCTGCTACTTCATCCAGAAAAAGCAACGGTTTGGTATGGTTTGTGGGCCGATGGAATCATCGGTCCATATTTCTTCAAAAATGATGCCATGACCGTTGATGGCGACCGTTATAGTGCCATGATAACCGACAATTTGATGCCTGAAATTGAAGCTCGTGATCTCGGTGAAATTTGGTTTCAACAAGACGGCGCCACTTCCCACACATCGCATCCATAAATGGATTTATTGAGAGAACACTTCGGTGAGCAGATAATTTCACGTTTTGGGCCGGTCGATTGGCTACCAAGATCGTGTAATATCACACCGTTAGACTTTTTCCTGTAGGGATATGTAAAGTCAAAAGTCTATGCGTACAAACCCGCTTTGATTCAGGGCTTGGAGCAAAACATCACGCGTGCCATTCGCCAGTTACCAGTCGACATGCTCGAACGAATCAACAAAACTTGGACTCAACGGATGGACCATCTGAGACGTAGCCGCGGCCAACATTTGATAAACATAATCTTCAAAAATAAATGCCAAATAATGTTCTTCCAAATGATAATAAACATTCCCCATTTAATTTGAATTTTCTTTGTTTTTGTTCTTTAAAAAAGTAGGGAGCCTCGAAATGGAACACCCATTATTATTGGTCGCCGTCCGTGTGTCTGTTAAACGCTAGCAAACGAAGACAGCAAAGCCCTTACATTTTGCATGATGATTGCTTTTGGTTAAACCCTGACTGGGGTTGTAAATGTGCGGAACCGGCCTCGAGATAAAAGTGTATCCCTTTGAGGGTTAAGGGTACCACGGAAAAACGTACATTTTTTGGAGAATTTTCTCAACAAATCATAACTTTTTGTGGATGAACTATGTTAAATGGGCTCTGATATTTGAGATGTACCAAGTGCCTCATAGTTAAGCAAAGTTGTTGGACGTTTTGGCTCATTTGGTCCAAAAAACGGGGCGTATGTTTAAAACGAGAAATCAATAGTCCATTGGTACTCAAATTAAAGGTTTTACCACGAATCTTAACGGTTTTATTTCAAAGAATTGTCTCAGATTGGGATTGGGCTCATTGACCGAAGGGGTCCAAAAACATCCCTTATGGTCGAAAGAAGGGACCACCGGTAAATATAAGCAGACAAATATTTTGCTTAAAGATTGGAATAGGTAACTGGATGCTTTGGGAGAAATCATTAATGAAAATGCGTCTAGGGTACCGGTCTTGGCCATTGTTTTGCTTTCAACAATTATGGAGTTTCCAAAAATCTAATTACTGTTTTAGATTTGTTAGACTTATGAGCAAATTCGTTATTTACGGCGAGCACAAAAATTTAAAAAATGGAACTTTTAAAAAAAAAATATAAAATTTCTTTTAAAAAATATATAAAACTTCTTTTAAAAATATAAAATTTTTTTAAGGAAAATATATAAATTTTTTTAAATAAATCAATGTCACTTTGCCATTTTGTTAAAAACTTGTCTTCTTTTTAAATATACGAGGGCGGTTCGGAAACTTCTTAGCCTAGCACAAACAGCGCGGTATAAACAGAAAAAAGTTAAGTGCTTTGGAAACTTCCATCTCTGCTATGAACACATGTTAAATATTGTTTCGATCTGTCAACTCCTTCATATAGAAACAGGTGTTCACAAAAGACGCATACGGGATTTTTTTACAATGGAAAAATTAGAAATGCGTGGTGTCATTAAATATTTACATAAAAAAGTTTATCGGGACAAGAAATTCATAATGATATGGTGAATGTGTTAGGTGAAAGTGCTCTCTCATATGCAACAGTAACAAATTGGGTTGTTGAATTTAAACGTGGTCGTACAAGCATTGAAGATGAACCGCGTAGTGGACGTCCAAAAACAGCAACAACAGAAATTGTAGCCAAAGTGCATGATATGATATTAAATGATCGACGAATAAAAGTGCGTGAAATAGCTAATATCATGGGCATCTCAAATGATCGAGTCCATTTAATTTTGCATGAAGAACTACAGATGAAAAAGCTTTCTGCAAGATGGGTGCCGTAGTCGACCAAAAACCCATAAGAATGAACATTTCTCAAGCTTGTTTGGATCGTTTTCAGCGAAATAAAATGGATTTTAAGCGTCGTTTCATAACTGTTGATGAGACATGGATCCACCACTATACTCCAGAGACAAAGAACAATCCAAACAATGGACTGAAGCTGGAGGAAGTGCCCCAAAGAAGGCAAAAACAATTCAATCGGCTGGTAAGGTTATGGCAACGGTTTTTTGGGACTTATAAGTTATTTTATTGATTGAGTATCTGCAAAAGGGTAAAACAATAAATTCAGAGCACTATTGCAACCGTTCAGATCAATTAAATGTACAAATTCGAGAAAAACGTCCTGGCTTACAAAACAAAAAAATAATTTTTCATCAAGACAACGCACCAGCGCACAAGAGTGTTTTAACAATGGCTAAAATCAACGAATTAAAGTACGAGTTGCTTGACCACCCACCTTATTCTCCTGATTTAGCTCCCAGTGAATTTACCTCAAATTCTTCATTTGAGGTAAAAAGCAACTACAGTTGTAAACCACTATTTTGAAGACCTTGAGGAAAACTATTTTAATCAAGGGATAGAATTGCTAGATAAGCTTTGGACTAAGTGTATTGAAGTTTCAGGAAATTATATTGAAAAATAAAAATATTTTTGAAAAACTAACTATTCTCTTTCATTGATAGGCTAAGAACTTTCCGAACCGCCCCCGTAGAAGCAAGAGGTCTTGAGCCGGTTTTAATCCCTGTTCAATGTGTAAAAGCAACTGACCGAAATAAAACAAACGAGCTAAACAAAAAATATATATAATTTTTTTTTTTAAAAATGACGAATAATTTATTACCAGTAACTTAACAATGGCGGTCATAAAAACCGATATACTCTTTTGGATTTGTAATTTGTATGTTCAAATTTGGGAAAATTTAAAAAAATCCAACACATAGCATTAAGAAAAATTTAAATTAAAAAAAAAATATTTTTTTTTAAAAAAATTCTGGTTAAATTTAACTACTTCACATAGATCGCAGTGTTCTCTTTTATATGACCCATATTTCGTACAAATCGGCCAACCTGTTCCAGAACAGCAAGATATTTGGTTTAATATAAATATTTCAACCAGACTTATTTTTCAAACAAAAAATCATACATGACACACCCCGCATTGTAAAAACATATCGACATAAAACAGGTCTCATCGGCCAGTTCGTATTAGGTACATCTGCACGAGAAGGGATAACAACTTAAAAAGTACAATCCCCCGTTCGGCAAAAAAAATAATTTTTTTTCTAGAAAATTATTTTTGACTTGACATCGCTGATATGTGATTTAAACACGATGGTGCCACTAGCCACACAAAACGCGTAGCGTTCCATTAATATATAAAATAATTATGTCCTTTATGGAAAACCCTATATTTAGGTACGGTCCAGTATTCAGTGTTACCGCTGAAAATTTTTAAATAGTATCACAAAAAAGGTATTTCGTTAAAAGGGGGCATTTGATTTTTGAAAAAGTTGCACAGAGAGTGAAATAGTTTTTCCAGTGTTTATTTCAAGAAAACTTGCAAACCGAGCAAATAATAAAAAAAATGTTTTGAATGAATTTCTTAGGCTGGATTGCAATTATCAAACTCTTTAGGTTTTGTATGTGGCTTCCTGGGTAACTCGGGCATAAATGTAATTAGGACAAAAAGCAAATCATTTTTTTAAACTATGCGGAGTTAACATTGCACTTTTTAGCTTCTAAAGTGATAATGATACAAATTGGAAGGGAATTGGTGTGACGCCCATATAAATACATGGGTCAAAAAGGCGCAACTTCACCAAGGTTAGCAACTGATCCCTCATACTTTGATAAAGAAAAATACTCAAATATAACTTCTGAATGACAAGATTGGAATTCGAAACAATTCCAATGGGGTTTGTCTTTGGCTTAATATAAAGCAATTACCATTATTACGGTTGTCGTTCTCCAAGTGTTCATTTCGTCGTAATCCTTAAAACAAAATCTTAGTTGTATTTCGAGAACGACAACTAGAGGGTGGGCGATTTAAAAGTTTAAATTTGAATCGGCTATAAAAAATAATTATAATTTTTCAAATTTCTGGCTTTATTAGAAAAGTTTAACATTTAACATTTTATAATTTAACACTATATCTTTTATACGACTACCACAACAGGCTCGGCAGTAACTAGTCCAATCTACCGTATTTTTTAGTACATTTTCTAGTGTTTCGGGTCGAATTTCTTCAATGGAAACTTCGATTTCATGTTTCAACGCTTCAATTGCCTGTGGATGCTTGCGTAACACTTACCCTTAATGGTTCTCCACAGAAAATGATCCAAAGGGCTCAAATCCCAGCTCCGAGGTGGTCAATTGACATCACAATTTCGGCTGATTAATCGATTTTCAGTGCGTAAAATATCGATTATTGCGTTGGCAGAGTGACATGTGGCCCCATCTTGTAAAAACAAAATGTCGTCCACGCCCATCTCTTGTATTTTTGGAAGCAAAAATTCGTTAGATGCCGCTAGCGCAAAATCTACACCAAAAAGTGACTGGTTGTAGATGCATTGGCTTCTCAATAGTCACGTAAGGGTTCTCTGAACCCCATATGAATCATAAAACGCGCATATCTCTGGGAGGGAACACTTTTGGGGCATGGAATCGGTCTCATTCAATGCTCAGATGTTGTCCTCATCAAAAAAAAGTGAAAATTGATTTTTTACCCTTAGGTCCCTTTTTCTATGCGCTGTCACATATGAGGAAATTTTGCTTATTGACATAGTCACCGATATGAAAATGATCTTCACCTGAAAACATGTTTTTCGGTAAAATTCTTCATCTCCTGCCAAACAATCTTTAGTCCATTGGGCAAAGTCAAAACGCATCGGATGGTGTTTCAGTATAAAACGACAAAGTTCAACCTTTCCAATAAAACCAGAAATGCGCTATTTTTATTCTGTTAAACCGTAAGCTCACATATCGCCGTTTGTGAACGACTTTTTAGGCTGTTCCTTTGTTGAATTTGAACACCTTCAGTTGCTATACCTTTTTGACAAGATATACAAAGTCCAATATCCTAGCAATTTCGTTTGTCTAACAACGCTCATGAATCGATCATTCCTCGTAAGAGTAGCCCGACTATTATACATTTTGCCAAGCAGTTTACAAACGTTTAACGTGTCTTCCATGACATTTCGTTAAATTTAATTTTCGTTCAAGTACAGAGTAATGTTTTTCTTTATAAGTTTATGTTTTCCTTAGTTTCTTGATTATCACTTATATGCTTCTTTCATTAGTTTTTTTCTCTTTTATTATGAAAATTTAGGATTATTTTAATTTAAATTTTTTTTATTTTACGAGGGCGACCGCAAAAGAAACTGGCCTAACATAAAAAGAACCGTTTTTTTGAATTATTATTATTTATTTTTCAACATAATCTCCTTCCAACTCAATACACTTCATCAAACGTTTTTCAAGTTTTTTAATTCCATCCGAAAAATAAGATTTTTCAAGACCTTCAAAATATGCCTCAGTTTCAGCAATAACCTCGCTATTGGACGAAATTTGTTTGCCACCGAGAATTTTTTTAAATTTGGAAACAAGAAATAATCAGTAGGAGCTAAATCTGGACTATATGGTGGATGCGTAGCAATTTCAAATCGTAATTCGGCCAGTTTTTGTTGAGTTAAAAATGCAGTGTGTGAAGGAGCATTATCTTGATGAAAAATAACTTTTTTTTTCTAAATGCGGTCGTTTTATCTTGATTTCTTCACTCAACCGATCCAATAATGCACAATAATATTCACTATTTATAGTTTTTCCTTTCTCAAGATAATCAATAAATATTAAACCCCTTGCATCCCAGAATACTGTGACCATTACTTTTCCTGCTGACTTAACAGTTTTCGCCTTCTTGGGACCACTTTTACCAGCTTCTATCCATTGTTTTGACTGTTCTTTGCATTCTGGGATGTAGTGATGGATCAACAGTTATGAATCGGCGCAATAACTCTATTGGATTACGCTGATAAATCGCTAAAAGCTCCTCGGAATTGGTCCAACGGACAATTTTTTGGGGCAAAGTCAACAAACGCGGCACCCTTCTTGCGCATAGCTTTTTCATGTGGAGTTCATCATGTAAAATACTCCAAACTTGTTTTTCGTGTATTTTAACAATATCAGCAAGTTCTCTGAGCTTTATTCGTCTATCTTTAGTCATTTCATTAAATATTTTTCTAATGTTTTCAATAGTAGTAGCAGTTTTCGGTCTTCCAGAGCGTTGTTCATCTTCTGTACTTGAACGACCCATTTTAAATTGTTGAACCCAGGATTTCACGGTGGAGTATGATGGTGCATTATCACCATGAACAGAATCCAAATCATCTTTGATTAATTGTGGCGTATAACCTTTCATATAAAAGTGTTTAATTACCGCACGAAACTCTTTATTTTCCATTTTTTAAAAATTATAAAACTTGTTTACTTCAATCACCTGTAACAAAGAAATAATCATTAAATATGTCGGAAATTTTGACAGATGGCTAATAAAAGATTCCTTTAAAAAAACAAAAACAAAAAAAGTTGCTAGTAAAACAGAAAATGTGCCAGGCCAGTTAGTTTTGCGGTCGCCCTCGTATACTGCATTTTTTCTAGTAGTTTATTATGTTCTATTTAACATGGTTAATGCATATTGTAAAGAGTGGTTAAATTATAAGTCAAGTTTTTTTCTGCATCTCATTTGATATTTCTCAATTTGAACCATGGAAAGATACACAATCGAGCAACGCGGTGAAGTTATTCAGGCTTATTATGAAAATGCATATCGTGCACTTCGTGATTTGTTGGTCAATTTAATCTTCAAATGTGCGTACAATAGGAAAAATCGTGCACAAATTTGAGGAAACCGGGTATGTTGATGTGAAAATACCAGTACATGCTCGTACAGCTCTTACGAGTACTGCAGAAAATATTGCTGCTGTTCGCGATAGTGTGGCTGAAGAACCGTCCACCTCAACTCGTCGTCGTGGCAAACAATTTCACCTCTCACGCTCGTCGTTGATGAACACTATGCATAAAAACTTGCATCTACACTCTTACAAGGTGCAATTGACTCAAGAACTAAAGCCTCTTGAATACTCCAAACGTCATTAATGGTCAGAACGGTGGCAAGAAATGGCATCGGCCCTTAAAATTTAACTACCCTTTAATTTAGCTTTTATAGTCCCCCAATGGGCTTCGAATTACATATCAATAAAGCAACGAAATTTGAAAAATGTTCAGTACTTTTTTTACAGTCGATTCAATTTTAAATGGTTCACCCTATATAATAAGGGCATTTATACGAAGTTTCGTCTAGATAGTGTATAAAAAAGTATGCTATCTAATAAAAAACAATTAGAAATGTTAACAAAAGTATTAAAATAAGGAAGACCTATGTAAAAATAACACAAAAGGTAACAAGGCCCACAAAATGATAACAGCCCGCATAAAAAGTATCACAATTAAAAAGTGGCATAAAAGTATCATGGCCTAAAAAGTGGCAAAATTGCCACTTTAGTGGCACAACGTTAACACTGGGGGTGTTTGTGAATTTCATTCTATGGTGGTAACAGTATAAGTAGGATTTAATTCATGTCCTTAAATTCAGAACAGAATTTCCAAAAGCATAAATTGACACAAAACCATCGATACTTGTACGCTGCTTCCTTTTCCAAAGTTCTCAAACTTATGATTTAACATAATGTTTCCGTTCAGAGACAAGGATGTGTCACCTTGTTCACCTGTCGAAGCATACTACGATATTAGTTGGTGACTGTCACTTTAGACCAGGGTACACTGCAGATTACATTCAGTTGATTCCGAACTATAACCCCTTTAACAATCATATCAACATTATGGAATTTCGTCCTTACCAGTCCAAACACAAACGCACACACTGACTGTTTTTGATTCTCCGAAAATGTTCGGTTCGTATCCCAAAACAAGAAAAAAAACTTTCTTATCAAAGTTATCCTGAAATGTTTTGTGGTGGTGACGTCGGTGGCGGCACAAAAGTTAAAAGTGCATTGAATTCTCAGCAAAAGTTTTTCTCGAGTTTGTCGTTTCGTTCTGGGTCTCGTTTTGTGTTTTCTGGTATGAATGATTTCAAGATTTGTTTGGCAAACTTATAATTGAAAATTTTCTGTAGCATTTTGCCGGGCGGGACCTTCTTTATTTTTGTCCTTTGTACTGGAAAAGATGAAAACGACCTTATCGCCAGAGAGGGAGGAATAAGAAAATCTGCGGAAGGGAGGTGGGTAACAAAAGGTAAGTTGTGTGTTAGCTGGTTGGCTGCATTGTTGCAACACTACTTCTAGTTTGACTCGAGTGAGGGAGGCCTACATCGAAGCCAACAACTCTACGTTTGTGGGCCATCATGCTTTTTCGTTGTTCAAAGTTCACAACAATTTTCGGGTAGTTTTGTCAGTTCAGAGAGAAACTAAAATTTAGTTTTGGTGCCTGTTCGTATGAATTTGTTGAAATGTAATTGTATTTCTACATGACTTCGTTTTTTAGTGTTTTGCAGTTTTGGTATAGCAACACTTCTTAAAGTTTCCCAGTGCACAATGAGAGTAGTTTTCATGCTGATACTTCAAATTCCTTGGCCTGCTCCGTCGGAATGGCATGGGAGTTGGCAGGCATAGAACAGGTTTTCGTCCTGCTGCTGTTGCTACATGTTATGGTTCCTACAATTTCCTTTCGTTGTTGGGTTCTTTCTTTTGCCCTCACTCGTTGCTGATGATTTTGTCTGCAAAGTTTTATTTTTTATCAATATTTAATGGATTTTTTTAAAGAATGCTCTCAAATAATACGAATTTGTTCGTAAAGTTGTTCCAATTTGTTTTTGCTGTGGACACTACAGAGTGCGAGGAGCAGAGGTATCCGAGCAAGTGGAAAGAGGTCATAAGTTGGGTGTGATTTCGACACTGTTTAATAGCATATTTTAGTTTTGGTTGAATGTTTTAAAGACGATTAAAGATTGTAGCTACATTTAAAAGAAAAATAAAGGTACATAATTCAAGTAAAGCAGCTTACAGAATAGGTCGGTTTTTGTCGCAAGTGGCAATCGTACCATTTATCACGCTTATACGATGGTTGCTATATATATTTCTGGCCTAGGCAACTCTAAGTGTTGCCTGGCGCCATCTGACATTTCCATTGGAAAGTTTGACATTTTTTAGCATAAACGTACTCAGAACGTTTTGAAGTGCAACCATCATTTGTGTTGTTTACAGTGACTTGAAAAATTCTATTTTGCAAAAAAAAAGGAATTAGCTCGTGAATATTTTCGTACGATCATTTTTCACAACTGGTTTAATGAATTCAATCGTGGCCGATGCTCGCGCAAAGACGAAGGTCGTCCAAAAACGGCCGTTGTGCCCAAGAAAATTTATGCCGCGTGTGAACTGATAATGCAAGATCGTTATGTGACATACCGTGAGATAGAGGCATCCTTCGGCATTACTTCCGCCATCATGCATTCGAAATGGCATGAACACCTAGCCGTAAAAAAGGTTTGTTCTCGTTGGACCCCGCACAATTCGAAAATTGCTCAAAATAGGCTCGTGTCGATTGGTGCAAAGAAATTTAGAAAAAATACGAGCGCGGTGCTTCAGACGATGTTTATAAGATCGTCACAGGTGATGAATCATGGATCTATGCGTATGAGCCCGAAACAAAACAGCAATCGACCGTGTGGGCCTTCCAAGACGAGCCAAATCCAACGAAAGCCCTTCGAAGCTAATGGTCGCCTGTTTCTTCGGCAATACTGGTCATGTTGCGACTGTTTCGCTTGGGCAACGTAGGACGGTCAATTTTGAGTGGTACACCACAATTTGTTTGCCTGAAGTCTTCGGAGAAATTCGAAAAAGGAACTAGAGAAGACAAATCATTGTGCACCATGACAATGCGAGCTCTCACACATCGGCTCAAACCAGCGCCTTTTTGACCGGCCAAAACGTCGAATTTATGGGTCATCCACCGTACAGCCCTGACTTGGTACCCAATGACTTCTTTTTATTCCTACACATCAAGAAAAAATGAGTGGTCAACGATTTTCGTAGCCAGAAGATGCTGTTGAAGCGTTCAAAAACCATGTTTTGGAGGTGTCTCAATCTTAGTGGAAGAAGTGCTTCGACAATTGGTTTGAGCGCATGCAAAAGTGTATAAATCATGCTGGAGAATAATTTGAAAAAAAAAACATTTTTGATGATTAATATTAGCATTTTCATTATTAGGCCAGAAATATATATATCAGCCCTTGTATGTATAAGACGTCTTTTAAGAATATAGGCCCATTTAGTCTCGACGGTTGACGGTAGATTCTGCAACATGCAGAAGTCTACCGTCGTCAACCGTCAAACTGTAGTTATCTCCCTCTAACACATGCAAAATGCAACCCCCAACTGAAATAGCTGATTGTCTACCGTCAACCATCGAGACTAAATGGGCCTTATGTAAGATAGTACGGCTGCCAATCCGTTGATCTGTGAGCTGCTTTTCTTAAATTTTTTATAACATCGCATACGCTTCAAGACCATAAGAACATCTGAAATGGAGCTTAGGTTATAAAAATACGCGCTGGTCAGAGGGCTGCTTATTACGGCATTCCACAGCAGAAAGTTCAATAAAATATGTATGTACAAATAATAGGGTGACCAGGTAAAAATGACAGTTTTTTCAATTGTTATATTTCTGAAACTAATTAACTTACCGATCTAATCCAGTAAGGTTTGCCGTATGGTAATTAATAAGTGCTTTTCTTGTTAAGATCGGTCATCAGTGCGTAGACTATTTGTCACGCTATGGAATAGTTTGTCCTTAAGCCACCACTAGAGGTTAAATGGACGTTTTCAAAGCAAACACCATCCAAGTGTTCGACCCGGCATCACCTCACCCTCAAAGCTTCGCCCTTTGGTGTGGTTTACAGCATGGTGGCATATCGGTATTTAAGTGTTCAATAGGAAAAACGTTTCCCATCTAACGTTTATAATCCTGGGTATATAGAGATCTTAACCGACACTCTGTGGGTAGAACTCGACAATTTCGATATATGTATGTACATAAGCGTCTTCTCACACATCGGCTAGCGATCTCACGATCGTCCCAGGACAGCCGGTTCTATACAACGGATTGACCAGAAAAGCAATTTTTCGGCCAAGGGCTGTCACACCGGCACACAATAGCCGTTACATTAACGATCGTGCATCTTTACACAATTATTATTTTCGCTGGTGTCAATTTTAAGACGTACATTTTGGGATGTGTGCAAAAAAAAACTTTTACTTTTGCTCGAATTTATGGAAAGTAACAGCATTTTCACGTGAACGCAACAATTAAATTGCATAAACAGCTGTTCTAAGTGGGGATGGTAAACCAAAACAGTGATGAGTAGAAATGAAGAACTATTTTGTCACTACCATCCCTAATTCGTAGCACCATATGCGATTTTCAGTTGAATGGAGTTAGGAATTGATTCTACATAAAGGGTTTCTTAATAAGAGTGCAGTTTTTAAATTTAGTGTCATTTTATTGTACAAGTGACAATTCATAAATTTAGCAGCTGACACATTAGTTTAATCCGTTTGCGTTTCTTGACGCGGTATGATAGATTTAAAAAAAAAATGTCGTGCTTATCTTATTTAACAGCGAAATCGTAAAGGCGCTTAGTCCACAAACCAGAAATAAACCAATGCGAAAACGTTCTAAGTCCAGTCATTTTTTAAGTAATCTTTAATCGGAAAAATTATTTGATAAGTTAAGATAAAAAAATAATTATATTTGTAGCATTCTGTTTTAAATAATAATTTAAAAAAACGCGATATAAATTAACTTGAATGAAGACTGAAAAGGGTAAAATAACCTAAAAGTAGTGCTTTTTTGTCTAATAAAAAAAACCATATGCAAAAAGGCGCTAAGTCCAAACACACTGTCAAAGTTGAAAAAAAATGCTTCCAAAATAAAATCAAGTATGTTACTTTTTAATTTATAACGATGATTGTAAATATACTAAGTTGCGTTTAAAGGTTCTGTGGTTAAACATTTACAGAAAGTATTTTGTCCCAACTGCACATTTTCTCTTCTAGGTCGCGATATGTTTTATGTTATTCATCGTTCTAAACGATTTTACTTTGCCTCTTTTCCTCCTACCCCTTTGGTGGCACCTCATGGTTCTAACTGATTATTGGCTTTGATTTATGTTGGCACGAAGTTCGAAAAAATTCATCGGATTATCTGAAAATCAAAACTACTTGTATTTTTTTTTATTCGTTTTCGACAATCCGACATCGACGCCATTTGTTAAATTCCAAAATGCCAGCTTGTGTTGAGAGCGCGTAGAATGCTGTTACATGCATAACCCATTTGAACACATGTAACACGCATGTTGTGTGTCATTTGCTGTTACATCACAATCGTGCATTTCATTTGTGCATTTTACGCCCCGTTTTCCAATTTTGGAATTTCGGAATCATTAGTCATGTTATTAAAAATCATACACGTGTTAAAAACAGCGCTTTTATAGTTCAAAATTCTAAACTGGATTTGAGTGCGCGTTTTGCCATTTGACGTTATTGAACAGGCCCACAACCGAAACAGCCAGCCGCCGCCGTCGTCGTTCATAATAGTTGCGAACAAAGGGAGGTATGTATGTATGTACGTTGCATGTTTGTGCAAGCATACATACCAACTAATCAACAGGCCTATTGAAATGTAAAGAAAAACGAATGTTTGAGATACACACCAAACAGCAGAAACAGAAACCGAAACAACGAAAAGATTAGATGTAAAAAACATTAAACAAAATGTCAAATCAATTGTCAACCCACTCTCGGATCCCGAGTACGAGTGAGTGCAAGCAAGTACGAATATGCAAAGCATCACACACAAACGACACCATCAACAAACATCACTCTAACTGCGCACGGACACAGAGTTGCAACTGCGCCGCCGTAGTGTAAGGCGTCGCGTGTCCCATTGTGCGAAACGCGCGACGGGCCACTGTTGTGTGCTTTTGTTATGCGTATGCGAATTTGTGCAGCGTTAAAAGAAGCAAGGAAAGCATAAATAAATTGCATCAAAAATAGCGAATAATGATAACGATTTCATTTACACAGAGCCAGTAACAACAAAGCAACGTTTGTCAAAGGGATTTCAATGGCCATCTAAGAGGCCTATTTACCATAAAGATTTTCCGGAATGGGTCCGTTTTTTATGGGCATTTTCGGCCCAAGCGTCCGATTTGATCTCAGTCAAAACATACAAACTTATCTTAATATGGGTTCGTAGCAAAATTTTCTTTAATATCCAAAGTGTTTACGTATTTATCTCCACTTTGAAACCGACATTTGGGGTTTGCAAGTTAAGCTGCTGTTCGGATTTTATGGATAAAACTTGATTTTTCTGAAATACATGTAACTTTTCTCACTGGTATATCTCGGGGACCAATTTCAACTGTAGCGAAGTACGAGGAAAAAAAAAATCATTAAAATTGCTAAAATGTGAAAATATATTTTTTTCTTTTTCTCCCTTTGTGGAGAATTCAGGAAAGTAATATTCAGAAAGACTATTCCTACCAATATAATACATATGTGACAGCGCATAGAGAAAGGGACCTAAGGGGGCAACACTCGAGATGATATAGCGGAATACCGCCGCAAGTCGTTCCATAACAAATCCCTTGTAGTGTACTCTTTCGGTGATCTGAATTATTCCTCGAAACAATGTCACTGAACACGATAGCTATGTTCGAAAAAATCTGTCGGATATGTACGAGTATTATAATAGGCCTCTTTAAAAAGAGCCCCTCAACGTCCGCTCCTATTAACAACAGCCGATACATATGCAGATATTAGAGATTGAATAGCAACTGCAACAATAGCAACAACAAAATAGGCAAAATACGAATTCAGAAAACTTGAGTGACAACATATTTTTCTTTTTGTAGAGTGAATTATGGGGTTAGGGTGCTTAATATGAGTTCACAAGTTACTCGAGTCCAAATGCTGCTGCCGCCGCTTCCAGCCGGCAGCCTGCATAAACAACAATAAAATCGAACAACAATGGGAAACTTTGTCTTGTGGAAAATTGAGCAGAGCACAAAAAAAAGAATTGATTATTTGTCATTTGTTTAAAGTGGTCAGAATGGGTGTAGAGGGTTACGGATTGGGGTGCTATTTTATTTTGTGAGGGCCACTTCATTTGTGTTATAAGGCATTTATCAGATAGGTTTTGAATTTGGAATGGCAAAAGTGAAAATATTTTTACCCGATGTAATCTCACTGTTAGATACTACGACAAAATTTACGCAAATTTGTAGATGTAAACAAATTATCCTATCCTAGCTACTGTCTTATTGGGAGGCGACTTCGCAAAACTTCAACAAAATGGTTTTAACTTAACAAATGGAAAATATCAGTAAGCGAAAATGATGTTTGAACAGAGAGTTGTGGAACTCTAAAATATAAAGAGGTTAATGCCTACTTTCTGATGAAAACGTGGATCAAACGATGGACGATTTATATTGCGGGAAAATAACCTCTGTATGTCGTTTTTCTTTTTACAAAATTAGGAAGTTTATCTTATGTGTGGAAGTTTAGACTAAATCACATTCCTCTTATATTCGCATTTTCATGTGATAAACTCAAAATAAAAAATCTAGGAAATTGAGGTGAAAACATATTTTTTATCCATGTTCAGTTGGGGTGGGATAGTGTTGTATGGAGATTCTTAGTAGTCAGATTTGGGTATGACTCACCTCCCTATTTTGTGGGGTTTGGGGGAAAAAATGCGTGGGCAAAAAGTGGGGGAGGTGGGATGGGGGCAAGTAACAGTTCATCGAGGTCAAAGGTCGAGGGATGGGGGAAAATATTCACAAAGACCCGCAACTACCTAGGATTCGCATCTAGAGGGGTAAAATGTATGACCGACCCCCATTAATATTTTCCTCCCAATGTTTTTTCCAAACATAACACAATCCCTATCTTCACCCCCACAGGGACTCCCCTACAAAAAATTTACTTGTTTAAATTTTGCTCCCACCGCTTTAACTTCGTCAAAAGTGCCCCTAGTGGAGTTAAGTGTAAGACCAACTCCCAAAATTTCTGCAATTCCATCAGTTTCTCCGAACAAATCCACACTCTATCTTCAACCGTTAAGGGAGTCCCCATACAATGTCATAAATACCCTCAATCGCTAAGCCATAAGTCGAGCCCAATGCTAAATGCACTTAAAACGACCAAACAAAACAAAATTCCCACAAAATTATATATTCGTTTACATTTTCTGTTATTATTGCTGAAAATTTTATTTTCGTTTTTATTAAATGTAAAAAAAAAATTGTATTTAAAATTCGAAATTTTTTATAGTTCGAAAATGTTAGTCAAATTAATTTAATTTTTTCATGTGATGGATATTTCTTCCGACTTTCGGCGACGACCTTAGTAACAATATTTGTCATCATCATTATGGCAAATTTATATAACTTGAGGTCGTCGCTGAAAGTTTAAAAAAAAAAATAATTTTTTGTAGGGGAGCCCCCTTAGGAGGTGAAGATTGGGGGTAGTTATGTTTGGAAATATATTGGAAGGGAAAAATTAATAAGGGTCGATCATACATTTTACCGCTCTAGGTGCTACTTCTAGGTAGTTGCGGGTCTTTTTGGAATATTTTCCCACGATCTTTGAACTCGATAAGCTGTCACATGCCCGGTCCCACCTTCCCCATTTTTTGGCCCATGTATTTTTTTCCAAACCCCACAAAATAAGAGGGTGAGCCGTATCAAAATCGAAAACTGGCGCACAATCCCACCTCTAATGTTCAGGCACAAAAAAAAGACTTATTTCATTACCCTGGAAAATAAATATTAATTCATATAAATATTGTTTGGGCAAAACGCATTTATGAATAATTATTAGGCGTTTATTGTTTTTCACTTGAACGTAGTTAGTTTGCAATATGATACCCAAAAACATAATTTAACTAAATTGATAGTAATATGGCAAATTTTACACCAAAGTAATGAGCAAATCGATGTTGACATTGAGGAGATTCGACCCGAAAGATCGATAATGTACTAAAATATGATGGGATGATGTACTGCCGAGCCAGTTGAGGTAGTCTTATGAACGATATTGTTAAATATCTTTCTAGTTAAAGCAGAAGTTTGAAGAAATTATTAGTCTTTTTTTGAAAGCCAATTCAATTTTGTGTATTTATGAGCCAATGAAAAGATCATTTAGAGATAAAACACAAACTCTCTTACTTTGTCAATGCAGTTAACTTATTATGGTTCATAAATAGGATTTTTAATTAGGCTTAAGTGCAGTTTCGGTATTGACTTGAAGAATAGTATATAAATTTTACCTCCTTGAGCAATTTTCTTTCTTTTGAGTTACCACAGTTATATAAAAATGGGTGGAATTTCAAGACTCTTTATCTCAACGGACCAGAGTGCCTTCACGCAATTTTTTTCGAAATACTCGAACGATACTAAGACCGCATATTTTTTTTTTAATTTCCGTCAGCCCTATAAACCACACTACCGGCCTATTTTCTTCTCCATTCACTTGAAAATCACCGTTAAAGCCTAGTATTCACCTAATACGAAATTTTCGCTTAGGAGTTTCGCATTTATCTCAACACGAAAGAATTGTAGTGTAGGGCAGTGTACAGGAAGCAGTTGTTATTCATTTAAAAAAAATATTTTAACCATATTCATTTAAATGCCCTTTAAAAAAACTTCGCAACATTTGTTAATTTATTTTTTTTAAATTTCAAAAATTCCTTGACCAAACAGAACATTAATTTTCGTTTGCAGATGGTGAAAAAAGTCAAAACTGTTCTTATAATCATCCCTGTTACAGTTGCAAATTCTGCCACCTTTTCGCTTCAGCTGAACACCTCCAAACGAAAATAGCTAAACGGAATTTACCAACGGTAATTTTCGTTTGCTTTGCTTCATGTATTTCTTATGGGAGCAAGAATTTTATTTTAGGTCCATACTAGGCTTAAAGCAAACCTATTCTAATGTAACACGAAATCGTACTTTCAATTCTCTCATCACTGTTTTGGTTTACCCTCTCTGGCAGCGATCAGCTGTTTTTTTTTGCAAGTTTATTTGCGCTGCTCAAGTTTTGCTATTTCTTTCATAAATTCTACCAATACTAAATTATTTTTTCGTATATCACAAAATTCAGCTCCACATATGATATCAATGGCCAAGATGTGGTCAAACACTGACCGCAGGAAGTCGGTTAACTTTGCTATACACCAAGGACCTTGACGGTTATGGTGGGTGCCTCCATCGTCATTTCGATATAAATTCCGATGCCGAAAACCAAACCAATGGGTCAAACTTTGTAAATGAAGTGATGATGGGTAGAACACTAGTGGATTGTGTTTGCTTCGATGGAGCTCCTTAAAAGCCGCTTAGTCCAGCGGTGGCTTAAGGGTAAACTATTTCTGACAAATTGTCCACGCGCTGGCGCCTTGAAGACGAAAGAAAATCACTAATTGCTGCTACAAAAACACCGAAAATCACTATAAAATTCCTAGTGGCAAACCTTACTGGATGGGATGGGTAAGTTTATCAGTTTCTAAAATATAACAATTGAAAAATTATCATTATTATCTGGTTACCCTTTATATGTACATACAATATTTTTGAACATCTGTTTTTGTACTTTTTATGGAGGAGAGTTATGACGATTTTTTTTTTGATTTTAGGGATTCGTCAGGTTTTAATGTTCGGGAACGCCTGGTTTAGAGTATACTTAGTAGGAAAAGTGTTTGTCGCAGACACTCGGATGACAACTATGTCGACCAAAGAATGGGTCATAGTGCGGAATTATATTTTTCGAAATAAAAACGCATGCTTCCGCTGTTTCGGCCTTAGAATATTGCAACTAAACTATTAATAGCACTGCCAGATCTGAAGATCTGGTGCCCGTTAAACCTTGTCGGAAAACGAAAACTATAAAAAAGCCCTACAGTTTTAAGTTACCTTATAAAACTAACCTCGCTGGAAAACCCTTTTCCTCTCATGTTCTAATCGTTTCCAAAGAGTTCATATGGATATGTAAGTCACAGGCACAGTTGTCTACTGCCTGCTGTCCGTGTGGTTTCCTTGCGTATTTGACAGAATATTTTAATTTACAGCTGCAATCGTAGCTTTTGCAATTGTTGCATGCTTGAATATGTGTGCGATGGCCCAGACGCAGCTCAATAAAAAGCGATCGAGTCTGTGTGTGTGGGGACACAATAACGACAAAGCATAGCCTTAACATGAAAGCAAACACGTGCTGCTGAAAACTTAACATAGACATACTCGTTACAATTTGTGCCCAAGTGCCCAAAGCTCTGCTCCGCGCGCCGCCGAGTGTCTCGTGTTGGCTGTTGGACCCACACTAAGGGGCTGGTAAACTGTCTGTCTCGCTGGCTGGCTGGCAGGCTGCTTACTTTTGTTCAGCTTGACTGGCAAATTAACTTATTCCAGCCATTTGTTCGATTCCTTTGCGAGTGCTTCGTTCGATTTTGTTGTTGTATTGAGTTGAGCTGAGTTCGTAGCCAAAACAAAACAATATGAACACCAACCAACTGGTGGGCTTATGGTCTGTCCGTACAAATATCTATTGGCATGCCTGCCTGTCTGTCTGTCCGTCCGTTTGTTGTTGTACCTTTTTGGAATTCTGTTACATATGGGCTGTAGCGCTTTTCGCACCGTTGCTGCTGTGGACGGACTGACGGACGGAGGGACATATGATGATTATTTGTTTTGGTATGTGACTCATGTGCATGTGGCTTGCGCTGTGGGGGCGGGTGGCGGGTTCATATTTATTCGGTACGCCGTTTGGCATGCGAAATGTGCTACTACTACTCGGTCTACTTTGGTTGGTGGACATTAAGATGTATGCACATTCGTATATGTGTACATGCATACTTGCTACACTGAAAGAAGATATTCGGTGCAGAAATAAAGGAGTTACGTACTTTGACTTAACGAATTTTTGTTTCCAAAAATTCATGAGAATGATATGGACCACATTTAGTTTCAACAAGACGGGGCCACCTGGCACACAGCCAACGCAACAATCGATATTTTTCGGACTGTTTTTGAAAATCGAATATGCAGCCGAAATTGTGAAGTCAATTGGCCGTCTCGGAGCTGTGATTTGAGCCCTTTGGATTATTTTCTGTGGCGAGCCATTAAGGATAAATGTTACGCAAAGCATACAGAGACAATTGAAGCGTGAAAACTTGAAGTTGTACTTAGTAGGGACATAAATACTGTTACAACATTGAACACACCCATTTCAATAGTAGAACTGAACATCCCCCTTTAATGTCATATGAGTTTTGAAAGCTAACCTCAATAGCGAAGTCTGTAACGGGATTTTAAAATTGTTTCAACGTTCATCATGGAGTGGTCAGATAATGAGAACCGTATCGCTGTAATAGCACTTTTCAAGTGTGAAATGAAGAAAAGCGATATTTTCAAAACGCTCGGGCCACTAGGGATTAGCCGCATGTTCGTCTACCGATGCATACAACTATTTGAGGAGACTGGAGATGTAAAAGACCGCCACCGGTTGGGCCGCCCACGCTTTGTTCGAACACCGCATGTCATCAAATCCGTTCAATCAAGAATTCACAGAAATCCGCTCCGAAAACAGAAAATCATGGCCCGTGAGATGAATATCACGCAAAAGTCCATGATTCGAGTCATTAAAAAAGACTTGGGACTTTCAAACGACGTACAGGACAGTTATTGACAGCAGCTTTAATAAAAAATAGGATTGAAAAATGCAAACGTCTTTTGGTGAAGCACGCTGATAACTTGCACAGAAAAATTTTGTTCACCGATGAAAAAATGTTTACCGTTCAGGAAAAATTTAACAAGCAAAATGATAGAATGTGTGCGCGGTCATCTAAGGAAGTATCCGAACTGATCCCAAAGGGTGGAAAAGGGTCATCACCTAGCTTCAGTCATGGTTTGGTGGGGTGTCTCTTACGATGGGGTCACTGACCTGCATTTCTGCGTACAAGGAGTCAAAACATCGGCCAAAGTTTACCAAGAAACCGTTTTGTAAGCTGTTGTGAAGCCTCTTAACAATTCCCTGTTCAAAAACCAGCTATTGACTTTTCAGCAGGATTCTGCGCCGGCCCATAAGGCTAAAACGTCCCAGGCCTGTCTTCGAAACAATTTGCCAGCGTTCATTTCCTCTGAAGAATTGCCCTCAGGCAGTGCAGATTTGAACCCATTGGATTACAAATTTTGAACGGTTTTAGAGGACAAGGTTTGTCACAAAAGATACCCCAACATTGGATCTCTTAAGACTGCTTTGGTTCGAGCTGTGGCCAATTTTCCATTGGACGAGGTTCGTGCAGCTATTGACAATTGGCGTGTGTAAAGGCAAAAGGCGGACATTTCGAATAAGTAGATTCTTTTTGGATACAATATTCATCAATAAATATATTAAAATATATTTGGTCCAAAAACATTCAGTACTTTTTATTTTACGGCATAAAACGTGTGTAACAGTATTTATGACCCTACTAAGTAGAGACTTGACCTGAAACAATCGAAAATGTACTGAGAAATTGGGTTGAACGGATGAGGTGCTGCCGAGCCAGTTGTGTTACGTGACACGAGGGTTGCTATTTATATTTCGGGTCCTAACAATACTAATGTTCCCAGATGCAAACTGGAACTTGGATACTTTTACGTTTTTTAGCATAACTTCACTCGGACCGTTTTGTAATTTGAGGGCGAATCGTTTTGTTCAGAGTGTGTTGAAAAATTAATCTAAGTCAAAAAATGGAATTATCCCGTAAACATTTTCCTGCGATGATTTTTTTACGATTTTCGGCGTGGGTTATCGAGACAATAGTGTTTAAAACAACTTGTTTCGCTTTTTGGCGATGAAGCACCATTCAAAACCACTGTTAATCGCTGGTACCAAGAGTTCAGTCTCGGACTCGCTTCAGAATGATTTTCGTGAAGGAGTCCAACTTCGGTCACTTTGCCAGAAACCATCGATGCTGTGCCTGAACTGATTATGCAAGACCGACATGTGACATACCGTGAGATTGAGGCATCCTTGGGAATAAGTATGACAGCATTAATAAGATATTGCATGTTCATTTGGCCGTGAAAAAAATTTGTTCTCGTTAAATCCTACATAATTTGACGAATGTTAAAAAAAAGGCTCGTATGGATTGGTGCAAAGAGATGTTGAAAAAGTATAACTGCGGTAGCTCAAAGGCAGTGTATAACATTGTCACAGGTGATGAATCTATACATACGAGGGCTGCTATATATATATTTCTGGCCTAATAATGAAAATGCGAATATTTATCATCAAAAATGGTTTTTATTGTTTTTCAAAGTATTCTCCAACATGATTTATACACTTTTGCATGCGCTCAAACCAATTGTCGAAGCACTTTTTCCACTCCGATTGAGACACCTCCAAAACATGGTTTTTGAACGCTTAAATAGCATCTTTTGGCGACGAAATTTGTTGAACACGCACTTTTTTCTTGATGTGCGGGAATAAAAAGAAGTTATTAGGTGCCAAATCAGGGCTGCACGGCGGATGACCCATCAGTTGGACGTTTTGGCCGGGCAAAAAGGCGCTGGTTTGAGCTGATGTGTGAGAGCTCGCATTGTCTTGGTGTACAATGATTCGTCTTCTCTTGTTCGTTTTTCGAATTTCTCTGAAGACTTCAGGCAAATAAAATGTGCTGTACCACTCAGAATTGGCCGTCCTACGTTGCTCAAGCGGAACAGTCGCCACATGACCAGTTTTGCCGAAGAAACAGGCGACCATTTGCTTCCACTATCAACTTTCGTTGGATTTGGCTCATTTCCGAAGACCCACACGGTCCATTGATGTTTTGTTTCAGGCTCATACGCATGTATCCATGATTCGTCACCTGTGACGATCTTATAAATGTCTTTTGAAGCACCGCGATGGTTTTTTTTTAAATTTCTTTGCACCAATCGACGCGAGCCTTTTTTTGTGCGATTGTCAAATTGTGCGGGATCCAACGAGAACAAACCTTTTTATGGCCAGGTTCATGCAATATCAAATGTATGCTGGTGGAAGAAATGCCCAAGGATGCCTCTATCTTACGGTTTGTCACATGACGATCTTGCTTTGCAGTTCACACACGGCATCATTGTTCTCTGGCACAACGGCCTTTTTTGGACGACCTTCACGACCTTCGTCTTTGAGCGAGCCTCGGCCACGATTGAATTCATTAAACCAGTTTTTCACAGTGCTATAAGATGGTACTTCATCGCCATACAAAGATTTAGGTTCATCGATGCATTCTTGTCGTAATAATCCACGTCGAAACTTGTGAAAAATGATCGCACGGAAATGATCACGAGTTAATTCCATTTTTTTGCCAAATTGATTTTTTAAGTCACTGTAAACAACACAAATGATGGTCGTACGTCAAAACGCTCTGAGTACGTTTATGCTAAAAATGTCCAGCTTTCGAATGGAAATGTCAAATGGCGCCAGGCAACACCAAGTAGGCCAGAAATATATATAGCAACCCTCGATAAAGCTGAAACAAAACAGTAATCGACCGTATGGATGGGTCTTTCAAGACGAGCCAAATCCAACAAAAGTTGTTCGTAGAAGAAGTACATCGAAGCAACTGTTTGCGTTTTTTTTTTTGGAATAACCGGCCATGTTGTCACAATACCTTTAGTGGAACGTAGGACGGTCAATTCTTAGTGTTTGCAAACAGTGTTCGAAGAAATGAGGAAAGATAATAAGGGAAGACGGATCATTTTGCATCTCGACAATGCGAGCTCTCAAACATCAGCTGAAACGATGAGCTATTTTATGTCTCAAGATATCGAATTGATGGGCCATCCACCGTACATTCCTGATTTGGCACCCAATGAGTTCTTCTTATTCCCTAGCGTCAAGAAAAAAATGCGTGGTCAACGTTTTTCATAGCCCGAAACAGCTGTTAAAGCGTTCAAAAAATCATGTTTTGGAGGTTTAAAAAGTGCTTCGAAAATTGGTTTGTGCGCATGCAAAAGTGTATTGATCTTAAAGGAGAATATTTTAAAAAACAATCAAACCATTTCCAATGATAAATTATTGTTACCATTTCCAATGATAACATAATTTGCGTTAAACCCCGTTTATTTAAAATATTTAACATTTTTGGGAAGAATTCTTTTCAAAACTAACCTTTAGCTCGGTTTTTCTCGCTTTTAGTATTTTTGAATAATTTTTCCATGTCCATGATGCATAAAGAAATTATCTAAAATTTTTCGTAAAAGTTATTGCCTAAGCGACCACAACAAAATCACTGCACTTTGATGCACATTTAAGTCAGATCAGTTCTAAAATCCCTTCATAAAGTATTTATGCCTTAATGTCATAACGAAAAAATGGACCGTACTGTATTGCCCTTTTTTCGTTTTTCGAAAGTGGGTAATACTTTTAAGCTATCGGTTTCGTCCTGAACAGCAACTATTTGTCAACGAGTTTTTTTATTTCGAGTGCGACACTATTCATTTTATTAACGACGTTACAAATCCTTTGTCTTTCTTTTATCATGATGTTTCTTTGGCTGTTGCAATCACCATCTTCATCCTTGGTCCTCGTTGAGCAAAATAGTATTAACTTCGTATTTTTAAATGTTAAATAGTGGACAAAATCCGACCGTCTTTGAAGTCCAAAATCTTATTTTCTGTGACAGTGCACTCTATACTCAGTCTACACTTGGTATATCGTTTCTTTCAGTGTTCACAGTCAAGTTATTGCGGTTTTTTGTTTTGTTCTGCATTTTTGCCGGTATAAACATACATAAGTGTTTATGTACCTACATTCGGTCATTTGGGCATAGTATTCAGATATCTCTGGTTTCACATGGTATACAGAAGCACTTACATACATACATTCACATGTATTTGAATAATTCTTTCATTCTCAACTTAGAAGAAATAAAAGATAAATGTCAAAATAGGTTAAGGTTACGAAATAAGTCTTCTGAATCGTTTAAAAAAATGGGCTTTAAATCCATCAGCATCCCTTAATTAATTGCATGAAGGTTAAGTCATGCATCGGATGAGGCCAATAATGTTTTGACTTCAAAATCAAGATATAATTGCCAAAGGAATCCAAGAAACGATTAGATAAAGAGAAGGAAGGTTAATTCATGCAATGGATGACTTCAAAATCTAGATTTAATTTGCAAACGTATCCAAGAAGCGATTAGCGATTTTTCGGATCTATCTTTTTTAATATGGGTTCAAACAAAAGTAGAAAAACCTGATGACAAATATTGGAAATGGTTGTTAAAAAGTGTGCTGTATTCAAGTGCTCCAGGTGAAAAGATATTTAGTACCATCGTTGCGATTTAGAAAAAAAGTGAGAAAGAAATAGAAATACTACTGGCAACTATTAAAAAAAATTATTTTAGTAACTAAAGTTTTAACTGTTCAGTTCAAATGAAATTTAATTTCCTTACAATATCAAATATTTCATTGATTTTGGAGTAAAGTACGTGTTTCGTTAGACCCACTTTTGTTTTCCAGTAAAACTTTAAAAACTCAAATTGTCAGTTTTCCTAAGAACTCGGGTTAGAAAGACCGATCCACAGTAGGCAAATTTACAGTGTGTAGCCTCCAATCAATATTTCGAGGAGTTGCAAACGGAATGACAATGAGGATATACGAGGGCGGTTCGGAAAGTTCTTAGCCTATCAATGAAAGAGAGTAGTTAGTTTTTCAAAAATATTTTTATTTTTCAATATAATCTCCTGAAACTTCAACACACTTAGTCCAACGCTTATCTAGCAATTCTATCCCTTGATTAAAATAGTTTTCCTCAAGGTCTTCAAAATAGTGGTTTACAACTGTAATTGCATCTTCATTTGAGGTAAAACGCTTGCCAGCAAGGAATTTTTTTAGATTTGGGAGCAGGTAAAAGTCACTGGGAGCTAAATCAGGAGAATAAGGTGGGTGGTCAAGCAACTCGTACTTTAATTCGTTGATTTTAGCCATTGTTAAAACACTCTTGTGCGCTGGTGCGTTGTCTTGAAGAAAAATTATTTTTTTGTGTTGTAAGCCAGGACGTTTTTTTTCGAATTTGTACATTTAATTGATCTAAAAGGTTGCAATAGTACTCTGAATTTATTGTTTTACCCTTTTGCAGATAGTCAATCAATAAAATACCTTTGAAGTCCCAAAAAAACGTTGCCATAACCTCACCAGCCGATTGAATTGTTTTTGCCTTCTTTGGGGCACTTCCTCCAGCTTCAGTCCATTGTTTGGATTGTTCTTTTGTCTCTGGAGTATAGTGGTGGATCCATGTCTCATCAGCAGTTATGAAACGACGCTTAAAATCCATTTTATTTCGCTGAAAACGATCCAAACAAGCTTGAGAAATGTTCATTCTTATGCGTTTTTTGTCGACTGTTAACAAGTCCGGCACCCATCTTGCAGAAAGCTTTTTCATCTGTAGTTCTTCATGCAAAATTAAATTGACTCGATCATTTGAGATGCCCATGATATTAGCTATTTCACGCACTTTTATTCGTCGATCATTTAATACCATATCATGCACTTTGGCTACAATTTATGTTGTTGTTGCTGTTTTTGGACGTCCACTACGTGGTTCATCTTCAGTGCTTGTACGACCACGTTTAAATTCAGCAACCCAATTTTTTACTGTTGCATATGAAGGAGCACCTTCACCTAACACATTCACCATATCATTATGAATTTCTTGTCCCAATAAACCTTTTTTATGTAAATATTTAATGACACCACGCATTTCTAATTTTTCCATTGTAAAAAATCGCGGATGCGTCTTTTGTGAACACCTGTTTCTATATGAAGGAGTTGCCAGATCGAAACAAAATTTAACATGTGTTCATAGCAGATATGGAAGTTTCCAAAACACTTAACTTTTTTCTGTTTATACCGCGCTTTTTGTGCTAGGCTAAGAAGCTTCCGAACTGCCCTCGTACACTACATTCTATAATGGAGGGTAAAAAGAAGCAGACCGGTTTCTATATGAAGGAGTTGCCAGATCGAAACAAAATTTAACATGTGTTCATAGCAGATATGGAAGTTTCCAAAACACTTAACTTTTTTCTGTTTATACCGCGCTTTTTGTGCTAGGCTAAGAAGCTTCCGAACTGCCCTCGTACACTACATTCTATAATGGAGGGTAAAAAGAAGCAGACCGGTTTCTATATGAAGGAGTTGCCAGATCGAAACAAAATTTAACATGTGTTCATAGCAGATATGGAAGTTTCCAAAACACTTAACTTTTTTCTGTTTATACCGCGCTTTTTGTGCTAGGCTAAGAAGCTTCCGAACTGCCCTCGTACACTACATTCTATAATGGAGGGTAAAAAGAAGCAGACCGTTAAAAGGATAAATCACACTGTTCTGCAAAAATTTAACTTTTGAGACCTCTTTTGAACAAAGCCATCTCCTGAACTCTAAATGAATGTCCCACCACTTATAGTTTTCGAGATATAGTGAACATGACAATTGTTGTCATACAGACATTGTAAGGAAATTACATATTTATTTTAAATCTCGTTCTTCTCGTGACAAAAAATCCTATGATTTTTTACAAAAACTGCTATAACTCCGGCAATGTTCATTGGATTATCATTGTCAAATATTACACGTTGGAATCGTTACAGTGCGTTCTTCATAATTTTTTGCAAAAACTAATCGGAGAGCTCCAAAATTGCGGTGCAATTGGCAGTAGAAAACAACATTTTTTAATATAAAAAACTAAGTTTTTATTTTTTTAGCTGTAGTTTACATGAAAGATGCATTTCTTAACAATAATAATACTCATTCGGATAAGAATTCGGATAAGAATTGAGTTTAAGCAAGTAACGCATGATCCATTTCGAGGTTCCCTACTTTTTTAAATAAAAAAACACAGAAAATACAAACTGAATGGGGAATTTTTACTATCATTTGAAAGAACATTCTTTGGCATTTATTTTTTAAAGATTATGCCTATCAAATGTTAGCCGCGGCTACGTCTTAGATGGTCCATCCGTTGAGTCCAATTTTCTATGACTCGTTCGAGCATTTCGGCTGGTAACTGGCGAATGACACTCGGGATGTTTTGCTCCAAGGCCTGAATCGAAGCAGGTTTGTCCGCATAAACTTAAGACTACATATCCCCACAGGAAAAAGTCTAACGGTGTGATATCACACGATCTTGGTGGCTAATGGACCGGCCCAAAACGTGAAATTATCTGCTCACTGAAGTCGTCTTCTCTCAATAAATTCATTGTTAGATGCGATGTGTGGGAAGTGGCGCCGTCTTGTTGAAACCAAATGTCGCCGAGATCACGAGCTTCAATTTCAGGCATTAAAAAATCGGTTATCATGGCACGATAACGATCGCCATTGACGGTTACGGCATCATTTTTGAAGAAATATGGACCCGTGATTCCACCGGCCCACAAACCACACCAAACCGTTTTTTTCTGGATGAAGTGGCAGCTCTTGAACCTCTTCTGGTTGCTCTTCGTTACAAATGCAGCAATTTTGCTTGTTTACATATCCTTTGAGCCTGAAATGGGCCTCATCGCTGAACAAAATTTGGCTCAAAAATGTCGAATCTTCTTGGAACTTTTCAAGAGCCCATAGAGCGAAGCGATGTCGCTTGGGAACGTCGGGCGGCTTCAGTTCTTGCACAAGCTGTATTTTGTACGCTTTCAATTTAAGATCTCGACGTAATATGCGCCAAGTCGATCCATATGTCAGACCGAGTTGCTGCGAAGGGCGCCGAATCAACTCTCCACGGTCTTGGTGTACACTCTCAGCTACGGCCGCTAAATTTTCTTCACTGCGTGCTGAACATGGTCTATTCGGACGAATATTATTCAATAATGAATGCTGGGTCTCACGATGGGAGATGGTGTGGCGAATAGTATGCTCAGAAGGTCGATTATGTTGAACGAAGTGCACGTAGCACATTCCTCACAGAACGTGAATTTTCGTAATAAAGTTGAATGATGTGTAAACGTTGTTCAGACGTAAGTCTTTCCATGATGAAATGCCAAACAAAACTTTTTAAAAATAACATGACAACATGACCCGACTCTCATGGGATCTGTCAAAAAAAATGCTATTGAAAAAAATGTATCTCTACTTGGATCATACATTATAATAAAAAAGTCAGAAAATTTAATGATATCTCGAAAACTATACATATTGATCAGTTGGTTTCGTCCAAAGGAGGATTTTGTTGCAGAACTGTGCTATGGAAGAATATATACTTATAGTCAAAAATGATCATGAGCGAAACCATAAACACATTTCCTTTTTTTCGATTTAGTCTCTTGCCTAACCAAAAGTTGGAAATTACAAGTCGCCAAAAAATATTGTACCCAAAAACAATAAGAAAATTTAATGTTATCCTTTGAGACAGGACTCAATCGGTTTTTTTAATTTAGCAACATTTCTGTTCTAAAAATTCCTCTGTCATAAAAATATGCCTATCCGTTTATCAAGCACGATTTTGTAGTATTTATATTTACACAATTACGATAAATAAAATATCATAAATTTTGTTTAATAAAACCTTAAGCGATCGCATTTGTTTTCCAACTAAACGTTGCCATTAAAATATCACAATAATATTTATTTGACGTTTTCTGATTCATTGCAATAAAAGGCATGGCGGCGACGGTGACGATAAATATTCATAATTTTTCACATCTGTCTTTAGAATATTACAATTCAATACGATATGTGCCACATGTCGGCATACATTTGCGCATATATACTTGTATATACATAACGGGTGGCCCAAATAAGACCAGCTGATGTGAAACACAAATAACTTTTTTATATTTTAACATAATTTTTTTTTTCTTTTTGAAAATTATAACTGAACTCTTGGAAATTTAAAATGAATACGTACAGTCCACAACAACGCATTAAAATTATCGATTTTTATTATTCTTCTCAACGATCGATTGTTCTGACGCAGCGAAATTATCGCCGTTTTTTTAACGTAAGATCAGCGCCCACATCTTCCATGATTACAAGTTTAGTTCGTCGTTTTGAGGAACTGGGTTCAGTTCTTCGCCTTCTTTCGTCCAGGAAGAGGTGCTCATCGAAATATTCGTACTGAAGATAACGTGGAAGCTGTGCAGGAGCTTGGCAGCTGTGCAGCAGTTTGGCGCTAAAAAGAGCCAATGCCTGTCTCGAGCAAAATGGTGGTCATTTTTGTCTGATGTCATATTTCACACATAGTCACGTTAAATTTCCATAAAATGTATTTAACATATAAAAATAAATCATTTAAAAATAAAAAGTTATTACAAGAGTTATACGTGTTTAACATCACTAGGTCTCATTTGGGCCACCCTGTATATATAGTGACAAATGTTTGTGCATACGAACAGCCGATGTAACATATATAAGTAGAACCCTGAAAATAAATAAATAAATTCTAATTAAATAAACAAAAAACAAAAGTCAGTCTAAAAAAGTAAACAAAATACTTAAAACTTAGAAATGACTCAAATTGCGAAAGCAACAAAAGAAAAACGGAAAACAAAGTTCGACGTTATTTTAAACGAAAACTGGTGCATCACCAAGGGCAGTTTATGTTTTCTTCGCTACTAAAGACGCCCGGCACAGTGGGACATTTGACAGGATAATTTTTAAATTGCCTTTTATTAAATGGACCTGAATATGTTCTAACATCTTAAGACTTTAAGCAAGATTTGTGTTACACCTAACCAAGGTCCAGGGCATACATTTCAGACGTCTTTTAAGACTATAGTATAGATCTTCATTGGTAGGTGGATCCGGTTAGATAAGGTGCTTCGTGTTGTCTACACACATCCCAATGACAAAGGAAGATTTCTGCAAGGCCTTTTAGAGAGCCTTCATAGGTAGCTCCAAGACATTTCGGCCACGTTCTACTCTCATTTCAAATAAACAATGCATCGAAAGGACTTTAACGCTCTTTGCTTTTGGGTTGCATTTAAAAGGCCTTCAAAAAATAAAAAAATGAGAAATTGATTTTAATTTATAAAGGGTGGTCCAACTTAATATTTTTTCTTAATATTTTTTATTATGATAGAAGGATCTATGACAATTACGCGTGCGACGAAATATCGGCCAAATGCTCACCCTGGCTTCGGTGGCATACCTCTATCCGCTGGTCCATATTTTCAATGACTCTAAGACGTAATGAAGGTTCAATGTCGTTAATGTGCCGAACTATCCCATCCTACAATTTTTATTTTAAATATTCCCAAAGAAGGAAGTCCAACGGGGTCAAATCACAAGTTGTCGCGGCCAATTAATAACGCCACGACCTAAGATGACACGGCAATTGAATTTGTCGCGGAAAAGAGTCATTGTTTCGTTTGCTGTGTTGCAAGTGACACCATCCTTTTTGTACCACATATCATCCAGACCCATATCCTCAATTTCTGGTCACAAGAAGTTCGTTATCAACTCGCGATTGCGAACACCATTTACGAGTCGAGGTTGACGGCTCTCTTGCCACACTATCGCGAACAACATAAATGATTTTTACAGAACGTACCGGTCGAGCATGCTCAGGTGTTTTCACATTTCCTAAAGTCCCAGTTTGCTGAAATTTGCGCACGATTCTCCAGATTGTGGAAACATTTGGTCGATTATGCTGACAAAATAAAATCACGAAATCCTTTTTAATTTGTACACCCATTTCGTAGAGAATTGTGTACCTCTCCACAGTTGAATTTGTCAAACAGTGAAACAAAGAAATTTCCAATTAAGTTGGGCTAAAAACTTGACGTTAAGGTGTGATACACAATTAACAGCGTTCATTGTGGTTGGACCACCCTTTACAATATTTGTTTTATTTTTTTAAATGTGATTGCAATAGAATTCGAACTAATGCTCCAATGGTCGGCTAGCTAGTCTGCTACGCTACGTACTGGTCCACAAAAGCAATTTGTGTGTTTGCGTCAAACGGCATATAATGGGTGATCCATCTATATGTATTTTTTTAGAACAAAAAAAATATAAAAAATCAAGTCAAGTGTGGAATCTTTATTGGTAATTTAAAAGGGCATTTATTTTTTGAAAATAATTTCCTTCAAATGTTGGCAACTGTATTATGGTAATGAGCGTTCGTTGAGAAACAGGAAGATCCGCCGGTTTTGACCAAAATTTCGTGCAGTGATTAGGCCCTTTTCTGGCTCACCGACAAAGTCAATAAACAAAATTGCCGCATTTGGGCTGAAGAGCAACAAGAAGAGGTTCAAGAAGTGCCATTATACCCAGAGAATATCACGGTTTGGTGCGGTTTATAAGCTGGTGGAATCATCGGTGCATTTATGCTACCTCAAATTGAAGCCCGTCATCTTGACGACACTAGGTTTCAACAGGACGGTACCACTTGCCATATAGCTGCTCAAACAATGTATTTATTGAGAGGTCATTTCGAAAAGCAGCTAATTTCACGTTTTGGACGGGTGAGTTGGCCGCCTATATCGAGTGATATCACACCTTTAGACATTTTTCTTTAGGGTTACGTAAAGTCCAAAGTCTATGCTGCCAAACCAGTTACGATGCAGGTTTTGGAAGCCAACATTCCGCGTGTCATTAAAGCCATACCGGTCGAAATGCACGAACGAGTCATCCAAAATTGGATCCTCAGAATGGAAACCCTGAGGCGTAGTTGCGGCCAACATTTAAAAGAAATTTAATTCAAAAAATAAATGCCATACACGCAGAAAAAAAAGTATGGTTGGGACAACAATATACGAAGAGGATCATACTATTGTTGGGTATATCGTTGTGGCGCAGCAATATTATAATCAACACAACAATAGTATGGTTTACATACAACCATACTATAATCCCCACAACAATATTATGTTCCTCACAACAAAAGAATTATTCACACACACAACCATACTATGATCCCCACAACCATATTATTATTCACACTCAACCATACTATGATCCCCACAACCATATTATTATCCTCACAAGCATAGTATGTTGCATATATAACCATAGTATTATTCTTACAACTATAGAATGACTCACACACAACCATACTATGATCCCAAAAAATGTTGTAAGGATTGGGTTAAGATGTTATTTAACAATAGTTTTTTTATTAAGTAAACTATTTAAAAATGCATTAAACTCTTTTTAATTATTAATAGGTGTAATTGTTTTAACAGTAGAAAAAATCATTTATTAAAAATATTGCAGTTATACTTATCCAAAGTAGTTTGTTTTGGAAAAATTAAGAAACATTACGATTTTTTCGATATGATTGCCGTAATCATATTATTATTAATATAAACCCTAAAAACACAATAGTTTTGTCACACCAACCATATTTATATTGTTGCTACACACATATTTTCATTTTTAAATTTGGCAACAATTTTAATGTTACATTACAACAATATTAATATTGTCTCAATCATGCTATTGTCCAAATGCTATTCAAAAAAAACAATACTATGGTTGCGACGACCATACTTTTATTGCAGAGAACATACTATTGTTGCCGTGACCATATAGTAACCATATTTTTTCTCTGCGTGTAAAATGTCCTTTTAAATTACCAATAAAGATTCCACACTTGATGTGAATTTTTATGGTTTTTTGTTCTGAAAAGAAATACCTCTAGATGGATCACCCTATATTTGAAGAGCAAAATACTACTGTTTGGTATATAGCTGTGACACAACAATATTATGATCCTCACAACAATACTATGTTTCACATACAACTATAGCACGATCTTCACAACCAAAGTCTGATTCATACGCAATCATGTTATGATCCCCACAGCTACAGTATGATCTTACTCAACCATACTATGATCTGCAAAATTATTTAATAAGATTTGGTTAGGGTATTGAACAAGAGAAGTTTATTAAGAATATTATTAAAAAATAACATTAAATTCCAAATAATAGGAGTGAAAAAACGTGGTGCCTTTTTTAATAAAGAATTTTCAGTTTTACTAAGCAGTTTGTTTTAAAAAAAATTTATTAGCAATAACATTGTTCTAACATTGTTCTAAAAACCATTTTCAAATTTATAAAAATTACAAACATACAGTATGATTGCCGTAATCTTATTATTGTTTAGATCGAAATACTTATGGATGATTTTATTGATACTGATTTTCCGCCAAGATTTTGCGCATGGAAGAGTTGTCACTGTCAAAATATCATGCATTTCAAAAAGAATCAACTAAATGGACCTTTCGGTACATCTACATACAGACATATGTAAATGTATATCTGAACATTTCCATTCAATTTAATACAGTCAGCTAATTGCAAACTAAGTCATACAGAAAGCTAATACTAAGCCAAAGCTGCTGAATCGTTATTCATACACACATACGAGTACGTACATACATACGTGAACTAACTACGTAAGTCATACGCTTTAGGATCGGGTAGACAATATATATACTCACCCATATGAGTATGCATTTCTAGCTATAGTTATCGCCGTAGTTGCTTGTAAACCTCTTAAAGGCATATCTAGCTATCGTTCCTTTGTACCGATAATGATGATGACGATGAATATGCCAATGATCATTGGCGAATGATGATGACGAGGATGGTGATAATGATTGTTATTAAATATTATTGTTATTAGAAGTATTTTACAAATATGGTTTACAGTAAAATTAAACGACCATATGGTGGCATGATAGAATCATCATTATTCGAGTAATACACGCTCATACGAACTACGGCTATATTAAAATGTATAGTGCCTTACTATGAGGGACAGTGTACGGCGGGGAGATAAACGCAGTATCCATTTTTTTGGAAACGGAAGTGGATAGTTCTTTAGCTTCGATCAGAAAAAGTCTGTAATATGTTGTAGTAAGGTATGATCGTGTAGATGGTACCGTAGTTGCCTATTGGATAACGGTGGATATAAACCTTTTCCGCTTGGGTTTGTAGAAGGCACAGATGATCTCAAATACTACACACAGAAAACAGGTTCGTTGCCACAAACGATTTTTTTGCCAACAGAATGATTGAGGTATCAGGCACCTCGAGTATTCCATCAGTTCAACCGAATCTTAGTTGGTGCTCCGTAATTTTCAGTTATTAGAACTGTAGTAACTGTGCAACATACCAAATATCCGAACTTTTAGAAGAGAATTTTTGGGTCTACAAAATTAAAGTTTTAGTAAGAGGCAAAAAACTGTTTGCTTACACAATAAAAGTACTTGAAGTACGTATAGGAAGGTTCATGACGAGGAAAAAGAGAAAATGATGATACATAGATGATTATTACTGAAAAAAAATTTGGTTAAACGATTGGCTTAAAGTCAATAAAAATCGAATTATGTTTTTCCTAAAAAAAATACCACTTAATAACCCGTTTTTGGTTTTAATGAAGTTTAAGTTATAATCACAAATATTTGGTTAAAATAACAAAATGTTTGCAAAACTGGTGGTTGTGGCAACCAAATTCCTTTTTTTCGTTTTATTGCCATGACCGATCAAAAAGTTGTGAGTGCAGTACGATGATTATATTTATCACCTTGTGGTGTTTCGAACCAAATATTTTTTACGATTTTAAACATTTGGTGATTGCAACCGAAATTCATCTTTTGCAACAGAATCATTGTTGTTCCAACCGATTTCCAACTATTTTTTTCTTTGTGTGTACATTTTACAGTTTCCGACATCTCGTGAAGGATACTGCAGTCAACGGTGCTGAAATATAACACAAGATGACGAGCATGCTATATACGAGGGCGACCGCAAAAGTAACTGGCCTGGCACATTTTCTGTTTTACTAGCAACTTTTTTCTTTTTGCTTTTTAAAAGCAATCTTTTATAAGCCGTCTGTCAAAATTTCCGAAATATTTAATGATTATTTTCTTTGTTACAGGTGATTGAAGTAAACAAGTTTTATAATTTCTGAAAAATGGAAAATATAGAGTTTCGTGCGGTAATTAAACACTTTTATATGAAAGGTTATACGCCACAATTAATCAAAGATGAATTGGATTCTGTTCATGGTGATAATGCACCATCATACTCCACCGTGAAATCCTGGGTTCAACAATTTAAAATGGGTCGTTCAAGTACGAAAGATGAACAACGCTCTGGAAGACCGAAAACTACTACTACTATTGAAAACATTAGAAAAATATTTAATGAAGTGACTAAAGATAGACGAATAAAGCTCAGAGAACTTGCTGATATTGTTAAAATACACGAAAAACAAGTTTGGAGTATTTTACATGATGAACTCCACATGTAAAAGCTATCCGCAAGATGTGTGCCGCGTTTGTTGACTTTTCCCCAAAAAATCGTCCGTTGGACCAATTCCGCGGAGCTTTTAGCGATTTATCAGCGTAATTCAATAGAGTTCTTGCGCCGATTCATAACTGTGGATGAAACATGTATCCATCACTACATCCCAGAATGCAAAGAACAGTCAAAACAATGGATAGAAGCTGGTAAAAGAGGTCCCAAGAAGGCGAAAACTGTTAAGTCAGCAGGAAAAGTAATGGCCACAGTATTTTGGGATGCAAGGGGTAAAATATTTATTGATTATCTTGAGAAAGGAAAAACTATAAATAGTGAATATTATTGTGCATTATTGGATCGGTTGAGTGAAGAAATCAAGATAAAACGACCGCATTTAGAAAAAAAACGTTCTTTTTCATCAAGATAATGCTCCTTCACACACTGCATTTTTAACTCAACAAAAACTGGCCGAATTACGATTTGAAATTGCTCCGCATCCACCATATCGTATAGTTCAGATTTAGCTCCTTCTGATTATTTCTTGTTTCCAAATTTAAAAAAATTTCTCGGTGGCAAAAAATGTTCGTCCAATAGCGAGGTTATTGCTGAAACTGAGGCATATTTTGAAGGTCTTGACAAAATCTTATTTTTCGGATGGAATTAAAAAAACTTGAAAAACGTTTGATGAAGTGTATTGAGTTGGAAGGAGATTATGTTGAAAAATAAATAATAATAATTCCAAAAAAACAGTTCTTTTTATGTTAGGCCTGTTACTTTTGCGATCGCCCTCGTATATGGCGCAACTAAAACGATTCATTTGTGCACACAGAGAAAAAATCAGTTGGAAATCGGTCCGAATTTCACAAATTTGGTTGGATTAAACACTTTTTGTTGCAATCACCAATAGTCGATGTTATTGATGGATACATGGTTGGACATATCACAAAATGGTAGCTACAATAATATAACGGCACGTACAGCTAATAAATCGTTTATTCTAACCCAATTCGGTAAAACTATTGCATGCCACAATTGGTGGTTATAAAAACCAACCAATTATGAAGAAAATGATGAAAAACGCAAGAAATAATAACGTATGGTCTAACTGATCACATACAAACAATAGTTTCATTGCCGCAACCGAATTTATTTTGCCAACAGAATGATAGAGGTTGCATGAATTATAAAGTTTCAACTAGGGCAAATAGAACGGAAAGTTTCGATGTTTTTTTCCTGGTGAAAGAGAAAAGAAAATTAAAAAAGATTTTTGCTAGAAAATTAGATTTCTTTGATAAATAAAAATTCCAAGATTGGAGGAGCGTGGAGTGCAGAAAATTAGAAAGATTTTTCCAAGAAACTTAGATTTGTTTGGAAAATAAAAATCTCAAGATTTTGAATTACCTATTTTTTACATGGCTTTATATTGCTTATTACCACTATTCACCCTATTTTAAAGGGTGTTATTTCAGACGTGTGGTTTTCAGGAAGAAATAAAACGCATAAATTTTAATGTTATGGCCAAGAATTTAGCTTTATTGTTAAGCTAAAGATTTGCCATTGTGTTTTAAAAATGATTACGGGCAAGTGGCCGCCGCGGCTGACTCGAATAAATTCCAGTCGAGAGGACCAGTTTTCTGACAACTTTTTGGCTCGAATAAATTCCAGCCGAGAGGACCAGTTTTCTGATCACTTTTTGCAGCATTTGGGCCGTATGTCAGCAATAACGCGCTGAATATTATCTTCCTAGGCGTCAATCGTGTCGGGCTTATCTGCGTAGACAAGCGACTTCACATAACCCTACCAAAACTAATCCAGCGGTGTTAAATCGCACATCTTGGAGGCCCACGACGTGAAAAAATGCGCCCACAAAAAGTTTCATTCGATACATTGATTGCTTCGTTGGCTGTATGGCATGTAGCGCCGTCTTGTTGGGACCAAAGTTCGTCCACATCAAAATCCTCCAATTCAGGCACGAATAAGTCATTAATCATGGCTCTATAGCGTTCCCCATTGACTGTAACGTTATGGCCGGCTTCATTTTTGAAGAAATATGGACCAATGATTCTCTCTGTCCATAGAGCACACCTAACAGTGGCTTTTTGAGGATGTAACGGCGTCTTAACAATGGTTTGTGGATTATTATTGGTTTTTAACGTACCCAATTTTGGTTATTAACGTACCCATTTAAGCAAAAGTGAGCTTCATCGCCAAACAAAATGTCCTTGTAAAAAACAGGATCGGTGGACTTCTCGTTTTATGCCCTTTCACCACGATTTGCAAACGTTGTTCCGGAGTAAGTCTATTCATTATGAAATGGTAAACCAAATTAAGCATAAATCAAGTGACAGCTGTTAAAATGACCAACTTCAAAAAAAGGGATGGCCAGATTGAAAAACACACGTCTAAAAAAACCCCTATACATTAGTCAAGGAAATAGTTCATCAGCTATTTCTTTACCATCTTTTATACCCATTTTGATGAAAAGAACTTTTTGAAGAAAACTCTTAAGTGTACATGATATTATCAAGTTTTTAGCACAGAACACTGTAATTTGTAGCGTCATCTTGGGTTACATAAAGATTATTTCCGGCTATGCATATGCAAGTTCAGTCCGATCGCCTTAAAGTCTTGAATATTTGATTTTTTTTTCAAATAAGCCTACATTCGATCCATAAAAGCTTTACTAACAAACAACCGCTTATTTGGAAATTATAAATCGCTTGTTATTATTCAGTATAATTGGTTGCAGTAGTTAATTTTTTGCACAGCTATTGGTTGCCACAACTACCAGTTGTGACAGCTAAATGTTTATCCGCATTGATAGTCCCGATCTATTGGTTGAATAATTTCACAGGGATTGATGATAAAAATGGACGTTGTTTTAGGCGGTAAAAATCGGACATAACCCAGCAAGATTTCAAGCGGCAAAGAGCTGTCACTGTCAAAATTAAATCTAGGATTAATAACACACATATTGACGATGACGAAACTTTAATTTCATTTGACGTGGTATCCTTATTTCCTAGCATACCAGTAAATCTAGCTATTAAGACTATAGAGGAAAAATGGACTAATATAGAGGAATTCACCAGAATCGCAAAAGACTTGTTTATTGAATTACTGACTGTCTGTATAAAGGACACCAGATATTTCAAATATGAAATAGAGGACCAATTAAAACCATAGACGGACGAAAACCAATTGTGACCAAACAGTTAAAGAAAAAAGATTATTAACTTATAAAGCAATGCTATCGGCATTTTTATCGATAAATATTAAAATCGGTATAGACAAAACATATGCAACTCAACAATTTTGTTTTAAATAACGGCATTATTGCAATTTCTTTTTATCTGTTCTTCTTCATATTAATAATTCGAAAGCCTGCGTAAAGAAATTTGTAGGAATATTCAGTATTATTTTGCTATTTTATTTCAATTAAAGCTAAAATAGAGTTCGTTTTCAACTGGCACGCGATAAATTTGGATTTGAGCTCAGACAGCGAATTGTGACTGATTATTCTTCTGGAATATCACAGAAAGACATTGCCGAGAAATATAATGTTCATAAAAGTTCAATTTGTCGCATTATTGCTAAGTTTAAAAAAACTTCACAAATTTCTGTTAAACACCGAGGTGGTCGACCGCGCAAGACAAGTGATCGGACGGACAATTTGATTATCAGACACGTGAAAAAAGACCCATTTATCTCTTCCTCCAAACTAACTGAAAAATTGCAAGTATCAGTTTCTGATCGAACAATTCGTAGACGTCTTTTACAGGCCTCTCTACGCGCACGACGCCCTGCAAAAAAACCACTCATATCAAAGCGTAATCAAAAAACCAGAAAGTAAATGAAGGTCTATCCTGTTTAGTGACGAATCAAAAGTTAACATAATTGGCAGCGATGGCATGTGTTATGTACGACGACCAGCTGGAAAACGGATCGAAGCACGTTACTGCAAAAAGACGGTCAAGCATGGAGGGGGCAGTGTAATGGTGTGGGGCTGTTTTTCTGGTGCTGGTGTTGGTCCACTGCATAAAATTGTTGGCATTATGGACAGATTTATGTATAAAGACATATTGGAAAGGGTAATGCCTCCATATGCAGAGTATGATATGCCGTTGCGGTGGGTCTTTCAGCAAGACAACGATCCCAAACACTCATCGAAAGTGGTTAAATCGTGGTTTGCCGAAAATAAAGTTACGGTAATGGAATGGCCGCCGCAATCTCCAGACTTAAATCCCATCGAGAACCTCTGGGAAATCGTAAACCAAAAAATTGATAGAGAAAATTGTACAAGTTCGACTATTTTGTTTCAACGACTGGAAGATGCGTGGAAATCAATCCCAACAAGCGTCATTGACAACCTAATAGCATCAATGCCTCGAAGATGTCAGGCTGTAATCAACAACAACGGATTTGCTACAAAATATTGAGTTCATTTGCATTGAACTGCGCTCGATTTTATTAGTTGCATATGTTTTGGCCTCTGAATAATAAGAATGTATATGTATTTTTATGTTTTTTTCATACTTTACTTAAATATCTATGGAGTAGATCACTTTTTCTTAATTTTAAAGCAATAAAGTATAAAATTTCAAAATATAATTGGCTAATTTTAATTTCAGAAAATGTTTACGAAATATTTGGTAAAAGATGTATTTTGTTTGCATTTGTTTTGGCCACCACTGTACATACCTGGTTTCTCCGAAAGGTTCAACAAATCGGACGTTTATAATAATGAAACAATTTTATTAGCGCCGTTTAGGACAGTTAACGAATTATTTAGTAAGACAAAATCGAAGGTGGACAGTGAAGAAAAGTCCAATTTAGTTTATAAGATGTGATGGTGACAAGTCCAACTTATGCCAAAAGGTATATGTTGGCACTACTGGGAAAAAACTAAAGACTAGACTTTCTTCTCACAAATCTGACCAAAAATCTGTTGATAGACCAATCGAGCAGAAGACTGCCCTTGCGAACCACTGTAGTTTGAAGGGACACAAGCCAAACTTTAACGACGTAGAAATTTTAGCACAAGAGAGGAATTATAAGAGAAGATACACTTTGGAGATGCTTTACATCAACGACGTTCCTACATCTAAGAGAATGAACTTTAAAACTGACACGGAGTACCGACGTTAAAGACATACATTAGTTGAATATTAGAAGTACAACAGGACAGAAGTAAAACAATTATTTAAATGTAATTAGAAACAAAAGTTATGTTAGTCGTGATAGAAAATTGTGTATTGTTGTAATTTTATGTTCTCGGTTTTGTTTTAGTGATTACCCCTGATGATGAACGACGAAGTCAGTTCGAAATATTGGGTTATTTAAAATAAAAATAAATTATAAAAACACCAACATCTGGTTTTTGCTTATGACCTCAAGCCTTACAATAACTGAAAAATAAACAACAAAAGGTCAACTATACAAATACAAATTAAATAAGATTCATTTGTATTTGTATATATTTGTATCAAAATAATTCTAGAATCAACTTAGAATTTCACAACATTGTTTTTAATTTCAGTTTTATTTTCTATCGTTCTTATCTGGTCACCCTGTATATAGTGCATACCTCACTGACTTATTTAATTTCAGTTTATTTTCCTATCGTTCTTATCTAGTCACCCTGTATATATCTCACTAACTCTTTTAACTTCAGATTCTTTTTCTATCGTTCTTATCTAGTCACCTTTTATATCAGGGTGGGTCGATTTAGCAATCGATGTTGTGCCATCGATTTTTCGATAGCTTTTGGCATGAGGAAAAAAATTTCCACTACGAGAAAAACATCATTTTCGAGGCACCAAAATTTCAATTGTTGACTTTTCCTCAACTTTTTTAGGCATACAAAAATATATTTTTTTTAAATATAGAAGAGCGCGAGAATATAAATACGACTGAGAGAACCGTAGAGAATCGAATCACTCGTATTTACTTATATATAGGGTAATCCATCTAGAGGTATTTTTTCAGAACAAAAAAAATATAAAAATTCAAATCAAGTGTGGAATCTTTATTGGTAATTTGAAAGGGAATTTTATGGCATTTATTTTTTGAATTTAATTTCTTTCAAATGTTGGCCGCAACTACGCCTCAGGGTTTCCATTCTGAGGGTGCAATTTTAAATGACTCGTTCGAGCATTTCGACCGCTATGGTTTTAAATGACACGCGTAATGTTGGCTTCCAAAACCTGAATCGTAGCTGGTTTGTCAGCATAGACTTTGACCTTTACGTAACCCCAAAGAAAAATGTCTAAAGGTGTGATATCACACGATCTAGGCGGCCAACTCACCTGTACAAAACGTGAAATTAGCTGCTTTTCAAAATAATTTCTCAATAGATCCATTGTTTGAGCAGCTGCATGGAAAGTGGCACCGTCCTGTTGAAATCAAGTGTCGTCAAGATTACGGACTTCAATTTCAGGTAGCTTAAAGATCGATATCATGGCGCGATAGCTAGCACCATTCACGGTTACGTTCCGGCCATCATAATTTTTTAAAAAAAATGTACCGATGATTCCACCAGCTTAAGAACCTCACCAAACCGTGGTTTTCTCTGGGTATAATTGCACCCCTTGAACCTCTTCTTGATGCTCTTCAGCCCAAATGCGGCAATTTTGTTTATTGACTTTGCCGTTGAGCCAGAAATGGGCCTCGTCACTGAACAACATTTTGGTCGAAAACAGCGGATCCATCGTTTCTCACCGAACGCTCATTTCTATAATACAGTTAGTTGCCAACATTTGAAGGTAATTATTGTCAAAAAATAATGCCATAAAATGTCCTTTCAAATTACCAATAAAGATTAAAAACTTGATTTGAATTTTTATATTTTTTTTGTTCTTAAAAAATAACTCTAGATGGATCACCCTATATTATTAATTATTGTTCAAAAAATTTGCCTATTTTTCCCTTGAAAACTTTTCTTTTTTTTGATACAAATACAAAAGTTAAAGAAACGTTGGACCAAGAGAGTTGAGCTAAAATAAAGAGACCAAGTTTAAAAATTAAAATTGTTCGCAGCCTTAAATTCCACTACTTTAGTAAGTAGGCAGTGCGTTAGTATTCTTGATGAACACTGTCCAAGACGTATGATTCGAGTATGAAATCATATTACGCTGATTTAATTCGCTTTGTTTTGGGTGGCGTATGTATGATTTAAACAACTCATATTAAATGTTGTTTAGATTATTTTTCAATTTAAAACTTGGAAAACAAAAAAAAACACAATCATTTCTTAATAAATAAGAAAATATGAATACATTTCAAATTAAAGTAAGCTGCAGCGACGTCGATTTTCGACGATTCGAATCAAGAAACGTGCTCAGATATACACACGTTCAGATGTACCTTACAAACGTCGAGTCGCCACAGTCGTGTAACAGAAGTTGATGACAAATATATCGCATAAATTTAGTACACTCCGCACACACATACACACCTATTTTCTTAGCACAGACGATCGATCATAGTGATCTAGTGTGCGGGGACTTTGTTGTACATGCAACTGAACCCCAGCGCTTGGCTGGCATCTTCTTGGCCTTTAGTTTTTCTCAACTTGAACTAATTGCCAGACAGACAGACAGACAGACAAACAGACAGTTTAGTACGTACGTTTAAATTTTAGCACTTGGGTGTTCACTTAACGAATGAACGAACGTATGTATGTATGATGTGGATGAAGGCCTCTTTTAATCTTTTTTTGCTGAATTTTAAAATTAAAAAATGAATTCAATCCAGAAATTGTTGGTGGCATTGAGTCATTCATTGTCCATACGTATGGGTATTTATTAAAAGTAATTCCCTATAATTGTTTTCGGTTTTATTGTCACTTTTAAAAGTCGCATTACGCATATTAATGATGGCATTTTCGGGGTGATTCGCTTAAATCGCCTCGACTTAAGTGGAGTATTGGCTCGGCTAAACCAATAAAAGATTAAAGATAATTTATTAATTGCTTTGGAATTTGGGATGTGTTCAATCAAACATTTGATTGGTGTTCGACAACTTTAACGTTGGCCGCAAAATTTGTCATTATTTTTCGGAGGAACTCCAAGCAACCTTTTTGGGGTGAGATGATGGATTATTATATTCAATATTAAGGGTGGGGGTATGGAGCTTGTGTAAGCTGGTACGTGTCTTATGGGACTGGAATTATCACATATCTGGTGGTTAACCGCAAATGATTTCATGCATTCACGTTGAAGTTTTTGAACTTGAGCTTTATGTGTTTTGGTTCGTACAAAATTGTTTCCAAAATTCAGAGTTTTGAAGATCGACTGTCCATTTCGTGTAGCCGTTTGATCTTTGGGAATTCCTATGTTACAATTTTTGGGATCATATTCCAGTTTACTATTCTCTGACAAGTAAAGTTAGGTCGGGCCGAATCTTATATACCCTCCACCGTGAATTAAATTAGGCCATTTTTGGCCATTCATGGGTCCTTATCTCAAATAGATCTTCTAAAAGGTCCCTTTTTTAATGCGCAGTAAACCGGCTTCGCCGGTTTGATCTTCGGGAATTCTTATGTTACAATTTTTAGGATCATATTCCAGTTTACCATTCTCTGACAAGTAAAGTTGGGTCGGGCCGAATCTTATATACCCTCCACCGTGAGTTAAATTAGGCCATTTTTGGCCATTCATGGGTCCTTATCTCAAATAGATCTTCTAAAAGGTCCCTTTTTAAATTCGCAGTAAACCGGCTTCGACTTTTTTATATTAATTAGGTGGCCTTTTCGACGAAACAAACAGTTGGTCATTCCAAAACAGTAACACAGGAAGTGATCGACTATGGGTTAAGATCTCGAACATCTCGAAAGTCTTTTGTAAATAAAGTGTTTCGTAAAAAGGGTTTGGACTGCGCTTGTAAATACAAAAGGTCCCTATGGCACTGAAAAATATATTCTTTTAAACATGGACATATGAGTACTCAGAAAGAGTGGACTTTTCTGACGAATATGTATGGCATAAACTTGGCTGAATTGGATGCCTTGACGTATGGCCGTGTTCTTTGTGATATGGGGCCAAAAACCCGTCTTGTAATGTTCGGATATCTATTGGTATCCAAAAACAGTAAAATTGTATCGGATATTCAAATATGTACCTTTATTAAAGATTTGGGCCGATTTTGCTCGGACTTGCTCATGGAGGCCCAAAAGTCGGCCTCCTTCAACTATGGGCATATGGGTATTGAAAACAACATATATTCACGTATCCGAAAATAGTATTAATACTCCGACTTTACTTTGGTTGTACACTGTATATTTAACGAGAATTGCTAGCAGTAGAGTTTTTCACTATACGAGGGCGGTTCGGAAACTTCTTAGCCTAGCACAAAAAGCGCGGTATAAACAGAAAAAAGTTAAGTGTTTTGGAAACTTCAATCTCTGCTATGAACACATATAGAAACAGGTGTTCACAAAAGAAGCATTCGCGATTTTTTTACAATGGAAAAATTAGAAATGCGTGGTGTCATTAAATATATACATAAAAAGGTTTATCGGGACAAGAAATTCATAATGATATGGTGAATGTGTTAGGTGAAAGTGCTCCTTCATATGCAACAGTAAAAAATGGGGTTGCTGAATTTAAACGTGGTCGTACAAGCATTGAAGATGAACCACGCAGTGGACGTCCAAAAACAGCAACAACAACAGGAATTGTAGCCAAAGTGCATGATATGGTATTAAATGATCGACGAATAAAAGTGCGTGAAATAGCTAATATCATGGGCATCTCAAATGATCGAGTCCATTTAATTTTGCATGAGGAACAACAGATGAAAAAGCTTTCTGCAAGATGGGTGCCGCACTTGTTAAGAGTCGACCAAAAACGCATAAGAATGAACATTTCTCAAGCTTGTTTGGATCGTTTTCAGCGAAATAAAATGGATTTTAAGCGTCGCTTCATAACTGTTGATGAGACATGGATCCCCCACTATACTCCAGAGACAAAAGAACAATCCAAACAATGGACTGAGCTGGAGGAAGTGCCCCAAAGAAGGCAAAAACAATTCAATCGGCTGGTAATGTTATGGCAACGGTTTTTTGGGACTTCAAAGGTATTTTATTGATTGACTATCTGCAAAAGGGTAAAACAATAAATTCAGAGTACTATTGCAACCTTTTAGATCAATTAAATGTACAAATTCGAGAAAAACGTCCTGGCTTACAACACAAAAAAATAATTTTTCATCAAGACAACGCACCAGCGCACAAGAGTGTTTTAACAATGGCTAAAATCAGCGAATTAAAGTACGAGTTGCTTGACCACCCACCTTATTCTCCTGACTTAGCTCCCAGTTACTTTTACCTGTTCCCAAATCTAAAAAAATTTCTTGCTGGCAAGCGTTTTACCTCAAATGAAGATGCATTTACAGTTGTAAACCACTATTTTGAAGACCTTGAGGAAAACTATTTTAATCAAGGGATAGAATTGCTAGATAAGCGTTGGACTAAGTGTATTGAAGTTTCAGGAGATTATATTGAAAAATAAAAATATTTTTGAAAAACTAACTATGTATTCTCTTTCATTGATAGGCTAAGAACTTTCCGAGCCGCCCTCGTAGTCTATAAATTTTTCAAATACGAGTATAATACCTCATTTTAATACATTTTTTCCAAAAACTTGGATTGGGGCTATTTTTTGTTGCTTGGAAAATTAAATAAAGTTGTTTTGTGGACGTGTGGCTTTCCATCTGGCCACACTTTTTTCGGAGTTTGTCTTTTTGGCAGCTGTCACTTGATTTATGCTCAGTTTAGTTTGCCATTTCATAATGAATAGACTCCGAAACAACGTTTGCAAATCGTGGTGAACGGGCCCAAAACGAGATGACCACCGATCCTGATTTTTACAAGAAAATTTTGATCAGCGTTAATAACCAAAATTGGAAACGTTTAAAACAAAAGCCATTGTAAAGACGCCGTTACATCCTGTTTGGTGTGCTCTATGGGCGGAGAGATGCATTGGTCCATGTTTCTTCAAAAATGAAGCCGGCCATAATGTAACAGTCAATGGGGAACGCTATAGAGCCACGATAAATGACTTTTTCATGCCTGAATTGGAGGATGTTGATGTGGATGATCTTAGGTTCTAACAGACGGCGCTACATGCCATACAGCCAACGAAACAATCAATTCATTGAAGGAAACTTTTGGTGAGCACATTATATCGCGTCGTGGTCCTGTGGCTTGGCCTCCAAGATGGTACGGTTAAACACCACTGGACTGGGGTTATGTAAAGTCGCTTGTCTACGCAGAAAAGTGCGACACGATTGACCCTTTGAAAGAGAATATTCGGCGAGTTATTGCTTTCATACGGCCCCAAATGCTACAAAAAGTGGTTGAAAATTGGGCCTCTCGGCTGAAATTTTTTTGAGCCAGCCGGGGCGGCCACTTGCCCGAAATAATTTTTAAACCATAATGGCAAACCCTTATCTTTATAACAAAGCTAAATTCTTGGCCAGAACATTTAATTACTTAGTAGGGACATAAATACTATTACAACATTGAACACAGCCATTTCAATAGTAGAACTGAACATACCCGGTTAATGTCATATGGGTTTTGAAAGCTAACCTCAATAGCGTTAGTCTGTAACGGGATTTTAAAATTGTTTCAACTTTCATCATGGAGTGGTCAGATAATGAGAACCGTATCGCTGAAATAGCGCTTTTCAAGTGTGAAATGAAAAAAGCGATATTTTCAAAACGCTCCGGCCACTAGGGATTAGCCACATGTTCGTCTACCGATGCAAAAAACTGTTTGAGGAGACTGGAGATGTAAAAGACCGCCACCGGTCGGGACGCCCATGCTCTGTTCGAACACCGCATGTCATCAAAGCCGTTAAATCTAGAATTCACAGAAAACCGCTACGAAAACAGAACATCATGACCCATGAGATGAATATCACGCAAAGGTCCATGAGTCGAATCATTAAAAAAGACATGGGACTTGGGGCTTTCAAACGACTTACCGGACATTTATTGACTGCAGCTTTAAAAAAATAGGATTGAAAAATGCAAACGTCTTTTGGTAAAGCACGCCGATAACTTGCACAGAAAAATTTTGTTCACCGATGCAAAAAAATTTACCGTTAAGGAAAAATTTAACAAGCAAAATGATAGAGTGTATGCGCGGTCTTCTAAGGAAGCATCTGAACTGATCCCAAGGATGGAAAAGGGTCATCACCCAGCTTCAGTCATGGTTTGGTGGGGTGTCTCTTACGATGGGGTCACTGACCTGCATTTCTGCGAACAATGAGACAAAACATCGGCCAAAGTTTACCAAGAAACCGTTTTGGAAGCGGTTGTGAAGCCTCTTAACAATTCCCTGTTCCAAAACCAGCCACGAAATTTCCAGCAGGATTCTGCGCCGGCCCATAAGGCTAAAACGTCCCAGGCCTGGCTTCGGAAAAATTTGCCAGCGTTCATTTCCTCTGAAGAATGGCCCTCAGGCAGTCCAGATTTGATAACACATTGGATAACAAATTGTGGACGGTTTTAGAGGACAAGGTTTGTCACAAAAGATACCCCAACATTGGATCTCTTAAGACTGCTTTGGTTCGAGCTGTGGCCAATTTTCCAATGAACGAGATTCGTGCAGCTGTTGACGATTGGCCAGTGCGACTTAAGGCGTGTGTAAAGCCAAAACATTTCGAATAAGTAGATTCTTTTTGGACACAATATACATCAATAAATATATTAAAAATTATGTGGTCCAAAAACATTCAGTACTTTTCATTTTACAGTATAAAACGCGTGTAAGAATATTTATGTCCCTACTAAGTATATGCGTTTTATTTGTTCTTGAAAACCTCACGTCTGCAAAACATCATTCGAATGACATAAAATGTCCTTTCGAATGAACAATAAGAAATCACACTTGATTTGAATTTTTGTATTTTTTTATTTTGAAAAAAATACCTCTTGATTGATCACCAGTTATAGTCGGCCTTGTCTGAATTTTGCTTTTAACTATTTTATATTTCCTTTTTGTACAACAAATATCAATACATGTAGTTTTTGGAAGTATTTACAGATAAACCATTAAATCCATGTACCAAAAGAACAAACGCATACGAGAACCTACCACAAAAACAAGTACACAGGAAGGCCATGATGACTATCCTGATGACACAGCATATCCTGAGTTGCTTTTCACAAATCCAAACATTCATCATATCTGGCTCTGGCTATCTATCGACTATTTGGACGTGTTCACAAACAACACCTGTTGGTGCAAACCAAACTCAAACAATGCCACGTAAAGTCTCTTAATCACGTTTACACATACACTAGGACAGAGCAGCCAGACGACACACAATCCTCTGGCCAGTTTTCCATAATCATCCATTCTAAACAAAAAGGAAACATAAAGAAAAACCAAAAAAATAGCAACAATTTGTATGAGAGTGTGTTTTGTTGGCCATGCAAAAGCCACAGGAGGATTGTTTTGTTGACACTCCAACAAAAAAGAACTAGGCACCTCAACACACACACGCACATGAAGGCCGCTATTAATGTTGTTTTTGTGTCGTGGGTCGCAGGACGCATACACATTAAAAGCAACATGTGTTATTCGTTCTCTCGCTCTCTCTTTCTCTTGAGGTCCTCGCACAACTGTTAACCTGCACACAGAGGGATAAACAAATGGTCAATGCGTTATCTCTGAGATGCCAATGATCTGTGTAAATGTGATGTGACAGTGTGTATGTATGTAAGTCCTTTCAGGGGTCATTGTTTTCCTTAAAAAAAAAGGAAAAAACTAAGGAAACAAATATAAAATATAAAATACCAAAAAAATACAAAAATTTGTCGTCAAATTTGTATGGCATAGCAGTAGCGCATCAATGTATCATACTGAAGGCGACAACAGAGGGAAGCGAGACTGTGCGCCAATGTGTCATAAGGATGCGGAAACTGCGGGTCAAAGGGCCACAACTATTTTATGTTTATGGTCGAGGGTTCGTGCTAGTCTTTTAATTTTCGTCGTTTTTTTTAGTAGCCACAAACAAAAAATATGAACATTTGAAATGACGGGAGTTTCCGCACGAGTATCCCTCAAGTGCATTTTACGAAGTGTCGCGTGTTTAATGTGGTTACGCTTGATCCTCGAGATAAGATGAGTGTAACAGTTGGTGGGTGCAACATAAGTTATGTTTTGTTGGAAGTTGTTGTAGAGTCTGTCTTTCTGTGGAACAGGATGTCTTATATATAAATATGTAAGTTTCATGCCAAATGTTTTTAATCTTGAGCTAGACACACCTATAAGTGTACCGATCGACTCGAAAATCATTCGATGATTCGATTAAACGATGTCTGTCGGCCCATCTTAAGCTTGTAATCAAACTAGATGTTCCAACTGGGGTCCGACCTTAAAGAAATTTGGCAAAAGTAAGGATCAGGGAGAGACAAGTTACTGCAAAATCGGTTCATTTAGATAAACAGTTACGAACATATAATTAGAGGCACATAAATATATTTTAGATAAAACGAAAAAAAAGTATTTTTTAACGTTTAAGAGTTTGGTTATTTATTTAATTTATTTATTTGTTGAACACAATAATTTATCATTGGAAATGGTTTTATTGCTTTTCAAAATATTCTCCTTTGACATCAATACACTTTTGCATGCGCACAAACCAATTTTCGAAGCACTTTTTCCATTCCGATTGAGACACCTCCAAAACATTATTTTTGAACGCTTAAACAGCTGCTTTGGGCGATGAAAAACGTAGACCACGCATTTGCTAGGAAATAAGAAGAAGTCATTGGGTGCCAAATCAGGGCTGTATGGTGGATGGCCCATCAATTTGACATCTTGAGTGGTCAAATAGCTCATCGTTTCTGCTGATGTGTGAGAGCTCGCATTGTCGTGATGCAACATGATACGTCTTCTCTTATTATCTTTTCTCATTTCTGCCAACACTGTTGGCAAACAGATGGTTGTATACCACTCATAATTGGCCTCCTACGGTCCACTAAAGGCACTGTGGCAACATGGCCGGTTATACCGAAAAAAACGCAATCATTTGCTTCGATATATTTCTTCCACGAACAACTTTTGTTGGATTTGGCTCGTCTTGAAAGATCCATACGGTCGATTGCTGTTTTGTTTCGGGTTCATATGCATAGATCCATGATTCGTCACCTGTGACAATGTTTACACTGCCTTTGAGCTAACGCAGTTATACTTTTTCAACATCTCTTTGCACCAATCCATACGAGCCTTTTTTTTTTGATCATTCGTCAAATTAGGTGGGATCCAACGAGAACACATTTTTTTCACGTCCAAATGAACATGCAATATCTTATTGATGCTTGTCATACTAATGTCCAAGGATGCCTCAATCTCACGCTATGTCACATGTCGGTGTTGCTTAATCAGTTCACGAACAACATCGATTGTTTCTGGCAAAGTGACCGAAGTTAGACGTCCCTCACGAAATTCATCCTGGAGCGAACGGCGTCCTAGACTGAACTCTTGGTACCAGCGATTAACATTGTTTTTTCATGGTGCTGAGTTGATTTAAACACTCTTGTCTCGATAACCCACGCCGAAAATCGTAAAAAATCATCGCGCGAAAATGTTCACGGGATAATATTTTTGACTGAGATGAAGTTTTCAACACTCGCAAACAAAACAATTTGCCCTCAAATGACAAAACGTTCTGAATGAAGTGAAGAAATGTCAAAGTTTCCAATGAAAGTTCCGGTTTGCATCTGGGAACACTAGTATTGTTAGGACCCGAAATATAAATAGCAACCCTCGTAAGATCCCTTACCACTGATTTTGAAGGGGAAAAGTATAGGTTTCTATTAAAAGAATGTTGAAAAACCTGAATATTATAAAAGTTTAGCGTATGAGCTAACATGACCTACTACTACGTGTACCTTTTTTTATTTATTCACCCAAATGAGCTTAGAATTTTAACTTAAAGTTCGTCCGCATTTCTTGATTTTGTTGATCCATTTGTTCCTTGAATATTTTTCACACACACAGAGAAAAAACCAGTTCAAAATCGGTCCGATTTGGTTGGATAAACATACTTTCTGTTGCATTCACCAACAATCCATGCCGTTGATAGAAACATGGTTCGATTTACCATAAGATGGTAGCTACAATAATTTTACGATTCTTATAGCAAATTAGACGGTTGTACCAACCGGTTATACCAACCGAATTTAGCAAAAAAAAGTAGTAAAAACCGACATCGCATATTTTTTGCAAATACGCATATAAATTGGGAAAGCCTCGAACTAAGAAAAAGGAAAGGTCAGTCGAATCTAAAAATTATACTTTTGTTAATGATGAAATAACATGGGCTTGTCTCGACATAATGTATGGTTCATATACTGAATTTAGGAATCCATGTAAAAATTCTATACTGTCGTATCCTAGCGAACCATGCTTAATGGGAATGACCTTGATATGTGTATTTTAAGAGGGTTATTATCCAATTCCCACTTTGGATCTTGTAGAAAAATGATTTCTGGATTAATGCCATGGCCAGCACCCTGATGTTAATTTTGTAAAATGTTTACACACAGAGAACAGATTTTTTGCCACAACCGAATTTTTTGCAAACCAAATGATGGTGCTTGCACGTACTCTCCATGTATTCCATCGCTACAACTGAATGTTGATTGGGTACACGGCAATTTTAAATAGTGGAAACTGACAGTATCGATTGAAAAGACAATGTTTCGGTAACCGTAACTAATTTGGATGATTATTGGAACTGCATTTGTACCTGTATTGGTTGTTGTTTAAGATTGTTGGCTATAAGAACTCTTTCGGTTCGTTTGTCATTACAACGAGCATTTGTTAACTGGTCCAACTGATGGTTAAATTTTATGAATTCGGTTATCTCACCAAAATAAAAAAGTTTCTCATTTTATGTTTATATTTAACAATTTGAAAATATTTATTCCATTATTTGAACTATGATCATTTTTTATAGGAACTTGTTTTTTAAAACTTGCTTTTTACTTTTGAATCTAGTTAATTTTGTACGCATAAGTCGAACGATTTTCTGATTGAAGTTGGTAAAGTAAGACAATTTTAGACAAAAAGGCATACATTAGTCGAAAATTAGAAGTACAACAGGACAGAAGTAAAACAATTATTTAAATGTAATTATTAACAAAAATTATGTTATTCGTGATAAAAATTGTGTATTGTTGTAATTTTATGTTCTCGGTTTTGTTTTTATTGATTAACGCTGATGATGAATGACGAAGTCAGTTCGAAATATTGGGTTATTTAAAATTAAATAACTTATAAAAACACCAACATCGGTTTTTTGCTTATGACCTCAAGCCTAACAATAACTGAAAAACAAAAATTTCATTTTTATTTTTTAGACAAAAATTTTAAAGACAAATTTGATAATCATTCATTAGTTAATGTGACATAAAATACCTTAAATCAATGCTTAAAGTCTTGGCTACTGATATGATAAAGAAAATATATACGTTCATATCGGTCATATGTAGCCATTGTTTTAAATAACAATGGCTGGAGAAATTAAATATTTAAATCGCCCCTCTGTGTCGGTTTTGAAAGAACCTAATTCATTAAAATAGTGAATTACTCCACAAGCTAATACGATTAGTTTTGTTGTTATTGCATTGAATTTTATTAAAAAAAATATTTTTTTTAAAGAGGATGAAAAGAGACAATATTCTGATTTTATTTTAAAGATCTATACTAAAACTATAAAAGTTAGAAAAACATTTCAAACCAAATACGACTATTTTTAAAAACATTTATAAAATTTTATTTAAAAGGACACGACCCAACTGAAATAAATTTAACATTTTCTCGTTTTTCTCTTTTCCGCAAAAAGGACACTCCAATCTTAAAGAACGGATGTTAAACTTTCCTACGGAAATTAATTCCATACGATTTCACTTAAGACATCTAATCACGAAAATTCGGTAAAACGGAGGAATATTTACTGTTTTTTAACTTTGTTTATATAGTATAGCCTTGCTAAATAAAAATTTTCTTGGCCCAAAAAAATAACTCGGTTATGAGCCGTCCTTTGGGGAATTTACTTTAATCACCTAAGTCTTTTATTTCGAGAAGAAATCCTTCACCCCCCGAGAAAGTCTGAACTCTTCTTGGTTAGTGAAATACGTTTCTACAGCGAACTAAACGGAGTTTGGTTACTGCAAAGAAGTTATTTGATGTCACCACCAATTTTTGGTACCAAAGTAATATATCATAATTGGTTGGTTGTCATAACCACCAGTTGTGGTAACCAATAGTTTTACTGATTTCGGTTTGCATAACCGACATCTTGGCTATAAGAATCTAATATTATTGTAGCTACCATCTTATGGCAAGTCAAACCATGTGACCTTCAATACCATGGAATTGTGGCGATTGCAATAGAAAAAGTTTATCCTATCTAATATTTGTAGTTCAGACCGATTTCGAACTATTTTTTTTTCTGTGTGTAGGCTTGATTGTATGGCATACACCTCCCAAAATTCACAAACCCTAATTTGAGCATGACCAGTAGTAAAATGTTGCTTGTGAAATATCAGCACTTCAAAAAGTGGAAGACTTTTGCATAGAGGCTAGACGAATACTTGGGCCGATATATGTATTCCAATTTCAACAGCGGTAATCACTAGTAACTTAAAACGTACCACACGACATTTAAGCAAGTTCGAATTAATTTGTGAATTCTAGAACGTCTAGGACCCCAAATGAAAAGGTATTAGAGTTATTCAAAAACATAGCCCGATAACTGACTGATCGAGTTGGCTTCTAGAGCGATTAGGGCACAAATCGGAAGGCACCTTTAGATGGGAGCTTTATCAAATCATGCAACGACAGAATGGATTCGTCATTGGGCTGCAAATCCAAATTTTCATCGAAATCGATTACTTAACAAGCATTCAACAGCGCAAGTCGTTATATTCTGTACTACAGAGTTGTGGTAAGGGGCATTAAAGTTTTGATTGAAAAATCCCCGAATTAAAAATAAGATTAAATGTTTAATCTCTTACAAAGATACCAGGCTAAAAAATTGATGGGCCGTATGTTTTTTTCAAAAAAAAATGAAGTAGATCGTAAATATACTGGTCAATAAAAAAAGCCTTTAGAACCTTAGCCGTTATACCCTGTACCACAAAGTTCTAGTGTAGGGCATGACAATTTTTGATTAAAATCACCGATTTTAATAGAAATTCCCTAAACTGGTAACTTTTACTAGTGACTCCCATAATGTTTAATCTCTTACAAAGATACCAGACTAAAAAAATGGGCCAATATGTTCCAAATTCATCAGAGGTAATATCTGATCACTCACACCGTTCTTTACGAAATTTAAGCAAGTTCGGTTTTAATTTGTGAAAACGTCTCAAACCGCAAATAAAAAGGTACATTTCTATTAGGCTGTTTTTAAACATTTCCCGATAAGATCCTAATGCACGTTGATTGATTGAAAATCACCGAATTTAATAAAAATTCCCTAAACTGCTAGTGACTCCCATAATATTTGCAAAGATACCAGGCTAAAAAAATGTGGTGGACCGTATGCTTTTTTTCTAAAAACTTAAAAATATTAAGTAGATCGTAAATATACTGGTCAATAAAAAAGCCTTTAAAATCTTAGAGTTGATCGTCAATTAAAACTTTTTACAATTATTTACCAGCTGCGTAAAATGTATCCCACCACATAAAGCCTTGGCAGCCTTTCCAGAGGTGGCAACATCAGGGTGAGTTTTTCAGACCCGCTTTTCTTCGAATATATGATGGGCTGGCTAGCACTCGCTCTATGCAGCAATTTTCACACATTAAATGGGAATTAATTACGGCACCCGTATTCCATCAAATGCAACAAAGAAATTTGTATAAATTGTTATTCAACTTAAATTATAATTTATAACCATGTGTCTGTCGTTGTCAACTCTTTTTCGAAATCACGTTCGTGAGTAAAAAGTAAATCCAACACAGAAGAATTAAAATCGAAATGACAAAAACGACAACGAAACGGGTCACATGGAAAATGATTTTATGCCACCAGGCCGGGCCGGCAGTCAGTGACAATTCAGCCAAGCCAACAGAAACAATCAAAACAATTGAAACAATTCATTATGAATAGAATTAGAAAACCAGATTTGTCCAAATCAAAATTGAACGATAAAATGCAATTAGTTACCCTTGCCAGAGTCTGTGCCCCTACCATACGGACAACCAAACGCCACCACCGCCAGCACCATCACCAAAGTAATTTCTTCACATTTCGCCGACTGAAATGAATCTCGGCATCTTGAGCGGACAAAAAAGTGTGCGTCCGTCCGTCGGGTGTTCTCGTTTTTAAAGTTGGGCCCTCCACTCACGATGTGACTCTTTTTTTCTTACCCCTTCTCTTCCGTTTGCCCTGAGTGTGTGTACACTCAGTGTGAGGAGTACGTATTTTGACAGAATAATCAATACCCACCCGTATTATCAATTAGTTTACGAAGTAATAAATATACAAATTTCAAGCGGATGTTAACAAATCCTCAGCGTATCTGGGCGCTTGAAATGCCGATTGCTAGACTGGAGTGGAATAGTGGTTTAAGTAAATTTATCTGTATTTTTAAATTTAATTTTTTTGTTTTAGTTTTCACGAACGAAAACTTGCATAGCAAATTAATGTCACATGCAGTCGGTGTTACAGTGGTTCCAATCCTCCTTAAATATGGGATTATAATTAAGAGCCGGATCTGATTGGACGATAAAAGCCTAGTTACTATATTTTTGGATAAAAACGAATTTCAGCAGTGTTTGAGCAGCTGCCTTAATACGAGGGCAGCTACGAGGGCGACCGCAAAACTAACTGGCCTGGCACATTTTCTGTTTTACTAGCAACTTTTTTTTGCTTTTTAAAAACAATCTTTTATAAGCCATCTGTCAAAATTTCCGAAATATTTAATGATTATTTTCTTTGTTACAGGTGATTGAAGTAAACAGGTTTTATAATTTTTGAAAAAATGGAAAATAAAGAGTTTCGTGCGGTAATTAAACACTTTTATATGAAAGGTTATACGCCACAATTAATCAAAGATGAATTGGATTCTGTTCATGGTGATAATGCACCATCATACTCCTCCGTGAAATCCTGGGTTCAACAATTTAAAATGGGTCGTTCAAGTACGGAAGATGAACAACGCTCTGGAAGACCGAAAACTGCTACTACTATTGAAAACATTAGAAAAATATTACATGAAGTGACTAAAGATAGGCGAATAAAGCTCAGAGAACTTGCTGATATTGTTATAATACACGAAAAACAAGTTTGGAGTATTTTACATGATGAACTCCACATGAAAAAGCTATCCGAGAATATGTGCCGCGTTTGTTGACTTTGCCCCAAAAAATCGTCCGTTGGACCAATTCCGAGGAGCTTTTAGCGATTTATCAGCCGTCCTTTTTATCAAGATAATGCTCCTTCACACACTGCATTTTTAAGTCAACAAAAAATGGCCGAATTACGATTTGAAATTGCTCCGCATCCACCATTTAGTCCAGATTTAGCTCCTTCTGATTATTTCTTGTTTCCAAATTTAAAAAAAAATTCTCGGTGGCAAAAAATTTTCGTCCAATAGCGAGGTTATTGCTGAAACTAAGGCATATTTTGAAGGTCTTGAAAAATCTTATTTTTCGGATGGAATTAAAAAACTTGAAAAACGTTTGATGAAGTGTATTGAGTTGGAAGGAAATTATGTTGAAAAATAAATAATAATAATTCCAAAAAAACGGTTCTTTTTATGTTAGGCCAGTTACTTTTGCGGTCGCCCTCGTGTATATATATATTTCTGGGCTAATAATGAAAATGCGTATATTTAGCATAAAAAGTGGTTTTATTGTTTTTCAAAGTATTCTCCAGCATGATTTATAACTTTTGCATGCGCTCAAACTAATTATCGAAGCACTTTTTCCACTCCGATTGAGACACCTTCAAAACACGTTTCAACAGCATCTTCTGGCGACGAAAATCGTTGACCACGCATTTTTTTCTTAATGTGCGGGAATAAAAAGAAGTTATTGGGTGCCAAGTAAAACCTGTACGGCGGATGACCCATCAATTCGACATTTTGGCCGGTCAAAAAGGCGCTGGTTTGAGCCGATGTGTGAGAGCTCGCATTGTCATGGTGCACAATGATTCGTCTTCTCTTGTTCGTTTTTCGAATTTCTCCGAAGACTTAAGGCAAACAAATTGTGGTGTACCACTCAGATGAGTCGCCACATGACCAGTCTTGCCGAAGAAACAGGCGACCATTTGCTTCGAAGTGCTTCTTCCACGAACAACTTTCGTTGGATTTCGAAGATCCACACGGTCAATTGCTGTTTTGTTTCGGGCTCATTCGCATAGATCCATTCTTCGTCACCTGTGACGATCTTATAAACGTCTTTTGAAGCACCGTGATCGTATTTTTGTCAAAATTTCTTTGGACCAATCGACACGAGCCTTTTTTTGAGCGATTGTCAAATTGTGCGGGATCCAACGAGAACAAGCCTTTCTTTACGGCCAGGTGTTCATGTAATATCGATTGTATGCTGGTGAAAGAAATGCCCAAGGATGCCTCTATCTCACGGTATGTCACATGACGATCTTGCATTATCAGTTCACGCACGGCATCAATTTTCTCTGGCACTACAGCCGGTTTTGGACGACCTTCGTCTTTGAGTGAGCGGCGTTCACGATTGAATTTATTAAACCAGTTTTTGACAGTGCTGATTTATGATTTATGTTCATTGATGCACTCTTGTCGTGATAGTCCACGTCGAAAGTTCTGAAAAATGATCGCACGATAATGTTCACGATTTAATTCAATTTTTTTTTGCCAAATTGATTTTTTCATGTCACTGTAAACAACACCAATGATGGTCGTACGTCAAACCGTTCTGAGTACGTTTATGCTAAAAAATGTCAAACTTTCCAATGGAAATGTCTGATGGCGCCAGGCAACACTTAGTGTTGCCTAGGACAGTAATATATATATATACACGGAAAAAAAAGTCCCACTGAGTTTTTGCTATAAAATATAACTGCCAAATTATATCAAAATTTGTCATTATTTATGGTTAAATTTAACATAATTATTACTAAATCAGAAGTATTTATCGTTGTACTTCCTGCAAAGTATAACAATGAATATATATCTGTTATGGCTAAGATTTTTCGTGACCAATTGTATAGTTGGATAGCTGAATACACTATATTTGTGCATAATAATATATTTATACGGGACGAATATTTTGTTGCAGTCGATGCATACGCTAAAACATATTTTGCTGAAAAATGTATCCAAATATAGTGCAAGGGTTAACTGTCAACCCCTTAAATATAATCATATCTTAATACATTTTGTAGCAAAAATTGCAACAAAACATTGCTGTTTTAGCATCTGACATAGCCTTATTAGTGTACTTTGTATGCACAAACATTACTTATTGTTTAGTGTTGTTTTGTTTTGTTTTCTATTTCAGTCTGAATGTCACGTGGTCAAAAACATGTCTTTTGCTGCAAATTGAAAGTAAGTGAAAAAGTAATAGCGCATTTAAAAATAATATTAAACAAAAGAAAATAAGTATTAATTATGGATGTGGAAGAAATTTTGAATGAATGGGGATATCCCCAATTGATAAAAATATTTAAGGGTAAGGTAAACCAAAAAAATTAAAATAAAAAAAATAATGGGAAGTTGTGAAATTAATCAAATAGCAAATTTTGCTATAAACTTCCAGTAAAGTTAATTACATAATGTATAAAAAATTGCTATCGGCTGTTTTTATTTTAAATATATATATATGCATGTTTGTATAATAATGTGCTAAAATAATCGGTAGCACATCACTATGTCTTTAAATTTTCTCATAGTTTGACGAAGATTGCGTTGCAGAAGAGAAGCATTTTTGTAAAAAATTAATTATAAAATCATTTTTATATTGTGTGTTTAGTTAAAGATTCTGAAATTACTTTAGAGGCTTTTCAAAGTTTGGACTACTACGGAATTGCTGATATTGTAAAAAACCAATCAGATCGAGCTTTGTTTTGGAAACGTTTCAGAGCTGAATATATTGATCAAGTAAGTCTACAACAAAAGTTATTGGACCCGATGTTTTTAAAATAAAAACAAATGTTAAATATTCAACAGGCGGATAATTCAACAAATTGCGAAACTGGGAATAGTGAACCAGCACTTCAAAACTATACCATAGAATCTCTTGAAAATGTAAGTATTTTGTGAAAAATTTCTAACCTAAAAATTTCGAAGCTATTAATTTATTAAATGCTTACATTATGTAATATATTTAGTAAAATTATATAGCTACTTCTGCTATATAATATAATATATAAAGTAAAATTATATAGCTACTTCTGCTACATTATATAATATATTTAGTTAATTTATATTGCTACTTTTACTATATAATTTAATGATTTTCATAAAATAAAAATATAAATACTTATATATGTAAATATAATATATAAAACTAGTTTTTTCTTAACAAATATTTAGTTGCATAATAATAATTTTTAATATTCCTATAGTTTATTGCAGGAACCGGTAACCAAAATGTTGACATAAGCATTCCCGCAAATTTTGGTTTAACAGTAATTAACTCATATGAAGAAACTATTGAAATTTCAAAATATCTTGAATGTGCTGAAGGAAAATTGGTCAATTTGTATTATCAAAACAATCATAGTTTAGATACATATTATAGAAATTTACTGACGAAAATTTTGATTCATAAAGAATTTGAAAAACAAAATTATCCTACGATATTCAAAATAACAACTGATCGTTTTTTGGAACTAAGAAAACAAATAATTTTACTTTTTCCAAAAGAAACTGAATTTCAAACAATTTACTATTTTCCATACGATAAAAATACTAAAAAACATGCATCTGGAAAGCTTTGGGATTCTTACAATCACTTCAAATCAAAATTAGATAAGTTAAGAAATGAGGAATCGCAAGTCACAGTTAACACAACTGAAGTGTCCACGGATTTAAAAGAAAAATTGGATTATTTATACAAAAATATTTCTGATTGGGATAAAGTAAAGCAGTATTGGAAAGAAACTCATCAACAAAGAAGCAGCATCCTTGATACAAATATAGCTGTTGGAGAGTATATGAATAAATATCCGATTTTGGCTACAAGCAAAGGATCAATACTTCTACTACAAGATTTTGATACTCTTTACAGCGATAGCACAAATAAGTTATTTGCAAGTTGGGAAGTATTTGACAAAAAATTGATCACAATTGGAGAAAAACGAATTAAAACTGGTTGTCAATTGTCTACGATTGATTCTTTAAGTCAACCAAAGAAACATATCGCAGATATTATAAATTTTAAAAATAACTTTCGAGGTTTACTTCTTTTGCCGCATTTGCTCAACAAATCTTCGTACATCAAGGGTGGTGCAAAACGTAAAAGATTGTCAACTCAAGAAATTGAAGACTCCTTTCTTCGCCTTGTTAGTGTAAGTTTAAATTTTATCTCTTTAATTTAAAATAATTAAATAATTTTTGAAATTTGTTATTTATTTTAAGGACGCAAATTTAATTCAAGAAGAGTTATCAAAACTACGAGAACTTTCTTTAAAGAATAAGCAAACATTGCAGCCTACAATATTTCTAGTTGGAGAAAACTTTGGTACGTTATTTTTAATGTTTATTTTATATTAAAAATTTTATGTTATATTTATTTTTTACAGATTTGGTTCGAAAATCATACATTGCCATAAACGACATTATTTACGAGTTTGAAAGTGCAGTAGCAGCAGTAGACGGTTGTTTTAAGGCATTTCATGTGCTACGCTGCGATTATCCAGCAGAAACCAAACCAATTTGGATGTTTTTGCAGAAATATTTATACGGATTAAGCACGAGCAGTGACACAAATTACACAAGCGTCACATCGCTTTACAGTGAGCTATCAAGTATTGAAATGTAATTATTATATTTATAAACATAACAATGAACTGTTTCGCTTGCACTAAAACTATAAATTCTGCTTTTGAGTACATTAAACACTTTAAATTATATCATAAAAGAAATTACAAAGTTTTAAAATGCACCGATTGCCCAGAAATTCGGTTATTTAACTCTTACAATTCATTCAGTAAACATATTGATAAACATTTTAAGGAAAAAGCACTGGTTTCTTTGAAATCTGCCAAAACTTCCTCAGCAGTAAATCTCCTATAGAACCTAATTATAAGTTTGTATTTCATGTTACTTATCACATAATTAATTTAAAGTAAAAAATATAAATTTACCTTAACTTATGTTAAAACTAAACATGTTAATTAAAGCAAAACGAAAAATATCCTTAATAAAATAAAATTCTCACTTTAAGTTAACAGGCTATTTTTTATTTGCCATGTATGGAACAAAAATGGTAAGTAAAATATGGCTAAACCAAGGGGCTGACCGGTTACTAATTTTCCTATAATGTATGTAAAATAAGATATATTTTGTTGCAGATTTGGCACCAAACTTACTCTAAACAGTAAGAATTAAACAGTAAAAATCACCAAATACAAATTTATTCTAGCCACATCTTGTAGCTAAATGAGCTACAAAATAAAGCTATTTTGCATATTTTCAGTTTGAGAATACAAATGAATAAATAGCAAAAGTAATAATGGCTTTGTGTTAAGCAGCTATTCTAATATCGGACATTAGATACAAAATAGACTATAATAAGAAATACACTGTATTAGAATGTGTAAATATATGTAGTAAAAGTAGCTATAAGCGCTTGATACAAATGCAAAAATTATATTACTCTTGTTCAATAATTTGAAGTAAAATTGGTTATTTAGCAGATATTTTTATAACAAAATTAGTTACAAATACAACATAAGCAAGCATAATATTCATCAAATGCTCTTATATTTGCTTGTTATAAAATATATGAAATTTTGCTATAAAATGCCACTGGCCCAGTTTTAGCTATAATTATAGCTATATCCATATATAAATTGTAGCAAAATTTAGTAGATGTTTTTTCCGTGTAGCAACCCTCGTATTTATCGATGTAAAACTACCAATCTTGGTCATTTTTTGATATAGTCCCCTTACAAAATGTCTGGGCCCTGAAATGGCTTCCAATATACATAGTTGTATGGCTTTAAAACCACTATAAAATTTTCTCATAAAGCCAAAAATTTAATTATACTTGCGGTTTGACTAAATTTGGGTGACGGACCCTAAGCCCGAAAACCTTACCCATTTAAACATGGACATATGGAAACCAAAAAAAAAATTCTGTAAAAATATAACCTAATTTTTACTCTTGGTTGGCCCGTTTAAGAGCTTCAATGGTATGAATTTGCAATAGCTGACATTATTGGTTTGCCAGTACTGCCAACGTGAAGTTGTTAACACTTCAATCGCCTTGCCCTGTACTTATCGCAAATGTAAACAAATATCGAGAAAACTTAGCGCCTTTTTCAGATATAGGCCCAAGATGAACCCTATTTAAATGCCCCATATCGGTCCACGTTTCAACTAAACACAAAGGTCCTTTTTGATTTCATGACCTAAAAGCTTAGAAGCCAATAATAAATTCAGATTCTGGAAAATATCGCGTTTAACATTGTGAGCCAGTAGCCAACTCTATGGCATATCGGTGCATTTCCTCGGTTAGGCCCACACAAAGTGCTTACCTAATTTGTGATCGTAGAAGTCACAAATTTTATCACATCATGCTCAATTTTTCGTGGTACATAATGAGCGGCCAATAACCTATCGAAATTTGACCATAACGTTTCACGTACTCCCATAGCCTCCATGCAGCCACTGCAAAGTGATATTAAGCTTATCACCATTTTGCAATGTGTATTTTGAAAGTTCTTTAACCAAGCCTTATGAAATATAACTACACACAGACAAACAACATAGTTGAGACCGGCAGTTTAACGTCGATTTGTTGGAAGAATTTATCTACGCCTGATCGGTGTTTAAAACCACTGTGCAACCAAAAAAGAGAATTCCGCCAAAATCTAGAAGTTCGGAAGAAGCGAAAATCCCCTTCTTGCTTCCCTTGCACCCTAGACACCAACTACTACACACACTTACGCGGCAGACGGTTATAAACCCATTGATTTTCATTCGAAATGAAGAGAATTATTTATGTTTATGTTCTGAGATACGCTTGCACATACTAACATTCTGAGTGTGCGATTCCTGCGTACTTTGCCTTAAAGTACTTTTTTCCGTCCCGTACTTTAGATTTGTTCACTGAACTCATGTAATTCAAAAAAAAAAAAAAAACAGCTTAAGCAAACCAACATCTGTGTGTCGTTATGAACGATTGAATGGGTTCGCCTTGTATCCAACAGATACTCAGATTGAGTTCTACATCCACAGTCGCATTCACAGCCCAACTGCTGCTGAAGCCGATTTCGATATCGGTGTGGCGGCTGTGACTGTGTGAATGTTGTAGCTTCAAGTACTTGTACTCGATTTTTATGTTGAAATTAAAAATATGAATTTATTTTAATTCGTTTTTTTCCCTTCCAGTTCGCTTGTTCGATTTTCGCCTGCTCAACTCCTCAATTGTCTTGAAATATTTCAGCTGACAAATGTCAGTATGTCATATTAAAGCGTGTACGAAGTAACTTAAAGATACATTTCTTATACTCGGCAGCATAAATATAAATGTTTGAGTGTATGTATGTCTGTGTGTTTCTATGTATTGTTAAGATATGTATACTTGAGTTCAATATTCATAATAAATTTAAGGCATTCATATCAGTTTAAATGATTTGGAATGCAGATATGGGCAAACTGTGGAACAGATTGGTCTATAGAACCTAGTTTGCGACTCGAACTGTTCTATAGAAGCTAGATTGAGACTCAAACCGTTCTAAAGAAGCCAGTTTGAGACTCAAACTGTTCTATAGAAGCCAGTTTGAGACTCAAACTGTTCTATAGAAGCCAGTTTGAGACTCAAACTGTTCTATAGAAGCCAGTTTGAGACTCAAACTGTTTCATAGAAGCCAGTTTGAGACTCAAACTGTTCTATAGAAGACAGTTTGAGACTCAAACTGTTCTATAGAAGCCAGTTTGAAACTCAAACTGTTCTATAGAAGCCAGTTTGAGACTCAAACTGTTCTATAGAAGCCAGTTTGAGACTCAAACTGTTCTATCGAAGCCAGTTTGATACTCAAACTGTTCTATAGAAGCCAGTTTGAAACCCAAACTGTTCTATAGAAGCCAGTTTGAGACTCAAACTGTTCTATAGAAGCCAGTTTGAGACTCAAACTGTTCTATAGAAGCCAGTTTGAGACTTAAACTGTTCTATAGAAGCCAGTTTGAGACTCAAACTGTTCTATAGAAGCCAGTTTGAGACTCAAACTGTTCTATAGAAGCCAGTTTGAGACTCAAACTGTTCTATAGAAGCCAGTTTGAGACTCAAACTGTTCTATAGAAGCCAGTTTGAGACTCAAACTGTTCTATAGAAGCCAGTTTGAGACTCAAACTGTTCTATAGAAGCCAGTTTGAGACTCAAACTGTTCTATAGAAGCCAGTTTGAGACTCAAACTGTTCTATAGAAGCCAGTTTGAGACTCAAACTGTTCTATAGAAGCCAGTTTGAGACTCAAACTGTTCTATAGAAGCCAGTTTGAGACTCAAACTGTTCTATAGAAGCCAGTTTGAGACTCAAACTGTTCTATAGAAGCCAGTTTGAGACTTCAACGTTTTCAAGAGACAAGTGTGAGACTTTTAAAAGTCCGTTAGTCCGTTCTCAAACTGTTGTCAGCTTAAACCCCAAATATGAGGGTTGCTATATACATATATATTGGCCCAGGCAACACCAAGTGTTGCCTTGCGCCATCTGACATTTCCATTGGAAAGTTTGAAATTTTTTTAGCAAAAACGTACTCAGAACGTATTGACGTGCGACCATCATTTGTGTTGTTTACAGTGACTTGAAAAAAACAATTTGGAAGAAAATGGAAAAACTCGTAAGCATTTTCGTGCGATCATTTTTCACAACTTTCGACGTGGATTATCACGACAAGAGTGCATTGATGAACTTAAATCTTTGTATGGCGATGAAGCACCATCCTATAGCGCTGTGAGAAACTGGCCGGCGCCCGCTCAAAGACGAAGGTCGCGAAGGTCGTCCAAAAACGGCCGTTGCGCCAGAGAACATTGATGCCCTGCGTGAACTGATAATGCAAGATCTTCATGGGACATACCGTGAGATAGAGGCATCCTTGGACATTTCTTCCACCAGCATAATTTGATATTGCATGAACACCTGGCCTTAAACAAGGTTTGTTCTCGTTGGATCCCGCACAATTTGACAATCGCTCAAAAAAATGCTCGTGTCGATTGATGCAAAGAAATTTGGAAAAAAATACGATCGCGGTGCTTCAAAAGACGTTTATTAGATCGTCACAGGTGACGAATCATGGATCTATGCGTATGAGACCGAAACAAAACAGCAATCGACCGTGTGGGTCTTCGAAGACGAGCCAAATCCAACGAAAATTGTTAGTGGAAGAAGCACTTCGAAGCAAATGTTCACCTGTTTCTTAGGTAAAACTGGTCATGTGGCGACTGTTCCGCTTGAGCAACGTAGGAGGTCAATTCTAAGTGGTACACCAGAATTTGTTGGCCTGACGTCTTCGGAGGAATTCGAAAAAAGAACAAGAGAAGGCGAATCATTGTGCATCATGACAATGCGAGCTCTCACACATCGGCTCAAAAGCCAGCGCCTTTTTGAACGGCCAAAACGTCGAGTTTATGGGTCATCCGCCGTACAGCCCTGACTTGGCATCCAATGACTTCTTTTTATTCCCGTACATCATGAAAAAATGCGTGGCCAACGATTTTCGTCGCCTGAAGATGCTGTTGAAGCGTTCAAAAACTATGTTTTGGAGGTTTCTCGATCGAAGTGAAAAAAGTGCTTCGACAATTGGTTTGAGAGCATGCAAAAGTGTATAAATCATGCTGGAGAATACTTTCAAAAACAATAAAACCATTTTTGATGATAAATATTCGCATTTTCATTATCAGGCCAGAAATATATACAGCAGCCCTCGTATGGAACGAATACATTGTTACTATGACAACGAAGCCCCTACTGCATATCTTTGGATTACTTTCTAATCTTCCAGTTTGGCCAACTCTGAGTGTCTGATCTTATAGGCTGAACAGTCAGTCGTTTTTAATATCGAACCTTACAAAATACGACACACACACATTGGATTTTAATTGATTTCTGAAGTCATTGAAATGATTTTCTCTCATTTCGATTTGTCATTTGTCGTTCGTTCTTGTCTTAATGTGCTGCTTTCCGTCAGACATAACGTTGTCGTCTTTCAATTGTCTCAACTCTTTTGTTTCGTCTTGCTTAATTCCATTTAAATGTAGACAGACGTACTTAGATTTATTTGGCCGAACATACGTATCTGATAGAACAGTTTTATGTGGAGTAGAGTGAGTATCTGCGTATCTTTCCCTACATATATCGGCCTAAGTAGAATAATCCATTTTGAAATTACCAAAAGGCAATTCATATTCTTTTTTTTTCTTAGCGTTTTTATTGCGTGTGTGTGTGTTGAGTTTCATTTGAAAAAGTTGGAGTATGTGACGTTAACAAATGATTACCCTGTACAAAAAAAACAAAATTATTGTAGTCGAACTCTTGCATCTGCGGTCATTTTAATTAGATTCTTTTTTATTCAAGTGCGTTTGGTTTGTAGATTGAATTATATTCGGTTTTTTTTTGTTTCTTTTATTTTATTGAAATGTTGTCAATCCACTTTTCCTGTTTGGTTTAGTGGTACATAATTTCTTTTAAAAAGATTTTGAATTCTTTTGAAATATTTCCATTTGGTATTATTTATTGTGGTGTGAATAGAGGCAGGGAGATGGAGAGGGAGAGAGCGAGTGCGTTTACGCTGGACTTTGAATTTTCCATTAAAATATTGAATATTTGGGAAAATTGTATGTCATTTCTGATGAGTCATTTTCTATTGTGAAATCAAGAGAATTCGAGGAACCCAAAATTGAGTAATTATCCATGAACTTATTTGTAGATGCATTAATGCGTAAATAATCCATGGTACATATTTACTTTCTAAATAGTAGATCGAAATAGGATTGTGTGGACGTCTATGAGTAATGGAAACAATTTAAAGATCAGCTATTTGTTATACTGAAATCGATCTATAGTTGGGATCTTCATCACCGGTGAAAAACGAATTAAACCTCAATTTTGATAAGGAAATGTACTTAAATGTAAAAGACAGATCCCATAAACAACTTGCGAATTGTTCCTACGGAGGATGGTACGAGAGCTCCTATATATTTCTGGCTTAATAATGAAAATGCAAATATTTATCATCAAAAATGGTTTTATTGTTTTCAAAGCATGATCCCGCAGAAAAAAGTATGGTTGGGTTGACAATATTCGAAGAGGATCATACTATTGTTGGGTAAATGGTTGAGGCACAACAATAGTATGATCCCACAACAACAGTATGATTCACACAAAACCATACTATGATCCCTACAACCATAGTATGATGCACACTCAACCATACTATGATCTCTACAACCATACTATGATCCTCACAACAATAGTATGATTCACACTCAACCATACTATGATCTCCACAACCACACTATTATTCTCATAACCATAGTATGTTTCTCAAACAACCATAGTATAATCCTCAAAACCATAGTATGATTCACACTTAACAATACTATGATCCCCAAAATTATTTATTGAGATTGGAAAATGTTCGTATTCAATAATAGAGATTTTTATCAAGTAAGTTGTTTTAAATTGCATTACAATTGGTTTATAGCCAGATTTGAGGCCTTGTTTTTATTGAACATTTCATTCAAGAAACAAAAACATATATTCCAACTGCAGCCGAAAATAATTTTAGCTGTCAGCAGGGGTAAATGCTACTTCAACATCCATAGACCCCAAGTAACAAATGTGATTAAACCATATCAATGGCTACATACTTAAGAGCAGGCAGATTTTAAATAAACGAGAACCAGTCAGCAGTAGAGTATTTCACCGAACAAAGTAAACACAATAAAAATCCCTCGAACTACCTTCCGATTGTTGTTGTTTTTTAACGGACAACAACCATGCACTGCATCGTGTGTGTATGGTTTTTTTTGGTATACCAAGAAACACACACACACAGTCTTTAAAGCCTGTAATGCTTTGTTTATAGTCTCAACCATACAGTATGATTGCCGTAATCATATTATTGTTAACGTAAATCTTTATCAACAATACTTTTGTCGCACCAACAATATTTTCATGGTTGCTACAACCATATTTTTATTTCTAAATTTAGCAATAACAGTATTGTCACATTTCAACAATATTATTATTGCCGCAATCATACTGATGTCAAAATAAAATTCAGAAAACAATACTATGGTTGCGACGACAATGCTTTTATTGTAGAGAACATATTATTGTTGCGGTGATCATATACTAACCATATATTTTCTCTGCGTGATTTATACACTTTTGCATGCTCTCAAACCAATTGTCAAAGCACTTTTTCCACTCCGATTGAGACACTTCCAAAGCATGGTTTTTGAACGCTTCAACAGCATCTTCTGGCGATCGTTGACCACGCATTTTTTTCTTAATGTGCGGGAATAAAAAGAAGTTATTGGGTGCCAAGTCAACGCTGTACGGCGGATGACCCTTCTATTCGACGTTTTGGCCGATCAAAAAGGCGCTGGTTTAAGCCGATGTGTGAGAGCTCGCATTGTCATGGTGCACAATGATTCGCCTTCTCTTTTTCGTTTTTCGAATTTCTTCGAAGACTTCAGGCAAACAAAATGTGGTGTACCAATCAGAACTGACCGTCCTACGTTGCTCAAGCGGAACAGTCGCCACATGACCAGTTTTACCTAAGAAACAGGTGAACATTTGCTTCGAAGAGCTTCTTCCACGAACAACTTACGTTGGATTTGGCTTGTCTTCGAAGACCCATACGGTCGATTGCTATTTTTTTGGGCTTATACGCTTAGATCCACGATTCGTCACCTGTGATGATCTTAAAAACGTATTTTGAAGCACCGCGATGGTTTTTTTTTTAAATTTCTTTGCACCAATCGACACGAACCTTTTTTTGGGGCGATTATGAAATTGTGCGTGATCCAACGAGAACAAACCTTTTTTACGGCTAGGTGTTCATGCAATATCGAATGTATGCTGGTGGAAGAAATGCCCAAGGATGCCTCTATCTCACGGTATGTCATATGACGATCTGGCATTATCAGTTCACGCACGGCTTCAATGTTCTCTGGCACAACGACCGTTTTTGGATGACCTTCACGACCTTTGTATTTGAGCGAGCGTCGGCCACGATTGAATTCATTAAACCAGTTTTTCACAGTGATATAGAAAGGTGCTCCATCGCCATATAAAGAGTTAAGTCCGTCGATGCACTCTTTTCGTGATAATCCAAGTCAAAAGTTGTGAAAAATTATCGCAAGAAAATGTTCACGAGTTAATTCCATTTTTTTGCCAAATTGATTTTTTCTAGTCACTGTTAACAACACAAATGATGGTCGTACGTCAAAACGATCTGAGTACGTTTATGCTAAAAAATGTCAAACTTTCCAATGGAAATATCAGATGGTGCCGGGCAACACTTAGTGTTGCCTTGTCCAGAAATATATATACTCGTAGCAGCCTCGTACCGACATGACACTATGGAAATTAAAAATTCCAATTTACTTCACTTTAATAATTTATCATAATCCGCTTTATGAACCGCGGTACAAGATGGAGGTTATATAAAATTTGGCGTCCACATATTTTCTTTTTGGCTATCCTCCAACCGGCTGTTATAACGCGTTATCAGCCTAGTTCGTCCTGGTTGACTTTTACTCCTTCAGCTTGAAAAGCTAACAAATTATCGGCTTATATTTATTCCCTGTACTAAAAAAACAAATGAAATACATTTAAAATATAATTGCTTAAATAAAAATCGTCCATATCATCAGCCGGCATCATAATGTGGCTTAAAACACATTTAAACTATTTATGCCTTCATACATTCGCTCCACCTTGTTATGAGGCGATGTGATAAACCAGCGCCTAAACGCACGGACGACAGCAAATCTTTTATTGTTTTGTCATATTCGTTGGGTGAATAATATTTCAGTAAAATGAAAAAGAAATTAATATCATTAATTTCTTTAAAATCACGTACGATACCACCATACGTACCTTTAAATAACAATTGTTTCGTTTCATTTTAGTTTTTTATTTTGTATTTGTCATATTGGTTGAAATCTCACAGCAGAGTTGAATGAATGGCAGTAGCAGAGTTTTTCCCTCTCAAAAAAGCGAAATGTTCCATAAACGTGATTTATAGGATCACATCGACTTAAAGGGAGGGGACCAAAAGAATGGAATTCAAATGATTTCCCCTTAGTTTATTATCCCTTTAGTTGTTAGTTTATTTATTATTATCGTTTGGATTTTGAAATTCTAACGTTCATTTTGTTTGCTTTTCAGTGGAAATTGAATTGAATTTATAGTACACTCGGAAAAATTAACTACGTTCATTTAAGTAAAATCCATATGATGGAATTCTTCACTTCTTATGGCCAATGATAAACCCAAAATGCTTTAAACAACTAATGGCTTTTGGCAAAAGGAGGCTAAACACTCGCACACACAGTTGGAACTCGGTCCGAACATACTTTCTATAGCAATTATCAACATTCCAATGTTACATACTTTGACTTACCATTAGATGGTAGCCACAACAATATTACAGCCAATAAGTCGGTTATACCAACCAAATTCAGCAAAACTATTGGTTGACACAACTGGTGGTTATAACAGCCAACCAATTACGAAGAACATGTTACTTTGTTACCAATAATTGGTCGTGACAACAAATAACTTTTTTGCAGTAACCCAACACCGTTAAGTTTGCTGTAATAACGTATTTCACTATGCATTCTCGTATTTAAAATGGAGGTATGGACATGTTTAAGATGGTGAATACGAATTTTTATATTTCATCGACAACATTTAATATTTCCAACAAAATCCCTCCCGGATTCGTTTTTTGCCAACCAAATTGTTAAGGTTGCATCAACTACCATATTTTGATCAACACAACCGACTGTCTTTTTTACATATTTTTACATATTTCAAATTTAAAAATTCTGAGTTAAAAGCCTTTTGTTAAATAAGTGCTTAATAAGTGATAAAGAATGGAAAAACGAAATATTCGCATACTTTCCATGCAGACCGGACAGGACTAAAAAACAATAAAGTCCTGCCCAATCTGCTTTGGTAGTATGTAGAGTATCCAAAAAAACGGGGTTTTCGGGTTTTATTTTTCAAAAAACTGACTGTTTGAATTTATCGATCTGAAAAACCCAAAAAAATGTAGACACGCTCAGAAACTGTGGGTGTATCTGGGTCACAACTCCATACCTTTATCGTGGCAACGGACTGGCTGATGTACTATGAAGGAGATCGTAGCCGAAGAGCTTAGAAAGTTCTGTGAGAATCTGCCGTTAATACAACGAGACTTTCTTACGGGCTACTATAAATATTTCTGCTCAAATTATAAAAATGCGAATATTTATCATCAAAAATGGTTTTATTGTTTTTCAAAGTATTCATGATTTATACACTTTTGCATGCGCTCAAACCAACTGTCGAAGCACTTTTCCACTCCGATTGAGACACATGGTTTTTGAACGCTTCAACAGCATCTTCTGGCGATGAAAATCGTTGACCACGCATTTTTTTCTTGATGTGCGACAATAAAAAGAAGTCATTGGGTGCCAAGTCAGGACTGTACGGCGGATGAACCATCAATTCTACGTTTTGACCGGTCAAAAAGACGCTGGTTTGAGCCAATGTGTGAAAGCTCGCATTGTCATGGTGCACAATGATTCGTCTTTTCTTGTTCGTTTTTCAAATTTCTCCGAAGACTTCAGGCAAACAAATTGTGGTGTACCACTCAGAATTGACCGTCCTACGTTTCTCAAGCGGAACAGTCGCCACATGACCAGTTTTGCCGAAGAAACAGGCGACCATTTGCTTCTTCCACCAACAACTTTCGTTGGATTTGGCTCGTCTTCGAAGACCCACACGGTCGATTGCTCTTTTGTTTCGGGTTCATACGCATAGATCCATGATTCGTCACCTGTGACGATCTTATAAACGTCGTTTGAAGCACCGCGATAGTATTTTTTCAAAATTTCTTTGCACCAATCGACACGAGCTTTTTTTTTGAGCGATTGTCAAATTGTGCCGCATCCAACGAGAACAAACCTTTTTTACGGCCAGGTGTTCATGCAATATCGAGAAATGCCCAAGGATATCTCTATCTCACGGTATGTCACATGACGATCTTGCATTATCAGTTCACGCACGGCATCAATGTTCTCAGACACAACGGCCGTTTTTGGAAGACCTTCACGATTGAATTCATTAAACCAGTTTTTCACAGTGCTATAGGATGGCGCTTCATCGCCATACAAAGATTTAAGTTCATCGATGTACTCTTGTCGTGATAATCCACGTCGAAAGTTGTGAAAAAGGATGGCACGAAAATGTTCACGACTTAATCCCTTTTTTTGCCAAATTGATTTTTTCAAGACACTGTAAACAACACAAATGATGTTCGCACGTCAAAACGTTCTGAGAACGTTTATGCTAAAAAATGTCAAACTTTCCAATGGAAATGTCAGATGTCGCCAGACAACACTTAGTGTTGCCTAGGCCAAAAATAGCAACCCTCGTATAACCCTAATTGAGCTATTCCCTAGGCGGCTATCAAATTAACCTTAGCGTGAAACTAATTGATATCGCCATCAACAGTTACTAACAACAAATAATTGTCAACAAAAAAATGGGTTAAAACAAACAACCACCAGTTAAGGCAGCTAAGCCATTTTCATGGAAAACCTTTTTCCGAAATGATCTTCATGCCAGATCGAAATGTTAGGAAAAAAAATATACTGTCGAGATTTCAGACTGGAAGCTCCAAATTCAACAACACTTTAATGCTAGGTAAATCTGTAGGGTGATCCAGCTAGAGACATTTTTCCAGAACAAAAAAAAAAATATAAAAATTCAAATCAAGTGTGGAATCTTTATTGGACATTTTATGGCATTTATTTTTTGAATATAATTTCCTTCAAATGTTGGCAACTGTATTATGGAAATAAGCGTTCGGTGAGAAACGGGAAGATCCCCTGTTTTCGACCAAAATTTTGTTCAGCCCATTTCAGGCCCAACGGCAATGTCAATAAACAAAATTGCCGCATTTGGGCTGAAGAGCAACAAGAAGAGGTTCAAGAGGTGCCCAGGGAAAGCCACGATTTGGTGCGATTTAACCGCCCGTAAATCGCACCAAATCGTGGGAAACATCTTAGCCTAGCACAAAAAGCGCGGTATAAACAGAAAAAAGTTAAGTGTTTTGGAAACTTCCATCTCTGCTATGAACCCATGTTAAATTTTGTTTCGATCTGGCAACTCCTTCATAGAGAAACAGGTGTTCACAAAAGACGTATCCGCGATTTTTTACAATGGAAAAATTAGAAATGCGTGGTGTCATTAAATATTTACATAAAAAAGGTTTATCGGGACAAGAAATTCATAATGATATGGTGAATGTGTTAGGTGAAAGTGCTCCTTCATATGTTACAGTAACAAATTAGGTTTCTGAATTTAAACGTGGTTGTACAAGCTTTGAAGATGAACCACGTAGTGGACGTCTAAAAACAGCAACAACAACAGAAATTGTAGCCAAAGTGCATGATATGGTATTAAATGATCGACGAATAAAAGTGCGTGAGATAGCTAATATCCTGGGCATCTCAAATGATCGAGTCCATTTAATTTTGCATGAAGAACTACAGATGAAAAAGCTTTCTGCAAGATGGGTGCCGCACTTGTTAACAGTCGACCAAAAACGCATAAGAATGAACATTTCTCAAGCTTGTTTGGATCATTTTCAGCGAAATAAAATTTATTTTAAGCGTCGTTTCATAACTGTTGATGAGACATGGATCCACCACTATACTCCAGAGACAAAAGAACAATCCAAACAATGGACTGAAGCTGGAGGAAGTGCCCCAAAGAAGGCAAAAACAATTCAATCGGCTGGTAAGGTTATGGCAACGGTTTTTTGGGACTTTAAAAGTATTTTATTGACTGACTATCTGCAAAAGGGTAAAACGATTCAGAGTACTATTGCAACCTTTTAGATCAATTAAATGTACAAATTCGAGAAAAACGTCCTGGCTTACAACACAAAAAAATAATTTTTCATCAAGACAACGCACCAGCGCACAAGAGTGTTTTAACAATGGCTAAAAGCAACGAATTAAAGTACGAGTTGCTTGATCACCCACCTTATTCTCCTGATTTAGCTCCCAGTGACTTTTACCTGTTCGCAAATCTAAAAACATTCCTTGCCATCGCTTGCCAGCGTTTTACCTCAAATGAAGATGCAATTACAGTTGTAAACCACTATTTTGAAGACCTTGAGGAAAACTATTTTAATCAAGGGATAGAATTGCTAGATAAGCGTTGGACTAAGTGTATTGAAGTTTCAGGAGATTATATTGAAAAATAAAAATATTTTTGAAAAACTAATTATTCTCTTTCTCGTATAAGCTGGTGGAATCATCGGTGTTTATTTTTTCAAAAATGATGGTGAATGGTGCTCGCTATCGCGCCATGATATCGATCTTTATGCTACCTGAAATTTAAGCCCGTAATCTTGATGACACATGGTTTCAGCAGGACGGTGCCACTTGCCATACAGCTGCTCAAACAATGGATCTATTGAGAGGTCATTTCGAAAAGCATCTAATTTCACGTTTTGGACAGGTGAGTTGGCCGCCTAGATCGAGTGATATCACACCTTTAGACATTTTGCTTTGGGGTTACGTAAAGTCCAAAGTCTATGCTGACAAACCAGGTTTTGATAGCCAACATTACGCGTATGAGTAAAGCCATACCGGTCGAAATGCTCAAACGAGTCATCCAAAATTGGACCCTCAGAATGGAAACCCTGAGGCGTAGTTGCGGCCAACATTTAAAGGAAATTAATTAAAAAAATGCCATTATATGTTCTTTCAAATTACCAATAAAGATTCCACACTTGATTTGAATTTTTATATTTTTTTGTTATTATTATGAGACCGAATATGCTTCAAGATTATAAACCTTTGTAGATTGCATCGAAAATTTTTGTAGTCACACAGAATTCTTTAGATTGGATGGTATTGCAACAGATTTATTCTCATTCAAAGTCTTTATTTCATATAATTAGGATCCATTCCGAATTATTTCTATGACCATGGAGTGAAAGTACTTCCTTGCGCGCATACAAAAAGCTCGAGAATAACCACTTATCCCAAAGCATACATCGAGCTAAATAATGTTTAGTCTTTGTGCGAGAGTGAATGAGGTAGAGAAACCTTTCCGATCGTAAAAGGTTATTAAAAAAATACAAAGAGTGTGAATTAAAGAGCACTTCGGATAGAAGACACATACACTATAAGTAGATACTTGTACCACACAGCTGGTCATAACAAATGTCAGGCAAAAGGGCCTTTACAGACCTCATAAGAATTAACTTAAAAGAAGAAAATAATATTTATATAAATGCAGCCACATATCTTACCGATAACTACATATTAAATCTATTATTAAAAATTACTTATTTTTTTATTCAAAGTAATGCAAAAGGTAATTTGAGGACAACAACTGGTAATGAGTTGTATTTATAAACCGAGTTATGCACCAAACCGATCACACTCATTATTCCTACTTCTCCTACCCCGTCTATAACCTCTTTCGAAATTTGTGTTCTACCTTATGATAGTTTACATTTTTTCCGAGTGTATGCATACGTTCTTTTTACGATATCATTCACATTTGAGCTCTGTATACCCGGTACCTACACTCAATTGTGTTGAAATAAATTTTAAAAAATATACTTAACTACGAGTGTGTATGTGCGTTTGCGTATCTTGCTTGAAATGTGGTGTTAATTTTAAACAAATCACGTTTTATTAAATGAGAAAAAATACAGCACAGCGTATAAAAAAACCCATCATCAAAATATTTTATACAAATCATTGTTTTAAAATACGTCGAATTACATTAAATGTACGTTTTGGGCAACAAAAAGTTTCATGATTTAAATTTAAGTGCCTTAAGTCGATATAAGGTAAAGCTATAACCCGACTTGTACAAGATTTATACGTTTAAGTCTGAGAGTTGAGGACTCAATATTTATGTAAGACATTACTTTGGGAATGATTATCCCTAATGTTTAATATCCTAGCTCTTATTACTAGGGTTGCTATAAATATTTCTGGCCGAGACAACACTAAGTGTTGCCTGGCGTCATCTGACATTTCCATTGGAAAGTTTGACATATTTTTTTAGCATAATCGTACTCAGAACGTTTTGATGTACGACCATCATTTGTGTTGTTTACAGTGACTTGAAAAAATCAATTTGGCAAAAAAAATGGAATTAACTCGCAAACATTTTCGTGCGATCATTTTTCACAACATTCGACGTGGATTATCACGACAAGAGTGCATCGATAAACTTAAATCTTTGTATGGCGATGAAGCATCATCCTATAGCACTGTGAAAAACTGGTTTAATGAATTCAATCGTGGCCGACGCTCGCTCAAAGTCGAAGGTCGTAAAGGTCGTCCAAAAACGACCGTTGTGCCAGAGAACATTGATGCCGTGAGATAGAGGCATCCTTGGGCATTTTTTCACCAGCATACATTCGATATTGTATGAACACCTGAACGTAAAAAAGGTTTGTTCTCGTGGATCCCGCACAATTTGACAATCGCTCAAAAAAAGACTCGTGTCGATTGGTTCAAAGAAGTTTTGTAAAATATTCTTTAAAAGACGTTTATAAGATCGTCACAGGTGACGAATCATGGATCTATGCATATGAGCCCGTAACAAAACGGCAATCGACCGTATGGTTCTTCGAAGCCAAATCCAACGAAAGTTGTTCGTGGAAGAAGCACTTCGAAGCAAATGGTCGGCTATTTCTTCGGCAAAACTGGTCATGTGGCGACTGTTCCGTTTGAGCAATGTAGGGCGGTCAATTCTGAGTGGTATACCACAATTTGTTTGCTTGAAGTGTTTGGAGAAATTTAAAAAACGAACAAGAGAGGAGGAATCATTGTGCACCATGTCAATGCGAGCTCTCACACATCGGCTTGAACCAGCGCCTTTTTGACCGGCCAAAACGTTGAATTTATGGGTCATCCGCCGTACAGCCCTGACTTGGCACCCAATGACTTCTTTTTATTCCCGCACATCAAGAAAAAAATGCGTGGTCAACGGTTTTCGTCTCCAAAAGATGATGTTGAAGCGTTCAAAAACCATGTTTTGGAGGTGTCTCAATCGGAGTGGAAAAAGTGCTTCGACAATTGATTTGAGCGCATGCAAAAGTGTATAAATAAAGCTGGAGAATACTTTAAAAAACAATAAAACCATTTTTAATGATAAATATTCGCAGTTTCATTATTAGGCCAGGAATATATATAGCAGCCCTCGCACTACCTCGGCAGGCGCGCGTGTTTCTGGCTCAGCTTAGATCTGGATGGGTAGCCGCCTCTATTCTTATTGTGCACGAATTGATGCTAACGTTCCAGACATCTGTCCCGCCTGCCATCAGGGACCAGATGACGTGCTGCACCTCTTCAATTGTCTTGGCCAATCCCACACAGCTGACCCCCAGGTCTCTATATATAGCAGCCCTCGCACTACCTCGGCAGACGCGCGTGCTTCTGGCTCAGCTGAGATCAGGATGGGCAGCCGCCTCTATTCTTATTGGGCACGAATTGATGCCAACGTTCCGGACATCTGTCCCGCCTGCCGTCAGGGACCAGATGACGTGCTGCACCTCTTCAATTGTCTTGGCCAATCCCACACAGCTGACCCCCAGGTCTCTGTGGACGCATCCCGTTCAAATGGCGCGTTTCCTCAACCTGAATATCGAAGCAGATCCCCTAGAGACGAACAGGACTTTAAAATAAAATATGTGACCCGGCCGATGAAAAGGTGGTTTATGACTCAAAAAAGAAAGTGGCTTATGACTCAAAAAAGAAACAATAAACAAAACCAAAAAAAGTGGAAAATTTTTTTTTGAGTCATAAGCCCTTTTCATAGGCCATATGCCGGGTCACATATATTGTTGTTACAACAACAATATATTTTATCAACATGTATTGATGTGTCCATATCAATATTTTTTGACACACGGTTGAAGCAAAGTAAAATGCTCAGTTTTTCTTTTTGATTGGGCCCTAAGACCTTCGGGAAAGCGATAATATGGGATGAGGTCAAACTTCGTGTTTCAAGCCACACCAAATTCTCGCAATCAATATTAGGGGAAATAGTTCCGCACACACACAAACCTGTTTTGCTGAGTTTACGCGGCGTATATTGTATTCGTAGCGCCGCCTCTGATCATTGCAAGCCATTAAAACCCCCTTTACCTTCTGTGCTTTAAATACTATCGCTCTAAACAAGAAATAAATCTCAATATGTTAGTGAAGAGAAAAAATGGAAAAAATCGACTTTTGAAATGTAAACTAACGTTTAATAAAACCCAAACTATTACGCACTTTAAGGTCAACTAACTCGAGCGGTTAATTACCTTCCAATGGCTATGTAGCAAGTCGAATCACTCACTGGATTGTCTTGAGTGGAATCAACTGGGGTGGCGGCGCGTTGTACTCCAACAATGGTTGGACGACGTGAAGTGTTCGGTCGGCATAAGGTATCAAATTCCTCTGTGCTCCAGCAGAAACCGGGTTTCTTGTTGACTCAAGTCGGTGGCGGAGCAAAGTGAAGAGCATGGTGGAGTAAGTACAACAAGTAAACGCGGCGCGGTGGTGGTGTCAGTGCTAAACTCCCCCGTTGATTGTCATTAAATGGCAACGCACTTTACTTATTTAAAAGAGCCGGCTAACTTGATCACCGCCTTAAGCCATGGAGGGGAGCGGAAAAAAGACAAAGCAGAGAATCGAACAAGAATTTAAGGCAATGAACCGAGGTGTGGGGTAAACGGAAAACGTCGCAGCTAAGAGATTTGTACAAAATCACCATGGAAAACAATAAAACAATTACTCGCATGTCTGTAGTTACTAGAGGCTGAATCAAAAAGTCTCCATCGATCGATCGATCGATCTAGTAGTTATCTGCCTACCAGCTTAATATCCAAAATAGTGTCTAAGAGTCGGCTTTTCGCTTGTATCCGCAAGTTGAAAATCTACAATTCATACCCATAACGAGTACTTTGGGTTTTTTTATGTGTGGTTTGGTTTTCTAAAGTTACGCATAATTTACAAAATACAGACGCAGACAGACAGTTAATTTTGTTAAGTTGTTTGATGGAATAAATACTGAAAAATGTTTGAATGATTTGTTTTATAATGGCTTGCTTGGCACAAAGCATATGAGGAGCGATACGTACTTACGTTTTACGCTTTAGTCAAGGGGGCAACAATAGAACAGCAAGAATATAATTGATTATAAGCTATTAAATGTAGATATGAGATCATATACTCGTACAATATGTGTATAATCCGGGTGGAAATGTGATCGCATACACCAAAATTTAGTTTAGAATTGACGAACAAATGTTTTGTGGGACGTAAGTTTCGTATAGAGATTTCAAATATAAGGACTCCCAACTTCAGGTTAACTTACAATGAGAAACTCAAATAATTTTTTTTAATTCATTATAAATTTCTTTATCTTTGATCATTTGAAAACTAAAACATATTTATTATTAGTAGATTTAGTCAATATGTTTTACCCGTTTGTTTCTTTAGGTCTTATGATTTATCACATATAACAGGCATTATTTTTTTATTATATTTCTTTATTAACAATCTATCTTTCGACATTCAGCAAATTGGATAATAAATTTAAGATGACAGTAGTAAAGTAGTTCCATCGAGCTACAAGACCTTAATTATTTTGAATTTTATGAATTAGTATTATATACATATATGAAAAATATTCAAATTTAATTTTCTAATAGAAAGTATATTTGCAATAATAGAGGTAACTTCTAAATGGTAAATCTAATGTATGCATACGTTTCAGTCTTATCAGTCTCGTTACTGCTGTCTAGCAGGGATATAGCCAATGGCTTAACATGATTACTCTGCCTCTGTAGATACGTGGTGCTGTATCTACGTATTTCTTCTTTTAGGGATGGTATCTGTAGATCTAGTTTTATGTGCTTGTTTGATATAAACCATGGAGCATTTGTAATTAGCCTCAAAGTTTTAGATTGGTATCTTTCCAGGATCTCAATATTGGTGTTACTCGCCGTACCCCACAGTTGTATCCCATACGTCCAAACTAGTTTTAATATGTTTTTGTATACTCTTAGTTTATTATTTAAATGTAGTTGAGACCTTGGTCCCAAGAGCCAGTAGAGTTTTCGACCTTTAATTTTTAATTGTTCTTGTTTTGATTTAATGTGTGGCTTCCACGTTAGTCGTCTGTCTAGTGTTAGACCCAAATAGTTGACGGAATTAGTTCGTGGGATGACTTCTTGGTTAATTGAAACTGGGGAATAATCGCCGTGCCTTAATGCACAAGTCACATGCTTAGACTTTTCGGAGTTAACTTTTATATTCCATTTCAATAACCAAGTTTGAAGTAAGTTGAGCTCATTTTGTAGAAGGATAGAAGAAAATGTTGTTGACGGGCTGTTTGCTAAACGTCAGCGTACGTTGCTACTGTAACTTCAGGTGTTGTAGGCATATCACTCATAAATATAGTGTACAATATAGGATAACAGGCATTATGACCGGCTCATATTGGGAACATATTGCTTTTACATTGTATGTAATAGACGACTGTAGGCTACACTGAAAAAATAACTGTACATCAAATCAATGAAAAAGATTCTTCAATAGTTCTACATCAAATTGATGAACAAATTCATTGATTTAATGAATAAATTCTTCAATTTGAAGTATGACGTTTCTACGCCATTTTTGTGCGTTCATCAAATTGAAGTATTATTTTTCATCAATCTTTCACATTGTACATCAATATTTCAGAAGGGACAGCCAGAGTAAAAAAAAACTGCACACACAAATATACATACAAACATATAAAAGTAAGGGTGGGTGACATAAAAAAAATTCCCAAAAATTATTCAAAAAAAAGTTTCGTTCTGGGTTGACGGTTTGTGAGCTAAACTGGTAAAAATCCATTGAATACATAATTACTTGCTTGCATATTTCGTTTCTTCTTTAAAAAGCAAGTGTACAGTTAGCAGAATGCTTATATGCCTACCACCAAACAAATGAAAGCATACACTTTCATACCCTCTCTTTTTGTCTATACAATGCATTTGCAATGATTAGCCACTCCACCACAGACGTAGAAAAACAAATAAAAACAACAAACAAACACGAACAAACAAGTTGGGCAAAATCACAACTCGGTTGGATTTTTACTAGGGATGCCAATGATCTTGATTTGAAGAAAGGGCGAATAAAATATTTTGTGTATCTCAAAAAAATTAATAATTTCAATAAATATTTCACTAAAAAATTAGTATCTTAATTTTAGTCATAAATGCATCCATCTATAAATTAAGGTAATGTAAATTGTATATGTAGTGCATTGTTTTCAGGGTCTAGCAAATTTCTTCTAATCAGCGTATGGCAACATAGTCGGGTAGCAATAACAGAAGAAATCAAAGAACGAAAACGGAGCAGCTGTTGTTTCTTCTTGCGTTTTCATTCTAGTTTGTCATTTCATTGATTAGATTAAGTGATCGTTGAATAGAACGCGTGTTATAAGTGAGCGTAAACATCGGAAATAATATTAAAAGTGTGAAAGTGAAACTAAATTGAACTAAACTAAATTAACAGTGTAACAAAAACAGTTTTAAAAAGTGTAAGTGTAAAAATGGAGTGTTTTTTGTGCAATGAACAGTTTCATCATCATCATTTTTTTTGATCTCTTTTGTTCCTCAACTCAGTGAATTCAGTACAATTAAACTGTTATTGTAATAACTTTTTTATATATCAATAAAATGTTAAAAATATTTATAATGTCTTTTCTTGTGCATATGTATTATAGTAATATGAGTACATATATATATTTAAGGAACTTGTCTTGATATTACTATAACTACATGCAATTGAGTTAGAATGTCCGAGCTTTAATGTATAATGTCTATCAAATTGATCTTCATTGTTGCACAATTTTCAACAAATTGATGTAAAATTTTCATCAAATTGATGTAAATTTTCATCAAATAAATGTAGATTTTTTATCAAATTGATGTGCAATTTTCATCAAATTGATGTACAATTTTCATCAAATTGATGTACAATTTTCATCAAATTGATGTACAATTTTCATTAAATTGATGTACAATTTTTATCAAATTGATGTACAATTTTCATCAAATGAATGTACAATGTTCTTTAAATTGATGTATAATTTACATCAAATTGATGTACAATTTTCATCAAATTGATGTACAATTTTCAACAAATTGATGTATAACTTTCATCAAGTTGATGAACAATTTTCATTAAATTGATGTATGGAATTGAAGAAATATTGATGAAAAGTTCTACATCAAATTGATGAAAAGTGTTGTAGGTTGGAAAATGAAGTACAAATTCATCAAAATGATGTAAAAATTCATCAATTTGATGAACCTTTTCTTTTCAGTGTAGGGTGTGCCGATATGTAAGGAAAAAATTTGTCGATATGTGCCATCGATTTTTAGATATCTTTTGGCATGAGGAAAAAAAGTTTCATTACGACATATAAAAAAATCATTTGAGGCGCTCATATTTAATTTTTTTGACTTTTTCTCAACTTTTATTTTTAAGGTTTTATTAGTAGGTAATAAAAAAAATATTTATTTTTTATATATTACCTTTTCAAAGTGACATACAATACATACAAATATACATTGCCACATACAATGTAGCTGAATCTCGCCGATGTCGGATTGTATCTCGGATTTGAGCTCAGGAATTGTTTCTGGGTTATTTGCATAAACTTAAGATATATCAAAACGAGAAATCAAAATTTCATAAGATAATTGAAAATCGTTGCTGCAATAAATCGGTTGCTTCACGAGGGGCATGGTTGGTGGTGCTTAATTGCTGAAACCACCTATCATCCATATTCATGCAGTCCAGTTGAGGCCACAGGAATTCCGTTATCATGTTCGTTCAAAGTCGCTGCAATTTCGCAATCATCCTCAAAAATTGAATCATGAATTAAATGAGGATTTTCTGAGCCGCAAATTTAACATTTTTGAGTGTTCACGAAGCCATTCAGATGGATATGCGCTTCATCGGAGAATATGGATTATTTTGGAAAATGGCATTGACTTAACTCTGCCTCGTTATTCGCTGCGTAGTGCTTCGTTAAATTTGAATTTGTTGCAACAATCATCAAACGTTTTTTAAGTTTTTTAATTCCATCCGAAAAATAAGATTTTTCAAGACCTTCAAAATATGCCTCAGTTTCAGCAATAACCTCGCTATTGGACGAACATTTTTTGCCACCGAGAAATTTTTTTAAATTTGGAAACAAGAAATAATCAGAGGGAGCTGAATCTGGACTATATGGTGGATGCGGAGCAATTTCAAATCGTAATTCGGCAAGTTTTTGTTGAGTTAAAAATGCAGTGTGTGAAGGAGCATTATCTTGATGAAAAAGAACTTTTTTTCTATATGCGGTCGTTTTATCTTGATTTCTTCACTCAACCGATCCAATAATGCACAATAATATTCACTGGATTGATGGATCCATGTTCCATCAACAGTTATGAATCGGCGCAAGAACTCTATTGGATTACGCTGATAAATCGCTAAAAGCTCCTCGTAATTGGTCCAACGGACGATTTTTTGGGGCAAAGTCAACAAACGCGGCACCCATCTTGCGGATAGCTTTTTCATGTGGAGTGCATCATGTAAAATACTCCAAACTTGTTTTTCGCGTACTTTAACAATATCTGCAAGTTCTCTGAGCTTTATTCGTCTATCTTTAGTCACTTCATTAAATATTTTTCTAATGTTGTCAATAGTTTTCGGTCTTCCAGAGCGTTGTTCATCTTCCGTACTTGAACGACCCATTTTAAATTGTTGAACCCAGGATTTCACGGTGGAGTATGATGGTGCATTATCACCATGAACAGAGTCCAATTCATCTTTGATTAATTGTGGCGTATAACCTCTCAAATAAAAGTGTTTAATTACCGCACGAAACTTTATTTTCCATTTTTCAATAATTATAAAACTTGTTTACTTCAATCACCTGTAACAAAGAAAATAATCATTAAATATTTCGGAAATTTTGACAGATGGCTTATAAAAGATTGCTTTAAAAAAACAAAAAAAAGTTGCTAGTAAAACAGAAAATGTGCCAGGCCAGTTAGTTTTGCGGTCGCCCTCGCATGTAGTTTCTAGAGCTAAACATATTTAATCGGTTCAACATATGTGTGTGGGACCAAATGCGTCTGCGCAATCTGACTTACGAATTTAACAGTTTTTTTCTTTTTTTTATTTACAAATCACTACTTATCGCAAAGGCAATACAATTTGGATGAACCTTTTGTCTCAGTATCGAATGCATGCCCTTTAAAAAACTCGCACAAAAAGTTCAATACCAGGAGTATCGGTATTTAATATACAAAACAAATTCTACACCAATTTTAATACACTGATCATAGCATGGTCTATCGGAATTTTTGAAGATCAAATAGGCGGATGACAACCTTTTGAAGAGTTTTAATGATTCCAGTATTGACTAAATTATTTTCAAATTCACTTTAAAATTGGCCAAACATTTTTAAGTAAATAATATGTTTAGCTCGTTTGTTTTATTTCGGTCTGTTGCTTTTACACATTGAACAGGGATTAAACCGGCTCAAGACCTCTTGTTTTCTATATTTAAATAGAAGACAAGTTTTTAACAAAATGGCAAAGTGACATTGATTTTCGTGGCTGCACACTACTTTTATCATGATTTCGGGTCCGTGACAACCCTCTTCAGAAAGCCTTGCTGCAATTGTTGAAAGTAAAACCGAACTCTATAAGGCCAGGCTCTCCACAAACGAATGAGAACTACTGTTGTAAACCTTACTTTTCAAGTTTTCTTCACACACGTTTTTCTCGAATTTGTACATTTAATTGATCTAAAAGGTTGCAATAGTACTCTAAATTTATTGTTTTACCCTTTTGCAGATAGTCAATCAATAAAATACATATGAAGTCCCAAAAAACCGTTGCCATAACCTTACCAGCCGATTGAATTGTTTTTGCCTTCTTTGGGGCACTTCCTCCAACTTCAGTCCATTGTTTGGATTGTTCTTTTGTCTCTGGAGTATAGTTGTGGATCCATGTCTCATCAACAGCTATGAAACGACGCTTAAAATCCATTTTACTTCGCTGAAAACGATCCAAACAAGCTTGAAAAATGTTCATTCTTATGCGTTTTTGGTCGACTGTTAACAAGTGCGGCACCCATCTTGCAGAAAGCTTTTTCATCTGTAGTTCTTCATGCAAAATTAAATGGACTCGATCCTTTGAGATGCCCATGATATTAGCTATTTCACGCACTTTTAACTATTTCTGTTGTTGTTGCTGTTTTTGGACGTCCACTACGTGGTTCATCTTCAATGCTTGTACGACCACGTTTAAATTCAGCAACCCAATTTTTAACTGTTGCATATGAAGGAGCCCTTTCACCTAACACATTCACCATATCATTATGAATTTCTTGTCCCGATAAACCTTTTTTATCTAAATATTTAATGACACCACGCATTTCTAATTTTTCCATTGTAAAAAAATCGCGGATGCGTCTTTTGTGAACACCTGTTTCTATATGAAGGAGTAGACAGATCGAAACAAAATTTAACATGTGTTCATAGCAGAGATGGAAGTTTCCAAAACACTTTTTTCTGTTTATACCGCGCTTTTTGTGCTAGGCTAAGAAGTTTCCGACCGCCCTCGTATGTGACGAGTTTCATTAAAATCGGTTATGCTCAAAATTAAGACTGAGTCGAAAATTTTTACCCGATTCATAAAGGTGTTTGGTAAGACTTACGGTAAGATTCGATTTAAGTGCTCGCTGTAGGACACTTATCTGTTTAATTTGTTGTTAATTAATATTTAATTTAAACAAAAAAATGCGTTTAATATCTGTATGAGCATACATTATTTTAGTATATTATAAAGGAATTAAACCAAAAAAAAAAAGATTTTATTTTTTTTTTGTTTTTATTATATTTTGGGTGGAGCTTACGAAAAAGGTTTGTCATTTCAGTTTTTATCAAATTCATTTAATTTGTTCTACATACATTTGGGTAGAAATTTATTAAATAAATATAAATGTACTCGTATGAGCGCTGTTGTCTCAATATACAAGCACATTTTTTCGGTGATTAATTTGAATTTAATTCACAAAAATATTAATGTCGGCATTTCAAAAAAGATGGCGGCAAATGGATTTTGAACGTACAGCGTTCGTTCGTCATTTTGTACAGATTTCAATTTAAACTCTCCACCTCACAGTGATGCATTCAAATTATAGGATTATTATTTTGTATTTTTTTTTTCGTTTCAGTTCTTTCAATTCATCCGCTATCCACTCGACAACAGTCACACATAAAGTGAATTAATCAACTGGAGAAAAATATGACTCGGATGTCATTTGATTTAATAAATAACATAAATCTCGGCGATGATATGGATCTAACGCCATAATCAAATAAATCGGATGCTATACACCAGCCCGGCCAGGGGATGGGCTATTGAGTGAAACAATGAAGGTGAGCTTATTAATCATCGAAAGGATATTGATATTTCCTTAGAGCGAAGGGAGAATTAAACATAACCTACAAAGTAAAAGTATTCCATTAATTGATGACATTTAAATCTTGGAAGACTTCACGTTTTCTTACTTTTGTTGTATTTGTGAGAGGGCACTAGTTTTTGTTTATTTACAAATTTGTTTAATATTTTCAAATGTCTTTTCTATTACACATTTTGAATATAAACAATTGTTGTGTTTATTTTGTCGTTTGCCCCCTTGCCATTCCATTCGACACAATTACTACAACAATTTAAATAACCAACAACGCAAAATATTTAAGCATTGACTCGAATGTCAACCCCACCATGGATTTGTGATGACGTTGTCGATATGTACATATTATTCGGAATTATTTCTTTTTTGTGCTGTATGTATGTCGTTAAAAATCACAGACTGTAGACAATTCTATTCATCTTCTAAATATGCCCTCACACTTTTAGATAGACTTGGGGAAAAAAGTCTGTATACTATAGACTGTACATTAGGGATACAACTTTTTTACAATTTTTGAAAATATCAAAATGGCCATATCCATACCATGTAGTGATAAAAAAAACAATAAGAAGTGCATCTTTAGATTTTCGATATCGTTAAAAAAGGCTCCGCGTCAAATGCAATTAAGTTTGGGATCAATTAAAGCAGGCGCTGTCACTTTTGTTTGTTGTGCATTAATTTTATAATAATCGAATTTAAACGTTTGTTTTCGTTTAACTTTTTAAAATGTCTTTTAAACATAGCGAAATTGTTGCTCGGAAAAACGCGGATAAGTGGACACAAAATTTAAAAAATTCTGAAAATAAATGTAAAAATATCCCAAGTATCATTATGACTTGAGCAGTATCGATATTTCCTTATGTGAACTGAACCAAATACCTAAAAAAAAAGAAAGAAAGATTTAATGCGTTATATGAAAAAGAAAAATTAAAAACAGAGAGGTATAAAATTATATCACAAGAATTATTCGTTTTATGGACTAAACTAAATATTCCGAAATTGACTACCAAATCTATAAGAAGGAAAGTGGAATGTTTGATTCGTGCTAAACTTGAAAAACTGCTGAAAACTTTGATAACAATTTTAATATTTCGTGCTCTCTCCGTATGTACAGTGTACATAAGGAGAGTGTCCAGAACCGAAAACCGAAATTCCGGTTCTTATGTTCAAACGCGACAGTTGATTCCTCAAAAATAGCTAAAAGCCAACATGTCGGCTTACTCGGTTTTTGGCTGTCGAGTTTACCGCTTTTTTATACGGAATACGTAACTAACAAAAACATCTAGACCTTTCAGTATACCGATCGACTCACCAGTTGATTCGATTTTACGATATATGTCTGTCCGTGCCTCCGTCCCACTGCTGTCTGTCTAAAATTAGTTTTTAACTACAGCTTGCAATTGTTCTCCGATCGTCATGAAATTTGTCAGGAGTACGTTTTTTGGACAAAGGGTTTTGACTTTTACAAAAGTCGGCTAAAATTATGATATACCGACTGTTTAACCGACTCTATGTAAAGTATATAGCTCTAGAAGCAACAAAGTACATCTAATATTGATAAAATTTGGCACAGTTTATAATGATCGATCAGCTGGGATAAAAATGGGTCATATCGGTCCACGTTTTGATATAGCCCCAGTGCAAAGATCTCTTTCGATATAACATACGATGGCTGCTATATATATTTCTGGCCTAATAATGAAAATGCGAATATTTATCATCAAAAATGCTTTTATTGTTTTTCAAAGTATTCTCCAGCTTTTGCATGCGCTCAAACCAATTGTCGAAGCACTTTTTCCACTCTGACTGAGACAACTCCAAAACATGGTTTTTGAACGCTTCAACAGCTGGCGATGAAAAACTTTGACCACGCATTTTTTACTTGATGCTAGGGAAAAAGAAGAATTTATTGGGTGCTAAATCAGGGCTGTACGGCGTATGACCCATCAAATCGACATTTTGGCCGGTCAAAAAGGCGCTGGTTTGAGCCGATGTGTGAGAGCTCGCATTGTTATAGTGCACAATAATTCGTCTTCTCTTGTTCGTTTTTCGAAATTCTCCAAAGACTTCAAATGTGCGGGATCCAACGAGAACAAACCTTTTTACGGCCAGGTGTTCATGTAATATCGAATGTATGCTGGTGGAAGAAATGCCGAAGGATGCCTCCATCTCACGGTATGTCACATGACGATTTTGCATTATCAGTTCACGCACGGCATCAATGTTCTCTGGCACATAGGCCGTTTTTGGACGACGAGCGTCGGTCTCGATTGAATTCATTATTTCAGCTTTTCACAGTGCTATAGGATGTTGCTTCTCCGACATAGAAAGTCTTGTCGTGATAATCCACGTCGAAAGTTGTGAAAAATGATCGCACGAAAATGTTCACGAGTTCTATTTTTTTGCCGAATTTATTTTTTCAAGTCACTGTAAAAAACACCAATGATGGTCGTACGTTAAAACGTTCTGAAAAAAAATGTCAAACTTCCAATGGAAATGTCAGATGGCGCCAGGCAACACTTAGTGTTGTCAAGGCCAGAAATATATAGAACAACCCTACAAAGATCCTTCTCGACGCAACTTCTGTGTACCAGAGAACGAATATTACACAGTCGTTCCAGTTAGACTGTTGCCTATTTTACAAGTTATTGTTAATCATGCACTCACAATATTATTACAGTAACGGACTGTAGTTTATTTAGGAAGTATTCCGTGCAGTTGTTTTTAACTTAAAATGCATTTAAAATTCTAAGAAAATTTATTTTTAACTGAATCTAACATTTATTCAAAAAACTAAGTGCACATTAATACGGATTTTCAGTTGCATTTAATATTGGCAGTTGTTTACGTTAAAGTATTTTGTATGTAAAATTAAATGAAACTGTAATTTATAATGACTGCAAAATTTACTTAAAAACCGATCTACTTATTTTTCATTTCATTTTAACAAAAAGTTCATATAATTTTAAATGTTAAAATAGCTGACTTAACTATCAAAAGAACAAGTCACGGATTCCGTGAAAATATAAGATTTTTCCTTTGTTTATGCTATTTTTACTATCAAAAATTCAACTGTGAATTCCGTAAAAACAAATGATTTTTAAGTTAATTTACATAATTCAACTACAAAAAAATTAACTACAAATTCCGTAAAAACAACAGAATTTTCAGTTATTTTATGTATTTTAACTATCAAAAAATTAACCACAAATTCCGTATAAACAACAGAATTTTCAGTTATTTTATATATTTTAACAACCAAAGTAAGTATTAATAGTTACATACATACATACATATGTATGTATATAACCATGTGGTTACTTGAAACGCAAAAAGTTTTTTTTTAAAATTTACAACTTGTGTTTAGGTTTGTGAAGAACACTGATTTACACCAACAAAATACAAATACACTCCAGTTCATTTAAATAACAACAGCAAAAAAGTTACATGTTACTGCGAATTTTTGATCAACCAAACAAAACAAAAAGATGAAATTATTTTTTTTAGATACTATTTTTTACTGTTTGTTATTATCGCTTCGGAAGTAATAAAGCACCATGGAGGCAACACTTATTACTAAAATAACTGAAAATTCACTTGTTTTTACGGAATTTGTGGTTAATTTTTTGATAGTTAAAATATATAAAATAACTGAAAATTCTGTTGTTTTTACGGAATTTGTGGTTAATTTTTTGATAGTTAAAATACATAAAATAACTGAAAATTCTTTTGATTTTACGGAATTCGGGGTTGAATTTTTGACAGTATAAATAGCAGAATCAAATGAAAAATATTTTATTTTTACGGAAGTTATGACTTGTTCTTTTGATAGTTAAAATAAATGAAATTATGGAATGTCAGTTATTTTTACGGATTAAAGTCAGCCAATATTTTAACATTTAAACTTAAATGAACTTTTCGTTAAAATTAAATGAATATTAAGTAGACCGGTTTTTAACTGAATATTCATTTATTTTATATTACAATTTCAGTTAATTTTACGTACAGAATTTTTTGAGTGTGCTCTTGCTAAACTTGATTTCCTTAGAGAGGTGACGAATCTTCTGAATACAAAAGTAATGTAGGGAAGCACAAAGTCGGACCAGTCCAACTGTGGCTTATTAGTTGCAACTTTTTGTTCGCTAAACTTAATGTTTCTCGATAGATGTGATTTATTTGTAGTTTAAAATTATGTTTCCAAGGATTAAACGCTTGCATTCCTGGACCAAAACAATTTTCGTCTTACGTTAGTCATCAGTAGTGTCGTCTCTTTCACTCTCGCAACAAAGTACATAAGAACATGTGTCATGGACGATTTAGGCAACGCGCAGTTGCATTGGTATGTGACAAGCCTTATTCCGAGAACTTTCAATGAAGATAAAAATTGCTTTTCGAGTGGTCCCTTAGAAAGTAACACTATGAAATGTAGCCGACTTTTGCATCAGTGGCTACCTCCACATAGGAATACTTCAGTGTCGTGGCTGACATCCATCCATTTTTTGTCCTCGAGTGTACCCATTCTTTCTTTCGTTTTTCAAAGTCTTTTGTTTTAATAAAACATCAACGCGCGATGCGATACATATGCCATTATTCTACCTAAAAATCAGACTTTCAAATATTGAACATTAAAAATACAAAATAACAAAAAGACGAAGAAACTTAACACACAAAAAAAACTTAAAAGGAACTCATCCCCTATCTTGGGTTAAATATCGCCATCCAGCAGTGGCGAAGCGAATATGCAAAAGTTGAGATTGTTTTTAAGGCGCACTCACACAAAACAGCACAACTAAAATATTCAAATAAATTTCTTTTCTTTTTTTTTTGAGATGAACTAAACGATGTTTCTGTCGTAATTTCGTGTTAGAAATCACACAAATGGAAAAAATGGAATTTAACAAATATAAGTAATCTACATTAACCCCTTCGGGGGGCTATTGCATTACCCAATTGGTCGTTGTGATGAAGGCTTTTCCGGCTGTTTGTTTACTTTCGGAACTAATACCAGTCTTTTAATTTTTCACCTGTTCGGGAATCCACGCCCATTTTGGCATCTGTGGAAATTGTTATTTCTTGTGGGTATTACTGGGTTAAGGGCAACATTGGAGAAACCGGTGTTTTTCAATCACCAATCCTGTTGCATATCCTGTCATGAGATATTCGGAAAAGCATTTTGCTCCAGGGTCTGACTTCTTTCCGTGCCTCGGGCCATTTAAGACAGTGGCCCGTCCCATGTTGTCATTGTTCTACAGTAAAACTAGTTTTCAACATTAGGATGGGCCTATTTGTAAGGACAAAAATTTGTCGATATTGTGCCTTCGATTTTCCGATAGCTTTTGGCATGAGAAAAAAAAGTTCCACTACGACATATCAAAAAAAATATTTTTTTTACCTCCTAAAAAAACCTTAAAAATAAAAGTTGAGAAAAAAATTTAAATTTGGGCTATGATTTTATTGATATGTGACAGCGCATAGAGAAAGCGACCTAAGGGTAAAAAAATCAATTTTCATTTTTTTTCGTTTTTTGATGTGGACAACATCTGAGCATCGAATGAGACCGATCCCATGCCCCAAAAGTGTTCCCTCCCAGAGATATGCGCGTTTAATGAAAGTGAAGTTGACGATTCTAAGCGCAAATAGAAAGGGACCTAATCTTTAAAATGGCTCTCCTGAACAAAACTTTTCATCAAATTTTTCACTTTTTTTGATGTGGACAACATCTGAGCATCGAATGAGACCAATTCCATGCCCCAAAAGTGTTCCCTCCCAGAGATATGCGTGTTTTATGAAAGTGAAGTCGACGATTCTAAGTGTAAATAGAAAGGGACCTAATCTGTAAAATGGCTCTTATGAACAAAACTGGTTTTTGACCTTAGGTCCCTTTCTATTTTGCGCGTCACATATGTTGATATGTTTTTTCCTCATGTCAAAAGCAGTCGAAAAATCGATATCCCAATCCCATCATAATTTACATATCTGAGGATATTTCTTTATAGAAAAATGTTATATTCAGACCATGGAACAGAAATTTCCTGGCTGATAGGGTGGAGTAGCATCGATGCTGTAGGAGAAGTGTGCCTACTACCAGACCTTCTCGAACTGCCTCACCCTATCTAAGGGATTTTTTTTTAATTTGAGAAAAGTTACACCCCAGGTCATCTATGTAGAATTGAACCTTAAATCATCAGAGTATCAAAGTCTAATGTGCAACCCGAGGACAATTTTCTATTTTAAGAATATTCCAAATCGGTTTGAATTCTAAAAACCCACTTTTTCACACCCCTTAAAGTGTTCCTACCCACACGTGCAAAAGAAACTTTGTCGAACTGAATTCAAAATTTGAATGCCATTTTTCTGCCGTTAACTAAATGCCTTTTAGCTTTTATCTAGCTGGCTGTGTCTGTCTATCTGCCTGCCTGCCTGCCTGTATCTACGTTTGGATAATGCTTTTCTCGCCGAAAAGTTCTGTTTCAAAAGTTAGACAAAAGTATTTACATTTTAGCACAGTTCACCTAACGAATGAAATGCTGCCTAAACTTCAGCCATCGACTGACTCGATTATGTCTGACTGTCTATCCACGATTTCGTCTATGAGTCCGTCTGCCTGTCCTGTGTGAATGTATTTTCGAGCTGCCAAGGAAGGGGGTTAGAATTTCTTTTGTGTGATTACGATTTTTTCTCTCTCTTTCGCCCAACTTTTATAGATTTGAATTCATAGATATGAAATATTGTATTACGACGTTTATCACACACACACACACTCACAAAAACTGATTTGTATTTGCTAGAACGTTCAAACACACACACACAGCCACACGAACACGCTCATAAAAACGGCTAAAATCTACTTCCGTTTCACAAGGAGGGGGAAGTTTTTTTTCTTTCTGCTTGTACGAATGTCTACTTTTACTCGTACTTTGTCCTTTGTGAGGCTGTATTAAGACACCATCATCATCATCATGGCCATCATCCTCAACCAATCCACCCATAAAAAAGTGGGGAGAGAGACGGTAAAAAAAAATACGCAAAAGGACTGAAATGAAAACCTATTGAACGGAATGGTTATGTAATGCTTTTAATGTTAAAATATTATTAATGAGCAAATACAGATTTTCAATGGTAGTTCCAACTTTTGCGTAGTCGTATTCTATGTTTTAGGGCTGACACTATGGAGGGTGGTATGGCGAGATTGGGCACTACATTGCTATGGAAAAAACATAAGGCGACTGACGCTTTTTTTGTAGAAGAAAATAAAATGAAAACGTTTCAGGCAAAATTCAAGTAAACTGGTAAAGGTCAATCCTTAATATTTTAAAATTTTATTTTAAAATTATATAAATTTGACTCATAAGTTTTTTAGAATTTTATTTCAACTAAAATTAATTTTTTTTTTCAAATTAAAAAAAAAAATTGGTTTTTTATTTTTTTGTTGTTGACCACTTGTTGTTAGAATTTTTGAAGAGTTAATTAATCCACACGCTAATTAAAACAGTTTTTTTGTTGTTCGCGGCAATAACTCCTTAATCAAATAAGTTTTGTTGTTGTCAGCGAAGATGGAGCAAACCTTTCTCCACTTGGTAGACGCGTTTCGTCGTTTTAGGGGAACGACTTATCAATACTATCTGGTATGATATTGATAAGTTTCTATACTTATTTTTCGATCTATACGAGGGTTTTTATATTTATTTCTGGCATAGGCAACACTATGTGTTGCCTGGCGCCATCTGACATTTCCATTGGAAAGGTTGACATTTTTTAGCATAAACGTACTCAGAACGTTTTGACGTACGACCTTCATTTGTGTTGTTTACAGGGACTTGAAAAAATCAATTTGGCAAAAAAAATGGAATTAACTCGTGAACATTTTCGTGCGATCATTTTTCACAACAAGAGTGCATCGATGAATTTAAATCTTTATATGGCGATGAAGCACCATTCTATAACACTGTGAAAAACTGGTTTAATGAATTCAATCGTGGCCGACGCTCGCTGAAAGACGAAGGTCGTCCAATAACGGCCGTTGTGCCTGAGAACATTGATGTCGTGCGTGAACTGATAATGCAAGATCGTCATGTGACATACCGTGAGATAAAGGCATCCTGGGGCATTTCTTTCACCAGAATACTTATACATTCGACACCTGGCCGTAAAAAAGGTTTGTTCTAGGATGCCGCACAATTTGACAATCGCTCAAAAAAAGGCTCGTATCGATTGGTGCAAAGAAATGTTGAAAAAATACGATCGCGGTGCTTCGGAAGACGTTTTTAAGATCGTCACAGGTGACGAATAATGGATCTATGCGTATGAGCCCAAAACAAAACAGCAATCCACCGTGTGGGTCTTCGAAGACAAGCCAAATCCAACGAAAGTAGTTCCTGGAAGAAGCACTTCGAAGCAAATGGTCGCCTGTATCTTCGACAAAACTGGCATGTGGCGACTGTTCCGCTTGAACAACGTAGGACTGTCAATTATGAGTGTTACACCACAATTTGTTTGCCAGAAGTCTTCGGAGTAATTCGAAAAACGAACAAGAGAAGACGAATCATTGTGCACCATAAAAATGCAAGCTCCCACACATCGGCTCAAACCAGCGCCTTTTTGAACGGCCAAAACGTCGAATTGATGGGTCATCCGCCGTACAGTCCTGACCCAATGACTTCTTTTTATTTGAGGCCATGTTTTAATTGAACATTTCATTCAAGAAACAAAAATATATATTCCAACGACAGTCGAAAATACTTTTAGTTGCCAGCAGGAGTGAATGCTACCTCACCATTCGTAGACCCCAAGAAACAAATGTGACTAAACCAAGATCAATGGCAATAAACATAAGTGCAGGCAGATTTTAAATAAACGAGAACCAGTCAGCAGCAGAGTATTTCACCGAACAAAGTAAACACAATAAAAATCCCTCGAACTACCTTCCGATTGTTGTTGTTTTTTATAATGGACAAAAACCATGCAATGCATTGTGTGTATGTGTTTCTTTTGGTGTATCAAAAAAAACATACGCTCTATAAAACCTGTATTGTTATTTTCATAGTCGCAACCATAGGGTATGTTTGCCGTAATCATATTATTCTCAACGTAAATTGTAAACAATACTTTTGTTGCGCCAACCATGTTTATATGGTTGCTACAACCATAATTTCATTTCTAAATTTGGCAATAATACTATTGTTACATTTCAACAATATTAATATTACCGCAATCATACTGTTGCCAAAATGAAATTCAAAAAACAATACTATAGTTGCGACGAACATGTTTTTATTGTAGAGAACATATTATTGTTGTGGTGACCATATAGTAACCATATCTTTTCTCTGCGTTTATAGCATGATAGCGGTCAAACGAAGCAACTTAGTATTCTAAAATTTTGCATGATGATGGCTTATGGTTGGCTGTTTGGAATTGGTTGGGATTAAAGTTTTCCTTTAAGGTACTAAGGGTACCTCGGTAAAAAGTACACTTTTTAAAGTATTTGTTTAAAAATCATAATTTTTGTAAACGGACAATGGACAAATCGTCGTTCCGAAGTTATCTTCACGTATCTCCAAAAAAATTTTTTTTTGGGGAAATTGACTTTTAAGTTTCAAACTTTTATAGAAAAAAAGTGGCGCGAGAAAAGTTGCCCAATATTTTTGTTAGGCGTAGTGCTTGCAATTCTGCGTCGATTTTGTGAAAAATATTCAAGGTTGTAGAAGAAAGTTTTTAAGTTACAACCATTTTTACCTATATAAACAAATTTACTTTTTGTTGTATACGCCAACTTTTGCGAAATATTTTTTTTATGGCGCATATGTGAAAATAATCCGTAAAAACCATACTATTTTTTTGTGATAAACTAGCCACTACTTCGTTAGTTGAAGGTCAAATAATTATCTTTTATCAGCCCTTATTTAACATTGTTATATCTATTCTCAAAGTGAAGAAAACCAGAGGACTATTCGATACAGATAGACAGTTCGTATCGAATAACACAATTTTGGTGTGCTTCGACTTGCAAAGCACTTTTAATCTTCCAAGGGGATTTTCTTCCACATTTTATTATAAAAGAAAACTCTCCGTTTTCAATATGCCAGCGACTGTATGTGCTCAGAAAGCAAATGAAAAGAATACAACCTATTGTGCCATTTGGAGTGAAGAACATAGTGGTCGCTCTGGAAAGGATATTGCTAGTACTGTCATTAAAATTTTGGAACAAATTTTGCAGGATTTTGATAATATTGAGCACATTATTTTGTGGAGTGAGACTGGTTCCTAAAATTAAAAGAAATTTACAGTCCATTAGATTTAATACCAAAATTAAAAAAAATATCCATCCAAAAACTTTGCGCTAAAAGTGATAGAAATGATTTCGACTGATTTCAACGTTTATTCGTCTTTAGCAAATCAATTAAATTTTCATAAAGTTCCATTCAGTTAAATTAAATCAATTAAATATAATAAATACAATTTATTTTCTCTGCAATATAAAACGTCTGCAAGTGAACGCAACTTTCAAACATCAAGCCTACGAAAACAAAGCGAGAAAGGGAGTCATTGCAAAGATAAACATAAATCCTGACAAAAAGAAAGATACTGAAAGCCTCTATGTTTTCCTTGCAGAAAATCATGTGGGTGGGATTCTTTTCAGATTTATTAATGTAAATTTGTGTATACATTCAGCTAAATTTTCTAAACTAAATTTAAGCTCGAGTGGTACATAGATATATTTAATATTTTTGTGTTATTACTAGTAATATGCAATAAATTGTTTCCATGCTAAAAATGGTTGTAAGAAAAAAGTTTTACTTTCGTTTACAATAAAATGCATTTAAGAAAACCAGTTCTAAATCCTTTTATCTTCAAAACAATATGTATATACGAGGGCGGTTCGGAAACTTCTTAGCCTAGCACAAAAAGCGCGGTATAAACAGAAAAAAGTTAAGTGTTTTGGAAACTTCCATCTCTGCTATGAACACATGTTTAATTATGTTTCGAGCTGGCAACTCCTTCATATAGAAACAGGTGTTCACAAAAGACGCATCCGCGATTTTTTTACAATGCAAAAATTAGAAATGCGAGGTGTCATTAAATATTTACATAAAAAAGGTTTATCGGGACAAGAAATTCATAATGATATGGTGAATGTATTAGGTGAAAGTGCTCCTTCATATGCAACAGTAAAAAATTGGGTTACTGAATTTAAACGTGGTCGTACAAGCATTGAAGATGAACCACGTAGTGGACGTCCAAAAACAGCAACAACAACAGAAATTGTTGCCAAAGTGCAGAATATGGTATTAAATGATCGACGAATAAAAGTGCGTGAAATAGCTAATATCATGGGCATCTTAAATGATCGAGTCCATTTAATTTTGAATGAAGAACTACAGATGAAAAAGCTTTCTGCAAGATGGGTGCCGGACTTGTTAACAGTCGACCAAAAACGCATAAGAATGAACATTTCTCAAGCTTGTTTGGATTGTTTTCAGCCAAATAAAATGGATTTTAAGCGCCGTTTCATAACTGTTGATGAGACATGGATCCACCACTATACTCCAGAGACAAAAGAACAATCCAAACAATGGACTGAAGCTGGAGGAAGTGCCCCAAAGAACGCAAAAACAATTCAATCGGCTGGTAAGGTTATGGCAACGGTTTTTTGGGACTTCATAGGTATTTTATTGATTGACTATCTGCAAAAGGGTAAAACAATAAATTCAGAGTACTATTGCAACCTTTTAGATCAATTAAATGTACAAATTCGAGAAAAACGTCCTGGCTTACAACACAAAAAAAATAATTTTTCATCACGACAACGCACCAGCGCACAAGAGTGTTTTAACAATGGCTAAAATCAACGAATTAAAGTACGAGTTGCTTGACCACCCACCTAACTCTCCTGATTTAGCTCCAAGTGACTTTTACCTGTTCCCAAATCTAAAAAAATTCCTTGCTGGCAAGCGTTTTACCTCAAATGAAGATGCAATTACAGTTGTAAACCACTATTTTGAAGACCTTGAGGAAAACTATTTTAATCAAGGGATAGAATTGCTAGATAAGCGTTGGACTAAGTGTATTGAAGTTTCAGGAGATTATATTGAAAAATAAAAATATTTTTGAAAAACTAACTATTCTCTTTCATTGATAGGCTAAGAACTTTCCGAACCGCCCTCGTACATATAAATATTGTGATATTTTTTCCGATTTTTTTTTTGGCACATACGTGAAGATAACAACATTTTTTTTTAATTCATAAATTTCATATATTTTTTATTGTATATCCACACAAATGATTCATACGGTAACATAACGCGTTAAATTTTTAGCAAAACTGGATATGCAACAAAATGACACTTTAATATCTCAGGAACCGTAAGAGATACGGACCTGGAGACTGGACAGATCGATAGCTCTCAAAAAATTGTGGTATTATCTCATTTTTGTTTGATTTTGTGATATACGTTAAGATAACTCCGGAACGACGAAATGTTAATTGGGTCGCACTTAACTTAAAATAGGTCCACATGGTAAACACGGGCGATTAATAGTTAATAGAGACATATGGGTAGATGGGGCCCAAAAACTTACCTTTTGTTTTTTTGTTTGCGTTTTAGAAACATAGTCACGGTGGAATTGCTTAACGGCATTTTTACTTATTTCTAAATTTTTTTAATTAAATTAGTTAATTGCTTTTTTTGTTTTGTTTGTTCTTTATTTCCTCTATTTTTGTTTTGCTTTCTTCTATTCCTTATCCATCCTACCCATCATTAGCAAACCATCCTCGATGGACAACATGATACTCTAACAATGTGGGATAACTTTGGTGGTGTCTGAGCAAATGAATGCTGCTGCGCTGCTTTTAAAAAAATATCGCATGATGTGGACGATTATGACGGTTGGGAATGCCTCGATATGGTTACGATTCCTTCTTCGATGGCGTTTGGTTGGTGGGTAATCAGTGAAATTATAAATGAAACGAAATTTTCCTACTTTAAATACAGTTTAGACACACACGCACACAATGGCATTAATTTCGATTTTTTTTTATTATTCGCTTGTTTTTCGAAAATATTTCGATTTGGTTTCGAGTTTGACAGAGGTTTTTTAATGTGTTTTAATACAGCCACCAGTCAGTGGGTAATTCACAACGCCATGGACGAACAAAAATGTATTTCGATGCGATAGAGTGTGAGAAGAAATGGGGTGTTGGACTGTTTAGTCCTTTTAACCTTTTTTCAGTTGAATTTTACAAATACTTTCGTAAAAGGGGGTAGCTGGGTGTTGTTTTATTTGTTAAGCAATGGTCATGATTTTAAATTTCAACTTCCATTGAAATCTAAAAATTTAAATGTGAAATTGTATTTGAATATTATTTTTAGTTATGCCTGGACGAAGGGATTGGCGGGCGGTCAAGTGGCGTAGTTAGGGTTCGTCTCCTGCTTTATTAACATTATGATTATTATAATTTCTATATATACTCGCATATACAGAAATTCAGTTTTTATGACATCCCTAGATTAGTTGGCATCAGCATAAGGGCTCTTCTAAAGTGTTCGTATCTTTGGCTTAGGAAGTCCAAAAAGGGTGGAAATGATACAGTCAGTCATAGTGGTGATGGTAGTGACTCTGGGTTTATGCTTAGCTTCATCACTCATTGATTTCATTTTATGATAATTTTATATACTTCTGCAGTTGTTTTGTTTGTTGTTTTTTTTATCGTCAAACCTTTTTATTTCCATTTTTGGATTCTATTATTAGTTTTCGTTTCATGTTCATCAATAAAATTATCTTTGATTAGTTGTGATTGTTCTACGTTGAATGCGGTTTTATTCGTTTCAGTGAAGTCCTCATAGAAATGGGATTGTTCGATTTTGGGGTGGAGATTGTATCGGGAAATCGTTTTTTTTTACAATTGTGATTAAATATCACTTGTGCTCTTGGCTTTTTGTCTTTTTTAGGTTTAAGAATATGTATTGTAGTTCTAGATTTGGGATTAAGAAGAAAGGGAGTTAATTGATAGACTGCTGCATCGATATGTTCAAATCAATCTTGTTTGAAAAACATCATATGGCGTAGTTCTATTCTTCAATATTTAGTTAAAAAAAAAAAAACAAAAAAGTAAATTGGATGGGAAAAAAATGATAACTTTGTACTACAGACTAACAAGTTATCTAAAGGGTGCTTCTTTTAGATGTAATGAGTGGTCCCTGGTGGGCCGCCGTGGTTTGATGGGAGTGTGCAGGACTATGAAGCCACTCAATCGAGGTTCAATCCCAATACAAAACATCTAACAATTTTTCTGCGGAGGATGGCCACCCCGTAAATGCCGTCGACTTTAAGAGTAAAAAATTAATCTCTCAGCCATGCAAATACTATATAAAATTTATTAGCCGTTCGGAGCTGCCGTAAAGCAGTAGGTAGGTAGGCTCTAGTCAGTGAGTATAAGAATTATATCGTGCACAGCTCACTGATTTCTGAGAAGTTTCCCTTTTTTTCCTTAGTGGGATGTTGTGGGACTTTAGTAAATAAATATGATTGTAATTTATTGTTGGTAATTTATTATTTTGTCCGCACCTACAGTTGAAAATTCTCATTTCTCATGCCATATTGTCTTTAATTGTAGACCTTTGCCAGATTATATTTTTTAGAAATACTTCTCATTTAAAATATTTAAAATGACTTTAAAAAATGTGCCCAAAGTTTTAAATGTTGTATACGATGAAAAAGTATGATTGAGGTAACAATATTTAAAGGGCAATATACAGGGTGGCGCAAAACTACCGTTGTGGGTTGAATGTTTAATAACTTTTTTATGTATTGATTAATTATTATTGTTATTTTTTGTTATATAGTATATAAATGGGGAATATTTTTGGCTTAAGTATGAAAAATAATATCACGCACACGCAGAGAAAAAACATGGTCACGGCAATAATAATATGTTTTCCGCAATAAAAGTATGTTCGTCGCAACCATAGCATTGTTCACTGAATATATTTTTGACAATTGTATAATTGCTGCAATATTAATATTGTTGAAATGTAACAATGGTATTATTGCCAAATTTAAAAATGAAAATATGGTTATAACAACAATATAACAGTAAAAGTATTGTGTTGTATGATTGTAATTTTTCTTCATTTAAATATGCTTTTAAGAACAAATGTTATTGGTACGGATCTAATGCAATAATAGTACTTTTTATCGAAATTAAAATTTTTTAAACAAGCTGCTTTGTCTTTATTTTACTGAAGTATTTTTAATAAAAACGCTTACGTTTATTTAAACTTATTCTTTCTCCTGTGAAATAAATCACTAGCATTATTTTGAATTTAATGTATTTTTAAATAGTTTTCATAATTCAAATCTATTGTTGACAACTTGAACAAATTCTAATAAATGATATTAAGGATCAAATCTATTGTCGACAAACTCTAATAAATTATATTGGTGTGTGATCATACTATGGTTGTGAGGATCATACTATGGTTGTATATGAAACATACTATGGTTGTGAGGATCATACTATGGTTGTATATGAAACATACTATGGTTGTGAGGATCATACTATGGTTGTGGAGATTATAGTATGGTTAAGTGTGAATCATACTATGGCTATGGGCATCATAGTATGGCTATGTGTGAATCATACTATTATTGTGAGGATCTTAGTATGGTTGTATTTGAATCATACTATTGTTGTGAGGATCATAATATTGTTGTACCACAACCATATACCTGACAATAGTATTATCCTCTTCGAATATTGTCACCACAACCATACTTTTGCGTGCAAGTGGTAGCCGTTTCGACTGCGCACATTCGTGCTTTTTCCAGTAAATCGAGCATAACTGTTCGTAAAATTTCCGGGGTTATGGCTTTAATTTCATGTGGATTTTTTGTTTTAGCTGTGGTATGGTCGCTTATACCCTTTCTTTCCAATAACCTCAAAGAAAACAGTCTGGCGCAGTTAAATCCGGTGAACGTGGGGCCCAATTGAAATCGCTCCTGCGCGAAATAATGCGTTCGCCAAAGAGGTCCGGTAACAGAGCCTTTGTGTCCCTTGCACTGTGGGCTGCGGCTCTGTTGTGTAATGTTTCATTTCAAATTCCCCAAGTTTGCTTCATAAAATTCTGAAATAAAAAAAATAATAAATATAAATAAATTTAAAATGTTATTGAACATTCAAATCACGACGGTAGTTTTGTGCCGCCTTGTACTATTGTTGGGTATGTGGTTGTAGCACAACTGTATTAAGAGTCCTATAACAATAGTATGATTCTCACACGCCATACCAACCATATAATGATTCACAATCAACCATACTATGATCCCTACAACCATGTTGTGATTCAAAATCAACTATACTATGATTCCCACAATCCATACCATAGTATGATCCTCACACATCCATAGTATGATCCTCACAACTATAGTTTGATCCTCACAACTATAGTTTGATCCTCACAGCCATAGTATGATACTCACAACAATACTACGTTTTACATGATCCTCACAACCATAGTATGTTTTAAATACAACCATAGTATGATCCTCACAATCATATTATGTTTTACAGGCAACCATGTTATGATCCCTACAACCATAGTATGATACCACTCAACCATACTATGGTTCTGAAAATTATTCAAAAGGATTGTTGTTTTTCAACAACAAAGATTTTTACTGAATAAATTATTTAAAAACACATTTAATTCAAAATAATAGGAGTGATTTATTGAAAAAGAGAAAAACCCATTTAATAGACATAACGTTTTCACTTATTAAAACTATTTCAGTTTGTTTAAAATAATTTTGATTTACAGATTAAAAGTACTATTCTTGCGTAGGATTCTATCAAAAACATTGTTCCAAAAGCCCTATTTAAATTTGTATGACAATCATATTAATTAATAATTGTTAACATTAACATTAATTATATAATTGTTAACATTAAACCCAAAAAAAACAATAATTTTGTCGCACTAACCATAGTTTTATTGTTGCTACAACCATATTTTCCTTTTTAAATGTGACAATACTACTATTTTTACATTTTAAGAACATAAATAGGCGTGTTTTTGTTCCTACTCACTTATAAAACGAGCAAGTGGTCGCTTTGAGGATAACTTCAAAAATTGGGAAAATTTTGAAATGCATTATAAAACGTTTGATTTTAAAATTTACACTTTGTAGAAAAAAAGTTATTTAAGATATACTATAAGCGAGTTATAACCGAGCTCGCTTAAACTCGCTAAAGGTTATTCTTGAATAAATTTCTTCCCAAAATTAGTAATTATTTAAAACAAACGGTTTTTAATGCAAAATGTCTAGTTTTCTGTAAAAAACCTTTTTTTATTCTTGTTTAATAATGAAAAATTATCGCGTTAGCAACCTTCAAAGCGAGTTGCCAATTGAATACGCCAATATTGCCGCGATCATACTATTGTCGAAATCAAATTCAAAAAACACTGCTATGGCTGCGGCGAACATGCTTTTATTGCGGAGAAAATATTATTGTTGGCGTGAAAATATAGTAACCATATCTTTTCTCTGTGCGTATGTTCATTGAAGGTACCCTTTTTTCCGTGATTGAAGTTGCAATAGGTAAAGGGTGGGCGATTTAAAGTTTTAAATATGAATCGGCAGTAAATAAAAAGTACAGGGATTTTTTTTTAAATTTCTAGTTTTAATGGAAAGGTTCACCGTTGTCATTCAATAATGGAACACCATCCGAAGAAGAATTTTACCGAAAAATCGACTTTTCAGGTGAAGCTCATTTTCATGTCGGTGGCTATGCTAATCAGCTAAATTGCTGCAAATGGGGTTCCGAGAACCCACACGTGACTATTGAGAAGCCAATACATCCACAACGAGTTACTGTTTGGTTTTGATTTTGTGCTGGCTGCATCATTGGCCCATTTTTCTCTGAGCAAGGAGCAGCCGTCAACGGTGAGCGTTACAGAACCGAGCTCAACGATTTTTTGTTTCCAAAAATTCAAGAGAATGACATGGGCGACATTTGGTTTGAACAAGGCGAGGCCACATAGCCAAAGCAACCATTGATATTTTACTCACTGTTTTTGAAATTCGAATAATCAGCCGAAATTGTGATGTCAATTGGCCGCCACGAAGCTGTGATTTGAGCTCTTTGGAATATTTTCTGTGGGCAGCCATTAAGGATAAATGTTACGCAAAGCATCCAGAGACAATCGAAGCGTTAAAACATGAAGTTGCCATTGGAGAGGTACGACCCGAAACAATCGAAAATGTACTAAAAAATTGGGTTGATCGGATGAGGTAATGCAGAGCTAGTTGTGGTAATCCTACACGCAGAGAAAATATATGGTTACACTATGGTCACCGCAACAATAATATGTTCTCTCCAATAAAAGCATGATCGTCGCAACCATAGTATTGTTTTTTGAATTTCATTTTGACAATAGTATGATTGCGACAATATTGCTATTGTTGAAATGTAACAATAGTATTATTGCCAAATTTAGAAATGAAAATATGGTTGTAGCAACCATATAAACATGGTTAGTGCAACAAAAGTATTGTTGTTTAAAATTTACGTTAACAAAAATATGATTACGGCAATCATACAGTATGGTTGTGACTATGAACATAACAAAACAGGTTTTGTAGAGCATACATGTATGTGTGTGCGTATGTTTTTTTGATATACAAAAAAAACACATACACACGATACAATGAATGGTTGCTGTCCATTAAAAAAAATAACAATCGGAATGTAGTTCGAGTGATTTTTATTGTGTTTACTTTGTTCGGTGAAATACTCTACTGCTGACTGGTTCTCGTTTATTTAAAATCTGCCTGCACTTAAGTATATAGCCATTGATGATGATAAAATCACATTCGTTACTTGGAGTCTACGGGTGGTGAAGTAGCATTCACCTCTGCTGGCAACTAAAAGTATTTTTGACCGTTGGAATATATATTTTGGTTTCTTGAATGAAATGTTCAATAAAAACGTGGCCTCAAAATTGGCTATGATCTAATAGTAATGCAATTTATAATAACTTGCTTGATAAAAATCTCTATTTTTGAATAACAACATTACCCAATCCTAATATATAATTTTGGGGATCATAGTATGGTTGAGTGTGAATCATACTATGGTTGTGGGGATCATAGTATGGTTGCGTGTGAATCATACTATTGTTGTGATGATCATAGTATGGTTGTGGAGATCATAGTATGGTTGAGTGTGAATCATAGTATGGTTGTGGGGATCATAGTATGGTTATGTGTGAATAATACTATTGTTGTGAGGATCATAATATTGTTGTGGCACAACCATATAGCCAACAATAGTATGATCCTCTTCGAATATTGTCACCACAACCATACTTTTTTTCTGCGTGTATGAAATGACTATTATTAAATGACAAAATTCAACCCTTTCAATGCAACCAGAAATTTGAAAAAATTTCGGTACGTTTTTTTACAGCCGATTTAAATTTAAAATTGTGGACCACCCTGTTATAAAAGTGTTCTATCAAATTTCAGGAAAGACCTTTGATCTGGGGCTTTAACAAAAGGTGGATTGATTTGACCTATTTTCATCTTAACTGGTTACTGTTCGATCGCAGTAAAAATTTGTCAAATTTTATCAGGATTGAATGTAATATGTGGCTTCTAGAACTAAAGAATCAAATTGTTTGAACATATATGCGGGAGCTTTATCTAAACGTGAACCTCTTTCCTTCAGTAATATTTTTTTTTTGAAGTTGACAGCAAAAAGACGAGCGCAAAAATCGATTAAAATAGGAATCAAAAGTCGATCACGACCTTTTTAAATTTTTGCAACAAGTCGATTATTCGACTAGTCGATAATCAACTTTTAGAACCCTAGTACTAACCCAAAAACAACTACAAAGTATGGAAGTACTGACGAAAGGATATTGATATCAAAAAGTTTATATCATTTTCTATTTCAAATGCACAACTGCGCACCGAAATAAAAAATTCTAATATCTAAAACCAAAAATAAGTTTCTGATGACTAATTTAGTTTGACCGAGTTGTTACAGCCTCTCCATCGGATCATGACATTTATGCTGCTCCCAGTTGTGGATATTCGAACAGACTTGGCCAAACACTTGGAAATACCAGTTTACCCAAATTAACTGGAATACGTTTTGCCAAACGTAATGACTAAGAAACAAATTCAGCATTTCCTGCTTAAGTCAGCATCATTTCTAATATTTATGCTGTTGTCTGCTTGCAGTTCCTGCTGCTTTTGTTGTTCGTAAGAGTTATTAAAACGCCAACGAGCAAATACAGGAGGCGAAAACGACACGGCATGGCACGGAACGGCACAGCTGTTGCCATTTGTAAGCAAAACAACAATTTAAACAAAAACCAAAAAGACGACAACGAACATTTAAAGCAAACCCAATTGAACCGAACTGAACGCCGAAAAACAACTTAAGCGAACTCGGTTTGTTTTGTTTTGTGTGTGTAATTTTTTATGGTTATGCGATTTTTAATACAAACATTCAAATGTTTATTTTATGTCTTATGCTAAGAATCGGTCTCAGTACCGGCATAAGTACGACCACCGGTACTAGTACGTATTAGCAGCTAAACCAACAGCAGCAGCATCCCAAGCATAGAGGACACATCAGCAGCAGCGGCAGCAGTTATAATCACTTGGTCTAGGTACCACAGGCATACATCGATTGTCTTTTTTTTTGGGTTCACGTGCAGACGTGAGTCTGTCCCCTGTGTCCCTGACCTGAATATGAGTTTTCTTAACTGCCTACCTACCTACCTATCGTACGTAGTTAGTATGACCGGAATATGAATACGCAAAATCTCTTCCGTTGATCTAGATTCTTAACAAAGCAGACTATGGCAACTACTAAAGATCAAACTGCTACTGCGTGTTCTATTTCAAAAAAATTTTAATGCATAGGCAGACAGTCAGGAACAGTGGTATGCAGAGCAAAAATATTGATCAGAAAAATTCTGCATTAGAGGGCGGTTCGGAAAGTTCTTAGCCTATCAATGAAAGAGAATAGTTAGTTTTTAAAAAATATTTTTGAAAAACTAACTGAAACTTCAATACACTTAGTCCAACGCTTATCTAGCAATTCTATCCCTTGATTAAAATAGTTTTCCTCAAGGTCTTCAAAATAGTGGTTTACAACTGTAATTGCATCTTCATTTGAGGTAAAACGCTTGCCAGCAAGGAAATTTTTTAGATTTGGGAACAGGTAAAAGTCACTGGGAGCTAAATCAGGAGAATAAGGTGGGTGGTCAAGCAACTCGTACTTTAATTCGTTGATTTTAGCCATTGTTAAAACACTCTTGTGCGCTGGTGCGTTGTCTTGATGAAAAATTATTTTTTTGTGTTGTAAGCCAGGACGTTTTTCTCGAATTTGTACATTTAATTGATCTAAAAGGTTGCAATAGTACTCTGAATTTATTGTTTTACCCTTTTGCAGATAGTCAATCAATAAAATACCTTTGAAGTCCCAAAAAAACGTTGCCATAACCTCACCAGCCGATTTAATTGTTTTTGCCTTCTTTGGGGCACTTCCTCCAGCTTCAGTCCATTGTTTGGATTGTTCTTTTGTCTCTGGAGTATAGTGGTGGATCCATGTCTCATCAACAGTTATGAAACGACGCTTAAAAACCATTTTATTTCGCTAAAAACGATCCAAACAAGCTTGAGAAATGTTCATTCTTTTGCGTTTTTTGTCGACTGTTAACAAGTGCGGCACCCATCTTGCAGAAAGCTTTTTCATCTGTAGTTCTTCATGCAAAATTAAATGGACTCGATCATTTGAGATGCCCAGGATATTAGCTATTTCACGCACTTTTATTCGTCGATCATTTAAAACCATATCATGCACTTTGGCTACAATTTCTGTTGTTGTTGCTGTTTTTGGACGTCCACTACGTGGTTCATCTTCAATGCTTGTACGACCACGTTTAAATTCAGCAACCCAATTTTTTACTGTTGCATATGAAGGAGCACTTTCACCTAACACATTCACCATATCATTATAAATTTCTTGTCCCGATAAACCTTTTTTATCTAAATATTTAATGACACCACGCATTTCTAATTTTTGCATTGTAAAAAAATCGCGGATGCGTCTTTTGTGAACACCTGTTTCTATATGAAGGAGTTGCCAGATCGAAACAAAATTTAACATGTGTTCATAGCGGAGATGGTAGTTTCCAAAACACTTAACTTTTTCTGTTATACCGCGCTTTTTGTGCTAGGCTAAGAAGTTTCCGAACCGCCCTCGTAATGTCGTTTGTTACTTGTACCATAGATGAAATGTCACTAGTTCAAAGTATTTTTTTTCTATCAAATAGGAAATAGAGTTTATTAGTGGATTAATTGTCAGTGCGTACAGAATACTCGATTGCTGCTCTCAAAATACTCGTAGGTTGCTGGGCAGAAGGCCAACAGTTATCAAGAGGGTGTGCTAACGAAGGGTCTTAATGAAGTAATTATCCATTACTTCTGAAGAAGTAGTAGACTTTTCTTTTTAGAAATAATTTAGACGATTTTTTAAAACATACAGGGTTTTCCATTAAGGGCATAACAATTTTATATATTAAGAAAACACAGAATATTTAAGATCTAGAGTTCAATTTTATTCCAAGTGTAGTCAAAATGTTAAATTTTAAGAATAAAATTCGATTGCGGTCATATGTCCACCACGAGCCCGTGTACAGCGCTTTATTCTTTGGAGCCAATTTTCCACCACTCTTGCACACATTTCGACCGAAACGTTGGCAATTTCGCGTTAGATGTTGTCTCTGAGCTCGTCTTAAGTTGTTGGCTTGTTGGCATAGACCCATGACTTGATTGGGTCCTATAAAAAGAAATGCAATGGCGTTAAAACGTATGAACGCGGGGGTCATTCGACCAGACCATTTCTCGAGATAACTCGTTCACCGAATTTGAATTTCAGTAAATCGATAGTTACGCGTGCTGTGTGGCTAGTAGCACCGTCTGGAGGTGCCACGTATCGGCGATGTCAAGCTCATCTAGTTTTGGCCAAAAATATTTTTCTAACATTGCACGATAGCGCTCTCCATTGACGATAACATGACGATTGTTTTCATCGATGAAAAAATACGGCCCAATCACACCTCCGGCATGAAAACCACACCACACAGTAATTCTTTGCGGATGCAATTGTGTCTCTTGAAGCTCATGTGGGTTTGTTGTTTATTGACAAAACCACTTAGCCAGAAATAAGCTTCATCGCTAAAGATGATTTTTCAATGAAATTCTGGATTTTCGTGAAACTTTGCCAAAGCCACCAACTCAGAATTTCGGTAGTAATTTTTATTGATTTCCAAACGTTGCTCGTAAGTGAACTTTATTTACAATTATAAAAATGCCTATTAAAACCGACTACAGCAGCGCATTTGGCCAAAATTTCCACTGCAGGTTTTTTCATACTTTTTATAATAGACCTACTTTTTCATGAAATTTAGACAGTTTTTACTAATTGTGTTATGGTTACTACACGTAGAAAAAAAGTGTGGTTGTGGTACAACAATATAATTATCCTCACAACAGTAGTATGATCCAAAAAAACATACTATGATCCTCAAAGTCATACTATGATCCTCATAACAGTACGAGGGCGGTTCGAAAACTTCTTAGCCTAGCACAAAAAGCGCGGTATAAACAGAAAAAAGTTAACTGTTTTGGAAACTTCCATCTATGCTATGAACACATGTTAAACTTTGTTTCGATCTGGCAACACCTTTATATAGAAACAGGTGTTCACAAAAGACGCATCCGTGATTTTTTTACAATGGAAAAATTAGAAATGCGTGGTGTCATTAAATATTTACATAAAAAAGGTTTATTGGGACAAGAAATTCATAATGATATGGTGAATGTGTTAGGTGAAAGTGCTCCTTCATATGCAACAGTAAAAAATTGGGTTGCTGAATTTAAACGTGGTCGTACAAGCACTGAAGATGAACCACGTAGTGGACGTCCAAAAACAGCAACAACAACAGAAATTGTAGCCAAAGTTCATGATATGGTATTAAATGATCGACGAATAAAAGTGCGTGAAATAGCTAATATCATGGGCATCTCAAATGATCGAGTCAATTTAATTTTGCATGAAGAACTACAGATGAAAAAGCTTTCTGCAAGATGGGTGCCGGACTTGTTAACAGTCGACAAAAAACGCATAAGAATGAACATTTCTCAAGCTTGTTTGGATCGTTTTCAGCGAAATAAAATGGATTTTAAGCGTCGTTTCATTGCTGTTGATGAGACATGGATCCACCACTATACTCCAGAGACAAAAGAACAATCCAAACAATGGACTGAAGCTGGAGGAAGTGCCCCAAAGAAGGCAAAAACAATTCAATCGGCTGGTAAGGTTATGGCAACGGTTTTTTGGGACTTCAAAGGTATTTTATTGATTGACTATCTGCAAAAGGGTAAAACAATAAATTCAGAGTACTATTGCAACCTTTTAGATCAATTAAATGTACAAATTCGAGAAAAACGTCCTGGCTTACAACATAAAAAAATAATTTTTCATCAAGACAACGCACCAGCGCACAAGAGTGTTTTAACAATGGCTAAAATCAACGAATTAAAGTACGAGTTGCTTGACCACCCACCTTATTCTCCTGATTTAGCTCCCAGTGACTTTTACCTGTTCCCAAATCTAAAAAAATTCGTTGCTGGCAAGCGTTTTACCTCAAATGAAGATGCAATTACAGTTGTAAACCACTATTTTGAAGACCTTGAGGAAAACTATTTTAATCATGGGATAGAATTGCTAGATAAGCGTTGGACTAAGTGTATTGAAGTTTCAGGAGATTATATTGAAAAATAAAAATATTTTTGAAAAACTAACTATTCTCTTTTATTGATAGGCTAAGAACTTTCCGAACCGCCCTCGTATAATTGAAGAAAACTTGTTCACCCAACACTAAAAATGTTTACATAAAATTTGAATATTTTGAAAACACAGACTTATAAATTTATTGCAATAGTTTTTAAAATAAAAAATTGTAATTAAAAACCGATAAACCGACAGCAAACCGCTGATTTCCTAAAAACCGGCTGACGGTTAAAGACGAAAAACCGGTTTCCGGTTAAAAATACTCTAGCGATGACCTTCTTATTTGATCAAGACAAACCTCTTGATACGCTTATCTCGATTAAAATATTTTCAATGGATTTATGATTGTTGGCATCAGCAATCGATAAATATTGTCTGCGTTTGTTAAAAGGTCGCCGAAGACCAGTGGTTGCCACGGAGGAAATTTTCGGGGTCTTGAGCCTATTCTTTGAAATGGGTAGCATCGGCGATTGTTTTACCTTCTATAATACATGCATTTTAAATTGTCCGTCTTTCCGTCCTCTTTTGTCCGCAGCGTTCCGATTTATTTAAATATCGTAAAGGATCGTCTGTGTGGAAACTAATAGAAAGGGGTGTGGCATACAATTTTTTCTTAAGCCCATGCACAAATGACATAAACATATTGCAGACAAACTTAACCTATACTATGAAGGGGACATGAAATCTTTTTTCAGTTAACGCATTTGCCCTTGTTTTAAAAGTTAATTTTTAAGTCAATGGGAGTTCAATGAAGCTTCTCAGTGGTTGCCTAACTAAGAATCTTCATTGAACTCTTTAGAAATTGGAAATCGGAAATTTTGTGAGTTATTAAGACCATCTTGCACCACTGTCATTCACTATTCACTGTCGCTGTATCTAATTTTATGCTTTTGACAATGCATATTTATGATCTCTTTTGTCATTGTGTGATTGTTTCCTTTTGTGAACGTGCGAGCGAGCGCTTCCATCTCATTTGATTCCAGGTAGGTTTTTTTTCATCTTTGGGTGATTCATTTGCTTTTTTTTTGCGCCAACCATTTAAGGCGATGTGAAGGTTTAGCATTTCACTTGAAGGGAATTTTCACAAATAGTTTATAGTTTTCGCACAGTAATTTTCATTGACAGAGGACACTAACTATCACTGCGTGTGTATGTGTGAGTGTGTATCTGTGCGATGGGAGTTTCCTTTATTTCACTCTTTTACGATCATTTTGTTTCAATTGTAGCACTAGCCCCTAAAAATCCATTAATATCAAGAACAAACACCAATACCAGCACCATTGCTATACTTAACAATGACCAGTTTTCAGTCCTCCTTACGTACGTCCGTCCATGCGTTGATCCTTGTGACAGTCAAATCATCATTTATCGTATTTCAGTCAGTCACAGCACGTCAATTTACTGCAGAAATTTACTTAAAGATTTTTAATTGTTTTTTACTTCTTTTCAGATCTTTTGATTGTGGCCAGGGATTTAATGTCATTGTTGTTCTGTCAGTTGGAAGGTGCAGAGAGAGCTAGAGAGGGATAAATGAAGCTCTAAGGGAGAGGTTGAAGAAATGTCATTTATTATAATCACTGGGCTTGGCTCTTCGTCCGCTGCTACGATCAGGGATGGCAGGATCTTTAAATTTTTCCGTTTTATCTTCTCGTTAAATTTAAAGTGATGTTTTAAATTCTCATCGTTGCTGTGATTGATTTGAAATGTTGGTTTTGTTTTCTTCAAGATACGATTTTCTTTTGTGTTTAGGTTTTGATCAAATCTCTAGGAAAAGCGATAGAATCGTTAAAAGAAATTAATCACTGATTTGTAGTGTCACTTACAATCGAATCTCAGTAACATGTCAAGGTTTATGATGCAAGAAAATATTTGAACACTTATGAGGAAGAAAAATGAAGAAAACGATGGGCTATGCCTTTTCAAACGAGATTTATTGTTTATCCTTATCCTGTTCAATATTAATTACCACACAATTCTTTCTAAATTTAAAGATTCTTTAAATTCTTAATCAAAAATGTAATTTAAAAACTAAAGTTTTCTGACATTCTATCCAATTAACTCGGAGTTTTGCTATTGATCGGAGAAATTACAATTATCGAGTAACAACTTCAGGAAAATCTTTTAAACAAATTTATTTTGGTATACGATGTTTATAATGGGCTACATGATTCGACTAATACGTCTATTTGATGGCTGGCCCCAATAACTATTTGTTGCCTTCCACCGAAGCGTGAATAATATAAAGGGTGGTTAAATTTTAATGGCCGAAGTTAATTTGACATAAAACACAAATTATTTAGGAAATTATTGTCATTTGTTTTTATTATGATAATATTGGTATAGTTCAATTATGTATGGAACAAAATATCGGCCAAATGGCCGCCGCGACCTCGCGACCTTCATCCGATGGTCCAAATTTTCGATGACGCTGAGGCATAATTGAGGTTCTATGCCGTTAATGTGCCGAATTATCTTATTCTTTAGTTCTTGAATTGTTCTTGGCTTATTGACGTACACCTTTTCTTTCAAATAACCCTGAAAAAAGAAGTCCAACGGTGTCAAATCACATGATCTTGGCGGCCAATTAACATCGCCACGACGTGAGATAACACGGCCATTGAATTTGTCGCGCAAAAGAGCCATTGTTTCGTTAGCTGTGTGGCAAGTGCCTCCGTCCGGTTGAAACCCCATATCGTCCACATCCATATCTTACAATTCGGGCCATAAAAAGTTCGTTTTTATCTTACGATAGCGAACACCATTCACAGTAACTGCCTGCCGGCCTTATTTTGGATAAAATACCGCCCGATGAGGTCGCCAGCCCCTAAACCGCACCAAACAGCCACTCTTTGGGGGTGCATAGTTTTTTCGACAATCACTCTTGGATTATAATTCGCCCAAATGCGGCAAATCTGCTTATTGACGAATCCACTGAGGTGAAAATGTAACTCATCATTGAAGATGATTTTCTTCGAAAATTGTTCATCCAATGTTGCCATTACTTGCCACCATTCTGATCATTGTATCTTTCCATGGTACAAATTGAGTTAGTCTAAAATTGATAAATATCAATTGAAATGCAGAAAACAATTTGACGTTTAGGTCTGGTTCACATTCAACATTGGCCCCTAAAATGTAACCACCCTTAAGTTTTATACTCAAATCAAGATAAAAATAAAATTGTCTGATTTCGGGCCCGCTTGACATTTCGAGGAAGGTATTTTAATTGTCTTTCGTTTATATATTTATTATTCCGTTCCAATAGTCAGTACAATGGTAATCCTTGAACATATAGGGTGATCCATCTAGAGGTATTTTTTCGAAACAAAAAATATAAAAATTCAAATCAAGTGTGGAATCTTTATTGGTAATTTGAAAGGACATTTTATGGCATTTATTTTTTTAATATAATTTCCTTCAAATGTTGGCCGCAACTACGCCTCAGGGTTTCCATTCTGAGGATACAATTTTGGATGACTCGTTCGAGCATTTCGACCGGTATGGCTTTAATGACACGCGTAATGTTGGCTTCCAAAACCTGAATCGTAGCTGGTTTGTCAGCATAGACTTTGGACTTTACGTAACCCCAAAGCAAAATGCGTAAAGGTGTGATATTACTCGATTTAGGTGGTCAACTCACCTGTCCAAAACGTGAAATTAGCTGCTTTTCCAAATGACCTCTCAATAGATTCATTGTTTGAGCAGCTGCATGGCAAGTTGCACTGTCCTGTTGAAACCAAGTGTCTTCAAGATTACGGGCTTCAATTCCAGGTAGCATAAATATCGATATCATAGCGCGATAGCGAGCACCATTCACGGTTACGTTCTGGCCTTTATCATGTCTGAAAAAATAAGCACCGATGATTCCACCAGCTTATAAACTGCACCAAACCGGGGTTTTCTCTGGGTATAATGGCACCTCTTGAACCTCTTCTTGTTGCTCTACAGCCCAAATGCGGCAATTTTGTTTATTAACTTTGCCGTTGAACCAGAAATGGTCCCAATCGCTGAACAAAATTTTGGTCGAAAACAGCGGATCTTCTTGTTTCTCGCCGAACGCTCATTTCCATATTACAGTTGCCAAAATGTCCTTTCGTACGAACAATAAAGATTCCACACTTGATTTGAATTTTAGTATTTTTTTATTTTGAAAAAATACCTCTAGGTGGATCACCCCACATTATTGAGCGTTGTTGGTTATGTATTGTTGACCTATATTATATACGAGGGCGACCGCAAAACTAACTGGCCTAGCACAGTTTCTGTTTTACTAGCAACTTTTTTGTTTTTGTTTTTTAAAAGCAATCTTTTATAAGCCATCTGTCAAGACTTCCGAAATATTTAATGATTATTTTCTTTGTTACAGGTGATTGAAGTAAACAAGTTTTATAATTTTTGAAAAATGGAAAATAAAGAGTTTCGTGCGGTAATTAAACACTTTTATATGAAAGTGTATACGCCACAATTAATCAAAGATGAATTGGATTCTGTTCATGGTGATAATGCACCATCATACTCCACCGTGAAATCCTGGGTCCAACAATTAAAAATGGGTCGTTCAAGTACGGAAGATGAACAACGCTCTGAAAGACCGAAAACTGCTACTACTATTGAAAACATTAGAAAAATATTTAATGAAGTGACTAAAGATAGACGAATAAAGCTCAGAGAACTTGCTGATATTGTTAAAATACACGAAAAACAAGTTTGGAGTATTTTACATGATGAACTCCACATGAAAAAGCTATCCGCAAGTAGGGTGCCGCGTTTGTTGATTTTGCCCCAAAAAATCGTCCGTTGGACCAATTCCGAGGAGCTTTTAGCGATTTATCAGCGTAATCCAATAGAGTTCTTGCGCCGATTCATAACTGTTGATGAAACATGGATCCATCACTACATCCCAGAATGCAAAGAACAGTCAAAACAATGGATATAAGCTGGTAAAAGGGGTCCCAAGAAGGTGAAAACTGTTAAGTCAGCAGGAAAAGTAATGGTCACAGTATTCTGGGATGCAAGGGGTATAATATTTATTGATTATCTTGAGAAATTAATGGATCGGTTGAGTGAAGAAATCAAGATAAAACGACCGCATTTAGAAAAAAAAATTCGTTTTCATCAAGATAATGCTCCTTCACACACTGCATTTTTAACCCAACAAAAGCTGGCCGAATTACGAAATTGCTCCGCATCCACCATATAGTCCAGATTTAGCTTCTTCTGATTATATCTTGTTTCCAAATTTAAAAAAATTTGTCGGTGGCAAAAAATGTTCGTCCAATAGCGAGGTTATTGCTGAAACTGAGGCATATTTTAAATTTTAAATTAAAAAACTTGAAAAACGTTTGATGAAGTGTATTGAGTTGGAAGGAGATTATGTTGAAAAATAAATAATAATAATTCCAAAAAACGGTTCTTTTTTATGTTAGGCCAGTTACTTTTGCGGTCGCCCTCGTATATATTTATTTTTGATCTGAACTGTCAGGCTTAAGGACATTTACAAATTCAAAAAACAGGTGTTGGTGTTATTTTGTTATTCGTTTAGTTTTGTCTTATTTCCAATATTTTGATCGTCTTCTATGATTACTTACTTACTTACTTAAGTTGGCGCTACAACCTATTGTTGGTCTTAGCCTGCGTCAGAAATGTTTTCCAAGCACTTCGATCTTGTGCGTGCTGTCTCCAGTTCGAAATACCAAGGATTTTCATATCTTCATCCACTTGGTCCTTCCACCGGAGCCTCGGTCTACCGCGTCTGCGCATTCCGTGGTAGTTGTCGTCCAACGCCTTTCTAGCTGGAGCATTCTGATCCATTCGACTGACATGTCCTAGCCAGCGCAATCGCTGTATTTTGATTCGCTTAACCACGTTCATGTCAGGATACAGCTCATACAGCTCACGGTTCGTTCGACGTCTATACTCTCCGTTAGCACAGCTGGGCCCATAGATTTTGCGAAGGATCTTTCTCTCGAACACACCCAGCATCGCTTCGTCTGCTTTCGCAAGTACCCATGCTTCAGCGCCATATAAAAGCACAGGTAGAATAAGCGTGTTGTAAAGCGTTATTTTCGTTCGTCGAGAGAGGGGTCTGTTCTTTAGCTGTTTGCTTAGCCCAAAGTAGCATCTATTTGCCAGCACGATCCTTCTTTTGTGCTGTTCTTCGGTGCTGACATTATTTTTCGTATTAATGGCGGAGCCGAGGTATATAAACTCATCAACTACCTCGACTTTGCAACTGCCCGCCTCAACAATGTCGCCTTTCTTCCGTCGCGACGTTTCTTTTGCAGTTGCAAGCATAATCTTAGTTTTGTCCTCGTTCACTTCTAGACCCATCTTTGCCGACTCCTTCTCAACTTTAGAAAATGCAGCAGTTACCTCTCGCTCTATTTTTCCGACAATGTCGATATCGTCGGCATACGCGAGGAGAATGTGGCCTTTGGTGTTAACAGTGCCAGTTTTATTAACCACTGCATTTTCTAGTACCTTTTCCAACAGAATGTTGAAAAAATTACACGACAAGCTGTCACCTTGTCTCAGACCTCTTGTAGTGGTGAATGTCTCGAAGAGGTCGCTTCCTATTTTTACTGAGGACTTAGTGTCAGTGTCATTCTACAAAGGCGTATAAGTTTTGCAGGGATCTCATACGCAGACATGGTTTCAAACAGTTTTTCTCTTATCGGAGTATCGAAGGTGGCTTTATAATCGATGAAAAGATGGTATGTATCGATTTGCTTTTCGTGGGTCTTTTCCAGGATTTGGCGTAGTGTGAATATCTGGTCGATTGTTGATTTATTCGGCCTGAAGCCACACTGATAGGTTTGAATCAGGTTGTCTAATTTTGGCTTTAGTCGTTCACAAAGTACGCTCGCTAGGATCTTGTATGCGATTGATAGGAGACTTATGCCGCGGAAATTGGCGCAAACGGTCTTGTCTCCTTTTTTATGAATCGAATGAATTTATTAGGTTCTATGATTATGCTCAAGGAATTTCAAATAATAAATAAGGACTGGTACGCCCTAATGTGCAACGCATGTATGAATACATGTACAACAGACACACTCTGTGCTTTTGTATCTGTGGTTTTTAACGTAAGCCCATGCGAAACGAAATTGGTGGAAATAATATTGCGCACAGTTCGAAGGCTATAAGCAAAGGGTAATTCTCATTTATTCAAATGAGACTGCCGTATAAGTAATTGGTTGTTATGTAGCCGAAGTAGTCGTTGCCAAAGACTGCTGAAGAAAGACCATGGCGGGTTTAGAAACAGCTGTACAGTCTGGCTGGCAACCGTAGCCAATACATTTCACCAATTTTTTAGTTGATTCAACAAAAAGGTCTCGAAACAAAATAAAAACTGTTCAAGTCAAAACAATGAACTACATCGATTCAGGGTTTATTTGCGATCGCCATAAAATTCTAAGACGATCTGGGCATGCCCATTTTTCGGTCCGTTGAATCAACCTAGAATCCTGAAATTTGTGTGATGATCGCTTATGGCCTTATGCTATTTGAGATTATAAATGGACCAAATCGGCCCAGATGTAAAAAGTTTCCCTTTAATGGGAGCCGGTTAACACATCGATCGTGGAATTTAAGCTGCTCTCTATGTTCGGCAATAACAATTCGCATTGCCGTGGCGTTGTCAAGAAAAGTAATGCATAGGCGTAAAGCGGGTAAGATACTGTTTACAATATCCGATACACAATCTAACAAAAAATTCACTTATTTTCTTTTTTTTTAATTTTAACCTTTCATTTTTGCTACAGATTAAAAGGAACAAGTCAAGTCAATCCATCTGTGCAAAAACCAAAGCTGACTCGTTTGCAATATTCAAAGGCTGGCCGAAAAAATAACATGTATTTTCCAAGGACTCTGCTTTTCTCTCTTAACTAAAAAGATTAAAATCCAAAAGCAACAACAACAACTGTGGCAAATAGAAATCAATACTGAATTTGATCTATTTTTCTAAAACAAATACACAAACACACCGAAACTGAAGATGAAAAAAGAAAACGATTGAACCCATCGAAACCACCATTCCATTGTTGGCCTTAATACAGACAGGCACAATAAAATGCTGCTCGCATTCCTGTAACTTTTTAAAAATAAAAAAACAACGAAATTCGAACAGCTGGCACAGCGTAAAAAAAGGATGCAAATGTTTACGAGATTAGGAGAGTTCTGCAAATGGGAGGGTTACACGCACAGCCCATCAACCCAAAACACGAAACAAACCATTTAAAAACGTTCTCAAGTACGTCGGACTACGATTTTACTCAGCGTAAATGGGCAAATAAAAGGCAGCGTTTTAGGGGTTTGTTTAAAACTCATAAAAAAACCCAAAACAGAGCAAGGACGAAAGAAACATCCTTTCGGAGGACTGCACCGGTATGCTGACATGTTGTGCACACTTACTAGTTACGGAGTACATGAGCAAGTAAGTCCTTCTGTATATGATTCATTTTTGCAAAACTTATTTTATGTACATTTCAGTTAGTCTGTCTGTCTGTCCGGCCGTACGTCATTGTAATGATGATCATCAACAGCAACAGCATCCTTTGGCAAAAGGGTGGGTCTGTTTGACACATGCATCGCCGAAGGATGAAACCTGTATAATCTCGCCCTTTGTGCTAAGGGGAAATGGGATGTGCAGGATGTACGAGTATTGTACGTATTGCATGTGGGTATCGTGTGATAAGAAATTTGCAATTTAATTTTTCCAAAAAAATATGACACTGTATAATTTGGATTAGAAAAAAAATAGTAATAGGAATTCATGATTAGAATCTAAGATTTATTTAAAATTAGGATCGTAAAATGGAAGCAGATTTGTACACACAAAGAACAGATTTGTTGGTACGGCCAATTTTTTTGCCAACCGAATGTTTGTGGTTGCACGTACTATCCATGTTGATTGGGTACACGGCATTTGGAAACTGGCAGTATCGGTTAAATACAAAGTATCGGTAACCCTAACGAATTAAGATGATTATTGGAACTGAATTTGTAAATGCTGTTTTTTAGACGTGTGGTTTTTAAAAAAAATAAAACGCTTATAATGTAATGTTATGGCCAAGAATTTAGCTTTATTATAAAGGTAAGAGGTTGTCATTATGTTTTAAAAATGATTTTGAGCAAGCGGCCGCCACGGCTGGCTCAAATAAATTCCAGCCAAGAGGCCTAATTGTCGACCACTTTTTGCAGCATTTGGGGCGGTATTTCAGCAATAACGCGTCGAATATTCTCTTCCAAGGCATCAATCGTGCCGTAGACAAGCGACTTTGCATAACCTCACAAAAAATAGTCCAGCGATGTAAAATCGCACGATCATAGAGGACACGCCACGCAGATAATGCGCTCACCAAAAGTTTCCTTCAATAAATTGATTGCTTCTTTGGCTGTATGACATAAAGCACCGTCTTGTTGAAACAAAATGTCGTCAAGATTTAGGGCTTAAAATTCAAGTAGCAAAAAGTCCGATACCATGGCGCGATAGCGAACACTATTCACGGTAACGTTCCGGCCTTCATTGTTTTTGAAAAGTCCAGTGGTTTCAAATCACTTGATATTGGCGGCAAATAAACATCGCTACGACGTGAGATAACACGGCCATTGAGTTTGTCGCGCAAAAGAGCCATTGTTTCGTTGGCTGTATGGCATGAAGCGCCGTCTTGTTAGAACCAAAGGTCGTCCACATCAACATCCCCCAATTCAGGCACGAAAAAGCCATCAATCATGCCTCTATATCGTTCCCCAATGACTGTAACATGGCCGGCTTCATTTTTGAAGAAATATGGACCAATGATTCCTGCTGGCCATAAAGCCCACACAACAGTGACTTTTTGAGGATGTAACGGCGGCTCAACAATGGCTTGTGGATTTTCATTACTACAAATGGGACTATTTTGGCTATAAATCTACCCATTCAACCAAAAGTGAGCTTCATCGCTGAGAAACATTTTCTTGTAAAATCTGGACCGGTGGCCATCTCATTTGGGTCCATTCATCACGATTTGCAAAAGTTGTTCCCGAGTAGTTCTATTCATTCAAAACATGAAATGACAAACCAAACTAAGCATAAATCAAGTGACAGCTGTAAAAAACACCAACTTCGAAAAAATGTGGTCAGATTGAAATCCACACGTCTAAAAAAAACACCCGTTACATGTACTGCTTGTTGTCAAAGATTATTGGTAATATTTTAAGCTGATCATAATACGAGAGTGGCTATATTCTGGCCCTATAATGAAAATGCAAATATTTATCATCAAAAAAGGTTTTATTGTTTTTCAAAGTATTCTCCAGTATGATTTATACACTCTTGCATGCGCTCAAACCAATTGTCAAAGCACTTTTTCCACTCCGATTGAGACACCTCCAAAACATGGTTTTTGAACGCTTCCACAGGGCGAAGAAAATCGTTGACCACCTATTTTTTTCTTGATGTGCGGCAATAAAAAGAAGTCATTTGGGTGCCAAGTCAGGGCTGTACGGCGGATGGCCCAACATTTCGACGTTTTGGCTGGTCAAAAATGGCGCTGGTTTGAGCCGACGTGTGAGAGCTCGCAATGATTCGTCTTCTCTTGTTCGTTTTTCGAATTTCTCGGAAGACTTCAGGCAAACAAATTGAAGTGTATCACTCAGAACTGACAGTGCTACGTTGCTCAAGCGGAACAGTCGCCACATGACCAGTTTTGCCGAAGAAACAGGCGACATGTTGCTTCGAACAACGTGCTTCTTCCACGAACAACTTTCATTGAATTTGGCTCGTCTTCGAAGACCCACACGGTCGATAGCTGTTTTGTTTCGGGCTCATGCGCATAGATCCATGATTCGTCACCTGTGACGATCTTATTAACGTCTTTTGAAGCACCGCGATCGTACTTTTTGAAATTTCTCCGAAGACTTCAGGCAAACAAATTGTGGTGTACCACTCACAATTGACCTTCCTTCGTTGCTCAAGCGGAATAGTCGCCAAATGACCAGCTTTGCGAGGAAACAGGCGACCATTTGCTTCGAAGTGCTTCTTCCACGAACAACTTTCGTTGGATTTGTCTCGTCTTGGAAGACCCACACGGTCGAATGCTGTTTTGTTTTGGGCTCGTACTCATAGATCCATCATTCGTCACCTATCACGATCTTATAAACGTCTTTTGAAACACCGCGATCGTATTTTTTCACAATTACTTTGCACCAATCGACACGAGCGTCGGCCACGATTGAATTCATTAAACCAATTTTTCACAGTGCTATAGGATGGTGCTTCATCGCCATACAAAGATTTAAGTTCATCGATGCACTCTTGTCGTGATAATCCACGTCGAAAGTTGTTAAAAAATTATCGCACGAAAATGTTCACGAGTTAACAACACTGTAAACAACACAAATGATGGTGGTACGTCAAAACATTCTGAGTACGTTTATGCTAAAAAATGTTCAACTTTCCAATGGAAATGTCAGATGGTGCCGGGCAACACTTAGTGTTGCCTAGGCCAGAAATATATATAGCAACTCTCGTATATTACTTAAGTGAAGTACAGTAGATTTTAAAACCTTTAAATGTGACACAAAATACCTCAAATAAATGTTGGAAGTCTTGGCTACAGATGTGATAAGAAAATATACACCGGGTGGGAAAGGATGAACTTTGTCATTTAATAATGGAACACAATATCGTTCATATAACTACCACAATTGGCTCGGCAGTACCTCACCCGATCAACCTAATTTTTCATTACATTTTCGATTGTTTCGGGTCGATTTTATTCAATGGCAACTTCGATTTCATGTTTTAACGCTTCAATTGTCTTTGAATGCTTTGCGTAACATTTACCTGTAATGGCTCCCCACAGAAAATAATTCAAAGGGCTCAAATCATAGCTATTTGCGTAAAATATCGATAGTTGCGTTGCTGTGTAACTTGTGGCCTCTTTTGTTGAAGCCAAATCTCGTTCATGTCATTCTCTTGAGTTTTTGGAAACAAAAAATAAGTTGAGCAAGGCGCGGTAACGCCCACCGTTGATGGTAACGGCGGATTTTTGCTCATTTTCGAAGAAAAATGTCCCTTTGATGCCGCCAGCCCAAAATCCACACCATACAGTGACTCGTTGTAGATGCATTGGCTTGTTAATAGCCACGAGTGGGTTCTCTGAACCCCTTATGCGGCAGTTTTGTTTATTGACATAGCCACCAAGATAAAAATGAGCTTCATCTGAAAACACGACCAACCGCACAATCATCAGCCCATTGGGCGAAGCGAAAACGCTTCGGATGGTGCTCCATTATTAAACGACAAAGTTTTACCTCTCCAATAAAACCAGAAATTTAAAAAATATCAGTACTTTTTTACAGCTAATTCAAATTTAAAATGTTTAATCGCCCACCCCATACAGATCAAAAATAATGACATTTAAATTTTTCTGGTGAACAAATTCAGGTTAGCAAAAGTTAGGTTGATTCTGAGAGTGAGGGGTGAAAATATAGGCTAAACTAGAAGACCCGTATCGCGGCGTTTGTTTATGTTAGTTCGAATTTTTTTTTTAATCGACCTTCGAACTTTGCAGTCAGATGCCGATTTTCAGCATATTGTTTATATGGTTTTTTGGCTATAACTCGTCGACTACTTCATATTTTTTCAATCTGTAAAAGCCAAATTATTGCTAGAGACTGTTCAACAATTATCATTTTAGAAAATTTTTGTGGTGCTTATGAAGCAAAATATTGGATAAATTATTTTTTTTTCATGCTTTTCGAAAATATTTTCTGCTTTCTGTTTGATCTATAATATGCTTCTATAACATGTAGTTTCTTCGATAAATTTCACTTGAAAAGAAAACAATCATAATACAAAACTTGCGTTTTCCAGCTTAATATTAATTTACTTCTAATTTTTTATATATCAATTTTGTTCAGTGTTGGTTTTGAAGACACATTGAAAAAGAAATTTTAAAAATGTATAAAAAAATATAATTTTGAAATTTTAGTTATGAAAAGTTTTAAGTAAAAAATTAAATAAATTAAAATAATGATTTGGTCAGTTGCCGTTTAGCAGGCGGCTGTGGATCAACATCACTGCTCTCTCTAATATCTTGGTCATCATCATCAGACCTTTCTGATAATTTCATCCAACAGATATTCTAGATTTTCATCTTTGTCATCCCCTTCTTCCTCGTCTTCCTCTTCTTCAAAGGTTTTTTTATACCGCCAACAAATTTCAGCGAGTACTCGTATTGCATCTGGAGATTTCTTTCCAGAATATCTGTTGGACGAAATTATCTAACTTTCTGATGACGATGACCAATATAACGTATGCGGAATGAAAGCGCAACAAAAAAAAACATTTTTTTTCTTTTAAACAAAAACAAAAATTGTATTTAAATTTTTTTTAAGATAATACATTGTACTAGTTTAATGTAAAAAAATATTTGGTCCCATTCGAGCTTCTTTGCGACAATTTTGAGGAACTTTTTCCATGGCTGTTGAAAATGTCGATGTTGGCATGTTTTGAATCTCCTTTTGAATTTTTGAATCAAATTTTTGGAAGTTTTGGGTCTGAAGATCAAAATCCTCATTTGGGCGTAATTGGGGTACATTGGGTGGATTTTCTTCTTTACATACTCGTACATATGGAATTTGAAGGGTGTCCATGGCTTCCAATGTCTTCTTGGCGTAATGACTTGATGCTAAGTAGGGCCAGAAGATTACATTTAAGTTTCTATGCTTCTTATTCATAAATTCTTCAACTTTTGGTAAGCAGAAATTAATATATCTTTCAGAATTGACGGCCAAACCGGACTCAAAAAAAACTGGTTCTGGCATTCCATGCTGACTAATTGCAAGCCACAATAAAACTTTTTTAGGTAATTTTGAATGCTGCACATACTTTATTTTATCGCCTACGTGTTTTTTCCTTCAAAAAAATGTTTTCCTTGCCATTCGTTTCCATCCAATGTGAAATATGACTGATCGGCCATGATGCATACGCTCTTGGCTTTGAATGTATTTTTGACCAAACTTCTAAGTCGAGACTTTTGGGTAACTTTTTGAGCTTCTGACGCTTTTGCCTTGTTTTTTCTGGACTTTCTCTGAATTCCCATATCACTCAGATACTTTTTCACTGTTTTTCTGTCACATTGGAACTTTTTCCCAAGCTCCCTATAGGATTTAGCGACTTTACCATCGGTAATTTTTCGAAGTCGGCTTCTCATAGAAGAGTCGTTCAAACTACACTTTTTTCCAGAACCACGTTTTCTTTCTGTTGTTTGCCTTTTCTCATATATCGCCAGCGTTCGAACTTCGATTTTCTCCTTGCTCTACAAAATGAGAAACGATATCGGATTTCTTCCAATCAGGATGATGGTCGAAAAATTACAAATGGCTTTTCGACGTTGTTCTTCTTTTGACGACATTGCAAACAAAATAAATGATGAACTTCAGCAAAAATCAAATAGCAATATCACAAAACATGTGGTAAATGAAAAATAACGGTACTTTGTTTACATTTTTAATTTTGCTTTGTACCCAGCGTTGTAAAATTTGTTGCGATTTCATTCCGCAAACGTTATTATAGAGAGCAGTGATGTTTTGTATTATGATTGTTTTCTGTTCAAATGAATTTTATTGAAGAACTGAGAAACATATTATAGATCAAACAGAAAGCAAAAAAGACTCAGTTTTGTGGAAAACACTTTCAAAAAGCATGAAAAAAATAATTTTTCTAACATTTTGCAATTTTTTGCCCACAAAAATTTTCTAAATCAATTTTTTAAAAAAAATTAATTGTTGGACAGGTCTAGCAATAATTTGGCTTTTACAGATTGAAAAAATATCAATTAGTCGACGAGTTATAGCCAAAAAAAACATATAAACAATATGCTGAAAATCGGCATTTGACTGCAAAGTTTGAAGGTCGATTAAAAAAAAATTCGAACTAACACAAATAAACGCCGCGATACGGGTCTTCTAATTTAGCCTATATTTTCACCCCTCACCCTCAGAATCGAATTTGTTCCACTGTGTTATTGTACTCGAAGTCTTCTACAAATTTATCTAACTTACTTAGGACTTGCTCTCATTTTAAGATTAGACTAGTCTCAGGGTTACCACATTCCCTTAGAGTAGAATATGAATATTTTTCACCCTCGTAACTTCAGCTTATGCCATTTAAGTGATTCGAAAACTAGAATACAATAAGGGTTAAACCAACCGATTTTCACAACAATAAAAGGATATTCCATACGGTGGGAAATCATTAAGAGTCCTACTGTACATTTGAATCCTAGCAAAATTCTCATAGGTTTGTTGGTATGTTCTTGCTATACGTTTCCATTAAAAATTAAGAAGAACCTGAAAAGCATTAAACTCAATTTAAATAGAATTGAAAGGAGCCTTTTGCACTCTATGACTTTGTAAAATGCCTAAGAACTCTTAATTCCGAAATCCACAAAAAAACAACAATAGAATCTTGATTTTAGACTGAAAAGTAGTGAGTGAGTAGTATCTCCTCCCCGGTGTCTCTAATGTAAAAATTCCCTTTAAACTCGTTTTACCACTTGGTTTTAATCTCCGTCATTCGTTTCTTTTATTTTTTCAGTTTTTTTCTTTTTTTTTGGTTAAACAAAACAACTATGTGGATGGACATTAAAATCTTTAAATCTGTATCTGACATATCTTTTGTTAAGACCACCACCAACAACAACAACAACAACAACAACAATAACGAGAAGAAGAAGAAACAAGCGTTTTGGGAATCCTCAGCGGTGTTGTTGTAATTCATCACCTACAAATCAATCATTTTGACGAAAAGCGAAAACCCTTAAAAGAAAAAACACACACACACAAAGGCAGACAACTCGCAGAGACAAATAATGCTCGTGAAAATCGTAGGAAACAAAGAGAATGGGATAATATGTAAACGCAAAGAAATGAAAAGAAAATCATCATCGTCATCATCATCATTTTCACAGTCGCCGTCGCCGTCGTAGTCATTGAATAAACAACAATGGCCGGAAAACCTTAAGCGCATTCGTCAAAGGAAAGACACAACAACAAAATTTAAGAGTTTTTTTCTCTCTCAAATTTGTTTAAAGTTCATCATATGGCAGAGTACAGTGTGGCTGAAAAGTGCAACACATTCCTTGAATCTAGAAGTGAGTTTGGCGTCAAAATTAAATGCACCGAAATGCGTATATGAATCCTAAATGGATTCATATACGCATTTCGGCCATCTCATAAAAGACCTTCTTTTTAGATCCAGTACAGAAAAGGTATTTTCGATTTTAAAAAATAGGTACAGGGTGGCGCACCACTTGTGCTACAACAAGAAAATCAAATAACTTTTTTTTTTAATCAATGCATATCATTTTTTTTATTGCATAGAAAATTTAATTTAATTTTATGTGACTTACTGTGTTCGAAGATGATGGATGACCTCCATACTCATCCACGCATTTGCGACTCCTGATCTGAACATTATTCATTGCGGCCTGAAGGATTAAAGTTGGGATGGTTTCAATTATTGTTCTAATGGACTGCTACAATTGATTCGAATTCCTTGATTTCGTTTTGTACGAAGGCGACCGCAAAAGTAACTGGCCTAACATAAAAAGAACCGTTTTTTTGGAATTACTATTATTTATTTTTCAACATAATCTCCTTTTAACTCAATACACTTCATCAAACGTTTTTCAAGTTTTTTAATTCCAGCCGAAAAATGAGATTTTTCAAGACCTTCAAAATATGCCTCAGTTTCAGCAATAACCTCGCTATTGGACGAAAATTTTTTGCCACCGAGAAATTTTTTTAAATTTGGAAACAAGAAATAATCAGAAGGAGCTAAATCTGGACTATACGATATGGTGGATGCGGAGCAATTTCAAATCGTAATTCGGCCAGTTTTTGTTGAGTTAAAAATGCAGTGTGTGAAGGAGCATTATCTTGATGAAAAAGAACTTTTTTTTTCTAAATGCGGTCGTTTTATCTTGATTTCTTCACTCAACCGATCCAATAATGCACAATAATATTCACTATTTATAGTTTTTCCTTTCTCAAGATAATCAATAAATATTATACCCCTTGCATCCCAAAATACTGTGGCCATTACTTTTCCTGCTGACTTAACAGTTTTCGCCTTCTTGGGACCACTTTTACCAGCTTCTTCTATCCATTGTTTTGACTGTTCTTTGCATTCTGGGATGTAGTGATGGATCCATGTTTCATCAACAGTTATGAATCGGCGCAAGAACTCTATTGGATTACGCTAATAAATCGCTAAAAAGCTCCTCGGAATTGGTCCAACGGACGATTTTCTGGGGCAAAGTCAACAAACGCGGCACCTTTTTCGCGGATAGCTTTTTCATGTGGAGTTCATCATGTAAAATACTCCAAACTTGTTTTTCGTGTATTTAAACAATATCAGCAAGTTCTCTGAGCTTTATTCGTCTATCTTTAGTCACTTCATTAAATATTTTTCTAATGTTTTCAATAGTAGTAGCAGTTTTCGGTCTTCCAGAGCGTTGTTCATCTTCCATACTTGAACGACCTATTTTAAAATGTTGAACCCAGGATTTCACGGTGGAGTATGATGGTGCATTATCACCATGAACAGAATCCAATTCATCTTTGATTAATTGTAGCTATAACCTTTCATATAAAAGTGTTTAATTACCGCACGAAACTCTTTATTTTCCATTTTCAAAAATTATAAAACTTGTTTACTTTAATCACCTGTAACAAAGAAAATAATCATTAAATATTTCGGAAATTTTGACAGATGGCTTATAAAAGATTGCTTTTAAAAAACAAAAAAAAAAGTTGCTAATAAAACAGAAAATGTGCCTGGCCAGTTCGTTTTGCGGTCGCCCTCGTACACCTCTTGTTTGACATACCCCCATTAAAAAAAAGTCTGGTTCGATGACTTTGGGGGCCAGCGGAAAATGGAATTTCTGGATATTAATTTGTTTGGGAATTTTCGTTGGAGCTCTGCCATAACCGGTCTATATGTGCAGTTGCTCCTTCTTAATGGAACCAAATGCTGTTAATACGGATATTGGATACGTCTTCGGCGCATGTCATAGTAAAAAACTCCTTCGACATTTTTAAATAACGTTCCCCATTGACAGTCACTGTTACCCCATTTTCACCCCGGCA